>JAVJGJ010000014.1:90200726-90230592 GCA_035590215.1 Microhierax caerulescens | reverse complement strand
GACTTCCCCAGAATAAAGGCTGGAGTGTCACCAGATTTTGAGTACTGAAATAAAAATACTTCTTTTTTGCCCCCTTAAAATGCAAGTCTTAGGAGGACACATGTCTCAAAACCACACACTGGCTGAAAGGCAGACTCCTACCCTATGTAATCCATCAGGGCAGTTCCACCAGAAGATCAGGGCTACTTGCCTATTAAACCTGCAGCTCAAAAAGTCCAACGTGACACGTCTATCAAAGTGCAGTTGAAGAAGGTCCACATACTCAAGAAACAAAAGAAAACAAGAAGACCCCATACATACACATTCTGAAGTTCTGAAATAGATAAAGTTAGATGCAGGAGGAAATTTGAAAAGTTTCAGTTTGAAAATTGGAAATGTTCAAGATGAAAATGAAATCAGCCTGCTTTGCAAACAACTCTAATTATTACCATGTAGATCTAGCAGATGGGAGAAAATATCCTACATAGTGCAGCTGAGAAAAACAACAGCAGGGAAATAAAATCATTCTTCTTTTTAGCTTTAATACCATGGCTAGCACTAAAAGTTACTTTCAGAAAACATACTGCAGGGTGGGATTTTTTAAATAAAAAGTAAAGTACAACTTCCTAAGAAGTCTTCCCCATAACAGCCACTGCAGCAGACAGAAGCCACAGTGATTCCCTTCCCTGTGTGGAAGAGAAGCTCACAAGGATGTTTTTGGTTACTACTTAAGCAGACATCATGATAACCTCAAAACAATGTTCATAAACGCTATTTGAAGAGTTCACATCTGTTCCCCTCCTCTCAGAAATATAAAAAGTGTATGTATACAGGCCATTCAGTTCCATTCTCAAAATTACTTTTGACAAAGACACCTGCAGCTAGTGATACCAGCAACTGACTTCCCTTCCCCTCACCAGAAGTAGATGCAGGCTTTTTCTAAGCACTTTTAACCCTATGAAAAAATTAATGGGTCAATTACCGTGATCTATACAAAGCTAATTTCAACAGAAGAATCAGTGAGTAGCACTCTGTAAATTGTCTTTCTAGGTAAAATATATATATATAATTTATACAGTGAACACATCATTATTTCAAGATTACTTGTCTTGCCGGAAGAGTTCAGTTGGAAGATGCTGTCTGTTACACAAACAGCTGAAAAGGTTAAGGCCCAAGAACAAGGAAAATATTATAAGCACCACAGATACTTACCTGAACAAAAGAGACTGGGATGGTTGTAGCATGGTTATAAGGTAAGGAAGCCCAGAGAACAAGGAAACTGTCAGAAGAACTAGATCCTTCGCTGAACAAAAGAGGCTCCAGATTGGTCGTGAGATGAGGATGCCTGGATAATCTCAGTTTACGCAGATGTGCAGGACTTAATAAAGACAAGAAAATCACAAGAGAATGGCAACGATAGACAACCTCAATGACCACCCAGAGACCACCAGGAAAGATAACTGCACACATGGACCAGACACTTACATATGTTAATGAGTTCCAGGAAATCTCATGTATATGTATAACTTTATGGTATATAGCCTCTGAAAGTTTGCCAGACTGTGGCATCACTCAAGGTGGAAAATCCCCAGTGCTTGCTAACACAGAATACCTGCTTAACAGTATTGTCAAAGTCCTGGTGAGTCTCGTTCCTTTGTTTTGCAGCCAAAGAATGGATTAGCTCTTACATTTATTTTCTAGTCTCAGCCATTTTTGATTGATTCACAGGATGAAGAGTAAACAGTAAGATTTAGAGTAAGATCTTACTGATGCATCTGTAGATCTATTCCCCCCACATACATATATATGGTAGAAGCAGGGATGAGAGAAATTTAAAAACAAAACATAGAAATGTGTTCCAGTTTTCACGAGTAGAATGATAAATAGCACTGTGTGAACATTTATCTTTTAAAACACCTCTCCTGTTTATTTATTCACTGGGGCTCACATGGCAGGCTTATTTAACTTTCCTGCCCTTAACACTACTTCCAAGCCAGGATGCTCAGCAATATACAAGGTTATCTGAAAGATCAACAGAAACCCCCCTGCCACGACCTCAAGATGCAAGGCAGACCAGGAATGACCACCCCTAAACCTTCCCTAGCACAGCAGTGCCCCAGCAGCTTTCCCCACAAGGCTGGGATTTGCACAAATGGGCAGCACTGAGCATCTTACAGCCAGGTAAGAATTCGGTGGGGTAAAGAACAATACACACACAAAGCTTCACTGGTGGCGAGTGTGTTTATTTTTAGATTTTATTTAGCAAAGAAAAGTTGTATTTATATACATGTGAGAAGTACGTGTGTGTGTGTGTGTATATATATATATACACACACATGCAATGCTGCTGAGACAACAGTTCAGTGTGATTAGGATCATGACCTGTTTCTACCTTAGTGGAATCTGGCTGTAAAGCACCAGTATCCTGAGCTCTGCTATTTTTCCACATTTTGTTCAGTTTTCCTCACTCATTTTATTAAGAAGATAACACCGCCCCCTTGTTCCACTCCCCCCCCCTTTTTTTTTTTTTTTTTTAATAATTCAAGTTCCACCAAAACCAGCACCCTGCCTTCAGGCTCTGCTTATGGAGTTATGTCCCTTCTCTGGCATGTCCCACACCTTCTCACTTAACACTATAAATCTGTACGAGCTCTTCCCTCCCCTCAAAACCTTACACCTCAGTCAAAAAGCCTTCTGCCATATTCAACACATCTCTTGCTTGCAGCCCTGTGGCTTTCAGTACCGCTGCCCTGCACACCACCACGTCTTCTCCCCTGGTTTGCAAATTGCCCCAGGAAGCCCCCAAAACACTGCAGGCCCCCCCCCAACTTCTTCAGCAGGGCAAGTACCACTGGCCCCTCTCCCTGCTGTCAAGAGGGGACTGGTATGCTCCAGTGCACTAGCTGGAAGCAAACCCACATGCATGCTCACTGATTGGCAGCTTGAGAAGCCCTCAGCCAGAAAACGGGCATCTTCCCCCAGGACCATGAAGTTAAGTCTTCTGTCACCCAGCCACCCCATTCACACCAGAGGGTGGTTTGGACACTTCCACAGGCTTTGCCAGCTGCAGCAACCCCCACCCCTGCCTGCTTCAGCAAGCCCTGCCTGACCTGCCAGACACACAACAGGCATTCCTGGCCTAGAGTGACTCTAGGCCACATATAGGCTTTCCTTACAGAAATCATACAATAGTCTTACTCCAAAACTTCAATTTTGGTCCCCCAAGTACGTAATTTGCTTGTTGCTTTCTAAAGATTGTCCTCTGAAGATGAGGTTGCATGTTCACAGACCCACAGCACAGCCCAGGCTAGAAAGGATGTCAAAAGATCAGCTGGTCCAACCTTTCACAGGAAAGGGAGCCCAGGTAAGATTACCTAGCACCCTGTCCAATTGCATCTTGAAAACCCTCCAGTGATGGGAACTCCACCACATCCCTCAGGAAGTTGTTTCAGTGATTATTCTCACCATAAAAAAATGTCTTTATTGTATCAAGATGAAACCTCTCCAGGTGACACTTGTACCTGTTACCCCTTGCCATTTCCATGTGGCTCCTCAAAGACAGAGCTTTCATCCTCTTTATAGCCATCTTTTAAGTACTGGAAAACAGTGAAAAGGTGTTCCCCCTGAGCCTTCTCTTCACTGTTAAATACTTGGTCTCCAAAAGAAAGAATAGGAAAATAAAACCCTGTGTCTGATGCTATTGCCTTATGCCTCCAAACGCTGATTCTTCCCAGAAGGTCAAAGAGACGAGCAAAAGGCCAAACTGAAGCACAGATGGAAGAGGCTCAAACAAGAGGTGGATGATGTTCTACTCCTGAAGCTACAGGCACAGACCTGCAGCTGGGTCCTGGAGTATTATAAACATGAGAGAGAAGCCTAGCCAAGTACACTGAAATAATCTGAGGCCACTCTGCAAATTTTAAGTCCAAATGTCTCATTTTGGTGTGGTAATGTGACAGAACAAACTGCTCATTTTCTTTTAATCATTATTAAGGCAGGACAGGTTTAAAATCACAGTAGAAAAGAACACTTGTTTCCTTCCAGTAGCTGACTAGACCACTACTTATGTGAATTTTATTAATTTCCTCCAGCATAACTTACAGTATAAATTCCACCAATTTCAAATAGAAGGAAAAAAAGAGAATCAATGTAAACAAATTAATTTCCTATTATTAAAACAAGGGTTTCAAAGTTTACATTTTATAGACCTTTATCTAGGTGTTCTCTGACAAGAACCAGAAATATGTTGTGTACTCATTTCAATGGGAAAACAAGTCTGTTTTTCTTTTTGAACCAAGTTAGTCCAGAAATACTTGATGAAAAAATTGTCAATATACAACTTTTAGTACTACTTTAATAATAAAAGTCAATAAAAATAGCCTAAATTTAGAGATAGGATATAAATCGTCTAGTGAGAAGGTGCTCTCCTCACCGTAAGTTTACTCCAGCTTTCCCACTTGCTTTCCTCTGGTTTTTTTTGTTGGTTTTTTTTTTTAAACCTCACCTCTCTCCCGTATCATTATTCATCTTCTCTACGTTACCATCTCATGTTCTTCCCCACCATTCAAACGTCATCGAGTGGCTATTATTCAGCTACAAAATTAAAACCCAAACTGATCTTAAATCATACAGGGCTTTTAGAAACCATCTGGTGGATTTTATGCTAAAAAAATTCTAGGCAACATGACTTCCTATACAAAAAATACACAGCAATATTTCAGTATCACACTTCCATAAAATCAAGTTTTATTTGATTCTAAAATACACGTATGCTTCCATTTTTAAACTTCCAACTTCTATCTTAATCAAAATGCATGTGGGATAATATTTGAAAGAACACTAACTTGGTATGGCAAGTTGATTACTCTTTAATAAGTAGTTCTCTTGTAGCTATAACACCTAAAGCTATTAAGAGAAAATATTAATACCAGCTCTGCAAGTTCAATTGCAATAGTTTAGCTGAAGGGAATTTAGCAATCAAAGTAGTGAAATTTAACTTGAAGCATTTCCTGCAAACTTTGCCTTACACTTCAGATGTATATAAGCATTGATACTTGACTGCTTACAGTTCAAGAAATGTGTACAAATGAACTTAAAAAAATTTGAAAGCAATGTCAGTACACCAAAACTACCTTAAAGCAAAGTCTGAATATTAGTTTTTAAGAACTAATCAGAAGTACTTTGTAAACTTAGCAGACACACACACACCCCTAACATGAAACAGAAGTTATATGAATAAATATTTGGTATTATGTGAATATCCTTGCAATGACCTTGTTGTCTGAACTCCCAAATTACCAAACTCTGATTTAGTGTTTAACTTTATGTTAGTATGTACACAAAGTTTAGAAGCTGACCCATCCTCTCAAGTCGTCAAAACTGATGAAGGAAAGGACTTTTAATCAAGAGAGTCAACCTTGGGAAACAAAGAACAGATAGCGATATGAACACTATTTATGCAGAAAGAAGCCTCCAAGTGAGAAAGTTCTGGCCAAGGAGACAAGCTGATAAGGTGTTGCAGTCCCCAGAAAATTACTTGGAAGTAGGACAAAGGTAATTGTGGTAATGGGAGATCCCAACCTCCAACTCAAATAGCCCCCCCCCCGGAAAGAGGGCAAACCCCTGCTTTGGGAGCGTGCATAGCTGGTGAAAAGCTTCAGTAGCACTATCTGAGGGCGTGCACCAATTTGCATAGAAAATAAGAAATCTGTAACCAGTCCTGTGCATGAATGAAAATTAATATGTAACACACCATGAATATGCAAGTACTCTACTGTATATAATGTGTACCCTCGAGTAACTTGGTGTGCCTGTTAGGAGGAAAATCTCCCATGTACTCAGCACTGAAATAAACCAATGTCGGTTTTCTAAACAATCATTTGGTTCAGAGAGTTCTCCTGGTTATGACTGTCAGTAACAATCTGACCCAAACTATAACAATGTCAGCACATTTTTATCTAAAAGGATTCAAGGATCCAAGTGTGTGATTAAGTCCTTCCACAGTGGTATGTCTGATATACGCAGATAATATACTGGGCATCCTTTCTGTTATAACTAAAGCTGGCCTAACTTGTGGCACTGCTCAGAATTCTAACTCCATCTGTCCTTATGTTTTCCTTAAGAGGCAGAAAGGTGTGTATGACAGGTGAGTTTTTTTGAAGTGCAGTAACTATAACCTCATCTTCAATTGGATACTTCCAAATTTGCTCATCACCTCAATGATTCTCAGCTTGTTTCTACTTATACAATCAGCAATTCCATTATGTATTTTTTCTGAACTGTTCAGTGTATTTCTTTTAATAGAAAAATCACTGTTAAGTTTCTAGTATAAATGGAAAATATGAGATCATTCAGAAATCCTTCAGTAACAAACCAGTAAGTTCATAATTAAGAAACACTGGAACATCAACTTGCTTTTTCACCCTTGGCTAAAGCTGTTTTGGCTTGACAGACTCTGAACACCCTTTAAAAAATATATTTTTTTCCTTTTTTCAATTGACACTGACTTGTCTGCAACGACATTTGAGTCCTCTGGCAAATCTCTCTGCTTTAAAGACTTACTTGCCACCTTTTAAACAACATCTTGTCATGCTACACAGACAAAGCAACCACAATTTCTGTTTGATACACCACTTTTCAAAGTCTTTGGGTACCACAGTCACTTCCATGCAATGCGCAGAAACTACAGGTGACAGGCTTGCTAGAGTACAAAAGCTTTGCAAAGACGTAAAAAACCCTTCCTCTGATAAATAGGAATGGGAGAGAGGAATGGCTCAGGGTCCTTGCAGGCAGGCTTTGGGTGCTGCAGGCTCTTCCTGTCAGCTGTGAGAATTGGGGCAGCAGAACAATTTAGCACACTTACTACCGATTCAGTGAGCAAAAGGAGTTAACACACACGTAGCAGTCCCAAGTTACAAGCCAATTTAAAACTTCGTATTACTGCACCACCTCACTGGAAGCGACAGGAATGAACACTGTCAACTTTGCAGACTGGTTCCCTCTATAAATAAGACCAGACCAAAACTAAGAAAACAAAACCAAAACACAACAAAAGAGTAGATACAATCACTAGTCCTGCACAAAAGGACACCCTTGAGCATCTGTACATAAAACATACACTGTTTTTACTTGGTGAATGTTGTGATTACCTTAATGTAGCTAATTTGGGGTGAGTCTGTACTTGGTCCTTTAAAAAGAAAATCGCCTCTTTGCTAAGGAATGTTTTCATAGTGCTATATACATTTCTGAACAATTTCCTTTTGCAGTGAGTAATACTAGGCTCTCATCTATTATACATAATTATAGCAGAGGAGATCATTTGGATGCTACTGCTTCTACACTGCAGCAGCTTCGAATTCAGTAACAAAAGCAACTGTCTAATGTAGTTGGGTTTTTCCTATGTTATGGGTGTTGTTTTCCTATGGCGATAAGGCACTCAAAATCATTTAAGTAGTGATAATCAGCATACCCACATATCTGGTTAGAACCATAGCAGGGTGATAACTGATTCTTTCATTTCACAAGATCCAAGCCAGAGGAGCAGAATTCAGCCAGCTTACAGCAGCTGAGCAAGATGGTATTTTTGATAACTGCCTTCTGGTGCTCAGAACCTAATTTCTGTACAAAAATACCCTTTTTTTTTTTGCAAGTGGAAGGGATCTTATCTTCATAAGTTTCTATATGTGCCTCAGTCAACAGGCTTAGGAAGTGTGGAACACACCTATTTGTTTCACAAGGTATGAGTGGGATACTGATTTGGGCAACAGGAGCTTACCTCAGACTTCTTAGTTATCAATATCTATTTTAATAGATTTAAAATCAAAAGCACGCAATTAAAAAAAACAACAACACAAAACCACTATAAACTCCAATTCTTCCATTATTCATTAAATCAGAAACAGGCAGCTCAACATAAGGCATTCAAGCTGTTATCAAATTCATTTATTTGTAAATGACAAACGAAGCTCCTTCTCACTATAACAGCTTTTCCTGGGGAGTCAATTTATTTAGGAGAAATGTTGACATTATCATACCAAGGCATAATTATGTGATTTTATATGTAGCTGCAGCCTGAAGTATCACAGCTGTACTTTCAAACTTCTCTAGCAAAGAGGACTTATTAATTGCTACACTGTAGACCCTACCAGATTTGCTTCTGGGGGGTCTATAAAGTCACAGAGCTGTATGTCTTGGCCCTGCAATGGACACATACAGCTAAATTTTCCCCTACCACAGTGAGGAAGGCTCTGTGCCAGTACAGAAATCCATTAATGGCCACCTGCAAGGCTGTGTCACAAATGAGGACTGGCTTGCTGCCTGTGACAGCTAGAAACACCTCTACTTAGCTGCAGCAATGCTCATGGTAAGACTGCCCCCATGAAATTAATTTAGAAGAATTTATCTATTCAATATAGTCTATCAGCAGTATGCATCTCTGCAAGACTGCTCGGGTCCCCCAAAGTAAAGAACACTATGAAACATCATAGTCCCTATGGACAGAGTCCATTAATCTAAACCCCCTATGTTAGTATTTCAACACCAAGGTGATGAGTGTTCTATAGATATCTGATGTAGATTACACACCCAGCAAGTCTGTCATACACTCAAGCATGGTATTCGAAAATACTAGGGTTTTTTCTAATTACTTTTTAAGGCTTAGTAAGAAAATTTTCAACCTACTCATTTTACCAAAACAGCTTGAAGTAGAAATATTTGGCCACGGGAAAAGAAATACTCAATTGTGTGTGTGCGTAGGTACACACAATCCAGGGACTCCAGAGCATGCCTAACCAAAACAGCTCAAACCTACAAGCAGCAGATCCTATTTTGGGATTTTTATTTTACATTTGCACACAGGCACAATGGATTGCTCGCCTTCTCTGCCTACCCTGCAAAGGTGACTGTATGCTGACTTGGAAAGGCAGGGAGGAGCAGGAGGGCCACCATGTGCAGTGGGAGTGGAAGGAAAACATTTGAATGAAGGAATGCTTTGAAGGCAGGACACTGAGCAGTACACCCAGCCCCACAGCACTTTTGTGCCATTGCCTCTCCCATGCCATGGCCGGCAAATCTAATACAAGGGTTTGGCAGATTACAGCTGAAACAGGCAGTTGTGCCTGACACCTGGGAGAGAGGTGAAAGCATAGTTCTTTAAAGCTAAGAGGTGGGTGTTGACATGCTTAAAATAGGGAATTTCACACCTAAGCCACACAACCTGATGGACCTGACTTAGGGATTTGTTCGATGCTTGAATTTATTATAAATACAGTACTGTGTCTTAAGCATGACAACCAGCTTCTTTCAAAGTATTAAAACCTGTTGTGGTATTTCAACTTTGCCAACCTAAACGTATACCCTTGCTTAACATCATTATCGGGTAAATCAAAATCAAGGGCTCAGATGGCTCTACAAGGCAAGGAGGAAGGGCTTTTATTTGGGGCAACTGAGATCCATTTTATTTTACATGTTTATCTTATTTGTAAAGACAAAGCTAGTGATGTTTGAGAACACTGAGCATGATAACAAAGCATACAGCAGCATCCTCCATCATCTGCACACAAAAAATGCCCAAGCTAAATATTTTGGCATATGGAACCTAAAGAAGAAAGAGCATCATTTTGATAGTCTCCAGAGGCAAAAAAAGCTTTCAAAACCAGAGGCAAATAGCATATGTGGGAAGACAAAGTTAAGGCATTATTAGGGTTTAACTACATGCTCTTAAAATTCCAGTTTTTATTCTCTGTAATTGCGCAAGCCCTAGTTCAGAATACTCTACAAAGCCAGTCAATCTTTTAGACTAATACAGAGAAAATTCCCTCAATGTGCACATCACTGAGCCCCAGAGGGGTTCAGTGCACTGTGCCCCTTCCTTAAGGGTCAAAACTTCAGTTCTTTGATATTGCTGTACTTTTAAGCTTGTTGTTAACAGCAATTCTTTGGTAGATCAAAAAAGAAAAGTTCAAGGAATAGTCTACAGCATGATGAAATAAGCCGGACTTGTGACAAAGAGCAGACCGTACAGCTCTAGACTAAGGTTAGTCAAAACAAGCATAATAGCCAAGCTCAAGAAACCAGGGCTAGACGGAAGGCTTTCTCAGGGCTGCGTAGTGACACAAATGGGATACAAAAGGAGGGTGCAAAGTCCTATTGTCTGGGGTGTGGCAAAACATGGAAGGGATCCCCCCTTTCTCCTTGTCTTGCCTGAACAGGCATTCACAAAACAAGCAAGAAACAAGAGTCAGGGGTGTCAGCATTTTAGACTGTTTTCCAATCCCATCTAACCAACATTAGAATTAGAAGCTAACTTCCATACATCACAGGGATATTTGAAGGAAAAACAAGATGGCCATCTAACAGACAAGTAAGAATGAGATTCCACTAAGAAACTGCTTCATCAAACAGTTCAGAATTTAAAGAGAGCAAATAGACTTGCAGCACAGCATGTTCTTGATTTGAACTTGAAACCAATAGGGCCAAACATGGAAATTACTTGCACGGATTGCTTTCTTTTGCAGAGACCAGTGCTGGGACATACAACAGCATAGAGAGGAGATCAAAACGTGGATATTTTGAAGATGAAAACCAAGCAAATACAGTAGTGTGACTGCATTCCCAAAGGTGCTAACTTAAGAGACGGAGGTAGGAAACGCATATTAGGTGATGTATGCAAATTTACACGCAGGAAACAGGGGTGAGGGGTGGAGGTGTAAAAACAGGAATGGAAAATGAAAATATTTAGTAGTGTTTTCAATATAGAGCTCCACTTACCTTGCAACTTGATAAGAACCGGCCCATTTACAGTAAAACCCATGATATTTGAATCCCAACAGAAACACCAATTGCTTTATCTGATTTATAAAGCAAACACAGTAAGAATAAATAGCCTCCTAAAGCAAAACCAAATGCTATGAACTCTGACTTGACTTTGGGAGCAGAGTTACTTTGTGTTCATACCACCACATTAACTACATACAACAAGGTCAATTGATAATTACATGCTCCTCTGCTCAGGAGCACTAGACAATGTACATTCTAGAAACAGCATCACTGTAAATGTTTCAAGAGGTTCTTATTAATTATCTATCATCATCATCTTCAAAACCAATTTCCTAGCTTCTGGAAAAAAGAAAGTAGTTTATATTCTTACCTTGATTAAACCACTCTAGAATTTTAAAGGACAGCTTATAAAGTCCCTTTGAACATGAATCAATAAGAAAGAAATAATTTTGCCACTGAGGATTACATTTTATATCTGATTAAAACAGGAAATACTGAAAAAGGAAAAAGAGAACACTATATAATTAAATTTCCTTTCTCAAAATTATTCCCAGTTTTAACAAAAAACTGAAAAATCTCTGCAAGTCTACACTATGCTTATGTATTTAAGAAATGGAATGGTTAATCTGTACTAGGAAAAAAGCACAAAATACACAGTAGACCTGTAGATTTTACTGAAGACACTAAGCTTGACAAAGTTTTCCTTGCTGCATACACTCTGCAGAAAGTTAAATTTCACATAAATTTGGGACTTCACAGTGAAATAATGACTAAAGGCATTTACAGACAGGTCATCTTTTCATACATGTCAAATTTCGGATAGAGTTGAAGTTTTTTTAAATTATTTGAAATTATCATCAATCAAACAACTGATAAGAGTCCCTCTCAAAAAATAAATAGGAAATAATTCTACCACAAACCCTTAAATACTGACTTAAAAAAACCCAAAAGGTTTCATTCATTTGCGCATATCGTATAGAAAACATCCACAAATAACCAGCCTCTGAACAATCATTAATACTGCTCAGAACAAAGGGACTTACTCCTGAAAAAGCTGTTACCCTATGTTTAACACACCATCCAGGTCTATCCTCCACAAACTAGCCCTCCTCCAAGACCACCTTCCCCAATGTTACCAATAATTCGAAACACCTCATTGTCTGTATTTGCCTCTCCACATATATTTGTACCAATGGATGCTAAATTTTATCTGCCATTTACTGCTCTGTCACTCAGTACTGATTTTTCTAACAGACTTTAGTAAGTGACTACTCTTTACATGACTATTCTTAACACCTTATCAACAGAAAACCCCAACTCAGTATTCACACATTTTTCCATGTCAATTATGAATTTACCAGACAGTAAGAAGCTTCCAAGATATTTAGGGTCTGATGAAAGTTCCTACAAATACCTTTTAGAAAACTCAAACATACTCCTGGATCGCTACCCCCACATATTTGCTGGTATCTTGTGAGAAGTCCAATTGGTTTATAAGATACATTTCCTTACAAAAGGCACAAAGGCTCTTCCCAGCGTATCATATTTTGCCTACTTAGTTTTCTGCTTCAAAAGTTTCATTTGTCACTCTTCAGTTCTCTAGATCTTTTACGCCTTTGTACTGAGGCTAATTTCCTCTGGCATCAAATACAATCTAAGCAACAGATTAAACCATATTCCATTTTAAGAAAGACATGGACAAAAAATATCCCTTGAGCTCCTCTGTGCAGAATACTGATGCACATAATTAAGCTTCAATGGTACAGCCTTATGTTTCTTGACTGTTCCTTTCACACATGGACCATTTTGCAACCTGCCACAAAGTTTGTCATGGTGTCTGTCAAGGGGTTGGGGTGTTCACTGTCCTTTTTATGCCTTTATCAGTTTGCTCCTCAAAAATATTTGTCCTGTAATGTTGTTATTTAATATTTAACTTTCCAGAGACTATGTTCTCTTCCATGTTCTCATTTGGATATATTTCTCCTTTGTCCTTTCATTTCCAATATCCTCCTTTACTGTGCTGTTTAACCATGTTTTAAGGGTTCAAAGTACCTTTTTGATAGATTATTTTGATAGATTTTTTTTCTCCTCCCAAAGGAGGGGGGAAAAAATGTTCTTTCTATTGTAGACAAAACTGCACAAAGTCTCTAATATTGCAGCGTTGCACTGTGCATCAGAAGCACAAAATAAAAGGTAGTCCCTGTCCCACAGTGATTAGTTATAACAGTAGTAAGGCATCGCAAATTATGTAAGGCAGCCCTGACAGGAAAACTGGTCAAAGATTAAATACTACCTGTACCTGGCAAATGATGGAAAAAAAGAGGTTCATGTATCCAAGCAGAGTTTTGCAGTGTCAGTAAGGCAAACTCCACAGCTCTTCATAAAAGCAGGATGCAGGGGAAGGGCTGCCATGAGACCTAAATCATTATCTGCACTGCTTTGCTAATGCAACGGCTTCCTGAAGCTGAAATCTCTGTCTTAAGAAAGGCAAGAATGTTTATTTCTGACAGAAGCAAAAGCAGTCTGTATGGCTGGAGAATACTTACAGGCAGAGAGCTTCCTGCACCGCACTGGAAGGGGTCTGGTTTTACAGACCTGATGTCAACTATGAAAAAACAAACAAGTACCTGGAAGTCTTCACCCACTTCTCCTTCCTACCTGGCACCCTACCCAGTGTCCCCCTTCATCTTGATTATTTTTCAAAATGAGAAAATGCTCTCTACTTACAGTTACAGTTTCAGCTCCAAAGCAGGGGTCTCTACAGCCTGCTAAGTATATGGCCCTCTATTTATAACTGGAAAATAAGCTTACATTACAGTAAATACATAACAAGTAATGAAAATATGTACCCAACAGCCAAGTCCAATAAGTAGAATATAGTAGGTTAAGTTTTAGTCTTCATTAAATATACCTACGTCATCTGCTGATCCAGCAACACGTTCTTTTCTCCAAACTCTTCTCATGTCTACATGCAATTCAGCAATAAAAGTACCCTATGTGGAATAACAAGTTGTATAATCAAACCAAACCTCAAATCAGAAGTCTGAAGCTTGATGATTTTTAGAATATTTTTTTTTCAAACCTCATCCCAAATGCTCTGCTGAATGACAGGCTTCACAGAAATCCACATATACGTGTTTACCTTACATAAATCTTTCTTAATCAGGGGTGGGCAACTTCCATGATAACGTCCATCTCACATCTCTAATTACTGTATTGCCAAAAGCTAAACCATCACAAACACTATTTGCTGAAGTAGCACATGTTGCAGCCACAGTGGTCAAAGGTTATAGTGACATACAGTAGATACTGGAACAGTAATACTATTTATGATTAAAATAAACTTCTATTTCAGAGCCAGAGAAGCAACTGCGTGCTGTAAATTTTTTCAGGACACATCAATAAATCTATTAAGAGTGTCCTATGAAGTTTGCCTGCCTTCTTAAATAAAGATTTAAATGAAGCAGTAAGTGGTTTGAATGAAGTGATTACCAGCAATCAACTCAGTGGAGCCAAGCCAACCAAGCATTGTAAGTCACACTCCAGGAAAAGCCATCAGCACACTTAAGACAACAGCTCAAAACAAACTGCTGCCACTGGAAAAGTCTCACTAACTACATCTTTGTGAGTTAATGAAAGGCTTCCAAGAAAGGTCATGGTTGAGCAGAGGCTTGGGGAGTTGCTAGCCAGTCGGAACACACTCCTACAGAGAGGAAAATGTCAGAGCAGCTTGGCACTTAACCTTTGCAACATGAATGATAAACCTGACTTGTGAACAGCACCTGGCTTTGTGCCCACAGGCACAGGGGCAGCAGGTTCACCCCAGTGCAGGGGAGGGGCCATAACCAGCTCTCCCATGCCTCACAAGCACACCTGAAAGCCAGACCAGCAAGGATTAAAGTGACTGCTACAGCTGTCAGCATCTCATGAAGAATGGATGGTGGCCCACAAACTTTTCTCAGATACAGCGAGCTCTATTAGGACACCTACAGCATCTCCAACGTACCAGGGAGGGTAAGATTCATCCTAACTTCAGCTGCCCAAGTAAACAGATATTCAGCTGAGCTAGCAGCTCTCTCCTTCCCTCAGTCACTTTCTGGAGAGTAGGGGGTACTTCTAGGACCTATCACCTCCTCCTGACAAAGGAAATTATAAATGCCTATTTCCACTCTACTTAAAGGGAGCCCAAGACAACCAGCATAGACAGCTGTCAGAAGAATTCCTGCAGAGCACCTAACTGCACATAGTAATGCAGTCTGTGTGCTGTCCTGCCAGGGAGGCATTAGGGTGCATACAGGGAACAGGAGGATTTTCTACACGTATTTTCAAAATACCACCTGTCTTCATTTGCCTGCTTACTATCAGCTGAAAAATGACACTGCAAATGAACCAGCAATGCAGGCAGTTTATATTTAAACATGGTGGGGGGAATAAAAATCTCAAAACTCTTTACATTTTTATTGATGACAAAGGAAGAACATTAGGCTGCAGAACACAGATCCCTTCAGGGAAGGGACATTTAATGATGAATTTCCAGCTAAGGATCAAAGGCTTCTAAAAGAACACACAAAAGTCAGGGTTTCTAACAAATTAGACCATCTAAAGCTCATATTTTTCAGTTCCATTATGTATGACTATATCCTGCATCATCAGCCTCTGGGTTCCTGAATGAAGGCAGCACCCATTCACTGTTAAGAGGAACAGACCTTAGGGAGTGACAGGACAGAATAGCAAGGTTTTGCAAAGAACGGAAGAAACACCAGGTTTAGCATCTTAGCAAAAGAACTGAAACATCAGGCAGTTAATTTCATAATTATCTCCTTGGAGTGCTGAAGAGATGAAACATAGCCTCAAAACCTATTTCATCAAAACTGAAATATTTAAGAAGCAGAATGCCTAAAAGAGATGAAGAGAACCTCATTCTTGACATAACAACAACAAATCTGCACTTGAGGACATATGCCTGTGACAAACCTGCGTAAACTCTCATTAGCAGGTATTTTCAACAAATTAACGCAGTAATAGTACCAGCTTTCCAATATATACTTTCAGGTTCAGCACTTGCTCAAGCTGAATGCTCAGAACAGCTTGAAATAGACAGCACTCACACCCTGTTAACCTCGGAGGTAAGAAATAAACCCAAGGAAAGCTTGGCGTTTTCATAGTTCAGTGAAAGCACAGCAAGAGCAATGCTTGAAAAAGGTCACAAGGAAACAAAAGCAGTGCAGCAATGCTAACATAAAACGTTTGACTTATTTAATCTTAATCCTATTATTCTTCTTCCCATCATGACAATAAATACCAAAAGGATATTATGAACCAAAGGGATGTATGCCATTTCTTCCTGTGACTACGTGTAAAAGAATTCTATGGAAAGTACAAGTACATACAGGACACTTCCAAAGAATTCTTATATCTCTATCTAGGCACAAAGCCTGCAAAAGTTAAATCTATTGCCAGAGGATGAAAAATAACGAACAGTAAGAATTAATAAATAACATTACTGAACTGTATTTTTCTTCCTGTTTACATGCAGGATGGAAGATTTTTAAGCCAACACATCTAGTAGACATTCGAGTATACAACCTCATATATTGATTCTTTCCAGGATCATCTAACAGGAGCAGGATGCTCCTTCTAAAAAAAAATAAAAAATAAATCTTTCAAAAAGCAGAGATCTGACTAAAGATAAAAAAAAAAATAATCAATACACAAAATCTTTATGCTTCCACATTTATAAATAAATATGTAAGAGGACCACAAGGAAAACTGATGAGTGGCTAATATAATGAAGTTTCTTCACAGAGTAAGAGTATATGGGCTGTATTTATTATATAATTAATCTATGTCATTCTTTATTAAACATTGTTTTGCTCAATTTTAGCCAAGCATCTAGAATGCAAAATCTCCTTTTATAAAAGAAATACTAGCAGTGATACTTTTTGATGAGTAGCTCATTACGAATGGTAGAAAGAGCTGGGGAAAAAAGCTGTTTAGTCAGAGAAAGAGAATTCCCACATTCTGCACTATTCATCAGTTAAGTTTGTCCATGCCCTAGGTGCTTCTAGGATGATTTTCTCCAGTCTGTGTAGGCACCTGCACACTGTCTTTGTATTAACTAAGCAGTAGAAGGCAAGATCTATTAAAAACAAAAGAACCTGCAAAACCTTTAGTTGACAGTGGATTTTACACCAGGTTCTCTGTCACCCATGATGTTAAAAAAATGGGAACAGGAATGCCCAGGTCTCACCACCTTCTCTTTGGCCCTCATTTTACACTTGACATAAGTAAATTAAGAGGCACTGCTCAAGAAGAGCTTCCTCAAGAATTTTCCCCATGCTAACTATAGATACTCAGAAATGTAATCCTCCTGACCACAGAGGAGACAAGAGTTCTGAGGAAAAAAAACCCTGTATTAATCTCTCCAAATGAGCAACCTATACTTGTCTTGCTCAATACACTGTATCAGCCTTTTAAAAGCATTATAGAAGCGTTAATACCAACAGCAAAAGCCAGTTTTGCAATAGCTGAGGAAATGAGAGAGGATAGATACAGAAATGGCACAGAGGAGATACTATTTGAGGACTTCAGGTTATACTTCCATGCTTCACCCACAGTATCTTAAAAAAGTAATTGCACACACATATATATTTTTAATCCTATTGCAATAAGCATACTAGATAATGCACTACAAAATGTTCATAAATTCACTGCTTGTTTATTCCTCCATAATTTTTCACAGCTTTGACATAAAATGAGTTTAATTCTTGTTTTTGTCAACATGTCTAAAAATAAAACAACACACTCATACAATGTCTGCTCCTCACCATGACCACTTTTTTTTTTTTTAATTCAAACAGTTTGAAAAACTCTATACCCTTCTAGGGGGTGAAGTGACAGTCACCGATTAGCAAATATATCTTCCTTGCAAAACGCAAACTAAGCTAAGTAGAAAGGGAAACATTACAGCAAGTGTCATGAGTTAGTGACTCAACTAATAATGATGTTTTACAGTACAATACTCAAGCTGGGAGAAAAGAAAATCAACATATCATGAGAAGGCTTAAGGGAAACAATACTAATTGCTCATTATTGGTAAAACATACATAACTACAGTCACATCTTGGTAGTATCAGCTACACAAAAGAACATGCTACATGTAAATAAGTATTCCTGTTTCTGTAGTTCCCCCACAACAAAATACCAGTGTGAGCTTCCTACCATTTTCCTGTCACTAACGCTTCTTCACAGGACAGCTGCACAGAAAAATCACTGAATAATTTGCCAGAACTTGCCCATGTATATTTGAAGCAGAGAATTTTTTGTTTTGTTTTCAGAAGAACCTAAAAGCTTCTAAAGAAACATGAAGAGTGAATGGATTCCTTCCTTACTACTGACAAAGCTGACAATGCTGTGCACACCACCTCAACTGTGGTTTGTACTCGTCATCATTTAAGACTTCTGGTAGCCCAGTGTTAACACAGGCATAAAAAGAACACCACATACTTTGCATGGAATATTTCAAGTATGGAGAAGGTTTGTTGAAACTGAAAGCTTTTCATGATTGCAACAAGTTGAGGTTTACCCCACACTGCCTTACAGCTGTTTATAATTTCTCACCAACAGAAGTCCCATCCGCAAGACATGTGGATGCTCAGCATCCCAGCTTTGAGCCATAGACACTCCACCTTCTCACCTCCCTGAAATTAGGCCCAAGCTGTGCCTTTGTTGTGGTTAAACTTTCTTCCCTTACAACCTTCACCTTCCCCAAGCAATCAGGACTCCAACGGAGGGAGCCACCTTCAACTTTACTTTCCTTCTAGAGCTTCTCAAAAAACAATAGTTTCATACCCACTACTTCCAACTCTTCCTAAAATAAAGTGGACTGTTTGCACTATCCCTACCAATACATATCTCTCTGTAGTCTATCCTCTGCCTCCACACACACGTATGAGGACACAGTGTAAAATGTTTCTGCAAACCTCCCTGGTCAAACAGAACTACTACACACCTTACAGCTAGCTCTACTTCAAAAGATGAGACATGAAAGTGTAGAAACATAGAATCATTTAGGTTGGGAAAGACCTCTGAGATCAAGTCAAACTGTTACCCCAGGCCTGCCAAGGCCATCACCAAACCATGTCGCAAAACCTCCACCTTTCTTAAGCTTACTGTATCAGCTTGGATTAACTTTCAACCTCCTACACGTGTCTGTGCTGCACGCAAAAAACTGTACTCCTTCTGTTTGCAATTTGCTGTTCTGCCAACCATTTTAAAAAGCACTTGCCCTCATGCTGCAAGCAAAAGAGCTGTTAAAAGAGCTGCTACTTCTCTACACTTAGCAGGCAATCTGTATAGGATATGAAAATAGATACTATTTTCAAAAGCAAAAAAAGTAAGGATATTTTACACAACACTCAAAACATGACCTTAATTTTTCCCCCATTTATTTACACTACCCTGAACTTTTCGTCAAGAGGAACAAAACAAGGCTAAAAATCAAGAACAGTTTTATAATGATTTTGAAAGCTTCTAAATCTGAAACTATGCAGTTTTACACAGCCCCATATATTCCTTCCCCTTCAAACGGGCTGAAAAAATTTGCCCTTGGGCACGTAAGCCTCTAACACTGGGTTCCCATTTATGGCTCCCGATGAGAAAACAGCTCAGCTAAGTAAGAGAAAAGGTGTTTTCTCAGATAACTACTGCATATCCCTAACTATCTTAGTAACTTAAATCCTGAAATACTGAAGGACAGCACATATGTGCTAGGAATAGATCTAGTATTTGGTGATGCTGTAGGTGGCAGCAGGATCTCTTCTACTGTATCCTAACCCTTTATGGTTATAAATGCTCCATGCTGTTACAAAAAAAACAGCAAAGCTGCTACTGCTTTAGTGCTACAGTACACTTGACACTTAAACTCCTTTCTACTGAAGAAATGGTAGAAGCTTATACCAGCAGAGACCCCATGCGCAGAGCCCATGCAAAAGAGCCACAGCAACATGCTTACCTGCTGCAATTTATCTCCAGATGTGCCCCAGACTGATGCTGTAAATTCCACTACATTCAGAATGGAAAATCTAATGCTTGCAAGCAGCGTTAAGGCTGATGTTTTTACTTCTTCCAGAGAGCCACCAAGCTTGCATCTGACATTTTTCCTTGACAAAGGAAGCTCTCAAAGCAAGGGAAGTGGAAACTCACTTTTTCATGGAAGCTAACCAGTAGTCATTTATCTCTTTGTTCACTATACCATACAAAGAGGTGAAAAACCTAGATAACAAATCAACTGCAGCATATAAAACAAGAGCCTTACCTACTTAAATGTACTTACTGGGTTTAGAAATAGATAAATATTCAGCAATTACTGCAAAAGAATACACTCACAAATAGGCTAGTTGCAGCATTTACAACAAGAAATCTGAAAACTGCATACAACGATGCTACGTCAGTGATTCTCTCTTGGTTTAGTTACTTTCAAAACCAAGTATGCATCATGGACCAAAACACACTGACAAGAAAGATATGTCAAAAAATTTGTGGGGTTTTTGTGGGTTTGGTTGTTTGGGGTTTTTTTTACACCAGTTTTACTTTCCTTTACTAATCTGGAATTCAACCATTACAACTTCAATCAATAAACCTATTAATCGGGGTTGCTACATTAGAGAAAACTGAACAAGAACCACAATACTTTTGGGCATAAGCACAAAAAAACCCAAACCCCATCAATGATAATACTAGAACAGCAACAGCTGCTCATTCCACACTTCCTTCTATATCTATCCCAAGAAGTTTGTCTTAATTTCACCTAGTCAATACTTCTTGAAACATAATAGCAATATTCACCCTGCAAATCTAGGAACCATACTGGAATACTTTCCAAAGTACATCAGACATCTGAACTTTAATTCCCTCCCTCTTGACTAGTGCTTATCTAGAACCTGCACTGAGTTGAATCAAACCACCCTGAGCAGCGGCTGCCATACTGCAGCACAGTAAAATAAAAAAAAAAAATCACAGCAAAGTGATCACAGGTGCTTTGTCCCAATATAAAAGGTTGGGTCACAACATCCCATGCCTCTGTAAGAGCAGGAACTCACTACTGCCAAGGGAGCTTCAAGGCTCCTGCATCCACCTCTCCTGTTCTTATCCTCTCTCCACTTCCACATGCCATGAACCAGGATGCAGTTGCTCCTCTAGACAGATGGGCAAGAAAGTGTGCTTGTTTGGATTAAAGAAAGTGTGCTTGTTTGGATTAAATTAGCTGGTCTAATAAAAAGAGGTTATCTGTCCACAACCCTTGCTTCACTGGAGAGAATACGTTCATCAGATGTAGCATTCTTTGCAGAAGGCAGCTGACTATCAAGTTCCTTGCCAGGACTGATTAAGCACCGACTAACTGTGGTCAGATCGAAGTTCAGGACACACCTGTACAAAAAAAATGCTCTACAAACCTGACACCATCAGCCCTTACAAGTTAGTATAAACTACATCAAATTCATTTTCCAAAGACCCCAAACTGCATACTCAAATGTTGTCACTCAAGCTCTACCTACAAGTAAATATGTTTTTTTATTGATATATTTATGTTTATTTATATATTTCTTTATTTCACTGCTTGAAAAGATTACTCAGCATCTGCCAGACAACGCTGAAACCACCTTTTTAATGAATGACACTTAAGAAGAACAAATTTGGTTTATTCTAGCAAGGGATGAAGTAACAGACTAGATTAGACAGCTGGAAACAAAAAGGGGAGGCCCAATACATTCAAATCTAGTTGGGGTTAAAGCTAGCTTTTAGTTGCTGAACAGTTAGTCCACATTCCTTCGGTAGTTTTCTTTCTTGGGACTTTCCAGCTAACCAGTTTTATGAAGAATTGTACAATCAGCTCCATCTGTTCCTGGTCGTTAGGGCTGAAGGTCACAATACAAGAATTACATCTTCCAAGGACTACCTTATACCATAGGAGTTTTGACCAGAGTTTCTCCAGATATGTGCATCACCAGGAGATATACCTGGATTTATTTCTGTGCAAAATAGCTATTAGAAAACCATCTTGATGACTTCTGCCCTCCTCCTCCGAGTCTGTGACTTAAAGAAATGTATCATACTGCAACACGTTTTAAACGATGGCTGCTGTGAAGAATATGAAAACCTTCCTCAGTCTGTTTTTTTGTTACCTTTGATTTTCAGAGAGCTCTTTGATATGGTGATTCTCCATTTCTGAATAGCAATGCCTGAAGCAGGAGTTAAGTAATATAGAACGCATTTTCTTTTCTTTACATTTTTTCTCTTGCCGGTCTCCTTGCCTCCCCTGCAGCTGCCACAAGAAAAATTTAAGAGCTACTTTAGCCCTCCAGGCTCCCACTGCAGAAGGCAGGTGGGCTGGTGAGAGGTCGATTCCTGCCAGAGCCCATCTGATGGGCCCAGCCTCCTCCTTGGCATCATGCTTTTCTCTCTCTCTCTGCTCCCAAGGCTGGATGAGACAGGCTGAACTCTGCTGCAGCACAGAGCACAAGAATGAATTACTGCATTGAATGCAATTACAGAGCCAGAGCAAGGAGCAGGCTTGAGCATGGGAACATCTATATATGGAACATACACTCAGGTCTTCTGTATACACCTCTAGCTTCTGGAACCGTAATCTGTGGGACACTAGGAAGCACACTGTATGCTTGCTGTGATCTTACACCCTTCCCTCAATGCCGCCTTCTAGCCATCAGGGAAGACAGAACAGCAAAGGAACTACTGTTGCTCTGACTAAAGCAGCCATCCTTATGGCCTTGTAGGCCAGGGCGAGTAGATTAAAATAGGGGAGGAGGAAAACATCATTAAAGAGAAAAATAAAAAGCCAATTTATAAAAAGTCAAGAGTTAACCTAGTAGGATGTCAGTTTATTAATAGCACAGGTACAGCACTACCAGCAAGTAGGCAACAGATCTATGCACTGCAGGGGTTTTACATCAACAGAAACTCAGTGGTCTTCCAGGAACATTACTGTGCTATTTTAAAGACCTTCTGAGTTACTACATAGCCTGTAAGCTTGTCACTATGCTTTAGGGAGCATTCATTACAAGAAACCTTGGTTGCACGAAGACGTCCTTTACAGTCTTCAGTTTGTCTTCAGCATTACAAACAGATCAGACATGACAAAAATTGGATTTGAAAATGGATGTTCTTTTACTGTGTAACATGATTTCCAGTTCCATTCACACATCGTTTGGACAACTTCATCACAGATTAAGTGTATTAAGACTCAAAGAGAGGCTACCTATTTTTAAGACACCCTTTGACAGTACGAGACTTAAAGGAAGACTGGATACAGGCAGTGACCATCGTATACGAGCAGAGATTACAAAACCTCAGAGGGGGGGAAAAAAACCCAATCCAAAACAGGGAAAACATACTGCAATGGTGGGAAATGAAAAGTTGCTCTTTGATGATAAAAAGTATTATGGAAACCAAACTCTTCCCGTTACCTGTCAATGCCTCAATCTGTGCAGTTATTTCTGTTCCAGATTTTCAGTTCCACAACTTGGTAATACACAGGAATTCAACCTTTCTGCATAGTACTTTCTCTAAATAATCTCTCCCCTAAGCATCACTCAAACATTTTCATTCAGTGCCATAACCCGGCCTCAAAGAGCTACAAAACACATCCTGGACCACAACCCTCATGCAATCCAGCATCCTCATCCAGAACCTCATCAAACCCCCATTTATGCCAAAGGAAGGTCACCCATTTATTTCACTGCACCATTAAACCACTTCCTATGACTGTTGAGAATTGCCATGTTTATTTATGCACTTAGTGCTACTAAACCCAGGAAACATAATGGAAATACTTAGATCTATTAATAGACCATTAAGCATATGGGGAAAAGATGCCCTGTGGCTGAAGCACAGTACTAAGAGTCAAGAAACTAAGGATAAAAGTAAAGCCCTACTCCCTCTTCCCTTCAGGACAGAGAAAGGAGAACCAGCTCATCCATCATTTATGTTGGAAGCCATAATTGGCTTACTATTTATCAACATTTTAAGAGCCCCAACAGCATGTTTCTAGTCCTCTCCCTGAGGTCTCTTTCCCCTGATGCAGAGTGGGTCTGCACACATTCAACAGAAACAAGGGAATCAAAATGACTGGCAAGAGTGGGCAAGTTGCCAACAACAGGAGAACGAAAGCGTTTCCCGTTAGTTGATACCACCCTCCTGAGTGAAGGGAAGTTAAACTCCTTTACTTAAAATATGTAAAATCACAGCAATGATGTGTGGATGAACACTGCAATATTGTTCTGGTTTCCCTTCTGGGACAAAAGGAAAGACCCTTCTTGTGTGATTTGCCATGTAGCCAACTTTGTAGCACAAAAAAATATTTTTGTTTCATAGGACTGGAGTTTTTTCAAAATGAGGTTTATTTTACTTACAATATAATTGTATATTGGAAATTTATTCCATTTCAATAATCAAAGCTAGTTTATTCAGACTGGAGTATTCTTCAAACTATCACTTGAATTACCGCTGAAGTGAAAAAGTAGCAGTGCTTTCCCTGGCTGGGCAAGGGAAGACCCCTTCAGAACTCCTGCTGTAGTTAACAAACCCAGGCACGCTGCACCGCCTTAGGAAAATCCTTATCTACCTTTTTTGATCAAAGCCACATTAAGAATTTCAGCATTCCACCATACCTACAACCAAAATTAATTGCAAACTAGAAATATCTGAATAAATGTTTTGCTGAAATAAAGAAGAGCTCTGCTAGCTTCTGCTTGGCATGAGACAAGTAATTCATATGGACTGAACCAAGCAAAGCATACTTCCAGATCTTACCTAATTGAGACAAAACCACTGTATGTCCTCCAGCATCTGGCATTAAAGCAGACACAACAATGAGATATACTAGTGTTACTACTATTTTCTTAAAGATTTTCTGAGACACTTAACAGTGGCACCCACAAACTGATAAACAGTATCTGTATTTTTATCCAACACATCCTCTCCAATCCTACTGAAACCTCAGGTAGAAATGACAAATTCTCACTCATTTACTAAAATCACTACTAGGAAAAAGGAGTATCTAAGAGAAATTATTCAATAAAGGAAAGTAGATTTATGAAGTTCCATATACTTTCTTCTTCTAAAATGGTTGAATACACAATGCACCAATGATGGTGCTAAGGTTATGGGGCATAAAATCAATCTCTCTGTGCAAGCAGATGCATTAATGTGCATGTGGGGCCAACAGGCAACCAGCTCTGGCATGAAGTACCAACTCAGAAGGCTCCCAGAATAAAACGCTCATCACATCAAGTTAATACACAATGGACTGGTGTATTGGAAGGCAATGCAAGCACACAGAAATGACTTCACAAAACAACCAATGTAATTATCAGTGAAGGAGCTGACCTCAAAAGCTTGAACCATTTCATCTATTTCTGTACTTTAGGTACAGAAAAAAGGAGTTTCCAGATTTTTCACACAGCAGAAAAAGGATTTGAATGCCCAAGACTGCACCAAATGTGTATTTACTCTTGTAATGGAAAACAGAAAATTTAAAAAGTTAAATATATGATACACAGGAAAAAAAATCTCTTCTATTAAACCATTACAGCTCAATACTACGTTTTTCAAACTATCCCAATCAATAAAAGCACAAAGGCATAACACCGGAACACAAAAAGTTGCAGTTTGCATATTGTAAAGGAATTAATTTAACAAAAGTGAAACATTTGTACAATAAGTTTGCTACTGGCAGCTTTATTTATGCCAAGAAAAATAATGTGAAATCACAGTGAAAGAACAAACTTTGGCACACCAAGAAACAAACAGTTTAAAGCAAAATTACAACACAACTGTGCCCACCCTGCACATCAGAAACACTTTTTCTAGACAGCAGCGCTTTGGACATTCTCACCAAAAAAATAGTTAAAAAGCAAAGAAAAGCTTGTCTGCTATGTAACTGAAGTTTATGCAAAGATCACAGAAATGCTTTATCAATCTCAGCAAAGCAGACATTTGTCTGCAGCACCTTAACACCACAAGAATGATCAGCTTCCCCTTGATCAAAGGAAAACACACACAAGCACATGAAAGCAGTAGCAAAAACCTCTAGATACTCAAGTGCAAAAGAGAAACTTTTGTTTCTCAGATGTCCCAGAATCTAGGGCAAAACACTTGCACAGTCTGATCTGGCATCTGGTAAGCAAAAGTGATACACGCAAATAGTACAGCGAATGAAAAGAAGCACATGCTTCATAAGACTTCATATTCAGAGGAGACAGATATTAAATAGTTCAAGAAAATTGTAACTACTGCAGGTAGTTCATTTAAGAGTTACAGGAAGAAAACAAAGACGACTAGTAAAGTGTGACCAACAGGCATTTTAATATATTAATTAATCACATCTGCAGAAAGCTTCAAATGTATATGCAGTATATATGTACATACACAGAACACACAAGACAATTCAAAAGAGAAGTAATTCTACATGAAACATTTGGATTACTATTTAACCGCAACAAGAAGTACTTTACCTTGCAAGATCTTTACAACATCCAGACCCGCAGAGAGTGTTGGGTGCTTGGATTTTAGGATCTTGACAGTTTCATGATACAAATGAAGGAAAAAAAGTGTATGATTTGAATGACAGACACGAAGTCTGGCAGATGTGTTACATAGCAATAACCTTGTGTTTCCTTTTTCTTTTTCCTTTTTGCTATTTTAATGGTTACATAGATACCTACTTTGTGAAACCCACTTCCCTCTTATCTTCACACCCCCCATCATCATCATTCATCATTGTGGAGATAAAACACAGTGAAAGGTATTTCTAAATATCCTGTCTAAAGTCAGTCCAGGGTAATACTATGCTGTAAAATACTTCTGTGATTAGCCAAGATTTTAAGTCACTTATTTCACTGGGTAAGCTGCTTGAATACAAGTATATTGGAAAAACTAACACATACCGTGTTCTTACCTGCACTAATTCCAGCCATAGAAAATACACAGATAATATATCCAGTTGTGATGGAAATATCAAACACAAGTCAATTACAGCAAAATAACTCAGAAATTATCTAGATGTCATAAACCACACAGGTTAAAAAAAATGCGCTGCAGTACTGAAAGAACTCTGCTTTTGATTACTGCAATAGGCTTGGCTCAGTTACACAGCATTACCCCTTCCGCTGTTCAAGCACGTTATCCACATCTTTCCTCTCAGCCAGTAGGACAGATTCACAAGAAAGTTAAATTTGGGTGTGTAACACAAGTGTATTTAACATACTGCCCTGAATCACTGCACCACTGAACACAGAGAGCTGAGTGTAACGTGTCACATTTACATAGTCTGAAAGGTAAACTATATCAAACAGGACCTAGAAGATACATAGACCTCACAAAACCTGAAGTTATCAGGCTGAGAACCCTAAGAGCCAAATAAAGTAGGGAGACAGAAAAAGGGAGGAGACAGCCCAAGTTGGCTGTTACTCAATGCACTTTGTTGGCATCCCCATAATTTGCATTGGTTTCCTGATCAGCTGTATTTCCCCCCAACCTGTACAATCCATTTATTTATAAAAATTCTATACAAACAATATTTAGAAAGTAAAACAACACGTAAGTGGACATAGAACTTAAACTGAGAATAACTGCTTCTAGTATCTGCTCAAGAGCTTGAGCCAGTGGTAAAGGAAGGGCTGAAAACTGCAACGCCCTATCAGAGAGTTGATGCAAAAACTAGATTTCATGAGAAATGATCAACATAAACTGGAACAGAGAGAAGAGCCAAACATGCCACTAGGACCTTCTGGCATAGATGAAACTCACAAGAAGAAAAAAAGATTATTTTTATTTAAATCACCTGAAGAGTCCAGAATTAAGCACCTTGCTCTTACTTTTCCGTAGCCTTAAAATACATTTGTAAGTCAATATGAGTAAGATTTTAAAAGTATTTCCCTTGACGGTTTTGCTCTGCACACATTAAAAGACCAATAACTAAGAAAGTTATAATTATATTTTATTTATTCATTAGACAAAAAAAGCTACTACATAAATCTTCATACAATATCAACATTCAGGATATACAGTTTCATTTACATTAATTATGTACATACTCCTTCAATTAGTATATCTATAAATAATTACCTAATATAAAAAAATAAGCCCCTCTGCTGCCTTTCCACTCCTAAAGATATGCCAGCCACCAAAGCAAATGGAGGTATGTGACACTATGCAATATTGCCTTACAAACACTTAAGTTTTCAGGTGCCTCACCTTTCTAACACGTATATTTCAAGTGATATACTTTTTCTTATTTCTGAATTCCTGGAATTCAAAGGCAAGATATTTTTCTTCATTGCAATTTAATAAAACTTAGTTGTAAAGGGATGTGACTTTTTTTTTTTTTGAAAGGACAGAGGCAAAGTCTGTCTGTGTAACAATATTTTAAATAATAAAACAATAACCTTGAGAGGTTGTGACATTTTAAACTGCTCTGAACTAAAACCAATACTTGCAAATGGTAACATCACATGAAAGCCAGCACATGAATTAACATGGGGATAAACAACCTTGAATGTCCACATACGAGAGAAAATAATATAGTAAAAAAAAAAAAAAAAAAGAGTATAAGCATACTTTCTTTAAACCATTTTGCCCTGTAAGAAAATCAGGTGGGAAAGCAGCGCTATCAAGAGGAAAAACCCACACAGTATTTTAAAAGAACTATACACGTTAATTCCTTTCACACAAACTGTTTTTGTGATATACAGTCAAAGTTGGTACAATACGTAATTTTTTCTTAAACCCTTTTTAGGCTAACCAACTTTTCTATAAGAAGAAAAAAATGTATTTTGCTCTGAAAACCAAGGTGTTTAATGTTTCAATCTCTTAGAACACACATTCAGCAAATGGGAAGATGAGAGAGTCAATACCAAGCAGCTTGTCCTTCAAATGCTATTCAGTCATTACCATTACTACTGATGGCAACAGCAATAACACCTACATCCTGGTCACCTAACACTCTCCCTGACAAAAAGATTCCTGCAGTATCTTCTCCTCAGGCTGTGCCATCTCTGTTGTTTGCAACATGCCTTTGATTTTTGGCAAAGGGATACACTTGAACTCTGCAATTATTATTTGCTTGAGCCACAGAATTTTGCTCCTTTCTGCAAGAATTATAAACCATTGAGCAATAGATTCTCCCCTAGTAGTCAAGGTATGCAAGTACCTTCCCCTACTGCAGGCTTGTTTGTTACAGCTTGATCTGCGCAGATAGTGAAATGATGGATATGCTTAACCCGATGTTCACTTTCACTGCCATCTAGCAATACTCTGGGCATTGGCAGACACAAGAGAACAAAACTCAGATGCTGTCAGAGAACTACAAAGTTTGTGAAGCAGGGGGTGGCTGCAGCCACCACTCCTCACTGGGGCAGCGGGGCAGCACCTCTTTGAGGGCCAACACAGTGGGAAGGAGCATTTTACTTTGGAACATGGAGGCAAGATTATTCCTAGCCCTATGAACAAGATGAGGACTCCAGGACCAAGATGTACACACAAACACATGAATTAACAGAGTATAATTTCCACATCCACATTAATGATCTGTGTTAGCAGCTGTTGTGTTTGCTACAAAATTAGCAAGTTGAGTCCCAGAAAAAGTCTTATTCTTTGCTGCAACAGATCCAAACCCCATCCATATTGCTGTCTGTAAAACACACCACAGACAACATTTTACACCACATCATAATATTATCTTCTAGCAGCCAATTCAAACGAAATAACAGATTTGACTAAGTCCACTCTATACTGCCTTGTTTGAGCATTAGTGTTCAAATGTCAATGCTTGACAAGTGATTACATCTGTCTGAGCCTGTCCATGCTCTACAACACAGGACCTGTTCGATATTTCCTTTAATTATACTACATGCTGCCTTTTCTATACATTCTCAATCTCATACAGTGTGAAAAATAGATGATGTCCTGGTCTATATAAGGAGCAAAGCTTTTCTGCAACATTTGCCTCTGAAGTTGAAAAACTTCAAAAGTATAAAGTAGAAAAACACAAGATAAATGTCTGGGAAGAGTGCAAGTAAATACTGAGTAGATTTCC
>JAVJGJ010000014.1:90162235-90174651 GCA_035590215.1 Microhierax caerulescens | reverse complement strand
GACAGCAAGGTACCACTGATGGTGGAATGTATATAACCCATGCAGGTCTGGGTGTCCCACGGGGATCCTCCAGCATATCTGCTGCTCTTCGCTGTATTTCCTACGCGTGGGAACAGCCGTACCCATCGAGTGTTGCTGTCAGTGACAGGGTTACACCTCAGCTGGTGTTCACACGCTTGAATCAGCTCGTTCTTTAGAAAGACAACCTACTTCAACAAACTTTTTAAAAAACCCAAATCCTAAGTATTTCCGTTGCTGACAAGATTTATTGCAGACACTGGGCACCTCAGAGTCCCTGAAACCATGCGACAGAAACTCTTCCTACCGCGAAGCTGAGGCAACCTGCTTGCTCTTGATCTGCCAAGGTCAGTTTGTTTTTCCGCTTCTCTGCTCCCTCCAGAGGCCAAGCACGCAAAGGCATTTTGCTGATGATCTTCCTCAGCTGGGAATAAAATTCATTAACTTAACCACGGAGAAAAGCAGGGCTGGTTAAGGAATGCAGATGCTAGTGACCACAGAAGAGACGCCTACACTATCGCAGCCTAGATACAAAAATAGGAGTTACCCACTTTTGCAAGAGGGAAGAACGAGTGCCTACAAAACACAGCAAGAGCACTTCAAAAGATAATTTACTGTTAGGCCAGTGATGCAGTAATTAATAGGCCCCTTAACTGTTACCACATCTCTTTCAGCTTCTGATTAACCTTTCCTTTCTTGAGCGGACAGCCTGGATATAAATAAAACTGCTGTGCAAGTGTCCTCTCTTGTCTACAAACACCCATGAAGTGAACTCATAGGACAGACAACACAGCCCTTTTAGAAGTATTTTTGTCCCACTAAGCATCTAAAGGGAAGTCTGAAAATAAAATTGGTGCGATTAAAACATCTCGATTCCCAACCGCAGCTCAGGAGCAAACAAGTGCTTGAAAGGAAAAACCAGCCTTCAGATGCTTGGTGGCACCCTGCTGCTAGTACGTACTACCTAGATGGAATTACCACATGGAGCTACTCACAATTTTCAGCTTGCCTCTCTATTTGGTTGAAATTGTCTTTTATAATCGCAAAGTTGATCTTTGGTATTAAATTTGTTGGGCAACATATAGCATATGCATCCTGAATTAATCAGTAGGGAAGGACTCTTTTAACTCATGCTTGCTGTAATTAAAAAAATAATAAAAGGGCGGGCATCCTTCCTGCTCACCTCTTCTCCCTCCTGCTCCAAAAGGAAGGGCATACACAGACCGAGAAATAAATTCTGAATTCATTGTTTTTTATCAAAATCAGAACGCATCGTCAACAGCTACCTCCACAAAAACCAGCAATGGGCCTCAAGTTTAAAGGGACAAATAAAGCTGCACTCTGAATATTCCAAGATTATTTCAGAGAACACTTCCCTCTTGCCACATCTTCCAAAAAATTGCACTTACTACCTATGGGATAGCACGGCGTCCATAGATGAAAAGTCTCAAGTCCTCTAGTGAACCATATGATACAGGTACTCTAGTCCCACAATATTAGTGTTCAGTAACAGCAAATAATTATGGCTTCGATTGGAGCTTGCTCAACAGCAGTTGACACTCCAGTTGTCCTGAGTGGGGCTTACCTTGTCACCAGAGGGCCTCAGGGAGCGGGCGGCGTCACAACCCAGAAGTGACACCAGTCCTACCTGCTCATCTTGGCGAACCCAGCCCAGATTACAGCCAGGTACCACACCAAGCAAACTGCCACCCACCTGCTCATTTTCACTCATGGACATCACTCTGACTACAGAGCGATCGTGTCAGCCTAACCTCCATCAGGTTTTACACTGTACATCCATCTAAGCGCATGTTTATATATACACACATACGATACCATATATATGCATAGTATGTAGCATATAAATGTATGGCACTGGCACATACAGTGCAGTGACCTGATACAACCTATTGGTACTAACAAGTAAACGGCGCAGAACTCAGTGACCAGGGCTTACTGGCTGCTCCTCTTCTTGCATAAGGAGAAGTGGTTTGTTTGTGTGGGGGTTTTTTTGCACTTTTTTTTAACCATATACTTTTTAATAAATAAATAAACCAATGTGTCTGGACCGTATCTGTTAAGGATTAGGCAGGAAAAGCATTAAGGCTGTCCAACCAAACGCACAGCTGCTCCTATTATAAAGCAAACACAGAAAGATGATTTAGAACAATGAATAAAAATCACATCTCAAAAATAAAAGTCACAGAGAAGACCTCAAAGTGGGAAACATCTTAGAGAACACAAAGATTTCACTGTAGCTGCAGTTCCGAATCCCTACCTTCAATTTTACACTGCCAGCAGCAGTTACCAAACTTAAATTTTTAATTATTCTAGTTTATCTAGAAAATACTCTTACAGACAGAGCACCTTTCACAGCTGTACAGTCAGCAATCTTGCAGCTGCTGTTTTACCACCGTTCTTTGTGTGGAGACACTGAAGTGAGGGCTACTTGTGCAAGCTGGTTTTCTCCCTCAAAGGAGAAGCAGGAGACAATGCAAAGCTGCCTAGACTGGGCTATGAAAGAGGCTTTAGCAGTGGACAGAGAAACAAGATGAGGGAGCGTATTCAAGGAAGGCGGTGCAGCCTAGCAATTAGCCAGAGCATTAATAGGAAATTAATAGTTAAACAGGGAATTTCCTTAAAAACTCTGCAGACTTAGGCTGAGCCAGGCATGAGCCTGGGAGCAATAAAGATTGGAGGGAACCTCAGGGCAAACCACAACTCGTTCTGCCAGGAACAGTTTCATCTTTGTCCGGCAGCTGAAGTCTCTGTTATACTGGAGGACTCTGGTAAGGTGAAGTAAGTTTCTTGCAACAGCACTGTATTCATTTGTGTACCTCCTTACCACTAACCACGCACTTTACGTTTTTCCCACATGTACAAGACTGGTTTTGGCAAGTATAATTTCCATAATACCTGTATCTTCAGTAAACATTAATTGTAATTTAATCATTAACCTTTCTGCTAGCACAACTGAAAACAGACACCTTCTGCACTTGGACCTCAAGATCAGTTTTGAGAGCTTTAAACCATTTTCAGAGCTGCTCATAGTCTGCTTAATATGTTGAAAAAACAGTAAGCTTAGTATCTTTTCCCAATATTTAGCAAGTTTTTACAACAAATATTTAAATCTCATGAAACACTTGGCAAAATTACTTAATACTAAGAAAATGTTATCCCTAGAATAAGATACCAGATCCACATTAGGAAAACAGACGTTACAACAAAAGAAAAAAAACTTAAAAGACAACGACATTTTCGCAAAAGCTCTGGAAGTTCAAACCTAGCAAAGAACTCCTTAAAAATCACGTAAAGCAATGAGGCCACTCCATATTTAAAGCCATTTTGTTTTTATCTATCGGGGTAGTCACTTTACATCATACCAAAAAGACTGTATAACGAATACAAGTGTCAAGAATCAGATTTTTATGGCACAAAAGGAAGTTTTCCATTAACCTGCTTTCAGAGTTGTTGAATACATAATTGCAGACAAAGAAACTAAGGCTACCACAAAATAATATTTGCATGATGATGTTAGTCTTTATTCAGCTTCTTAACTGACTCCTCCAGTCTGAAGGCGGATAAGAATCTTTCCATTAGTTTGCTTCAGTGATTTATTCTGGATGAAAAGATTCTTTTCCTATGTTTGACACAAGTTTATTTTCTCATTTATATTGTTATTCAAAGTTCACATAAGCTTTAATGTTGTACCTTACAATGTATGGAATTGAAGATTAAAATAAAACTCTACTCTTAACATAACCTTTTCTATAATGTAAAAATATTCTACATGTTTAACATATCAAGAATATTAAGCATTCACTTTGGGGAAAAACTATTTTACATGGTTTTTAGTCCAAACCCAGCTGTTATGGTTTTGTGTTTGTGTATCCCTATTAAGTTGGGTGCCACCCAGTTTTCATCTTCTGCAACTACAGCTTGACTACTGCACTCAGAACACAGAAGAGCTATGCATACAAGACAGTTTTCAACAACTGCAAATTTGAGATGCTGCGTACTTTTTATCTTCACTTCTCCCCTACCCCTCCACTGCGGCAAATTTACATCTTTGAAATAATGAGAGTTTTTAATTATCAAAATCAGTATAAAAATAGCAGCATGCTACTAGATGTGAAAAGCAGATTCATCACGCATCATGAATTTAAAGGCAGATGTCTGCCTTCCTTTTATATTATCAAAATCTTTTTAAAGTTAACATCAAGGCAAGGGGTATAAGGACAGACACTGCATAGTATGACCTGATACTAATCTGAACTGGGTATTTGTATTCAATTAAAATACATGATAATTACAGGGTAAACAATTTTTATTTCAAAATACAAGTTTAACTGGAATTGTAGTGATGAAAGCAGAAGAGGGAAAAATGCCGTCTTTTACAGCCCATGTCACTGTATCTCACTTACATCCAGAGGTAAAAGCTCTAATTGGCGAAGAGACAAAATATTTGTGGCGTTTCACTGAACCTTTGTGATAATCCAGCATTATCCATTTCTAAAGAAATATAAATACTTTAAAACAAACATTGAAAATAAATCCTTTTGATGTAACAAACTACACTCCTTACTGAGAATTTTCAGTCTTCTTAAAAGAAAGGGACTTCACCCAAAAAATAATCAAAATATCAATGTAGAACAATCCTCGGAGGAAAAAAGTCGGAATGTAAACCTCTGTTCCAAATTAGATCTGAAAAGCAAAAACACCACAGCATGTATTTAACTTGCATACATTTTTCATCAAGCAGCTATTTCTTTAAGCTCTTTTTATGGTTCAACAGGAGACTTTCCGAACTCAGTACCGTCCTGTTTTTGCCTCAGCTCACATCCTGTTTTCTTAATACACAATTACTCTCCTTTTATGTGTCCCCCGCAGTTACCATTGTTATGCAGGTAAGCAATTCTGCCAATATAATTATGCATCACTAGTACAAACATAAATTAGCCCATGATTCTCAAAACCGAAAACAAAACAGAGTTTAAGGGTAACTTCCCTAAGCAGTGACTATCCAGATTAATTTAGTGGCAAAATGAATGGTCTTCTAAGCATTCTTCTGACATAAACAACAAAGGAAAGGTTCCACCAAGCCTTTCATGTTAACTATGACCTTGGAAGTTGCACTTCATCCTAGCTAGACTAGAGTGATCCTAAGAGGAGTTCTTAAAATTTTCTCTCCTTATGTCTTTTCCCTTCTTAAAGCATGATATTATATTGCATAGCTGACAGAACCTCAAAAACAATCATAGCTGCTCACTGGAATACATTATCCACAAAAAGATCCATTAGTTTGCAAATTTTATTATTTCAATGTTCCTACAGCTACTAATCACTTTGACATCTTGCAATAGCTTCATTATTAAAAGTATGCAGGACTAGAAAGTGTCTGTAGCTTCAGTAAGCTAAACCTTCAGTAAGCTCCACCACTGACAGATCCAAAGTGCAGCTTTCAAGTCTGAAGAAAAATTCATCAAGATTTTGATATTTTTAAAATATTTGATCTGATGCATCACATATTGAGAACCTCAAAAAAGTCAAGTTAATGTAAGCATTTAAAGAGAATTAGTCATATTACCAATTCAAAGAGAGAGGACTAAAAAGATGAAGAATTAAGACATAATAATATACTTAGAACAGCCTATCCAATTAAGTTAACTCACTGGCTCAGTAAGTTACTACTTATCCTCTCAGCCAGTTGACCCTGCACACATTTATCTCTCAACTGCAAAAAAAGCATCATCTTGGAAAATATTTCACTGCAGATTCTGCTTCTGCAATTTGCTATATAATCTGAAGTATAACAATTTTACTACTACAATTTAAGAGTGTGCATGGTCAGTTACTACAGCTTAGTGATAAGCAGTAACAACTGACTGTGACAACCTGTAAATTCAGGCCTACGGTTAACTTTAGTAACAACCAAGATGCAGCTTTTTATGTAAACAAAAATGGACACTTAAGCCTTTGCTTTTTCTAAAAACACAAATCTCTCAATTATTTCTGTAGTTAGTATTAGATAGTGAGGTTGTTAAATCTACAGAGGAATCAGAATTCATGGAATTCACCAAAACACCTGCATAACCTTTGGCCTGTTCCAGCACTTGGTGTCCAATGCAGTTTGCATCAGCAGTTCATGGCTCTCCCTGCCCTGACTGAGCTGGCCACAGCTGCCCTATGTGGCACCAGAGCTGACCCACCAATCTTTGTGCCAGCTCCCCAAGAGGTCTTTCTGGCCTGCTGTGTAAGGAAATCCTACTAGTCTGCTAAACCTTCCTATACTCTCTACTTTGCTTTCCACTAGGAGCTGCTTGTAAGGAGCTTACACTTCAGAGCAGTACTGAGGGCTGCAATCAGTTCCTTCAATACGAACACACCCAGCTACAACCACCGTGTAGTCATCGACTCACCTAAATGCAACTGCTCGCCTGCACACGCACACACTCATTTGAAGGACACTGCTACATAACTTTAGGTCTTTGGGGTCAAATTACATTAATTTTCTTTTAGGCATCTTAAGGGTAATGAGAAGACTGCGCTCCATGTGTGTTTTCATAGTATGACACTAAGCATACTATTTGCTTAGAGGTCAACTAGAGGACAACTGTAGGACAGAAGACAGAACAGAAAGCTGGCATGCACACGTCCACACCGCTTTCTGAGGCAGTGCCTGAGAAGGTGAGCTATTTCAAACATCAATGTGTTATTTTATTTGCTCTAAAAGAAGTAAAACCAGCTTACTGCCAAAGATGACAGTTTCAAGCATATAACACAAAATATGTTTACTACTTACATCATCAATATCTTCATCATCATCTCCAATATCATCAAACTGGATTTCATCATCATCTCCAGGACCAAATGTGTCTGTTTCATTGATTTTAGCTAAAAAGGAAATTAAGAGAATTTAAGCAGCACACTCACATCAAGTCAAGACAGACTGAATGTTATTGTCCAATATGAAGATCCAATTTGAAGTGAAAAGATTCTTACCATGTTCTGGAAGCTCTCCATATGCTTTCAGACTTCTGGCTTCATCTGCATTGTACTTTAGAATAACATCAGCCTTGTTATCCTAAATAAAAATTTTTTAGAATTTATTAGTCATCTGTGAAGGAAAAAACCTCCCTATTAACCTTGGCAGACCAGTAACACCAGTATTATTTACAGAAAAATAACACCTGTACTGTTTACAGAAGAATGTCTTGTTCTGCCTTCCCCTCCAATTCCTTTAAAAGTAAAGTAAAAAGTGCTCATTTGTAGAATATCTTAATTTCTTGTGGCTGACAACTTCATTTTCTCCTATTTAAGTAATTTGAGAAGTTCAGTTTCATGCCTTTGAAATTAATCTTTCTTCAGAGAACACACATAGTGAGGTGTTTGGTGGTCAGTCAGAAAGTGTCAAAACTTCCTAGTTTTAAGTAGTTTAATATATACAGTAAATGACAGTATCTTAAATGTTTTACAACTCTAACATACATTTCAGAAGCAGAATCTGCCTTCAAATAACTGATGACACAACACTAACATTCATAAAAAACATTTACTTAATGAAAAATACAACTGTTTTCCATTAACCTTTACAACATTAGGTAAAATTACGCTAGTCCATTTTTGGAAATCTAAGTAGAAACTAACTACTGATCAATTGGCCTCTTAAGGCAAAAAGCCTAAACGTTAAGGCTCAACAATTCCCATCATCACAATAAAACGTTTGGTACTTGACTCCGTCTCCCTTATATCACAGGATCCAAGCATCAAACAGCTACACCTTGAAAAAAAAGTCAGGTGTGATGCCAACAAGCACCTTCGCTCAAAGTCTCAGGGTGCAATTCAGAAGAACAAGTTGAACCAGCATTTGTCATCTACTCAAGACAACCTTTCTGTAATACAAAGAAACTAAACCTCATGATTTAGCATAACTACATACAAGTTCAAAGAAAGTTAGATGGGAATTTCCTCATGATACCTGCTGCAATTTAACATTAAATAAAACTGTTTGTAAGATATTTTTCATTGGCAAATTACATTGAATTTTTACCTGGTAATCTCTTAAGCCAACCAATATAATATCAGATGTATTTATCCAAACCTGAAAGAGAAAACATATGTTATATTGCAGGAATTCAAGTTATGTCGTCTAACAGGGAGGTCAAGCAGCACACTTAAACTTACTGAGAGAAACGAACACTTCACTACAGCCACCATTTTCACTTTCTAGGTTAAAAATAATAATTGGAAATAGCCAATTTCATATTTTAAAAAGCCAAGGTTATATTATTTCACATTACAGAGCTATTACCAAGATAAATCAAACTTATTTGAAGAGTTTCTAGTCAACAAAGTGGTTATTAAGTCATAACCTCTGAGAAAACAGATGTAATGCATCAAGCCACGATCTGAACCGAGCTCCATAAAAGCAAACAAGAAAGAGCCCGATGAAGGGGGTGATAGACAAGCACGGTGAAGAGTACAAGAAAATGAAGGGAGTCGATTCTAGTAATTGACTATGCTAATCAGCCAAACCAAAGCCAGAAGCCTGCGAAACAGCACATGCTAATTTACATGCACAAGATAGAACTATCCCACCATCAGCTTGATTTTTTTTTTTTTTGAGATTAAATACATTTCAGTTGGAATTTCCTTTCTTTTAGCATGAGGAATAGGTAAGTGATGCTATCTGTAGCAAGACATAAATTCTGCAGCAAGACATAAATTCTGCAGCACTTAGCATTTATCTATGCACATGCTCCACTACCTTCAAGTTTATTGCAGTGTGTTGGCAGCCAGCAGGGCTCACATTGATACCAAGATAAATACATTCACTGGTCTCCAAAACCAGGCAGGTGGAACATTCCAGAATGAACAAAGCAAACATCTGTTTTTACTGAGAACAGACTATCTGAGAGGACCTCCTCTGTACCATAAGCCAGCAGAGGATAGAAAGCTGATGAGGCCAGGAGGTGACACCATCCCAAAATGGCAAAGTTAAGAATGTAAACACATACACCTGACTTCCCTGAAGGCACAAACTTTTGCAGATCAGCTTTACACAGAAGTACTTTGGGAATTGATGAAGTGGAAAATGAAATGATGGCATCTGACATGCCTGAGGGAAGCTATAAAGAAACCTTCCCAAATTGCCCTTACTGAACCGATCGCAGATAAGTTATCCAGTAAGAAGATGGTAATTATTCAGTTCTTCCCCAAATCAAACAAAGCCGGGTATCAAACCATGATTCTTACTGGTTTTGGGAAATAGCATACAAAACCAGGTAGCTTTGGACAACCCTCTTACACCTTTTTCTTCCTATGCTGGCTGTCAATCTTCATGTTAACAGATGTTCTGCTAAACTGAGTACTGATCTAATGTCAGATATAACATGTTGATTTTCCAAATAGTCATCATTCCCCATTTACAATTAGGGTGCTTTTTAGTGTTTCATATACATATAAGTTTCTAGAATATGAAGAATTAGTATTTCACCAACAGCCAAAAAAATCTCTCCTGAAATATACACATCCAAAGGCAGCCCTTCAACTATGAGCTTCACTCAAAAGCCAGACTGCCTGTTTTTGTGCCAGCAATAATACAAACAGAAGAACAAACTAGTTTACTAACAAAAAATAAGTTTAAGATATTAAGTGCAGTAGAAATAATAACTTGGTGTAATGAGCTACAAACATAAATTTTAACAATTACATATCACACATAATGCTACTGTTCTCTATTGCAACGCTTCAGAATTACCTTTTTTCTTAGTTTCCCTCTAATATGACATAATCTCTTCACGCCATCAAAACATAATGCTTCCAGTCTTCCATTGCCTAACATCTTGATCACCTGGGCATATTCTAAAAGAGAGGGTAACATATAGCAAAGCTTCTAAACAAATAGTTTAATGAAACAACCAGTAACTTCTGCCACTGTAATCAAAATTTGCTGTAACATTTTATCAAACACGAACAGCTGTGAGGAACTTTGATCAGCCACACATGCTGAACATTACCACAGTTTCTGTATCATTGTTCACATTAACATTCAAACACTGCTTATTCTTGGTTGTGTCCACACTTTGGTTCTCTCTGAAATGCTTACTACAAATAATTTTTAGAGCTATCAGGTCACACTCAGAGTTTGAAAGTTTATGGCAGCATCACAGTGTCTGTCTTAAGTGACAAAATCTCATGCTATCATTGAGGGAAGAGGAGAAAGCGGCACATCTTGTATACCCCACTGGTATTCGGAATCCCTTCTGCAGAGGCTCTGTGGAAAAAAGAATACTGTTGTTTAAAGGACACATCCTGGCGTCCTCAGGAACTGTCTGAAAGGCAGGTACCAGGCTTCAGCTGAAAACTATGAAGCTTCTCTCCAACACCCACCCTCAATCTCTCACCTTGTATTTAATCTCCTTCCTTCACCGAGTTGCAGAAATCACTACTGGAGTACCTCACACACTATGAAAGTTTGCAGCATAATGTATTACAATTTAACTAAAAAGAATAAAGTTTGTAAGAATTACAACATTATCTGACCACCCATACTTGCCGGGGGGTAAAAAAAAAAAAGTAATATTCAATTAGCTGGAGCAGTGGTTTAATATTCTAAACCCCTTCCTCAGCACAAGTTAGACAGCCCAACAAACCACAAGACTATTAATAACTGAGAATAATGTTTCATTAAACAGATTCTGCCAGGGAGTTGAAAAGGATTTTAAGTTTTATAGGTACATCAAAATCAACTCCTTTTTTTTGCTTATAACTGTCACAGAACATCACAAAGCTTAAAGAATGAGTTCAGCAGTCACTTCTTTTTGAAAGTGATTTAAGTCAGTACTTTTCCTGCATTTCTAACAAGCCAACTGACTACTTGGTCACTAGACAAGTACTTGCACATAAGTTAGCAACCACAAGAGCATGACACACGAGACAGGGTAAGAGAAAAGGAAGGTGAGCTCACTGGCACCAAAAGGCAAGGGAGAGAGGAATCCCAGTCATCACCCTCTGGCTGAACACTCTTGTGGCTTATTTTACCCGACAACATCTACGGACCTCACCTATTGCTCCTGTTTTAGCAATTGTTAAGAGGTCCCAGCCCAGGAGCCAATTCAACTAAACCATCAGGGGACAGTGCAAAAACAGTGAGATGCACTGTTCTGCCAGGTCACTGACTTTGGAGAGCTCACTGAAGGATCCGAGAAATGTTACAGCTGGTATAAAACAGAAAGCAGGACTGTGCATCCAAGAGACAACTACTGGCAACACTGAACTACATCAACTAAGCTAGCTGCTTACATGCCCTCACACAGAGCTACTCAAGGTATTTCTAGGGAATGCTTACATATATGCTGTATTACACAGGCATCACAATAGTCAAGGAGAGGTAAGCTTCATTCTTAAGTGATGAAGCTATTTTAAATGTCCCTTTCCTAATGTCTTCCTCCTACACTCAATATGTCATTTAGAATTCAAATACAACCCCAGTAAGAATATGTCTCTCTATTCCCCAATAACTTTGTATTTCTCAGCCATCCAGGTGTTTTGTTTATTAACTTCCAACATATGCCCCTTACAAGATCTAATGGGAAACAACAGCATTGCTGTGCTATAGTTAAAAACTCACCTTGCCCGTCTTCCTTGAACACCAGTTCCCTTTTTTCTGATTCATTCTCATTCTTACCTCGTCGCCTGTTTTTACCTCCTTTGCCTAAATTAAAAGGGGGAGAAAAGATACAGTGAATGAAACAATCAGCTGTATAGGGATTTCTGTGCTTGTTCTGTATATGGCTGTTTTTTAATATTCCATCCTAGATTTTCTGCTTGCTCGTCATGCTTTTGGCTCTAAATTTTTTTAGCTGAGTAGTAACAATTAAAAGAGCAGAACCTCTGTTACTTAAGATGTTCTGGTTGCTTTGGAGTGACAGAAGCCTTCAAGAAGAATTTGCGCAAGATCACCATTTTCAGTTTTTATGACTGCTGCTACCAAACGCCTCACAAGTAACGGTGGGATAACCTGATGGACGTAACCACCAAAGAGCTGAACAACGGCTTGAGGGGTTACTGTAGTGCTGAAATTCCTGAAATATTGAGGCGAAAACTCATGCTCCAAGTGAAGATGCCCTTTTAAAAAGGCACACACATGGCAACAGGACTAGATGCTCCTCACGAAGAAGCTCACGAAGCAGAAGAGCGGCTCCCCCCCCCCCACGCGCTAACAAGCCGCCGTTCCCTTCCCCTCACGCCTCCCTGCCCGTTAAGCGGGCGGGGGGGGACGACACACAAGCCGCAGCCCCCGGGAGCGCACCGCGGGGCCCGCACGCCCGGCTGTTTCCGCGGCTGCCGCCACTGAGAGCCGGGCTCCGCCAGGCCTGACCCCGCCGCCAGGCCGG
>JAVJGJ010000014.1:90143155-90161054 GCA_035590215.1 Microhierax caerulescens | reverse complement strand
ACCCCCCCCCCCCCCCCCCCCCATTCTGTTGTGCTGTGTCCGGCCTCTTGCCAAACCTCTCCTGGTCCCCTGACAGGTTTCTTCTGGTTCCTTCTGCAAGACTCCGGTTACATGCCTCATATTCTCCCTTATCACAACTATTGCGATTTGATGGAGGCCACACACACTTTGCAAAGTCTTCAATCTTTTCCCAGCTGCAAAGCTAAAAAGAATCGGTGTTGCAAGTTTCCATGTCGCATGAGCTGCTGAAGCACACGGGCATGTTTTTTACGGAGTACTTAAGCATATATCCTAATTTTTCAGATGTACAGAGGCGTATTTGATAACTAATGAACCGTTATTGTCAATGTCCTGAGCAATACAGGCATTGCGAGTCTTACTGAGCAGTGTCATCGTCGCCCCCCCGTTTAAGTTGTGCTTGGGCCAGCTGGAGTTCTTGCAGGGTATTGAAATACCAGGTTGGGCTTTGGTTTTGCTGTGTCATGCACTGGGTCCGTAGCATCTGCTGAATACCATCTTTTTCCTTTGGCTCCCTGTTTTATCTTGCTGACTACATATCGTGATCTGACTACATATGCTGTAATATAATGACTTTTTAACTGAGAAATGCTTATTAAAAACTTCTGGTTGGAAACACACACAGTATGCTGCAAAGGTAGTTCAGTGTTAGTGATGAACACACAAGTTCTATAACTGGGCAGAACAAATGATTAATCAAAAAAGCACTTTTAAGATGTTTGAAAGTTTATTCGTAGTAGAAATTTCAATTTCTTTTGAAGACTACAAAACCTGCCATTAGACAGGAGTACAAGCAATGATATCTTTCCAGAACTGTTCATTACATCTGGAACAGTTCTAATTACACATTTAATAGCATGATTGGAACATTTCCTAGATCAGACTTTGAATAAAACGATCATTTAAAGTATTCAGTACAATTTTTCTTTTTCTAAACTAGCATTTCAGTTCTATGACAGCAGTGCCAAGCATCTAACAGATGCTGTAATGGTCTAGAACCAGGTACAATACCACCGATTTCCTGGAACAGTACCTTAGACTCACTTACATGCCATGCTGAGAAAACTAGTATAAAGTATGATTGTATAGAATTGTAGAAAAATATTTTATCTGTGATTTTGTCATTTTTTAAAAACGTTTTAAGTAGATTTCCCCCCCGCCCCAACTAGGTTGCAAAATAATTACATCCCTCATAAGTACACCTTCCCTTTGATTAGGTCAAGAGTATCAAGATAAAGCTAATCATTTACATCATTTTCATAAGTGAAAATTCATCTATTAACCACTGCTGCTTACTAAGGACCAGCATACTTCGAATCCTTTCCTTCCAATAATAGAAAAGCACAGCTTTAGTTGGTACACAACATTTACAAAAGCAAAACACACACAAAAAAATCCCAGACACATAAATCTATTTTCTCAGGCCCTTGACTCTTTAGAAAAAAAGTTTTAAATATTCTCTTGAAAAACTCCTTCTAAGTTTCAATACAATGTTATAGTGATTATGAATAAGGAACTTTGCCCTTACTGGATATAGATGGCATTTAACGAGTATTGTAACTACACTCTTCCCTTTGTTCTCTCATGCTCTCACACACAGTAAGTGGTAATTTCACACTGAAAAAAACAAACCATGGCCTCCCTACAGAAAATTCACCTGTACCTGCAGTTCTCCTTTTTCATCCTCTATGACTCTGTATCCTAGAGTTGCATGCTGTGCTTTGCAGAACGAGAAGCAGTCCAGCAATGAAATTCCACAGCGTGTCATGCATACTCACATTCTAATAGAAAGATGCTGAGATTCAAAGCAGCATTATGTGGATTTCTTTATAGCTTCTAAAAACTGCAGCTACAAAAACACAAATGTGAAAGTTGTGAACATGGATCCAAAACAGGAGGTAAGGTATGTAAACCCATGTAAGTCTAGCCTGTAACGTACACCTCCTGCATAGGGGGGCCCTTTATCCCTTGGTTTAGAAAGTAACTTAAAAATACAGTGGATCTAGACTTCAACACATTCAAGTTAGCATGTGCTAAATGGCCCTGTTTTAATAGCATTTAGAATGTTCGCCCTATGCTCCTATACATGTGACATAGTAGCAACATCTGTACAGTCTAGACTAAATTAACAGCTTACTTGAGAGTGTAGATACATAAAATGTAGGAGTGAACTTTGCTTTGCTATTTGGCTAATGACCAGTGAACTTGAGGGCCACAAAACATGGCTAAGCTAAGACTACCAAAAACTATTTTTTATTATTTTAACAGGGATAACGCCAACAGTGAGGCAGCTTAACACTTCCTCCTTTTGGTCTCTTTGCCAGGTATCTGTGTCTACATGCTTGAGAACACAGGAGAAATTCCTTCCTGAACTGAAATGCTATTACTGACACACTAGCAAGTACTGCTATCCCTTTATTTCAACAGTATCAGTTTTAAATCTTGTTTGTCGACTAGATATGACAATCTTCTGATTAACATACTTAAAAGCCAGTCCAGCAGGTACGGTTTCTAGATTTTGGTAAGCCTGACTTACACTGACTCACAGAGCTGAAAATACTTTTTCTGAAAGGTAAGGTTTTACTGAATTCCTCTGGAACTGCAGACACTGTCAAAGAAAAATTAAAATGGCCTTTTTGTGCCTCTACTTAAAGATGTTTCCTGAAGGAAGGGTAGATGCATCTGTACAGCTAAAGGGAACGTCAATGCTAGAGCACCAAGTAAGGGAAAAATGCTAACTGCTTGAAAGAGCTGTGCATTCAAATTTCCAAGATGTACAGCACTTTAAAAATCCTTGTTCATAAAACCGATTCTGTAACAATTATATGATGGATTACATATTTAACTAATTTCTAAGGGCAACAGAAGCGGGATCCTTTGCAAGTTTAACAAAGAAAGCCACCCAAAGAACTCTGAAAAATGTGGGGCAGAAGAAATGCGCTCACATGCATTTACAGCAAATTTGCAATGTCATAAAGATGATTCTCCCTTTCACAAACCACTGATGATTTTAGGGAAACTAGCAAATTAATCACTGCAAAAGAAATTTAATACCACTAAATCAAGAAAATATCTTCTTATGCAAAACATAAAATTGCACCTTTTAGTTTTTAAATCGTATTGTTCACATAGAGCTGTTCACCCAGCCAATAGCCATTTTCATACCTGGAATGAGCTGATGTAGCATATAATTTTGGTGGAGTGGGACACTTACTGAATCCAAACACATTCCAGTACACTTCCTCATGTGGGCAATTTGATGTTTCAAGATTAGCCATCAAGATGTGCCTGTAATTACTTAAGACACCAAGAGGCCAAGAGTATTAAAAGTTTATATTAGTATTTAAAATGAGTCTTTCACCAGACTTGTTTCCACCTGGAGAAATGCAAGAACACTCACTCTGAACAGCTTCGTCTTACCTGACTGAGAAAGTATTATTTTAATGATAAATTATAATGACCCTCTTCTAACCCCTGACAGGTCTGGATGACTCTTCTCTCATTTTGCTTTGGACGTCAGTTAAAGTTATCAGACAGTAACTGACAGAACATTAGATCCATCAGTTTTGTAACCACAATGAATGCAGTTTAAACCTACTTTTTGCAGGCTGCTGCTTATTAGTGGACAATATGTTTTGCTTTATCTTCAATGTTGCCTTTCTTCTATAATGCCAACAATTCACTGAACAAATCCTTTACAATTTAAACAAAAGTCACAGAATAGAGATAAAATATTAACAATGGATTATAAGAATAAACAATATAGAAATGTCCTCTATTAGAAAGTATTTAGCAATGATTCCTGAGTCCAGAGATTAAATGGGAGAGAAAGAAAGGGTGAGGCAGGGGAACAAAAGACAAAAGTGAGATATGGGGCAAGTTATCTTTTCTCTGGGTTATATTACCTATTGTATACATAGTATGGTGAAAGATCCACTGTTTAAATTCTGAATACTATAAACAGTATCCTGATTTTCATAACATGACATGCAGCGTCAAAACCGTGGAAATGTAGAAAAGACATAGGCAAGGAGAAATACATAGTCATAGTATTACATTCAATAGCTGTTTAACAGTCAGGCTTCTTTTAGAGCTGTCCAACAATGTCAACTAATCCAGGTGAACTGTTTAATCAGACTTAATTGTCAGAATGATTAATAATATCTAAGTAAAACAAGGTGTGTATACATTAAAGAAAACAGCACAGAAATGTACTGCTTGTGAACTGTTTACAAAAACGTACAAAATGTTGGATGGCACAAAGTATATAGTGCTAATATAAACAGATTGTTTAAGCTAAGTGCTTAATGTAAACTGTCCATCTCTACCTGTAACAAAGAATATTTTAGGGGGACAAAAAATATTCCTTATAAAAATAATGCTATGTGGTGCAGAGTGCTTTATTCAGTGTATTTTTGACAGAGGTGGCATTCGTAACTCTTCTGGTTTACTCAATCGTGAACATGATCATTTTCATTGTGTTTCCACTTGTCACTCCATTTGAAGCTCCAGTAAGATCAGTAACTTGCCATCAACAGTTTAAAGCGAGAATAGATGAAAGCAGTAGCAGCAGCAGGAGCAGCAGCATTATAGGTACCAGCTGGGACAGAGTGTGCTTGCAGGTATCTGTCAGATATGTGCTACCTGTCGCCATGATTTGTGCTATCATCTTATGCCATGGTACCAAATACCTGGTTGAGGTCACTTCACAGGGCTGTTGAGGTAATTTTTTTTATACCTCTCCTCTGAGCAAGAGTAGAACGGCCGACTGGCTCCAAAACTGGTGACTGATTACGATTCAAAGCAGAGTAAGTAGCTGCCATTGCACCCTGTGGGGCAGAGGGAAAAAAAACCCAAGAAGAGTATGTTGTGACTGATGCACACACTAGAGCTCACACAGCGCTAAGTGCCAGAGATTCTGAACGACTTCTAACTTCCAGTCTACTTTCATCTACAAAACAGAAACATAACACTGCATTACTCAAACACCAGCAGTGCTAGGAGCGAGCGATTTTTAGAGTGACAAATAGTTTTCAGATGAATCTAAAGCAATTTTACCTTGCTTAAAAAGCCAAACCCAGAAGGTGTAAGATAGATCACTAAATTAAGTTCTCTCTCCATGCATTGTGAGTTAGTTGGGGAATGAAATCCCATCAGTAGGCTGTCTCTGTTTATCACTTATATAACCATTTCTGTTTTCAACAAAACATTTTATATCGCCCACATTATTCAGCACATGAAGATTTAAAAAACAAAAAAGTTAGGAAGTTGTGACCTGTGGGATCAGAACTTCCCCCTCTTTCTACTTGTGTTTTTGGATGCTAGAAATTTCTAATAGCTGACTCAGAGTATTAATTATATACTTCAGATCCCTTTTATGTTGCACAACAGACATTCTCGGATGTAGGACTGAAGGCAGCGTGGAATACAGAGAAGCAGAGTTAAATTATTTTTGATTTCTCTCTGCCTGTTCAAAGTGAAAGAGTTTATCAAGGTCAAAACCAGATTGCGTTTCAAACAGTGCAGAACAGTACAATACCATATTCATTAACACTGCCTTGCTTACTTCTTTTAAACTTACACCGTGATCATGAATATACTATTTTCTTTTAGTCATAGACAATTAACCTCTTCTGAAACCGTAAAATTAGCCAAACTAATTTTCAGCTCCCCTATAGTCACCTGACAACATTTTTCAGTATCAGAGAAATGATTTATTCTATACTGGTTTCTTAAGGCAGTTAAGCCTCCCAGTGTAAGTCAGTCCAATAAACTTCAAACCTAATAAAATAGAAGTATTTTTCAAATGTATTAAATTTATTCTCCACGAGTGGATTCTTCTGAAATCCTGTTACATATTACAAGTTCACTTTATATAGCTTAGGGCAGCTCCCAATCATAGCAACTTATAAATAGTATTTAGAGGAAACATGTTACCATAACTTCTTTTTTAAAAAATCCTTTTGTTTACACTGTTTGGCTAAACAGCAAGCTGAACAAAGACCTGCTTACCTTCACTAAATGGGGAGCATCCTGCCGGTTCAGCTGGTATTGAGGCAACTGGTCACAGTGAACTATCCAGGGGTGACTAAGAACTTGGGCTGCAGTCAACCTTTGATGTGGGTCAACATGAAGCATTTTTGAAACAAGGTCCTGTCAATAGTATACAAAGAGTCAATGCAGGTAGCAGTAAAACTTCAGCTTTAAAATGTATTATAGTTAAAACATGCAGATTTTGGCAGTATAAAAATATGTTCATAATGTCAATTTGAAACAGCTGAAAGACTGCCCAGCAATGCTAACATGGATGTTTGATAACACAACAGGTAGGTATCCAAGTAAGTGAGGTGAAATACAGAAACTTAAAAAATATGCACGTTGGGCTAGAGTAGAGGCCCACTATACCAGTATTTTACAATGACAAATAGCAGATATGTAGGAAATGAGTACTGAAAAAGGAACAATTAAGAAAACAGAGACGATCCTTCCCTTTGCATGACTTCCTCGGGTCTAAATCTTTCAGCAATTGTGCAAGCTGAAGGCTGAATTTTAGTTCTCATGCTGGTCATGTACGTACCCTTACTGTTTTTTACCTCATCCCCTCTAAACTCATTTTGCTGCTTATAATTTTGTTTCCCTCCCCTTCTCAAACAATTTTCACTGTTGTTTCACAATTAAGTTGTGAACCACATGAATAGATATTTGTTTTTTAACTTCTGCAGAAAATATTAGTTGAATGATTCCTGATTTTACTAATAAAATTATCATATGAGGGAAAAAAGGAATTAGCCTTTCCTCCTTTGTACCATCAGTGAATGGTACCTTTCATCTGTCATGTCAGCCAACTCTGCTGAGATGAAACGCCATATTCTGTTTGCTGTCCTTACATGGAAGTGGCTCTTGACATCCGATCAGATTTTTGCCTTTGTTCTGGTACACCCTTTTCTACCACCTTTTCTGTTCTATTTTATCTTTTTCAATTATGCTAGCAAGAACTGCATACAACAAAACGTTGAAAACAAATTTATACAGCAGCATATTTTATACATGACTTCAGATGACAGTCAGTAAAGGTAAAACACAAATAACATTTCTACATTAAGCCGTTACCTGTGGAGAAACATATTTAGTTGACTACAACTAGATTTAAGGTAAGTTACCTTAGCAATACTGGACATTTTCATATAAAACATTCTTTGTTTTGTAATTCAACATTCTTTGTTTTGTAATTCAAATTCAGAATTTGAATATAAAGATGTTACTAAAAAGGAATCTAAGTTTTTTTCATAACTAATAGGCTTTTGGTTCATAGCCTCCCAAGTACAACTGAACAGAATAACACCAGAGGAAAAAGAAGCTGATGGTACCACATTAGTGTAAACATGTTATTCTAACAGGTTGATTTACCAATCAAATGAATTATGTGATTTGTGGGAAAATGGATGAGTTATGAGAACAGGACATTAAAAAGCGCATCACAAATCAATTGGCAAGAAAAGCACAACATGTAAATGATTTTTTGGGGAAAACTTTAGCACTTTACTGTAGCTGCATAGAAGAAGCATAAAGGGTACTGCACACTCAAGTTTGGAGTCTATTTGCTGTAAAAAATGTACTTCTCAAACAACAAAAAAGAGTGTGTAAAATTATTACTTTGTACAAATGCAGTAAAAAAAGTGTACTACTTCAGTGGTTTTTGTTTCATTTTTTAAATAGATATGATACCCTTAAGGCCCAAAAGTTCTTAAAGTCCTTAAAAGAATAAACTGTTTAAAATGAAAGAGTATGAGATAAACTGTCTTTGGGTCAGTTCTTCAGAGCTGAACAGAAAAACTTGAAAAACTTTTTTTTTTTTTTTCCTGAATCAGTGGAGCATATGGTAATTATCCTAATAGTCTAAATCAGGATAATGAAAATATCTCTATGATTTTTGGATGTCATGCTTCCACGTGAAATTTTATTACAGGATTTCTCATCATGGATGACTGTGCATGTGTGTGAATACTGATAAAATACACTATATTTCCAAGGACAGTTATTAACTACTACAGTATAATGCACACCTATTTTTCCTCCTACGTGCAAGTGACTGTTGAAACGTGAAAAGATCATAAATGGAAACAAACTTCTAAGCACATAAAGGATCAGATCAGTATTTTAAAATAACAATGAGCAGAACTTACCCAATGATATACAATATAACATATATTATACATGTATAATATACATTATAAGCAACGTGTTACATTGCAATCCATTTCTTATCCTCCAAAGGACAAAGCAAATATACTTGCCTTAGCTGTATCTGAAACGGTATTCCAATAACCACCGCTGAGAGAGAACTTTCCACTACCTATTCGGGCCAAAATCTCCTCTGGGGTATCATCAGGACCATTTGCAAAAGGAGTATAGCTATTCAACCAAACAATTTCAATGTTAATAACTTCCATAACCTGGATCTCAATAGTTATTATAAATCTGATTGCAAGATCTAGCGAGTTCAAAATAATTATAAGCAACAGATAGTCAAAAGAGTTGTAAAAAGAAATTATTCCTAACACATGAAAATGCATGGCACTGACTACAGATCTGTTCTTACTGTATGTATTCCCTCTATATCAGGTCTGAAAACCAGATTTTTCCTACAGCAGTCAAAGTACTGGTGGTTCCTGACTTACACGAAGTATTCCTTAAGCCTTTGTATTTTATTGAAGTTATAAAACAAGCTGTTGTAAAATTAAATGTGAAGGCTTTATGGTGAATCTGAAAAAGAAGAAATGCTCTTGATACTATAAGAAGGTGCAGCAATTTTCCTTGCTTCAGTTTAAGAATTCTTGCTGCTTCCAAATATCCACCAAAAAAATAATATTAAAAATGAAATATTTTTATCATTTATTTTAAAATGCCAAAGTGGCAATCTGAATAATGCAGTATAAAAAGATAATCTATTTGGCAGGTGAAATAGCAACTGTATTTTGAACTTGCAGAACTATAGCTGAATCTTTTATTCATCATCTTTTATACAATTAATTTATGTTGCAAATATAAATGCATTTTTATTGCACTTATTATATACTAACTGCATCACTTCATACTATCCACTGGCTAAATTTTGCATACAATCATGCTTCCATGCATTGCAATTATATTTGCAACATATATTTCCTGCAGCATACATGCTGCTTAATCAGCTAGTTTTCACATTTCAATTTTTACTCCTAAATACCGTAAAGCAGAAATTAAACACCTAAAACAGAGGGGACATGAGAAACCAAGAATTTTTCACATCAGTCCCTGCAAACTTGGATTCTACTAAAGACAAACCATATTCTAGCCCCACTGAAGCCAAAACTAAGACTAATCAGTGCCTCCATAAAAACATCTTCAACAGCAGGCCTATCTTTATTATTTTGTTTATATTGGCTTGCTATTCTACAAAGCAAACTAAAATTACTCTTACCCAGTAAGCATGGTATAAAGTAGAACACCAAGGCTCCATATGTCACATGCAGCATCATAACCTTGCCTCTTTAAAACCTGAGGGAGACAAATATTTTTTCTGAAAAAAAAATATGCTTAGAAACACTTTGATTACACCATAAAAGTAGAGAAGTCTCAAATTTTTAGTGCATACAAAATGATTTCACTTGTTACACAAGAATGAAACAAATAACTAGCAAAAAAATCCCATCAGAATAAATCAAGGTATACAAGCTATCCTGGTATTTACCTCTGGTGCAACAAAATTTGCTGTGTAACATGGAGTCATCAGAAGACCATTTTCTGCTCGCAGTTGTTTTGCAAAGCCAAAATCACAAATTCGAATTGATTCTGGATTACCAGATTCATCAACATAAAGAATATTGCTGGGCTTCAGGTCTCTATGAACAACCTAAAAATTTAAACCAAAACACAAAATACAGTAAGCTAAATACACGAAAAGCTTTATATTATAACTATCAATTCTGCTACTAAATTTCAAATCTCCCATTAGCAGTTTCCAGATTTCCAGCTTCCAACATCAGCTGCAGTATTCTGATGCTCAGTGGTGTCTAGAGTGCTACAATTCTACCAACTTAGAAACTCTAACCATAAAGCCTGCTCCAGACATCCCACTCCCCCCACTTTATTTGTACAGATGGTTCCAGATGTCTTGTTCCAACGGGTGTCTATATGTATTTCCTATTTTAACATGGATACCTACAAGGCTCTGCAAATCAGAACCTTTGGCTAGTAGCATCTTTCTGAGTCATGGATGTCCCAAGGTGCTGATGGGCCACTGCTGGAGTAACCATTTATATTCTGTTATCTTAAATCAAATAATCTGAACTAACCTCAGTGCAAACATTTAAGATCTGATTAAGGAGAAATTTTAATACAGTCCTGCCAAAAAATAACAAAGTATCAGTGGTATTCTCCTAATGGACTGGCATGCAAAAAAAAAAAAAAAAAAAAAACCCGTTACTGGTTCCCAAGTGGCTGTTTTGCAGGGGCTTGGGATGTAAAATGCTTGACAAAAACTGTAGAAGCTGCCAACGTTCAGGCAAAATGAATCTGATCTTACTTCAGGCTATGTTGTAACAAGCCTTAATAAAACCTGGAATGCACATGGACTGTCTTCGAAATCAGATTACCTGTTACATTTTCTTCACGAGACATATTAGCCTAAAGCCTCTAGAGTCTTTGCTCTCTGTAAAGAAAAGGGTATATACTGCAGTAAGACAGAAGAGTGGATCTAAATGTCTTCTGTTAAATATTTAAATAGACCTGCTATGATGGCCTTCATCCTCCTGACTGTCCTATGTATCTGATAAAATATTAAACACAGCTTTTCACAGTTAAATTTGAATGGAAGAGATTGTGACAAAGTATTTCAAGAAGGCAATTGCATCAGAACAAGAAGATATCCCAAAACTCCTGCAAGCAAGTGATGTGCAGAATTAGAAGCTCTATGCACTCTCCAGAAAGCGAGCAGTGGTTGAGGAAGGCGAGTAATACCAGACCAAGCAGCAGAAGACTGCAGAGGCTCTGCAGACTGTAGAGCCACCAACACAGCAAGTGTATTTAGTAAAGGCTTTTTCAGCATGCAAATGCTTTTCAATTCCCAGATTTAGAAAAAAAAATACTTAAAATTCTGGAAATAAGAACCTTGTAAGCTGAAATATACAAACGATATTAAAGAATATGAGTTGGAACAGTAGATGTTAAGGGGAACATCCTGGCTTCAGATGCCAGTTTCTGAGAGAACTGGCTTCTGACAGCCCTCATTTTTTAGTGTTTTGATAGAATTCTTTTTCTCTATCTATGAAACAACCTTTACTGCTCCAAGAGGCAGAAGAAAAAAACCCACAGTTTTATTCTATTTGATAGTTGTTTTTTTTTAAATAGATCCTGAAAGGGGTAGAACGGAAGAGGTGACCAACAGAAGCAGCAAAGAGCTGGGGATCTGGCAGACTGTTTCAAGAACCAGTCTGCTTGAACTGTACTTTTTTTTTTTTTGGAAGAAAGGGAAGTGATTCTCAAGTGTGAGGAAGTGTAACAGTCCAGTTCAAATCCAAATGCCAGTTCCCAAGCAATCAGAATATTTATGTCAAAGGTCAAATAAAATACCTTCCTGCATTAAGCTGTTTTCCCAAAGGTGAATTTTAAAGACATCAGATTGTTTTAGATTACACTGATATTTTACACAGAATTAACATTTTATTTTAGAGCAACAGAGGAGAACAAAACAATACGCAGGATGTTTCAGTTCTTTATTTCTCAGCATCATATTTTTGATTAGCAGCCTCAATCGCCTACCAGCTTGCAGAATTATTCTGCTCCAGCATGACACAATACTTCTTGTTTACCCTTTTTATGATGTCTATTGTGTTGACCCTTACTTGTTTTATGCTAGCCCTAATACTTTTAGAATGGTTTGGGTGAGAATTGGAAGTATTGCTTTACCCTGAAGAGGAGGATTTCATTCCTTGCTTATCTGATTTTTCAACTCAAAAGTATCCTATGAATGCCTACGGGGAAGCTCCTGGGAAAGGTTGTGGAGACTACACAGAGATTCAGAGTCTGTCAAACCAGTTATTACCTAATACCGTATTCATATGAGCTCCTCCAGTGTCCAAAGGAGCTATAAAAGTATAATCCACCAAAGACAAGCATAACTCTTCCAGACAAAAATTAGACTCTTGGAAGTACTCACTATTTACATATATGGCCATCTTTCCTGTGGAAGTGTACTTAACACAAGATGACTCGAAAATTTCCAAAAGTAAAGGTGCCAAACATTGTGTGATCTAATGCAAGTTAAAATGCCAGTATTTACAGACATCTACAGTAAAGAAACACAAGGCCCCTAAAATCCCTTAATTGAAGCAAGGATTCTTGGCCTTTTTTGGCCCCATGTGGTAACAAAGAACCAAGTTATGATTTGTGATATTCTGTTATTTATAATTCCACACAGAATGTATTGAGTTTTTTTCATAATTCCCATGGATGCTGCTGGCCAAGGATTCTAGTCCTGTGCACACAGGCTCAAATAAAAACCCACACGTGAGCAAGTGACTGAAGAACACGATGAATCAAAGAATAAGATACACCAGATAACTTTGATCGTAATTTTTCTGAAGTAATAGCTCCCAGAAATGACAACACGTGCAGAATTGTTATGTTTCTTAAAGTAATTTGAGTTCTATGTGTTCCAAAGCATCTTTTCTTGGGTAATAATATTAGGTGTTAGCAGCTTGACTTTTTCCTTGCATCCTTACTTTCTGCTTTTTCTCAAAGCACCCTTTTTCTTGTTTACTTAAAAATGCAACATGACTTGTCATTCTTGCCATGCAACTGTCAACGCTGGCCTTCTCTATCTTTGAACTGCTTCCTCTGTCTCCAAATCTGTGCGAATTCTCTTTCTCCTAACAGTCCACTACAACTTCCTGACCCTATGATGCAGAGGTTACAAGTCATACATCATGCTCTTCAAAACCAAGAAGTGGAAGAAATTTTAAGTGTGGTAGGTGGAAAATAAATTTCCAGGGTCTGTCACAGGATGGGGTTGGAATTACAACTTCTTGACTTACGTCCTTCTTATCCTCTCTATTAATCATTATCTGCATGTTCCACAGAACTCCTGACAGACTGCATGAAGGACATCAGAAACATTTGCATCATCTCCATTATCTGGACACCTACACAGCCGAGGAGGAATGTTTTGATTGCAACACAAATTCCTGCTTTAATGAAATTATTTACAAAAAAATTAACTACCACACAGAAGAACATATCAAGATATGAGTTTATACTTCTGAAAGAGAATATTAACATCTACAAGCATTTCTTCTGAGATGAAAACTTACCCCTTGTGCATGAAGATATTCAACTGTTTTTGTTATTGTGAAGAGAACAGCACTAGCTTCTCGTTCTGAGAAAAATTTTTGCCTAAGAATTTTATCCAGAAGTTCTCCTCCTTTCATAAGTTCTGTTACTACGTATACATATTTTCCATCATCATACACCTGCAAAAAGTACATAAAGATGTAAACTTAAAAATATTTATTCTCTGCTGTCTTGCTCTAAAATGCAAAGAGGTAGTGCAGATGGGTCCATAAGATGTTTTCTTCAATTGTTTTCCCCATATTTCTCATCCCATACACTAACCAACATGGTTCATTTTCAGACATGAACACAAAACCTTCCACAAAAAGTAGTACAGTAATGAAATAATATAAAAATACTCGCATGTATATGTTTAAAGACAAAAAAGGATGAATAACCGGCAGTTTCCCCCCTACAGTTTTACTAGAACAAATTAAACTAGACATGGGAGAAAGTAAGAAGTAGTAATAACGGAAACTAGTCTAATTAAGGCAAAACTAGCGCTAATTCTAGAAGCAATTACTGCACCAAATTATAAATATGAACGGAGATCATTCCAACTGAACAGTCAGAGGGGAAAAAAAAAAAAAAAAAAAGGAAAAAAATTTCTAAAATTTACCTCAAATAGCCTCTGGGAACACTGAGGTTAATACATACAAAACTGCTATGGTAAAAGCCTACAACTTATACATTACTCTGCACATAAAGCCTATACAGAAGTCTAAAAATAAAAAAAAAATAATGCATATTTTAGCTTTTAGTTCTAGTTATAAAAAATGGCTTAGTTTTTGCATGGCTTCTATCTTCTAGGAAATTATAGTTGAGAATTACGTATTACCACCACCAGAGGACACTACAGACTGAGCTAAACCAAAACACGTTTTAAGGTATATTAAGCACTAAATTTCAGTTGAACTTTCCTGGGAGTTTTAACTTAATCCAGAAAGTGGTTTCTGCTTCAACGAATCCTTTTACAGACTCTGTTCCATATTTTTATTTCAACTTTTTTATGGTGATGTTGGAATCGTTCTCTTCAGAAATATATGTAAAATAAAAACTAACTTGTGTTTAAGTAGAAATAATTATCCAAGCTGTAGTAAAATGAAGTTAGGAATAGATATCGGCTAAATTTTTTAAAAAAATTCATCCCGATTTCCTTGTCTTAAGATACCTGGGAAATACAGGTTACTAAAGTTCTAAGCTTAGAATTTTTTGTGCTCATAACCATACTAAAAGGATTTATTTTCTCACCAAATTAAAAAAAAAGAAAAAGTGAGAGTGTTAAAGACACTTCTACAGGCTTTACAAGCTTATGATCTTAAGGAGAGGAAGACATGATGGGTTTCTATGTTCTCATTTTCTCAGCAATTTTCCCCCCATGAAATATAAATTACTGATAATCTGAATGTACTTGTATTAAGACTTCAAATATTACACAGTATTAATAAGCAGAATTATCTAATTCTAGGTAGTAAAATGGCATTTTAGATTATTTTTTCCAATAGGCATGCTCCCTCTAACCCTAGTAATAACATGAGGAAATATTTCATTTAACATGACAGAGCACACACATCTCAAACACTGCAGGGAGCATTCAAGCAAAATTTGCATTTGATTACTATTTTATGTGCTACCCCTTGCTGGTCCCATCTGCCTGCCAAAAAAATCCAACAACCCCACCCCAACCAAACCATTCCCCCTTGCCCCAATTTCTCCAATGGTATCAGCAATTTAATTTTTTGCACTAAATAAATACTGCTGAAGTATTCTTCACAGTTAGGAGTACAGTATTGTGCCGAGATCATTAATGTGATGTTGACACATGCCAGTAGCATGACACATGACATCATTCAGTATGTCTTCTCTACCAGGCGAACTGGAAGAAACTATAGTGAGAAACAGATGTAGGCACATGAACAAAATATAATATAATGGAGAAAAAGAACATGGTTTTTGTGAAGTAAGATTTCACATACATAGTAGGAGGGCTTTTTTGAACTCATAAATGAGCACTTGGACAGGGAGACTGGATATACTGTATTCAAATGCTTCTGAAAAGTTTCTTTATCCAATGCTTTAAATAACTCAAAAGAGGACAAAAGTTCTGTTATAGAACAGTAACTTAATAGGTAAAAAGGGTAAAATACTATAATGGTTTGGCACAGGAAGCTTCTAGGTAATGGTTTGTTGGAAGCTGTGTGCTTCCTCCATTCTTTCACTGTTTCCTAGGCATCCACCAACGGCCACTGTCAGAGGCAGGATATTGGATAAGAACATCTGATTTAGTACAATACAGCTCCTTTTGTTTATAAACTGTGTAACTGAAAAAGATCAGTGAAAACAATCAGAAGAAAAAACCCCAGAGGACTGTACATTGCAGAAAGTTTGGTCTTTTGAATATGCATTGTAAATTACATAAAAAGGCTGAATGAGAATGGAAATTTCCATCCTAAGCTAAATTCAAATATTACTGCACGTATTCTTCAAATACAAGAAAAGAAAAGAAATATTTCTGATAGAATAGTAATTCCCAAAGACATGCACTTTAAATGCCAAACCAGTTTATTTTGGCATTTCAAAAAATAAACATTTAAAATTTGGTGTGAAACAATGAAAAATTGAGTCAAATCAACATTAAGTTTTATTTGTATAGCAACATATAATAACATGGTGTTCTTGATGAGTTCAAGGCCTGAAGGCCAAGTACTCCTTATTCTGTCCTTTGAAAACTGTAATAGCACACCACTGTATTGTGGGATATGCAAGCAATCAGCCCCATGCATCTACATTAAGACAATAAAAACTTAGAACAATGTTAAATTCTACAGTAGTGGATATTATACAAGTTTCTATTACATATGAATCCTATACCCCTTTCCTACACTGGACATACTTCCATAAACTGCCTGGGGAATTGATCTGAAGTAGAAGAAAGTGATAATTACAGCCTAACTGTCGTTCTTCCTCTGTGGAGGTTTTTTTTTTTTAGTCTCCTTTTGCTATTTGTGTATTAGTGTTGGTGTGTGAAAGAAAGATGGCTCCTGCTAGATGACTGATGACGATGAAGAATTCATCACAAAGAAAATAATTCAGCATATGTGCCAACTTCTCAGGGCCGCCTGGGTTTCTCCGCTCTCAATGTAAAATACTCATAATGCTGAAGTTCAGATAAGTACTCACATTCCTGTTTGTCTTCATGCCTAAATAGCATATTTTCTATTGTGAATTAAAGTAACACATAAACCTAGCATGCAGCACTAAAAGCAATGTGAATGTTGATGCAGGTTCTGTGTTAGCACAATTGCTTTCAGGTAGCTTCATTGTCTTAACTACATAAGGCAGAACAAACAGAAAGAGGAATTGTAATTATGGTAGCTAGTTTGCAATAAGGTAAGCTCCATGGTGCGCTCCCTTGTATATCTGACTTATTTTATTCTCCCAAGAAAGGGCCAAACTACATGACACTAATAAAGCGAAGACACATTATATAGTAGGAGAAGCACTTCAGGCAGAGTTCTTTAGTACTCATGTCCACAGTATTTACAAACTTCTGTTTTAATGACTTTAAAATGTATGAGAATCTCCCTTCAGCTCAGCTTCCTGGAAATGGTTAGCTCTTTTGATAGAGATTTGGTTTGGGGAACAAGAATACTTTCCTTCAGACTAAGTCATTAAGCATATGCCTTTTTAATTTTTAATCTTTTTTAATGCATAATCAAGGAGAGAAAGACCATTTCTCTGTTAGATCATCAGAATCTACTGTTCACCATGAAAGACCTCTATTTCCTAACTTACAATATTTTTTGCTTTTTATAGTCAAAGTATTTCCATGGTCCAAGCAAATAATACAAGAAAAAAACAGCAAATCTTCCATGAAGACCAGGCAGAGATTCTAGGTAGAGAAAAAAAGTGATGAGCATGGATATGAAGAGATGTTGTCCACCACTGAGTAATACTCGTCACTGTCTGTGAAAATTACTTTGGTTATTGTGCTAACAATGAGTCCTCAGTTATACAATAATGTATTTTAAAATTGCTTTTGACTGATGTAAACAGAAATAGATTTGAAGTTGACTAAGCAATCAAAAAACTTGCTTGTTTCTTTAAAAATACAGCCAATGTTAAATGAATTAATTATTTCTGTGCTAGGATTTATGAAGGATGAATTATTTGACTTCTTAGGATTATGTTGTACCAAAATATAAGCATCTTAAAGTGAAATGCAATTATAATACACTAAAGGATGTCTTTAACACACTACTTACATCTTTCAGGGTAATAATATTTGGATGCTGCCCATAGCGCAGTAAGATTTCAATCTCCTCTGTTGGATCTCTTTTACTCTTGTCAATAATCTGTAACAGCAAATAGATACATAGGCATAATTCTTTTTGTGAATATTATATAGTGTAACATTTTGGTGTGCATATTAGCAGAAACAGATAAGTAATATCTATTGTTGTTGGTAAAGGGCACGGATTATAACCAGCAGCCAGGCTCACAGGCTTGCCCC
>JAVJGJ010000014.1:90084537-90134529 GCA_035590215.1 Microhierax caerulescens | reverse complement strand
CCAGTGCCACGTACAGGGGGACGATCCCTTCCCTAGTCCTGCTGGCCACACTGTCTCTGGTACAAGCCAGGATGCTGTTGGCTGCCTTGGCCACCTGGGCACACTGCCAGCTCATCATGTTCAGCTGGCTGTCGACCAGCACCCCCAGGTCCTTTTCCACCAGGCAGCTTTCCAGCCACTCTGCCCCCAGCCTGTAGCGCTGTGTGGGGTTGTTGTGACCCAAGTGCAGGAGCTGGCACTTCTTGTTGAACCTCATACAACTGGCCTTGGCCCATCAGTCCAGCCTGTCCAGATCCCTCTCCTCTGTGAAGCCTCCCTGCCCTCAAGCAGATCAACACTCCCAATTTTGTGTTATCTGCAAACTTAATGAGGGTGCATTTGATCCCTTCATCCAGATCATTGGCAAAGACATTAAAAAGAACTGGCCCCACTACAGAGCCCTGGGGAACACCATGTGTGACCAGCCACCAACTGGATTTAACTGCCTTCACCACCACTCTTTAGGCTATGAATGACTGTCAATTAACTGGGGAGATGCAAGGAGGATAGTCTACATGGCAGCTGAATATGTAAAATTTTTGTAGCAACAGTGGAAAGACTGTTGAGGAACCGGAGTCACATGCAGCCAGAAGAATGAACAGAAAGATGTGACTTGTGAGACATGGATAGAAAAAAAAAAAAAAGCATGGCTCCTGAAATAAATGATAGTGCAGTAGAATTCAGACTAGCTTCTTGTAAGTAGGAGGTGGTCAGAAGGAGTTTACGCTTGATGTGAATAGATAGAACCTTTCAGTAAAAGACATTCATTAATCACAATATGAAGATTTGAATTGTCATGGTGTTGACGCAGCAGAAGAAACTAGCATCACTAAATACATTTGCAAATACCAGATGAGGAAGAAAAACAAGGGCAAAGAATAACATAACATGTATGCATTATGAAAGCAAAAGCAAGGAAAAGAATGAGTTTGTTTTCTAGCAGTTTTCACATTCTAATTGCTGAAAAAATATGGAAGAATTTCATATATTTACTTTTCAAAACAAGCTGTTGATGCAAAAGAAATGCTGGCTTCAATATATGGGTAGACAAGTGGTAACAGGACTAAGAACAATGAAAAAACAATGAAGCAGAAAAGAAATGAGAAAACTAAAATAATCTTATGAAATTCTATGGAAAAAAAAGGTATTAGTAAAAAATGATGGAAACAGCGAACTGAAACTATGGTATGAGGAAACAGAGGAGCGTGCACAGCATTAGGCTACATCCCAAAAGCGGGACAACTATGTCATAGGTTGCATTAGTCCAGAGAATATGTAGGGGATCAGCAAGGAAAAAAACCAGCAGGTTTTCATTAGCAAAACCAAGAACATTAACTGCATGAAGGAAAGCAATTTCCACAATATGGTTAATGCAAAATCTATACTGGAAATAGCAAAAGGGAAAACTGGAGCTTGGACAAGTCATAGGAGAGTACGTAAGGGAGGATGCACTTTAGTAAACAGGGGAAGTATCAGAGAAGCAAGTTGTTGGCAGCACCAGTAGTATAAAGTAGGGTGAGGAGCTGGTAAGATAAGAGAAGGATAAGGAGAGAAAATACTTCTCAAAAAAAAAAGCTAAACCAAAAAACAACAAGGAAAAAACACACAGGTTATCAAAAAGGATAAGAAAGTTAAAAATATTATGGAAATAAGATGGGAAAGATCATATGGTTGGAGAAGTTATTATTACAGATTAAAGAGCTGCTATGAAATTCTTTGTACCTGGTAAGGGGGAGGAATAGAAAGGCAAATTAGACAGGCAGCAAAAGGAATTAGTAGTATGGAATAGGGAGTGAGGATTTACCAGTACCTTTGGAAATGAGGGAAGAGTAGAAATTAGATATTGCAGCCCGGAGGGCATCCCTGTAGAATACCTGATGAGATATATAAATAAGAGTGTACTCACTTGAGAATCATAGTCATGGTTTCTTTTCTGTCTTTCCCTTGGAAAGGTAGAGTACCAGTGAGCATTTCAAACTGTATAGAGTAAAACTTTCATCAATTACATTACCTGGACAAAATCTAATTTTTGACAAAACTACTTAGCATCTTAACCTTCCAAAATTCATGCATGTTAACAATCAAGTCTGTGCAAAACAACTTCTCATTGTACAATTTAAATTACTATAAACATTGAGCAGCCTTTGGCATTTTTAAAGCTGCAAAATATTTTCCTATATTGACACCTTGCTTTACATGCTTCTATCTGAACAATTTAGACTATAATGTCCTGTGTTTCATTTCTACCTATAAAAGTTTATTCTTGGAAGACTTGATCTATACAACTGTATTTTAGTTTTCAAGAGAGTGGGGGGTAGGGAAAAAAAAATTCCCCTTTCAAAAGTTAGTGATGATTTCTCCTCATGCAGAGATATTAAAAAAGGTCAAAGTTTTTTACATTGGCATGTACATAGCCTTCATTGGAAAGGGGAAAAAGGTTAGTTGAAATTGACAAAGACATGCATGATGAAAAGTGGTTACTGTATGCATACAGCAGAAATAAAGCCTGGAGGAACACATAAGAGCTACAGAGTACATGCATGCACATTTTACAGTGCCTGGTAGCAGGCAACAGACACTGTTAAAATACTGATTTGTTCTGAAAGTGACTGAGTAAAAATAGATAATTAGAAAGGCCCTTCCGTTGTGCTGCAGTATACTGCAGGGATATTGGATCTAAGCAAGGTAGCGAAAGCAGTCCGGCAGCCAGTACTCTGAGGCAGAAATCCTGATTTTTGGTTTAAGAATCACAAAACAATTTAATCTAATGAAGCGTCAAGGCATACACTTAAAGCCATCAAAATTAAAATAATTATAAAGGAACCCTCTGAACAGCTCATGCGAGCGTAAGTCACCCTGAACACAAGGTATCCTCTATTCCCCTCTTTTCTGGTATGACCTAAACGTTCAGCCTTCTGAGCACTAAAAATGTACATGGATAACTTGAGTGAATAATGTGTGACTGTAGCATTCTTATAGATATAATAAGAGCATGAAGTTGCACTAACAGCATTCTTTAAAACCTTTTTATATAAAAATAAAATTTTAGATTTCTTACTACCCTACCTATTAAGTATTCAGAGAATAAAAGCTGCCAACTCTTCACTACTGCGAGATACTTTTTACTCTAAATATTATTTTTTTACATATATACTTATATTTAAAATTTTAAATTTAATATCATGCCAACATGAAAAAAAGCCTACTTTTAACAACACTTCTTAAGACAATTTTCAGGAAGATATGAGAAGCATAAGCCAAAACTATTAAAAAAAAGAATCACCTTTTGTTTGTTTATTGCAAAAAAATTTTTTTTTGAAGGTAAGTTTATAGTGCTGCATGTTTGACTTACACTTGCTTGAAATAAAAAGTTTCTTTAGCAAGGTCCTATTTGTCACAAGCATACACACTTGTATAAACAACTCAGCATATGTGTTCTTTGTCCCCTCCAAAAAAACTACCTTCCAACATCAACAGGCCAATAGTACTTTAAGAATAAGCCAACACTGACCTTCCCTAGTTATCGTCTTCTACAGGAGAGTACCTCAAACACATAATGCTTCTGAAAATTTTAAATGAATGTTTTCACATGTCTGGCATTCAAAACAGTCACTCTTTTAAACGACAAACTGAAATATACTTCTCAAGGATGGTTTAAACATACTCAGTATCCAGCAGCAGGAGAAAAGAGACCAAATGATTTGTCGATACATCTTTCTAACGTCTGCTTCTATCTTTAACTTCTGTTCAGTCCAGATAATGTGTACTCATACCACACCAACAACTACTTGAATGCTCTTAATTAGAATCTGCATTGATTAAATAATTTAAGAGCAGACACATACAGATTGTCTATGAAAATTACCATGCAAACTAGGAATGCAAGCAATAAAAATATGTCGTTGAGAAAACTGCACTGTATTCCATCTACTAATTTAGAAAAATTACTTTTTCATGTCATATTTTTGTATTCAAAGTAGAACTCAAAGTATTTTAAACACAGTGCACTTAGACTGTGAAAGCTACATGTCACGTCTAATATCTTTCAGCAATTTTCAATTTTAGCATATGCACTTTGTAAGCACAAAATGATGTTACCAGGCTTTATAAAGTAAGGCTGAAGTTTAACCCTGTTTGTGTTACCAACAACAAATATCCTGCAACTACCCTACAATTATCTTTTACTTGACTGTGTTCTTACTGATCAAATGTACTTGTGGGGGGGAGGGTGTGTGCTTGTCTATCTGGAGAGAGTCTAGTTATCAGGTGCTACTTTTACATAGTCAGTTTTCAGATCACAACAGCATTCTAGATGATTAAAAGGTGATAGGATGACTTATTTTCAAACATGAGTACTTTTTGTACTACAAAGCACACACATTAGTTGTACTGTTACAGTCATATGTAGCAGAAGCAGTAAGAAACAAAAAGATTTCCTTTAGAAATACAACTATTTAATTTTTATGTTAAAAATGCACACAAAGATTATTAATATTAAAAGCCATTCAGCATTCCTAATATACCAAACATGATCTATTTTTCTCTTCCAAAGCCTTATTTGATACACACATTATTTCCCCCAACACTGTAACTTCACAGGTTAACTCTTTGCAGAAACTCTGTAAGCAACTGAGCAACTATATCGTATATCAGCTCAGAGTCATTTAGTCATTATTTTGATGTGTAAGAGCAACAGCTGCCATTAGTCCACTGATATATAATTACACTGGAGTCTAATTAGAAAGTTATCATTCATTTTTTCCAACTTGAGAATAAATTCAAATTTAAAATTTCCATCTAACTTTCTTCCATGTCTTGGAAGAGACAGCATTTTTCCTGTATACGTTAATATTCCTATTAGTCTCCGTAACATTCAAACTACAATAGATGCACAGTATTTCAATTCAATGGTAACAAAAATAGGCATATTGTTGGTGTTGATATGAGACCTAGTCCGTGTTCTTCATCCAGACTCTGTGGTATTGTTATTATTTTCACATAATTTAGACTTTTCTGATAGTTAGAATTCATTTAAAGCTCACCTTAGAGTTTAATGTTTGATTTGTTTCACCAAGCCTGGCAAAGCACAGTTTTGCTATTATTTACATTTACCAGAAACCTACCATTAAAACACCAAAAGACCACCAGTCTGCGCTCTGTGTATGGCCTCGTCTATTAACGACCTCTGGTGCCATATATTCCACTGTTCCACAGAAAGAGTAGGCTTTTTTTTCATGATCAATTGACTCCTTACTTAAGCCGAAATCTGGTAGAAAAACAAAAATAGTTCTAAATGTTAATTATTCTTTTCAAAATCACTTATGGTTAATACTTTTACCATAATGTGAAATGTGATACTTGTTTCGTAGATACACCCAAATACGCATGTGGGAATTACAGAATTCTCTTCCCCTCCCCACATTATCATATATCCATAAGATCAGATATACTCGTAAAGCAGATATAATATTTAAATTATTTCTGTATTTTATTTATTTCAAACTAATTACATTATTTGCTCCACAGCAAAATTACCTACCAGTTAAAACTGCGTATTTTATCATACCCCCCAAAAAAAGGAAAATGCAAAGATCTTGAATGATCCAGGCATTGGATTTTTCCCTTATTCACCTGTCAACTTGATATGTCCTTCCTCGTCAAGCAGGATGCTAAGAAACAAGAAAAAGAATAAAATAAACTAATTAAAATCTTTTAACTGTTGTTTCAGACAATGTATTGATAACATTTAGGAATAAACAGAACAGCATACACAAAGATAAGCAGAACTGAACATGCATGAAAATGAATCATTAGGAGATGACACTGAAACCGCACAATTTCTTCTCTTTTAATTCTTTCTTTGCAAAGATTATGAAACATAATCAGCACTTCAGAGCTTTATGTAACTATTTGGTTAAATTCAGCACAGTAGTAACATTTGTCTTGAACTTTCAGTTTTGGCTATCTGCAGTGCGTGTCTATCACAACTGCTGAAAAGAGAAATACAGTTCTGTTTCTGTTAAACTGAGCAAAATATTTTAATACAATGTATGTTTGCATATGTATGCAAAATGGGTATTCATTTTTAATTACCATTCCAGAGTGTTGACCACTACAAATAACAAAAGTAATAAATATTCTCATACTGTACCAAAGGACAGAACCCATAAGCCCTATACTTAGAGCAGGCCTTATGCTTCTGCCTGTTTATTTCAATCACGTAAAAGGCCACAGTTCTCTGAGATGCCAACTGTCCTTAACCACCACTGAATATAATCACAATTCAACACATGCAAAATATTCAGGAACTGGACTCTGTAACGCCACCTACACAGAGGACTTAGTTCCTCCAGATTCTCTTGTGGGCAGCTGCATTTCATCCTGGGGATGAGAAATGACTCGGGCACACACTTCTTGTCCATTTCCCCTGCCCTTTCCTTTTCCTCCTTGGAGCTTCCATGGTGGGAAACAGTCCCACAGTACAGATACAGCCTGTGAGATTTACTACTATGTCATCCATAAATTGCAAGTAATTTCAACCTTTGATAGTTTTTTTTTAATTAGGTGTTTCAATAAGTATTGACACATCTATTTTTTTTTCTTTTTTTTTTTAAAACATTGTGTTTAAGGCAGTAGCTATTTAGTCTTCTGACAATTACTATTTCATTCTTTTCCTCTTGGAAGTAAATGTTAGCAAAATAACTAAAGTTCTCTCACTTTGCTTTTTAAAGACCTTTTTCTACTTGGCAAGCTTATTTTTCCTCACTTTGGAATTATTTAAGAGAACACTCCCAAAGTTTAAACATAATTAATACCCTGTTCATTTGGAAGTGCAACCCTGTGCCAAAAGTCTCCAAATTTCTGATTTGAGTATGAATCTTTCCCTTCCTGCCAGTCAGGGTTAAATATCTTAACATTTGTGTCTTTTTTTTCCAGGAGTTGCATAAAAGAACAAGCTATCCTAATGGAATTTTCATGGAACAGCCAGGTTCTGTGATACTTGTTACTCCTTTTTGCTCTTTTCCACCAATCCTTTACATGAGATGGTTATCTCACACAGACTTTTCAGTTTCTCCCTAGAGCCATAACAGAGAAGTGGGGTCACCAAAGACATCAGGACTTCAGAGTTTATTACAGATTTCCCAGCAATGAGGCAGACCATATTAACTATCTGATTAAGCAAAACAGAGGAGATGTACACATTATATTGTCACTTAGATTCCCCCCCAGATAGAGGGTAACACTCCAGCATACATTTGAACTGAAAGGCTCTTCTTTACATCTTCTAAAACTTAAAAAAGAAAAAAACCCAAAAACTTCCTGGAGAAAAGATATACACAGGATACAGAATTCAGACATTTGAATAAAGCATGGATGGCCAATATATTGAGACACAACACCATACCGGAATTGTAGCTTCAAGCTTATTTTAGGTTTTCAGTGTAATTGTTAGTGATTCAGTGATCGTCAATACACTAAATAAAGCCTGTGACTTAATATTTCCACATTTTATTTTAAATTTTAAACTCTATTCTGCTCTTCCTGCAATGCACTTTAAAAATCAGCATTGGAAAAAAATGTTTGCTGTTAGCCTTTTCAAATGCAAAGACACAATGTTCAGCTGTAACTTTGTATCACACATTTGTTCAAAGTTTTATCTCTAGTCCAGAAATTCTACAATAAAGACAAAAACAAAAGGCCATGACCACCTCTTCTCCATTATACACCCTAAAATACCTGGAAAATGAAAGGTAGGAATATTTCAGTATACTCTTAAAGTGATATGGATTATAGTACTTGACATATCAATCTGCAACTAGATGCTCAGATGTTCTAGCAGAAATTAAATCCAACTTTTTAATTAAAATAGCCCACAAACTTCCCCCACCTCCTTCCCTGTTCAGTTTATATAGTAAATTACTGAAGTTTAAAAGCTGGAAAGTGAAGTGCATGGATAGAAGTGCTACAGAAACCAAATAAATAAATTGCATTTGCTGCAGAGGAGTCTTACTTTTCTGGTTTTAGGTCCCGGTATATTATTCCAAGACTATGTAGATGGTCTAAAGCAAGTGCTAATTCTGCCAGGTAGAATTTAACATCATCTTCTGTGAACATCACCTGAAAAAGCAAAACAATGTACTTTACATGCAAAATCTGTAAAGCTTATACCAGCACCAACTAAACAATGGTTTAAACAGTGGTTTTGCAGAATGGTTCTTCATGATACTTGAATTTATTTATATATGAAACCCTAGAAATTAAAATTTCTTGGTTAGACAAAACCTAGGATTTTATAAGCAATACTATTTCACAGTGCATACCTGAAAAATAACTCCTGAAGCCAAAATTATTCTTTCTGCAAAACTGATGTTATTTGCTTCTGATTGTTCAAGGGAACAGACACATTGTATTGGGACTGAGAAATTTTGGGAAGCATTTAAACAATGTGACTACCTCTTCATTGGATGTGTCCATTTCGCTTCCAGATAACAAATGGACTGAAGTAGTCCAAATGTCTGAATTTCATCTACAAAGTCAGAGACACAAGAAAAGTATATGCACCTTGGTTTTGAGGAGACAGTCTTGAAGTACTATGAGAAAGAAGTTACAGTGATGGTAAAAACCCCAAGATGCAGACTGAGATGTAAGTGCAGAAAAGGTAGATCAAGGAGAGAACTAAGGAAATAGGTTACGTAAGAGCACAGGTAAGATCTCAGATAGTAATCCCACATTTTCTGTTAAGAAGATAAATTAATACCTGCTTACATTGAATGAAATGAACATGTGTCCCAATTACATCAACGACTATTGCGATCCACTGACAGAAAAATTACAAATCATCTTTTCTGAGAATTCAGAAAAAGATACAAATAAAAGAAGCCTACATTATTTGATTCTACCTTAGTTACCACTTAACTTTTTTTAAAAATCTTTACATACAGCATATGGACCTGGAAAAAACAATGGCAACTGGGAGCACATATAAACATTATTTTAAGCAAGAGTTAGGAACGAAGACTACAATGTATCTTCCCCTTAGTAAAGCGGGAAAGTGATATCAAAGCTTGTACAAAAGGTTGTTGCTGACGTTACTTCTACAAAAGAGCCAATATTTAGTACAGGCACATTTAAGAAGGGAAGTCTGTATAAGAAACATTTAAAAGCTCAAATAATGAAAGATCCCATGAGGATGATAATACACCCACTGTGGATGGAGTTAATCTCTCTTGATCCTAAAACATCTGCAGTTTAGACATCTAGCTCTGAATTAATCACTTTTTCCTTTGTAGTCAATGGGGAAAAAGCAGGAACTTTTAGGCTGCAGTTCATCTGATCTATTGTAAAAATCACATGATTTGATAGGAGGATGACATTAATTGCATCCAGAATGTTCATTTCACTCCTTCAGTTATGAGCAATTTGCTTAGATTCAGGTACCTATAATGATTATTTCTTTCTAACCATATTAAATCTTATAAAATTTGAGTGGCTCAAGATTAAGAAGTCATCAGTAGGAAAGCAATATACATTGTTTCTTAGGAATCAAGAAAGAACTATGGATTTTAAGAAAAAAGTATCTCATTTTTAGAGTACTAATAACTTTCTACTTATCTGTGGCAAAACCAACTAAAATAAGCAACTTGAAACAGATGGCTTGACTGAATTAAATTTAATACATTATGTGGTCAGCACAGAAATTAAGATCTATCTATACACAAAACGCATTTCATTCTACTCTCCTCTTAATAACCATACAGCTTTGTAGTGGTGACCCAACTGTCCCAGATACTGTGTAGCAAGGGAAAATGGAAGGCAGCTACAGTGACAAGCTCTGGCTACCAGATATACATTGGATATATTTATACCTCTATCCTACCATTTATTTAGGTGTTTGCACACATGATAGAAAAAAAAAATATCTGATATATGAAATGTTAGCATTTATTTCAGGAGTTATAATCAAATTAATTTGAGGCAACCAAACTTTTCAAAGTCATTATTTCACATATCTACACAGAAATACCACCAGTGTGAAAGAGGCAGTGTTCATGTTTGGAGGGGAATACAATTCTTGCATTTTTAATATTTATAAATAATGTATTTTTGTCTTAAATGTTAATAACAACAACAACCACCTATCTGACACCGAATTCTGTATATTAAAACCAGACATAAATCAGTTAATTTGAATACAACTACTTTAGATAAGTCCATCTCTTTCGGAGACTCATCTTCAAACATGGTAGCAATAGGAGAAGAAAAGCAGCACAGGAAGACCGCTTCTTTAAGCCTTTTTTAAGGAACATGGTAAATTACCAACAGCATTTCACATAGTGACTACTTTGTGCAAAAAAACCAACCAAGCAGAAGATCCAGCTGATGGAAAAAAAAGATATTAAAAATTTTATTCAATGAAAACTGAATTTAAAAATAAATTCTGCTAATACAGACAACTTATAGTGAGATTTTATCAATAGACAATTTTCAAATTAGAAAAGTTTACCTCTTTGGATAAACGTGTAAACAAGTCTCCTCCCCTGAGAAAATCCAAAATAAGATATAGCTTCCCTTCTGTTTGAAAAGCTGAAAAGATCAATTAAAAAAATGAAACATCATCTAATTTTATTTATGTAATAATTAAATATGTAATTTAATGATTACAAGAATATCATACCCAAAAATTCACTCTTATTTTCATTATCAAAATTAATTATTCATCTTTCTCCTTTGTGGAAAAATGTCTTTAAATGAATTGAGTAACTATCATGGTTCTATCATGGACCAGATAACTCCCATGCCATGTGAAAGCAAAGCAAGTCACCAATGGAATTTCTAAAAAAATATATACTTACTTTAGTCAGCATTTAATTTCTGATTTTGGAAGTAAAAAGCCTAGATCTAAAAGGGCAAAATAGTAACTAATGCACATATTTCTACAACCTCTAGAAACTCACCTTAACAGGAGATCTAGTTTGCAAAAGAGTAACAAGTAAAATAGCGAAAAGCTACATTATTTAAGCCACACCAGAGAGTGATAGGCATCTCAGGTTTGAGCTATAGGAAAAACTGGACACTAAAAGAAAAACAAACTGGGGGGGGAAAACCACCAACCCAGCAGAAACTGTTCTCTATCTTTTTTCAGGTTACTTTCTGCATGACATGCTAAGAGTATTGATTTCCTCCCCCCCTCCACTTGAGTATTTTTTATGGCTGCCCTTACTATTAAAATTAAAAGGCATATTCCCACCAGTTTTGATGCAACTGGAAGTAACGCCATTGCATACATTTTCTATAGAGTAAATAAAGCAAGGCAAAGAAATAATAAAAAGAGTGAATGACATTTACAAAAAAGGAGAGGTTTTGGAAAAGAATGGCTAGATATAAATAGATAACTGCCCTTTGAAAACACAAAGGGCTACAGACTGAGTCCTATAGAGATTTAACACTGTACATGAAGGTAGCCACATGCTTACTTTGCATGAGAATCACTACACAGCAAGTTTTTGCACAACCAGGATTTAGATAAGACACTAATTTTCTACGATTCTCTAAACCACAAAGCAAACAGTAGGTACGATCTTGACAAGCACTCATTTTTACAATATAAAAATCAATTTTTCTTAACTCACCATAATGTAACTTGACAATAAAAGGGTGGTTAACTTCTACTAGGATATCACGTTCCATTTTTGTTCGAACCCGATCTCGAACTACAACAGGATATGAGCAAGATTAAAATGAAATAATTTACATTATGAATCAGTATTACTCTTAATGTTTCATGATGTACTTCACATCGTGGCCTGTAGTATTACAATGGTCTGCAGGTCACTATATATAGAAGAGATATGACAGAATTTATTTCCCAGTACAGAGCTTTCTGATAAATCTCATTATGCATTTCAGTTTGCTTCAGTTTCTGCTGTTGAGGAAATCTGACACTGGCTAAATAAATAAAAGCGCATGAGAAAACATAAGCACCCTTCAGTCTGCCCTATGCTTAGTTAACCTTTTCAACAGTAAAGCAAAACTGTCACAGCTATGTATAGAAAATATAGCCATTTCCTCTATTGTTGAAGAGCAGGGAGAATTAAAGTTATAGCAAAACAAACTAATAACGAATAATTCTACTATCATAAAGATGCTTATATTGGCTTAACCAATTCAAACAACTTGCATTATTAAGTATCTTCACAATTTCAAAGGATTTTTTTTGTTTTATTTCCCTTCTTTATTATGAACTTAGAATAAAAAGAATACCCATTCAATGTGGTGTGTACTTCAGATAATCTTTCTGATTTTAAAAAGGTCTACTGAGAGTAAACATGTACATAGTGGAGTGTATGACAGCAGAGGCTGTTATTGCTCAAGCTGCCTGTGCTGTCCCCATCACGGTGGCTCAGAACTGGACACGTATCTGCTCCTATACCACCACAGATTAAACTAAATGAGCATCACGTGCAGATGCCCCACATACGGGGCTGGCAATCCATGAATACAGGCAGGACAGTCAGGTGAGCATGGCACCTGCTTCAGCTGTCCTAGGCAACTCCCCGGCCACTCCAGTCAGTGCCTTGTCCCCATCTGAAGCTCCAGATTAGCTAGGACACAGACAAAACTCAGAACTGTTACAGATGGGAGCTAGTGAAGTTTGCTACAGTGGTTTAAGATGTTGCATATCCCTTTCTTTCCCTTATTCTGCATTTTGTTACTGCCTCCTTCCCATATGTGACAGCTTCTTGAAGGAAGCAGCCCAGAGCAATGAAGTCCAGTCCAAAGTTTAAGCTGCTGGCATTCCTAGTACAGTTAACAAACCAGAGTTCCCAGACATTAAAACATAACAAGGCAGGAGAAAAAAAAAAAAAAAAAAAAAAAGGTCAAGAAGCAAAAGGGTCTTTTTAGAAGTTTAGCTACCTTTTTCCAGAAACAGGCACTTACAGTAATACAAGTACTTGTGAAAAAGTTACATAGATACATTTTTTGTGAATTAATAAAGGTTATCAAGATTCCATCTCCCTAAAACAGGTTCCTAAAAATGTAAGCACATGAAATAAGTGCTCAACAAACACAGAGCAAACATCACATTTGAATTTTGACCCTTACATCTAAAGTAATTAAATTGTCATAAAATAGTTGTGTGATTTCACTGTTCCAAGGGTTTATCTGCATTACAAAATCGAAATGCAGAATACTCTTTTTTTGGGTAGATTCTGTGGAGAAAAAAAATTCAAAAGACTTCAGTACCTATAGCTATGCAACAGTTACATGGGTAACAAGCCTTTTTCCTGAAAAGCTAGAGAAAGTCTGGATTTACAAAATCTTAAGCAAAAGAAGTATAAGTAACTAAGCTTATTTTAGACGTTAGTATTAGATTTCTAAGATAAAATGGCTCACTTCTGTTAATTATAGTTTCTTTATGTGTACTGCTGGAAGCACTGATTTTTCTTAAAACGTTTGATGCCAGACTCTCCAGCAATGATTTGGCCATTTCCCTCTCCCCATCATAAATGGGCACTGAAAGATGATCCCTTCTATCAGAGTGTATCAATAAACTAGTCTGCACAAGACAAAGTTGTATGCATGTATTCCTGGATTTGCTCTAAATATTAAAAAATCGATTTTGTATAGTTGCTGTGTGTTCTGGCTAATATAGTTGCATTCCTATGAAAATATTTTCTCTAAATTTGATTTGTGAATCACACCACCTTCAATTAAGAAGTGGTCTTAAAGGGCATTTTTATCTTAAATTTTAGAACACAGAAATAACTTTATGAAATATATTTGAAAGAGGTAAGGAACCTTAAGACAAATCAAGCAATACAGTGTATTATTTAAAATTACAAATTAGATTAGATAAATGTTGCAATTCTGGAAAAAAAGGATTAATTTCAGTAAATTTCATATTAAGATTTCAAAAGTAATCTTCATTTGCCTGCAGCTCCACTCTTGAATCACATGTGATTCAAACATGAATCACAACCAAAAGACACTCAAATATTCAAAGTGTTTAAAAGCGTGGCATCCTCCTGCTAGTCACCTTTCTGCTCAAGCCTTCTGCATCCTTGAATTCTTAGTGCCTCAAAGAGACTCCTTTTCCAACCAGAAGTGTCAAGCTTCCAGTTACTGTATTTATCATTCTCTGCCATCTGTAGGAAAAACTAGATCCACAGCTTGGACTCTTAGTTTTTACGCATAAGGTTAAATCACAATCAAAAGGTGACAGAGAGAAGTCTTCAAATGTCTTAAAAAAGCAACTGCTGAATGACCTTTGACTCCAGTCCTGAGCTATTAACAGGCTGGAGAATGAAAAGCTATTGAAGATATCAAAATACCTTAAATGAGTGGAAATCAATTTCAGAAAAACAGGAAGTAAATAATGAGAATAACACGTGCCACAAAACACAGAGGAATCAAAATATAGGAAACTGTTCAAAAATACTTACACCCTCTCTAATAGTTTTAAGGGAAAGTGACATATAATGAGATTAGTGAGATTAGATATTCAGCACTAGATCTTAAGCAGAAAGATGTCAAGTTCAATGTTTCAGCAGAAGTTCACAATCTAATGTAAATTTTTGCTCCCTCAGGCATTCTATGACTATTTCCAGATTAAACCGTATGTTAAAATTGCAAATCAACATTAATGAACAACAACATAGGTGATGTACTGCAAGTTGTTGGAACTATCCCAGAATTACCAATGCAATTTCAGTACAGTCACGAGTTACAAGAACTACAGTCAGAAGTATTAAACAATGGCATAAAGCAACAAATACACATTCTGGTTAAGGGATTAGTGTGAAAGATCACTTTCACACTGATGTGAAAAGATCACATTTTAATCTACAGTAAAAAATACATTATTTCTTTTTTCTTGTCTAATTCTCCAGACCAGAATTGAGGTTGTTTAGGTTTAAACTTATGTTGTTACTGATACAATTCAAGACCAAAACTACCCAGGAAACAAAATAATTTACCTTTTTGCTCAAGTAGATTAGATGATTAACTTACAATTTTACCAAATATATTATTCAACCAGAACATGTGCCAAAAGTTTTGGGAAAATGTACTGTATCCTGTGTTCTAAAGACAGACTTAGACTCCTGTGCTTAAAACTTTTAGAATAAAACAGCTGATATAATGCACTTTTAAATATCACGACCTAAATATAAACTGAGCAAAAGGCATTAACTGTATCCTTGGTGATGCACAGCAAACGAAAAAAGGAAGGATATTAAGTTTCAAATAACAGCTCTGGAACAAGTCGGTGGCAGATGTAACACAACTACCCTATTAAACCACCATCATCTAACGAACTTAGCATGGAAAGGTACCTACTTTCCCCTATAACTATCAATGTAGTACTGTTGTTTACTTAATCTTTCTGGGTTTACAATACAAGACAAGGCAGTGTTCTGCTATTTGCTGTTTGATACTAGAAAGTTCTAAGACACAATCTGCAGAACATGTGTGTAAAGATTAAAGTTGCGTATAATGTCCCCAATTCCTCTTCCCTCCTCCTGATCTCAATAGCGCTTACCTTTCAAGGTGGCCTTTTTCAATACCTTCATTGCATAAAGCTGTCTAGCATCTGATCCTGAGATTTTTTTGACAAGAAAGACCTGCATTGAAAATTAAAAGAGAATTCTTGAAAGAAAATAAAGACAAGTCTGATCAATATGCTTGGCTATGATATTCAAGTAGTAAAAGAGAATTCTTGAAAGAAAATAAAGACAAGTCTGATCAATATGCTTGGCTATGATATTCAAGTAGTCAGTATTATTTCAATGAAACTCAGCTTGACAGTTTTAGATTCTGGAAAGCTGAACAAAATTTTCCTTGAATTTTTTCCTACTATTCCTTCATTTCATAATGTAAAAGGTTCATTCAAGGAAGTCTGCTAAATTAATTTTGGTTTAGCTTAACTGATTTCAGTGAGCAGAAGAAAAAATGAATTTTCATTCTCTCAGAAGTTGAGACAAACTTGAAACATAAAATTCAGCTTTTTAATATTTACCTCTAAATAGTTTTGTCTTATTCAAATTCCTAAGATGGCATAGCAAAAGTGCTAATAAAATGTCAGATATAAACATGCATGCTTATAAAAATTGAGCTGGAAAACTGTATGAATCTATGCATAACGAAATAATAATAATAAGAACTCCTACAAAATTATAACAACCTCTTGTGTCACAAAACCATACCTATTTATGACATATTTCAGATTAGTTTTGCATATACCAATAAAGAGCAACCAGCCTCAACTTATTTGTGTTTCATTTCCTTCTTTAGTATAATGGGATTTCTTGAGTGTGATTGTTTTTTAAATATCCTTAATTCAAAGTGAATTCCAGCAAAGCCAAATTTTAGGTTCAGAATTGTGGAAGAAAAACATACCTGCCACAGGTTTTCTGGTTATTTATGAAAAAGTGTAGAGACATGTTGTGGTATATGAGAATGTTAAAACTAATTTCATATAACATATTTATGTCTGGGTTTGTATCCAATTCTCATTTATGTTAACACCCCTTTGCATTATCCAGAGATTATCAGAGTATTGTCAAGGAACCTTGAAAAGTATGCAGAATTAGGTTTTTTAAACTGAATGGAAAGTGGTGACATTTTCCCAAATTATTAGAAAAGACACTATGGGGTTTGCAATATCAATCCTTTTTGCATAAAGGCTAAAACAACTGAATTGTTCGGCACTTTTGCAATTGTTTTGCAATCTTTTGCAAAAGACTGGCACTTTGGCAATACTTCGAGTCAGCTAGACAGTTAACTATTTTTGCTTTTGCAAAACTTGCCCCCCCCCCGTTTTAGCATTGAATTTAGTAATATCAATGAAATAAAAGGTATTGTTAAAATTATCATTTATTAGCTTACATTTCCTTGCCCCTGAATGATTTACTTCTCCTTATCTGAAGATTTCCAAATAAAAACTTGGTTATAATTCTGGATGAAATCAAATAGCACAGGAAACCACTTTTGGAATCAGGTTTCTCAGTGAATTCTTACTAGTTTGAGTACAAAATTTTAGTTTCTGAACATCTAGATTTCCAAGCTTAACTGGAACTGCTACTCCAGTAATATAACTAATATAATTTCCTACCACCAAGAGAGAATTGGACCAGTTATTCTCATTTTCCCCCATACAGATGGCATTATATGCTAGAGCCTAACATCACATTCAGGATTGCAATTAAGGCGGAAAATGGATATAAAGGCTCTGTTGTCTTACATTGTGTATCCCATTCTGTCTCAGTGATCTGCCTTGTCACATCAAGTTAATCTTTTGCTTCCACGTTGGATCTGGACAACTAAAAGTATGAATCATGTACATCTAGTGAGATCTCAGTTTGGACAGTACTCACTAAATGCTAGAAACAGAGTCTTTTAACAGATCTTCAAATAAATACGAAGGTATGTTGTGCTTTAACCAAATTATGATAGGTAATGTCTAGCATGACCACAGCTAGGGTATATCATGTTTACTTCAGTAGCCATTATTGCCTAAAATTTGCTCTTTGCAATTACATTCTGCTACAAAAATAAAATATGCCTATAGCTTCTGTACTGGTAATGACCTACCATTAGCAAGTTAATAATTAGGAATACTTACCAAAAAAACCTTTCAAAGCCCACCCCCTCCACACAGAAGAAGAGTAGTTAAAGAAAAATGATATTTCATTTTAAGCAGTGAATATCCAATTATTTCATATCAAGCCAATTTTTCTGTGGGACCTTGAGAACTACATATCACAGAAACCAGAAAAAAATTCACTGCTTTAAAAAGACCTGCCAAAGTTACAGTGGCTAGTTAGCAATAATTCAGAAAGTAGTTTTCACTTGCAGCATTGCCTTAATGCAAGATTGTGGCTGTTCTAAATATTTCACTCCTATTCGATGCTATATTCCTGAATAATTGGCTCTACAAGAGTTCAGTTACCAACCTTTCCAAAGGATCCTTGTCCTAGTACTTTCAGAAGTTCAAACTGCGAAGGGTCTGCTTTCTCATGGCCTTCCTTTACATGGTGAGTTATTGCAATTTCTTTTATATTTCCTTCTTCCTAACAGATGAACACAGTGGAATAAATTTACGTTAGCATCTTCCTAAAATGTTTATAAATACACAGTATGTTGAAAAATATCAGTACCACTGAATACACCCGACTACATGCTCCTACATGTAGATAAAAACCACTGAACAATGCTATTGCATAATTAAGACACAAAAAAGTGTCTTTCATATCTGTTACATAATCATATCTGTTACAAAAGGCAGTATTAGCTCAGTATTGATGTGCCTTAAACTGTAAGGGATGCATCAGAACCCAGACAAGAATGGAGTTGACAAAGCAAGTCAGTGATTCCCGAGCTTTTGTGCTTAGGCTGATACTGTTTGGTTCATCTCTGTTCCAGATTCATAACCCATTAATGGAAACCAATCTTCTTAAGAATGTAGTCCTCAACACCTACAATGCATCTAAAGACCAGATCTCTTAGGAAAGCCCTCCTTTTTAACACTCAAATGAGGACCACTATGCTGCAGTGATGCTAATGCTCACCTTTATAAGACAGTGTAAGACTCAAGACACTTCCTTGAAAAGCAGCACACCCTCCACCCCTACTTGAGCAGCAATAAACTCTCCACCTGTCACTGAGAAAATTCTGGTAAGGAAAAGAATCTCATTGCCTCTCTTCTCAAGGAGAGTCTATTCTATAGAAGAAAATACTGACCCGGCAGCTTTTGTGAGAAACTGGTCACCAGAAAGCTCTAAAGGGCATTGGATCTTCTAGTGTTTTTCTGGTCTGCACAGTATTTTCAGCACAGAATTCAAAAATTCTCTGAAAAGCACCACTCCTTGTTACACAAGGAAAGAATTTCAGAACTTAGCAGCAAGCGTTCAAAATTAAGTAAAAAACCTGCATTCTTATACATGTCATCCAAAGAACTATCTAGGCATTACACACAATCCAACCTAAGCAGCACTGACTAAGTTAACTTATATAATGCAAATATACTAACCACAATTTCAACTTTTTGTGCATTCTTTCTAACCCTTCTATGGGCTATAGTGAATAAAATAAATCTGAGAATCCTTTTCCTCTATTTAATGAGGAAGTCTCAGATCGATTTCACAGAATTACAGACTGGTTGACATTAGAAGTGACCCTGGAGGTCATCTGGTCCAATAACCCTGCTCAAGCAGAGCCACCTAGAGCCAGCTGCCCAGGACCATGTCCAGGTAGCTTCCAAGTATTTCAAAGGATGGTGACTCCATGACCTCCCATGGTAGCCCGTGCTAGGGCTCGGTTACCCTCACAGTGTTTCCTGATGCTCAGAGGGACCCTCCTGTGTTTCATTTTGTGCCCATTCCTCTGGTCCTGTCACTGGGCACCACTGAAAAAAGCCTGGCTCTGTCCGCTTTGCACCGTCCTTTCAGGTTGGTCAAACATGATTTCACCTTTGTGAATCCATACTGACTAACCCCAGTTACCTTTTTGTCCTTCACATACATGGAAATGGTTTCCAGGAATCAGTTGTTCCATCACCCTCCCACGGATCAAGATGCGGCTGACCATTCTGTAGTTCCCTATGCGGCTGACCATTCTGTAGTTCCCTGTCTTAGCCTTTTTGAAGATAAGGGTGATATTTGCTTTCCTTCAGTCCTGAGGCAGTTTTCGTAATCACCACTGGAGTACTCATGTGTGCACCCTGTCAGGGCCCAGGGACTTACATACACCCAGTTTGTTTAAGTACTCTCTAACCTGACCCTTTTCCACCAAGGGCATGTTTTCCTTGCTCCAGACCTTCCCTTTATTTATACGCACAAAAATGTGCACTAATTAGTTTTAGTAATGGGCAAATAGAGGCAGCATTCTAAAGCCGTGTTTCTGAAGCACTAATTTATAAATTTTTCAAGTATTCAGCAAGATTTATATGCATTAATTATTACTGAAAGTATCCTTTTGTATTTGGTCACTGCAGTACTGTGCATTAATAAGTGCACAGCATCTGTTCATACACATCAGCTTGCTCTATCATATGCTTTTCCCAGATTAATATTTCTCTTTCAAAAGACCCCTTTTTTCAAAAGATTCTAACCAAAGTTGGAAAGAAACTGCATGCAACAAATCCTGAGCATGTATGTGTGAGAGAGTGTGTACATACATTAAAAAAGATAATCCAGTGTACACTTTGGAATAATGCACAGAACATCCTGAGAACTTTTAAAATCAGAAAGTGAAAAAAGATATTTTAATGTAAAGAACCTGGATTTATCTTGGGTGTTCTAAATCTAAGACGACCAATAAGGATAGGTGCCAATTTCTATTGTAAGGCAGCCAAAATTTTGCATGCATATGTATGTATGTATGTATGTGTGCTCTGTACTACTCCTAATAAACCTAAACTCCTTTTTCCTTTCAGGATAAAATGCTACTATCATTGACTCAAGGCTGAATCTTTACAGAGTTTGAAAGAAATACCAATTCCTTTACTTGTTAAAGGAATTATTTGCTGGTGGACTTCTGTATTTTCATCTTTTAAATTAGTATATAATCAGATGGATTACATACTACTTAAACCACCTACTGCAATGTTAGAGAATCCCAGGGGAGGACTAACACAGCAGAATAGCTTGCCAAGTACACATTACTTCAGATACTTTGATCCATTTTTATTTCACTGTTTTACCTATTAGCTCCTTGGCAACTTTGGGAAAGTAAAAAAAATGCACAAAACAGAACTTCCTCAAATCTTTCTGTTATCTACTCAGATTCAGGGACACAAAGTGATCAGGTGGATGCATTGCTTTAAAAACAAGAAATGAAAAGTAAAAGATATTAACCCATTCTCTATGTACAAACAAAAAATATTTTTGAATGCAAGGCAATTATAATGCAACCAACTTTCCAGTAGTTATTTTGGGCAACCTCTAAAAACCCCTCCAAACTACCACTTCACATTCCTAATACTAAGAGAATATTCCCAGTCTTTACAGTGTCTCAGGGTTCAGATATTCTTCAGTCCTTATAAGGCAGACTTAATACAACTCTGTTTTAAATTAAACAGAACTCAGATCATACCCTACTTTAGTAACTTGTCCATAACATATTTGGGAGCAAGATTTATTATGAATAGTTACCAACAGATTTTGCAAATGCAGTTAAAAATATAAAAGCTAGGCCTTTTATAGAAATACAAATTATATGCAGAAGTAATAAACCCTCGCTGTACCCACTATCCACCTGAACTAAAATACAAACTTTTCACACTGTAAAAAGAGATAGCTACTTCTCACCTAACTGCACTAATTACATTAATTGACAGATATCATCTCACAGTAAGCTGGAAGAGAAGTCAGCTGTTTAGCCTGGTACTGAATTTCTCTTAACCTCTGCCTCTAATCATTCCCTGATATTTGGAAAAAAACATTTGTCCCATGTGATGAATTCAGATTAGATGAGATGTGTAGGGTGCTGAAAGACTCTGCTCCTCCTCTTTCTCCTATTTCTTGACAACTTTCACACTGCTACAGCCCTTCACACACCAGTGACCTGGCCATTGCAATGGTGGGATCTTCTTTCCAGTTCTAACTACACCCCACTGCCTCCATTTTATTTCTGATATTTATAAGCTTGGATAGTTCCCTTTTCTCAAGCCTTATACTGCAACAATGTCTAAATAAAAGTCCCAAGAAATAAATTGATTTTTTTTAGCCACACATCTCTCTTTTAAGGCCTTCCTCACAGCAGAAAGTAAAACTGTCATAGAAAGCCGCATTTCAAAAAAGTTTTAAATACTGTGTTAGTCAACTTAAAGGTTGCTACTGGCTTCCGTTATCATGAAACTTAATATAGAATACAAGGAAACAAACAGACAGTAATGTTACTCTGAGTTCCCTTAACATTTCCTTAACAGTATAATAGTGTTAAATCAACACCGGCCTAGAAGGGAAGTAAGTGACAAACAAGTTTGGGTATAAATTTAAACCACCACTACTTCAGAATAACTTCCTGTACTGATACAGTTTGCAAGTTAGAACTATTCTGGTCAGTAAGTATCTTAGTGTAAGCTCTTAGTAATGTACCTCACAATATATGTCTATGCATGTATGTATTCCTGTGCATAAGAAACAACTAAATGGGCTATATTCCACAGACAAACCAAATCGGTGGTGGGAAGAGAGAGATTCAGCATACCAAGGGTGACTCATTTTTCTCTTTAGGAATCAGCTGTAAATTAGAATAGGAAACATGCTTGTCAGGAAAAAAGAAAAAGGATACACACCTTCTAGGCAAGCAGTTTCTAAAAACTGTTTAACCATTATTAGGCTATAAAAATAATAGCCTAATCATGTTGCTGGAAAAATTCCATATTTCAGGTACTTAAACTCTAAATACTTGCTTTTGTTCTAGTAATTGAATGTATGTGAATGTCTTTTTATGTTCACTTTTTAATTCAAGACAAATTAACTCTGCTGTAACATTAAATATTTGTATTTGCTTCTGAGATCTTATTACAGGAAAAACTATTAGATAATTATTAAAAGGAAGCTGGACTTCAAACTCTAAAGGAAGTAGAAGAGCCTTAGTAGGTAAATATTTCTCAGTAGTAACAAAAGAGCCCAGAAAAGTAAGAGAAAAATGTGAGTTTATCTACATACAGAATCTCCTGTAATTTATCCTTCAGATTTCTGAGTTTTCAGTAGGAGATCTGAAAATGGTTCTTGTGTAAAGAGGTGGCCCATGCAGAGCTGGATGCATAACACACTGCCCGCTTTACACAGATGAGCTTAGCCGTAGACCTTTTTCTGAGCAGCATGTTCTAGGGACAACTGAAAAGGTGGTCTAGGGCTAGTAAAACGGGCTCTAAACTGCTAGGAGAGCTGCCAGTCTCATTCACCATACCACTTCTACTGTTCCCACAGGTTTGTAATTTCCACTTCTTTTATTACTCCTAATAATTCAATCTTTTTACAGATTGAATTTATTTTCTAATCACAAATACAGCAGCAAAAAGAGTACATAGCCCTTTTACCTCTAACTTCCAGTTCCTGAAGATAACATAATAGTGGTATGAAAGGAAAAACAAGTTAAAAGGGTGTGTGCAAGAATTCTGGAGTCTGAGCTTAAACCATCTGTGGACACTTTAAGCAAGGGTTGCCAGACACACACAACAACTAAGTATTGTGAATGCCATATGAGATGTATTCTTATGACACAACCTAAATATGATAAATATAGAAAATACAATAAACACTCATCATAATTTAAATAGCACCTCAAAACACAGAAGTATTCTTAGTTTGCAAGTTTTATATAAAAAGGACAAAGAAACAACAAACTAGAGATTAAAATTAAAAAATATAACGTTTAAACGTATGCTCTGACACCAACAAAATAATCCACAAGTAAGAAGTTCTGAATCATCTAAATTGATGGCACAGGATCCGATTTATGCTCTTCTTGTATCAGGAAGAGGGAGGCTATCCAGAATAAGGGACATTAGCACATCCAAAGACCACAGGGGTCCTGCTGCACCTAAAATTCTCAGTTTCAGGTTCGTGAGTAAACACATAAGCAAAGCGTAAACATGCACAATGACAAGTGCTTGACAAAGACATTTTAACATCGGGACAGAAATGTGAAGTTCAGCAAGAAAGTAAATTCTCAAAGATGTGGAAGAATTAGATGTGGATTAACTTAAACAGAACATCAAAGAATAAACTGGTACATCATGTATGGAATGCTTGCTTTGGAGGAAAGATATCCCCAGAAGAAAGACAGATTCCTCCTTTTCTGGGTACTCAAAATTATGTGAATATAAGTAGATTTTAAACACTTAACTCTTTATGATAGCATATTTTAGATGTTACTAAACAAGCAATTAGTTCATCAGCCTCACAATAAGTGACTGAGTATACACACTTTAACATACTGAAAATATGTTAAAATTATGATACATATAAATTAAAACTAAAGGGAAAAAGCAGCAGCTGTCTAAAAAAAATAATTATACTAATACTACTCATGGAATGTTATATTTACAGTTTTCCTACACATAGGTGACATTTAATGGGTGCAAAGTCATGAAGTGACATAAAATTGAGTAAGTAAAAAAAATAGAATGCAACTGAAATGAAACTAGACTCATCCTGAACAGAAAGACTTGAATCTGCTGTCAGCTTCAGTGAAATTAAACTGAAATCAAATGAAACACAGAAAGTTAACCAAACCCCAAATATCCAAAGGTTAAATCTCTAACAAAGATATGCCTGCACAAGATTGGGGGTTGCAGGGGGCTGGAAGGTTTTATTTGATTGTAACAGTGTGGGTCTGTGGGTCTTTTAAAAATATGTTTGTGATCAACCATGCAGAGAATATGCACAATGCACAGAATAACAACTAGCAGTTTATTTTTTATAATATCAAGAGCAAAGATGAGTGTGTGCAGTACATGTTACGAATACATAATAGATAAATGGAATGTTCTTTCAAAAAGCCTTAATTTTTAACATGCTAAAACACTTCAAAAGGATTGGCATTACATTTTTGATTACTCTGATGCCTGTTATTGTGGAAAATGGGTGTTCTTATTTGATGACAAAAAAGGCAGTAACAGCAGTTAAAGGCTAAACAAAAAAACTGGCTCCTTCACCATACCTGAATTTCACCAGGAAGCTGCTAATAAATTCAGAAAAAGAATCCTGAGAAAATTCTCATATGTGAAAGTTCATATGTGGATTTAGAAAATCCCAGTTCTTAGAGTGAGATATGTGACGAATAACCATATCCTATCTTGAGCCCTTTGCATCAGGAAGGGGTATTAAAGATAACACACCACATACGTATTCCGTTAATGAAAGGGACAGAAGTTACTAAAACCCAAGGTTGCATTTTCACTTTCCCACAAAAGGTATACCACCTAGACGTAGGTGAAAATCTCAGAAGTGCAGAGAAATTTCAGCTGGTAGACAACTAAGCAATGATCAAAGAACTTTCCCTCTGCACACTTTTTCTGTATAAATGAAATGTATTGAGAAATACACCAAACCTGTAATATCTGAATAAAAGGCTTCCCAGTGAGAGAAAGTAAAAGGCCACATACCAAGCCCTTCTGCACCTAACAGAAATGGAAGTTACTAGGAAATAACTGATGTACAGGAACAAGAATAAAACATTAACCCTCAGAGTAATTTTAAATAAAACCTCTGAATTTTACCTGAACAAAAAAATACCATAGTATGTTTGCTTTTGGAATCGAGAAGCAACTTGCCTCTCAGTAGGGCTTTTAAATAAACTTTTATTGGAAAAAGGCACAGATGACCAGTATGGACATGGCTGTATGTACTTCAGTTCATCAAAATTCAGTGGGTGGGAAATCTGGCATAAGCAACACATCCTTAGACAGGACCTGTATTCAAAAAAATTCTTCCTGTAGAGCAAACATTGTTGACATGCTGACAAAAAACTGTAAAAATGGGGTTAAGACTTTGACTTAAGGTAAACTTTAGATAAACAGAATAAGAAATTTTAATCTGCATGAATAATTAAAACCTGTTTTAATATCTAAGCCAGGTTAAGTAACTACTGGAGAAATTAACTGAAATACTGATATTCCTGGTTCCAACATGGTTTCACCTTTTATCTGTTAATTCTGTACTCTCTCAACAGAGTTAAAAAGGTACAAGCAGAAGCATCTTGTATGCATAGTTATGTACAGACTTGGGACTTATTTTGCCCCTTCAATAAGAGTTTGCTCAGATTTTTCGCTCTAAAGCAACCTTCTAGCTCCTGATCTTGTAGGATCTTCTCTGAATCATTTTTTGGTTTTAACATTATTTTGGAAGCCCTTGCATCCTTCCTACAGAGTAACAACAGACTGATTTTATGCTGCATACAGAGCAATACAGCCCCATACTACTCTCCTAGTCTGGACCTGAAGAGACTGCAGTTGCTAAGGCACCGACCACAATGCTGCTCAGCTGAGTGTTCAGTGGGATTGCTAGTCCTTTAGAGTCACTGCCTGCCAAAGTCAAGTCACTCTCTGAAATTGTGCGGGATTATTCGATCCTAATATACAATTTAGCATTTAAAAATACCAGTATTGGCACAGTTAAAACTCCTTCTGAACAGACACTATTAACACATTAAGAAATGCTGGTGGGATCCTACCAGAAACTCCTCCAGGAAGTTTTGTTAATATTTTCTGCTTTCAATATCATTTTAAAATGGATTAAAATCTGTTTTATATATTTATTTTGTATAGTGGTAATTTACATATAAGAAACAGTCAGAATCGCCATTAGGAAAGTTCACAGTTCTGCAACTTCAACTTCTACAGTCAGGAACCAGAATGAGAGAAAGAAACCCCAATTTTTTCTGCTAGTTTTAATCACAACAACTAAGTCAGATCTATATTGTCCGTATTGGTGAATACCTGCCCCAAATGTCAGCCATCTTTCAAGGTAAGAGAACAGCCCTGAAATAAATTTTAGAATTAAGCTTCTGAAATAAATATACAAATACTTCAACAATAGTAAAGTGCAACCCTTTTCCTATAAGGCAGGAAATAGTAATTTCTATTGGTGTAAAGGACAGTTCATAGCGTACTTCCTCGTAATACTGTTCAACTACACTTGATGAATTTTAACTTATCTGACTGACTGCTGTAACAGCTTATACTACCGAATATACAATTTTCTAAAAAAGCAAATGTAATAAAGAGCTAATTGCAATCTTATTGTCCACTTTGAAGTTGAGCAGCAGCAACAATACTTTTATCAGTTTTCATTTGTTATTATTAGGTATGTAGCTGCATAGATTTTTCCACTTTCTTTACGGAAGTAGCAGCTTTGTTTTCACCCCTCTCAATCTCTATTTCAGGAACGTTTTGTTTCCTCTAGACAAATGCATGTTCTTGAGGCATATGTACATTAAGTACAAGTGAAGATAAGGCTGAAAACAGAAAAACGGATTCCCCAGCAAGTTACTCAACACTGCTCCAACCACAGTTGCAGGTTTCCTTTTACTACTTTGTTAGCCTTCATTGTACTTGTCAGAGCTCAATTGGACATTGCTGTATTTGGCAAAATACTTTTCTGTCACAGGCAGAATAACGTTGATCCCTGTAATCAAATAGAAACCATTTCTGAAATATTAACTATGATATTAAACCTTGGTGCTGAAATTACATAAAACAGTTATGTCCTGTAAGGACAGTATTCTTATTGGATATCAAGTGATTTTAAAAGGATGACTCAATGCTGGCGCAGTTCCCCAGCTCATATACATAATTTCCTTTTCCTCCCCTCCCTTGAGTCAGGAAGTCTCCTTAGATGCAGTTTTACATTCCCAAACTGTTATGAATGTAGAATGAATTTTCAGTATTACCTGAAGAAAGAAAACCCCTATGAGCTATGCTTTTTGAAGTAAAAAAAGAGCCAACAAACTGAAAACCAATTACTTCTAGATTGGGTATTAGGGCTTATGGAAATCTTTATTAAGGTGAAAAAGGGAGTTTAAAATGTGAGTAGCACATCAGCCTAGGTGTTTTTTGAAAATCTCAGACACACTCTATGCATATTCATACGATCCATACTCACTATACCCTTAATTTTCAATTCAAAACTGACTTGAAAAAAAACCCACAAATTCAATGTCCAACAAACATTTCACAATCTCCTATTACCTCAGTAAGCAATGTTAGTGAGCTAAACCATGGAATAAAAAACATTCCTTGTATCTGTGACTAATATTCAATTTGAGTCACTTAACAGAACCACTGATTACTTAAATGCTCATACACAAATAATTGCTCCAAAAAGCTAATTAAATATGCCACTTTTGAAGTAGCAATTATTCTAATACAACAAAAAGCAAAGCACTGCTATGCATAAAATTAAGTCTTTAAGGATGTTCCATGCATGTTGTTTGTCTTACACTAGTACCAAAGAAAAACAAGAATAGAGCAGAAGTAAGTTCTAATTAACATGGACATTTGAAGTCAGAAATACAGGTTTCCACAATTCATGCCTTTGCTTATTTTTAAAAGATGGAAAAACTTACACTTTCAAAGAACATCAGATTACTTGTTGCAAATGGCACCTATTGTTTTATCTGACAGAAAATAAGATTTCCTAAAAGCAAACTATTTGCAAATGTTTAGTTTCAGTGTTTTGTGGGTTTTTTTTTTAATATATATTCTTAAATTGTTAAGTTTCTAAGAGAAAAACCATGCATAGAGATAATAAAATTCACCGTATTCATGTGTTTATTCCTTACTCCCTATACTTTCTACTCTCTTCATTCCTGGCTTTCTACTACAACAGTTTTGAGATCTGGAAGGATGTCTATGTCCACATTTGTTCCAGGTAGCCAACTCACATAATGAAGACTGTAAACCTGGTTACTGAGACTGAACTCCCCCCATTCTTTTGGTGTTATAGACTAAGCAAGAGAGGAGTTTGAAGAATGTGGCAACAAGTCAAAGGATAGGTGAGGCCCTTTGGATAAACATGGTTGGCCAGGCTGGTAGGGTAATTCTGAAGATGCTTTCCCCTCCTCAAAATGAAAATACAAAGGCCAGGACAGAAGTAGGACTCCTTTCTTCACAACGGAACTGTGAGCAGTAAGTTGTTCAGCAGGTAAAACTGAGAAATTCCTGTAAGCATTTTAAAAGCTCAGTGTTGGCCACCAAAAGCAGTTTTGTAATGCAGTTCTCTTTGGATCAAACACCACAAAATTATTTCATGAACTAAACTGTGCATGTCAGCATTGGAAAAAAATACTCATTGGGTGGTACTTTCATTTCCCAGGAACTTTGATATAAGTTTTGTTCCTGCTTTGTAAGTACTAACATTTCAGTGCATTGCAAATAAAAAAAAATTAAAACTTAATAAAAATAATCAACAAATTAAAAAAAAATATACACAAGCATATTCTGCACTAATCTATCAAAGCTGCGATTCCCGATTTATCGAGATAATATCCTAAATACACCCTAAAATTTACATGGGCTGAACCCCCTTAGTGTGATCTGCACTGCCTAGCATTTTACAATGAACAGAATGTTAAAGCAAATATAATCAAGCTGCCATAAATTGATAAAACAATGCCTTGTTTTCATCTATTTGACTTCTAAGAAATACCTTTCATGTTGCCCATGGAAAAGAACTATAGTTCAGGACTATGAGTTGATACATATTTATTTTACATTAAAAAAAAGTGTACATCACGCAGCCTATATTCCATTGCTTTACATGCATGTCTTGTTGTAGTGCTTCAGTTACGGCAAGCAAATTCAATTGCATTTTCTAACAAGTATTGCAAAGGTTAAACCAGTACATAGGCTAGGTCTTAAATTACTATCCCTTTTATTTACAAATTGGTAGACCTCCTTCACTTAGGATGTTAAGACAGTACACAAGAAGGTAGCTGGAGTTGGTGGTTTTGGTTGTTTGGGGTTTTTTTCCACTGAAAAGTATTTGCAGATTACAGAAGGAGAAACATGGAAAGTTATTTGAGTTTCAGTGATAAAATGCTCTATCAGATTGCATGTTTACATATATTGTTAAATAGTATGGAAATAGTGCTTGAGATACTACAGTTCCCTACTAGGGATTTTTCTGTGCTTCAAAAAAACACTTTTATGTTTAAATACATGCTCAACAACAAGACAAATTATACAAATTAAATGTCTGTTGTCACTAAATTATCACTTAAAAGTTGAAATAACTATGACATTAACTAATGCAAGAGTGTCACTATTCTTAATACTGTTTTCAGAAGTAAATCTAAGGTATTAATAAGCCCGAGTTATTTTACAGTTGAAAGTACTACATGAAAATTTAACTATTAAAATAACCACTAAGTATTAATTTTAAAAATACAAACATTTTAAATAAAACTAGACTCTCTGTGAGAAAACTTAACATACAGCTAAACTCATAAATTTTTGGAGAAAAAAAACCAAACAAAAAAAAAGAGTAAGATTTACAGTATTTACACACAGGTAAGGCATTTCCAATAAGGTTAAATCATCAACAGGTAGTTTAGAAATCTCTACAGAATATGAGCACACCACAATCTTTTTTTTTAGGAAAATACAAAAACCTTTGTATACACACAGTACTGATCCCAAAGCAGTGAAAGACTAAAATTGCTTTGAAATTAGAAGTTTGATTAAAATAGAATTTCCCCTTTTCCCCTTATTCTTTTAAATAAGAAACTAAGCTCACCCGAATAGAACGAACACATAGAGCCAGAAACTTAAACATGACTAAGAAACCATGATGTTTAGATTTTCTGACTGAGTGATCATAAGTCTAGCAGTGAAGACCAACCCTGGCGGTTTTGCTGTGACCAGCTGTTCCGGCAATTAGAAAATTTCCTGTCAGGCAAGTCAGACAGTTGGGGGTGGGGAGAGAGAAGAGGGGGGGCGGGGGGAGAAGGTAAAAAAAAACCCACCCCAAAACCAACAAAAAACCCCCTGCCCCACCCCAGTAAAGAAAAACTGGGCAGCAGTGGTACTCATGTTGCTGATGCTGTAGAGATCAGCACAGGAAACTTAAGCAGATTGCCTGATAGCAACATGGTGTTGCAGATGTTATTTATTGCTGGTTCCCAGAAAAGAACAAAACAGATCAACATCTGTATCAGAAATCATGGTACTATGCCACAATGTACTAGTTAAACAGAATAGCAACTATTTTAAGTTCTGCATGTGATAATTGTATTTTTATGAATTTTAACTTAACTTTACAAAATATTTTACCATATCATATATGACTACTTTTTAGACTTCAATGCACAGAATGTGGTATGTGTATGCTTAATGACTATTTTTATTTCTAGAGTTGTTAAAGGACCAAACTGGCCTTGTGCATTGCCCTTTGGAATCCTGCACATAGAAAATGCTACACAGATGTTACAGAGGTTAGACCAAGACAGACTGCAAAAATTATTTGAATTGGATCGCCCAGGTCCAATGTCTGACTTATGCACCGATTTTTTATTGCTCCATAGACAGTGAAAAATTTCTTAAAGTAATAAAAATGTCTAAGCTTTCTTTCAATGTTTTAAAAAAACCCCTTCAAATATTTCTAAGAATTAGAATTCACTCTGATTACTTCAAACAGCTAGAGATATTTTTAATTTGATCTTTCTAGATTTAGTATGAAAGTTATTTTTCTGAATATTGACACTATCTTCTGCTTTTCTGATATTTGCTAAAAACACTGAACTACACAGTACAGCCTCAATTAGAATATGGAGCAAGACTTTTTCTTCAAACAATAAAAGCAAGTAACAACATTTAGTCATATACAAGTAATCAGCTATAAACAGTTCCAGGTGGTTCCATTCAGTGACTGCACACAAGGAAACTTACAGAAAAATACTGCACTTCTTCCTGCTCAAGACATTAAGACAAACCAACACTCCAAACTACCTTCCTTGATTGTGTTCTAACAAATATCTGGATTAACGCAAATGTTTTTAATTTTAATTCCTCTTCAGAAGACAAAGCCAGTAATTTATTTGAACTGACAGAACATGTTGCTTCTATCTCTATACCACATCTTGACTGTCTACAGTATGTTTCTAACTTTGCTTTTGAAACTTGGATTATGTCTCCCCAACATGAGCAAAGACCCCCTCGCCCAAATGCAGAGATGAAATAAAGACCCTGGCCTTATCAGGACTCCACAAGCAAAAACGTGCCTTTTTTGTGTTCTCTCATACTCCTCTGGGTCTTTATTTACATCATATCCACAGGGATGGATTGTTTAAATTCTGTGTACTGAATGTACACAATAACTCTTGTAGATTACACAGGCTTCCACTTACTAGTACTATACCTTGAGTCCTCAATTACAATGTGCTTTTTACAGTGTTACAACCTTTTTGGAAGAAACAGCCTCTACTACAACAGCAGCAGCACAACATGAAAAATGATTTAGTATTTGTTTCAGGATAAACAAAACTTCTTGAACACAAGGAGGTTACTGCTACACAAGGATTTCAATTATTTCAGAAACAATATAAAAATTACTTGAAGCTTTCCTCTCTTCAATTGTTTTAAACCTCCAGCTGCTCCCACCTCAAAACTGAAATATCTCAAGAACTGCAGTTTAACAGCAATATAGTTGTTTACCCTTTGAAGACTTAAAACAAATTTAAATAAATAAATGGGAGACCATTCCAGCTCTCTGACTTACCTTGTCAAGAACACATCTGAATGCACTAAAGCAGAGTGAGCAGGAATCTACAAATCACTAAATTAAACTCTATGGTAGCAAAGAGAGGTAAAAGCAGAAATGGAGAGTAAGTGGTAAGATGTACACTAACTACAATGTTCTTTAAAGATAAAAAAATACTGTGGATAAATAACCACTTTCTTCTATTTTTACTGTAAGGGTATGAGTGTATTCTGCTGCACATAAGCTGTATCTGCTAAGGGTGACAGGAATAAGGCATTTCATCTGCAACAGTCGTACAATTACTAATACTGCTCTCCCAAACCTTTTATGTAACCTCCCAGTGAAGTACAAAACACAGTGCTCAGGGGTCAGCGGGGTTACTTCACAACAATAGCTCTCCTAAAACTGGCATGGGTCTGCAGCAGGTGGAAGAAATTTCTTGTGTTCTGGGAGAATAAAGCCTGCACGGTTCCCAAAGAACACTACCAGCCAACCAGAAACGTTGATATATGCTACATAATTCATTTTGAGAATCACTGAGAAGAGAACTTGCCCTTTTAAATATTCCTTCGTATGAGAAGAATGACAGGTTAGAGGGCAGCAGTCCCCAACAGGGAAGTCTGTGATAACAAGGACAAATGGCTCCGGCAAATTGCTCCCCTTACCTTGAAGTCTTTGATAAGGACTTGCATTATACATGTTTATCACGAAACACAACTGTCTCCAAAACAAAAGGAATTTGCTCAGCCCAACAGTGACAGTTCTGTCAACTGCAGATCTCCACTTGTACAATGCAATTCCTCCTCCAGTACTGAAATATAGAGTTCATCTCCCATCTTCCCCTCCTCTTCTTTTAAATGGGATGCTCTGAATTTACTAAAGTAAAGAGAAAATGTCATCAGACTTGCTGTCCAGACATTCAAGAGAATAGGGCTCACAGCCTCCACAGAGAGCAAGGAGAACTCAAAGATGCCGAAGGAACTCTCAAAGCAGTACAGAACATGTGGGAATTTGTAGGTTTTATTGAGTAAAATGTGCACGCCACAGCAGGATGCTCACTTTTACATCTAACCAGAAAAAGTTGAAGCATTTAATCTAAGTAGAGTCCATTAGGTAGACTGAAAATCTTCCCATACCCTCGGCCCAAGAAGTATAATAATGCAAATTAAGTCTTTATGCTGCTAGACAAGCAAGACTCTATAGTACAGATTGCCTTCAATTACCTGGAAAATACAAAGATGGAGTACACACAAGGAATGAAAAGCTTCCAACTGATGAAGGTCAACAGTTGAGGAACAGAGAACTATGTTTTGAAATTCTCAGAAGCTGAATAATATACTTCTCTTCATAATAAATATGTTTGTATAGCCAAAGCAACAATATTCTATTAATCCGGGGGTGTGGCAGTTTCCATCTGCTAGTTTACAGGCTTTTCAGGGCTACCATCTGTTTTCTCCACATGTAACAAGTAAGCAGCTTGACTTCTAATGTTGCTTACACTCTCAAATTATTCAGTTTTCTGACCAAGATCCAGAAAGTATGCTGCACCTCAGATACTAAGCGCAAGATAAACCACGCAGAAAATCCATTAGAAGACATCAATGAAAGAATTTTGCTGTAACCTTTCCTCAGCACCTGATGACATCCTGGGGAAAAAAATATTCTTTCCTTATATGAGTTTGATCTCTAACAGTTACTGTCTCCAGCTGAAAGCTCTGCACTGTTTGCAAGGATGCTGTAACTTCTTACGTGAGGACCACTAAGTCCATTCTTACACAGGTAAGATGCATGTACTTCGCTGAAAGTTTCTACCAAAATTCACCCAAGCTGAAATACAGCACTGTGCTTTGGAAAATAATGAACTTCCTATTTAATTACACTAGAGGGGAAAAAAAATATTTTGCCTTTTACAAAGGAAAATCTGAGCACTGAGAAGGGAATAACTGGATTCAAGTTTTACAGACATACATGGTTTGCTTGGGAAACTTATTTGATCAAGAATCAAGTTATTTGATTTTTAAAAAAGAATTAAATACACATGTCTGTATACTTAAGTATATTTAGTAGAATACATTAGAAAGAATGTAGAAATTACCTTAAAGTCTGAGTTTAATCATCACCTTAAAGTCTGAGTTTAGTTTTTGTAATCCAGACTGTTTTCTCCACTCCATTACACAGTGGACACCGTCTCATTTTATGGCCAGGTTATCAGTTGGCTTTAACAGAAACTGCAGCTTACTTCATAACAAGGAACACAGTATTATACTGAATTATCTAGTATTATAGTTTCAAACAATTGCATTGCTATGGCTGTAAAGAAAGCTTCCTTAGTTTATTTCCATATAAACAGGCAATAATTACACATTCAAGAATGTCTAAGCAATGTGAAAAAATGACTGTATACCTCATCTTTCACTAAAGCTGCAGAAATATTAAATTGTTACTGGTTTTCTACTGATAAGCTACACAAGTAGCTGTTTCACCTAAGTATGTCTGTAAAAAATGAGAAATCCCAGTGGTCAACAAATACTTGAGAATTCAAGCATTTCTGAATTTATTAATTTATTTATTTAAGAAATCCTAGCTCTGTCTTACAAACTCTACTACAGAGCCAAGAATTTATATCAAAAAGCTGACAAAAATACACACACAGAAAATTGAAAATACATTCAAAACGATTATCAGAAATATGTTAATTGTCATGTCAGCACACAGGATTATGCTTGTAATTGGAAAATGTTACTGAGCACCCGAACAGCAATACCCAACAGAAGGTTTGGAGCAGTCCTGAAACAGTTCAGCCTGCCAAAATGCAGCGTTTCTGAAACTAAGACTTCTCACTAGTACAATGCTATAATATCAAAAATTGAGGTGAAATTAATAATCAGTTAAAGCTTTTCTCAAATGTTCTAAAATCTAAACATTTGACAGTTTAATTATGTTTTGCTGAATTATTTACTTCATTTTAACATTCTTTTGTTATTTTCATGAATGGTGACACAGCAAATGAGATCACCCAGTTTTAGTATTACTTCTTAAGTGATGGAGGGCAGTTTTGTCTGTGACTGTAATTGGTAAATGATGTCCCTGTCCTTATCTTGACATTTTTCCCCTCTATGCCTCCTCCTCCCTGCTCCCCTCCCCCCAGTAGACCAGTGTTTCATAGATTTGTAGTAAATTGTATGGTATACATGCATGTATAATATAGAAACTCAACATTATTACTAAATATAATTGACTGAACCGGTTCAGTATTTACAGTAAAGAGACTATATTGCCCACATGCTTCAAATTATTTTTCTAATCTTAAAGCATTTTCTAAGATCATATTTTCTTTCCTTGCAAACTCTTTTATTAAAACACTGATTGGCAAGACAAAGGTCACAATTTTAATCCCTGCTAACTGCAAACGGTTGTTTTATTTAAATTCCAATAGAGAAAAACAAGTGAAAAAGATGTTTTTCACTACTGACTTTTCTTTGGAAGCCTTTCTTACATTACCTTTTGACTACCCACTGACTAGTCTTAGCTTTCTTAGTTACATATTTTTAGTAAAAGGATGACAGCTACCGAGACTTAAGTTCTTCATCAGCCAGATCAGCATATCGTAATATACTGCATTACGCTTTAGTTCTATTTAATTCTATGTATGCTTTAATTCTGCTTTTTTTAAAAGTAGGGTTTTGTTTAAAGTTTCACCAAAGCGTATGAGAAGTAAAGCGTAGTAGTATTACCCAACCACTTCCACTGGAGAGAAGGTTTATTTTTTTCATCCCAGTTCTTTGAGCCTGAATAGGTTTCACTTCTGCCTATACTGAAAAAATGTAATCTTCAGTCCTTGCAGGTTACCAAAAAGAAGCACATATCTGAGTTTTTCTGCAACTTACAAAAATATTACTGATAACAACTTTTCACAATTTCTTGGAACCTGTTTTGAATGTTTAATAATTATGCTTAAGCTAGTATAGTGCAATGGCAGCACAACAGTTGTAGTAAGTGGTTTTTAACAGCTTAATTGAATCCAGACAACAGAATGTAACAAAGAACACAGCATACACAATATGCTCTTCACATATATACAAAATGGGAAACTACATGCTGGACTAGCTGTAGTTTCTGCTTAGCTTTAACTAGTACTAAAGCATACATCAGGATTGTAAGAGCTCAAAACAGTTCATTTGCGCAGCTAATTTACTCAATCTCTACGGACAGAGATACAGAAGGCAATGGTACACAGCGCAAGAGTGAGAAAGGTAGCAAATAAAAGGCTTTAAATAGCTTCCCCTCTTTCAGTAATGTCCACTTAAGTTTTCACATTAGGTCAAGCTTCAGCCATTTGTTTACTTGTTCTTACATTTATTTCCTGCTGGACCCAGATCATTTATGAGATACATCAGAAAAAATGCTGACAGCAAGCTATAAAGTCAGATATAACCAGTATATTAATTGTAGTAAAACTAGAATTCTGAATGGTTCCTCTTTTAACAGGAACAAGTCTTGGACTCCTCAGAAACAGGTATGTACCATTATAGCTCCTGATTTTCTTACTTCATACTACCAAATCTGAATCAAAGCCATGCAACTCAGACTCTCCTGTCAATTAACTTTACTTTCGACCCAAACTACAGGGTTGTAATAAAATGACATTTATCTTTTGATACACAGAATACTAGAGAGACTTGCTATGCAGATTGAACTGTTAGGCTTTAATATTTATTTTAAATTTTTTATCTGATGTGCAGTATCAGCATACTATCCAAACGCTTAACACAGCAAAAGGACATGGTATTTCAAGTGCTCACCTTCTTCTATCTCCACAGAAATATGGCAACTCTCTATCCTGAACCCGCGTACCTTACCTACCAAAGTATTTTGTCTTTTTTACTGATATGCTAGTTAGTACATGATAGGTCTGTTCACTCTCCTGTCCTCAGTTAAAGCTGAGAAATTTCATAAATTCTCAGTGACCACGTAAGTGCTCCAAGTCCACTGCAGTGCACAGTTAAACAGAACTGAAAACAGAAACTCGTTTCAGTTCTTTATCTAAAATTAGTCTTTATCTTGCACCAAAACAGATCTGAAGCACTCAAAGAATGTCACATCCTAGCTGAAGTAGTATTTTATTAGCTGACAGATGGCAAAGGCTAGCTTCCAGCTATAACTGACTGGGCAGCCTCGGTAATTTTTTGTTTAAAAAACCCCACCTAATTATTTTACATCACGATTAGCAACATTTTACTCACCAAGTGAAGGTGAAAGAAAGCTCATGGGTTAAGATAACAGGCAGATCGCTCACCAAGTACCATCATGGGCAAAGCAGTCTCACCTTGGGGAAAATTTATTTATTGCCAATTAAAAATGAAATAGGATAGTGAGAAACAAAGACAAAACTAAAAACGCCTTTCTCCCCACCCTCCCCTTCTTCTCAGCCTGAACTTCCCTCCTTCATTCTCTACTTTTCTACCTCCTCCCCTTACCAAGCAGTGCAGGTGGGATGGGGAATCAGAATTGCAATCAGTTTGTAATTCTGTCTCTGCTGCTTCTTCCTCATTTTTCCCCTGCTCCTTCTCATGAGATAGAGTTCTTCAAGAACTGCTCCAGCATAGGTTCTTTCCATGGAGTCAAGTTCTTCAGGAATGGACTGCTCCAGTATGAGTCTCCCATGGGCCGCAGCTCCTATCGGAGAAAACCTGCTCCTGTGTGGGAATCCCTCTATGGGCTGCAGGTCCTGCCAGGAGCCTGCTCCAGCATGGGCTCTCCACAGGCTGCAGCTTCCTTCAGGGCACATCTACCTGCTCTAGTGTGGAGTCCCCCTCAGTCTGTAAGGTATCAGCTCCACCATGGTCCTCCAATGGGCTGCAGGGGAATCTCTGCTCTGGAACCTGAAGCACCTCCTGCCCCTCCTTCTTCACAGGCTTTGGTGTCTGCAAGGCTGTTTCTTTCACACATTTTTACTCCTTACTCTCACAGCTGCTACACAGTGGGGTTTTTGCCCTTTTGTGAACATACGGTTGACAGGCTCAGCTTTGGCCAGTGATGGGTCCATTTTGGAGAAAGCTGGAACTGACTCTGCCATACATGGTAGGGCAGCCCCTGACCTCTTCTCACAGGGGTCACCTCTCCCACACCCCTGCTCCTGAAACCTTGTCATGTAAACCCAATACAATAGATAAAGAATATAATCCTAGCAGAGAAACACAAAACAAAAAAGTTCATAGGAAGAAGATGAAGTCACAGACTCAAAACAAGGAAATTATCATCAAGTGATGGCACTAGTCAGAATAAATTAACAAATCAAACCAAAACTGAACATTTTCCCCAAAAGAGATGTTCTAGTTCGCACAAAAATCCCCTTCTAGTGTTGCCTTCTAACTAAACAAATATTGTTCCTTTCTTACTCTTTCACACTCTGCTACTTCAGAGTAATCTGGCAGCACTTGCCTTATTTCTTCACTGTGTGCTAAAGACAGCAGAGCCTTGCATGCCATGAGGAGGAACCAAAAGCAGCTATACAGTGCACGCTTTTAATCTCCTACTTTTCATACCTGCTTAAGAGCTACATCTACTGCTGGTATGGGAAAGGCAACTCCACTCATTATCTGAACTGGCTCTGTCCACAACTTCAGCAGAAACTGCTACGGCACTGTAGTTACATCCATGCTACAGAGATGGAAACAGCTTTGACCATCTAATCACAAGCTGACGTCTGCACAATACCAGCATACGAACCCTGAACTCCAACCAAACGTGGAGTTTAAAAAGTTGTGGCTTATTGTTAAGGCCACCTGTTACCAGGCTTAACAGTCAGCTAGTACTCTCTAATGCAAAACTACAGGTAAACACTGAAGTTGCCTTTGAGTATGAAAAAAAGTAACAAGCATCACAATAAGAAACCTGAAGTCACTGTTACCTTCACAGTATGGAATTTTGTAAACAGCAAGCTTGACATGAAGATAAGGAACTTAAATTATCAATGAACCTTCCTGACTGTGGTCTTGTCTTTAGCAGCACCTCTATTTTCAAGAAGCCTGGGTTAAGAATTCATTTGATTAATGCCTCTCAATAACAAGAGCAATGGAAACTACAGTTTCACAGTACTTTCTCACCCTTGCTACTCCCCTGAAAGACTATCGAAAGCTGAAAGCAGAAAGGAATATGAGGTATGAGCTTTTAGAATTTACTAATGGCTATTGCATCACTATGAAAATTTCACTAAGCATATTTCCACATTTAGCATCTTATCTGAGGCAGGGAAGGGGTCTTAAGTTACCATCTAAATTGATACCTACAGCTATCATCTTCAGGTATCTCCATGCAAACACTTTTGGAGCCCTTAGCTTCATCAGCTCTAAACCAATGAACAGAAGTTCTCTTCCATTCTAACTTAGCCAAACTAGCATCACAAGAGTAAAGTTGCAATTCACATCAACAGAGGAAAGACTTAAGAAACCCTTGGTCCTCAATGGACTAGCTTTGCTATTCCTGAACGTACTCAGATGTGACACACCTAAACTTTTCAACCAGAAGCCCAGGAAAAGGACCTAAAACTTTGTTTCCTGGTTCTGTGAAGAAAGCGAATAGACAGAACATTCCAGGCTAATGAAGATTTATTATGCAAATAATCTAGTTTGACACGGATCAACAAGGAAAATATGAAATGACTAATGCTAACAACAAAAGGGCACAGACAAATACTGCCAAGAAATCTCATGACAGCATGGAAAAACAAAGGTGATAGCTGCTGTTATACATTGCATATCAAAATAGAAGAGGCAAAGCTATGGTGTACACTGCCACGTTAAAAGAATCATATTTCATACAGCAAGTACACATGCATCTGCAACTGAATCTGTGTGGAATTTAACCATGAGAGAACCCTTTGCTGTGTGACATGACCCCAACTGAAACCTTAACTATTAATAAAGCACACTCTGGAACTCATAGATGTAATATATTTTCACCTATGCACTGATGAGACTAACAGAAGCCAATGGAAGCAGCTTACTCGCTGGCACTGGGAAAAGTGGGCAGTAAAAACCAAAATGTTTTTAAGGTTTGCTAAGATAAGAAAAGAGGAGCTCAACGTTCCCTCCATACAGGAATGTTCTAACTAGCCACATCTTACTATCAAACCTTCTCACAACCCAACACAATTATACTTTCTACCATATTCACCTTTGTGCTTTCCACAGGAAAGCCTACCTCATACTAAAAACACTAGAGAGAGCCTGTATCATACAAAAGTACTAGGGAAAACATAAAAGTTCATCAGAACAAACAGTAGGATACTGAACAAGACAAGACAGCCAGTGAGAGAGCATAGTAGAGCTCTCAAAAGTATTAGTAACCTAGACTGCACCTCATGTCTAGTAAACCTAAACAACAAAACATCAGTGGCAACTGCCTGTAAGTGATATCAGTGTGCTACAATATTGTGCTTTATTGCCTGTCTTTATTACAACCATCTTTTACTCACAGTTTGTGGGTTGATATCATCTTCTCCCATAGGTTCATCCACAATTTGCTGTCCATTCTGTAAAAAAAAACAATACAGCAAGTTACTAGAAATGCTGAATCCAAGTACAGAAATAAAATACAATGCAGATGTGCTTTTATAGCATGCTACTGTACAGGATCAAGTGTTCTCCATATTCTATTAGAAAAAAAAAAAAGTCATTGAAAGCAAACACAGAAGACTACATACTGTTGGCACGCAATGCCACTCTCACTTTGATCCTCATCCATTATCAAGCTGGATGAAGTCACAGTAAGGTGCACATAAACATTCTGGTATTTGAAACTCTACCACTACATAGCTAGACACTATTTTCCACTACTACAACTTCCGCAAAAGACTTAAACCTGCAAAAAGCCACAACAAAGAACAGATAAACAGGTTCTTTTTAAGAGCAAGACCTTACATAGCAAGTCAGTCCTTACGCCACCATGACTATGTCATGAAATTGTTTAACTAGAGTATAGCCTTATAAAAACTATGTACACAGTGCTAATTTTATTAGCCCACATTTACTTATTTGTGTCATTTTCTAAAGACCATTCTAGCTAGCCATACAGAAATAGGCTTTTGAATTTGAAATTTAGCCATAAAGATTTAAAAAAGCTTAAATATCTTGCTGGTCAACAAACGCTTTGTTTTCCTTGCCAGTGATACTATACTTGGAAGAGACATTTTTCCCAGAAAGACTTAGAATAACCTTGCTTACAGAACAAGCATGAATATTAGCAAGTTGTAAGGAAAAATACGTATTTTGTAAGTTATGGTACAGGGTGACACCTTGGGCATTAATTCTTAGTTTGCTCCAAAAGTATGATTTTAGAAACAAATGAAAAACTATTAAAAAAGGTAGCATTTTCCACTGGAGGCAGAATTTAAGTTAATTTGTGCATTGCTTCCCTAGAGAACACAAAGCCTAATTAATCTAGCTTTTTCAGAACTTAAAGTTACATGCATGTATGGATAGGTATTTTCTAGATGCTAGAAAGTTAATAAAAGCTACTCAGAGAGTCTAGCTTCATCCTACACGTTCTTTCCTACAGTTCAGTTTGTCAGCAGACTTCTTGTGTGGAACTTCCCTAGCATTTTTCTCCAACAATTTCTCATTAATATAGTCTTCCAGGTTGCACATTGCTGGGAGAATCTTTTATATGAAATGACAGATCAGATCCTAACCACTTATGAATTCTGATTTTCAAATATTGCAAACGCACTGAATGTCCAATCTCAGGTGATTACCAGCTCTCTATGAAGTTTTATCCTAAGCATTTTTTTTGCTAAAAGATGCAGCTAGGTAAAGCTAGGTTATAAGAATTATGGATTGCTCGAATATGACACAGGGTGGTTTTTTTGGGGTATGTGTGTTTTGTGTTTGGGTTTTGTTTCTTTTTTTTAATGGGGTGTTGAGGGGAATAACATTGGGCTTCTGATTGTCCCTCCAGTGCAGAGTCCTGGCACATGGTAGCACTGCCATTTTCTCATCCTAACTGGCTTCATGAAGATACTAGAGACTTCTAGTATGACTCCAGTCTAGAAGTCATCTTTCCATGACAGAGGACTACTAAGAAATCAGCTTCACACATTATAGGTTACTACAGAGGTGATATTATGTATATATTATAAATCAGTACAGCCCTCTAGTATAGATAAATGTAATTTTAAAAGATGATGTTCCAAAGAGCCTAAATCCCCCTCACCATAGCATCTTTTTCTTATAGTGTACAGGCAGTAAATATTGTACTCTCTTTCCTTAAAGTTCATAAAAAGTTGAAATTATCAAACAGAAGACCATAAAAATACCAGCTTAGCTAAGTAACAGAAATGAGTGTTTTTAATAAAGTCTGTTTACAAGGAAGCATATTGTGTATACATGTATCATTACCATCAAGGCCACAAGTCACATACTTCCGCTTTTCTCACATCTATGGCATATATTTACATTAAATTAACGTTTGTATTTTAGTTACACATCTCTATATTCTTTTCAGGGTACAGGACAGCTTCCAAAGTATCACATCAATAGGAAAAAGCAAAAACAAACAACAAAAACAGTAGAAACAAGACAATTGAGTTTAGCCTGAAAGGAGGAGTCTATAATGTCCTAACAACTAATGATGGCTAAACTCTGGGGCCTAAAATAGGGCAATTTGTGTACCAAAGCCATATGCTCTAAACTGACTCCACATGCAGATTTTTAGAAATAGTGATTCCTGCTACAACAATAATTCCACTGAAGAATAATGTACACCAACAGCAGGTTAAGTAAGAATTTACTACATTTACTATTATTATTATATTTACTATATACTATAATAGTATATACATATTACTATTTGCTACAGTAAGCATTAAGATTTCACATTTACTATTTTACAGCAACTGAAACATAGTTGAAAGTGGAACACGCTATTAGAAACCTAAGACAAGCCTCTCTCTGAAGACAAAAAGGCAAGATCACTCTATTTTTAAAAAGGCTCTAATCTTTAATTTAATCTAATAAATTAATTATATTAATATTAAATATTATCATAATATAAATATATTAATTAATAATCTAATCTTTAATTTAATCTTCATTGACTTTTCAAAATTTTATCTGTCTACCAGAAAAAACACAGCAGACTTTTGCAACACAACTGAACTGTTTTGTACAATCCGTTTTCCCTGTTTAATCCTGCATTGCTTTCCGTTACTTTCCAGTTAAATTCAAGCAATGCATTCCAAACACACTTTTTGGAACTAGGAACAAACTCAAGAAATCAGCATGTGTGCCATGCAGTCATGTCTGAGCCAGATCACTGGACTAGCAAGATCTTTTTAAACAGGTCTGCCCAAGCAATGATTATGCTAAAGGAATCACTGGATGGTAGAACCAGTTTTTCTCAGAACAGTCTCAGCCATGTAAGGTAAAGAATAATATGTATAAATGATTTATGGTCTGCTGGTATATGATACCATTGAATGGAAAGCAGCTGTGTATTCAGAAAGTCTACAAGGCGTACTGCCTTTCTTATGAATTAAAATGTAAAGCCAAAAGGTTCCTGTCAGAAGTGGCAACATCTAAAGCACTGTGGAGTGAGGAGGTCAGCAGCATGCTTAAGAGGTGAGCGCATGAAATAAGTCCCATCTTGCTGGGCGTAGACTCCCTCTAGTATGTAACTAGATCCAAGGATATGTCTCAATGACATAACAGATTGTGACTAGATATAATAGTCCGATGAATACAGAATAAAAGAAGACTGAATATAATTTTCCTATGTCCAAATTGGTCTAATTCAAAAGACAGAGGCTCGACCTTGATTATTCTTCAACTGTACTCCTCCCACAGTGGGACACTAAGCAAGCAGAATGGATCAATTATTTCTAGTACTCTGCCTCCAAAAGTAGAACGTATTTCAGATGACAGCACAAGAGAACTGTAAGAAAAACAGCAAAAAGTCCAGTTTCTACTTACACATCAGCAATCTATTTACACCATGAAAGGAGGTTGCACCTCCCTTATAAAGGTAACCTACAAATGCTCTTCCAATCTTCAAATTGCGCTTCCTAGTCTGTTTGCCAGTGGAAATGGTCATGTTAAGTTAGCTACAAATTTGACTCCCAAAAGCTTTTAAACCTGTTGCCACATTCCACTAAATGGGTAGAAATTAATACTTAAAACACAGTTGTGTTCCAGCAGTTTTCCTGAAGGCACATGGACAGGAACACAAAAGAGATCCTACAAGTTCCCTAACTAAGCATAAAACAGACAAACATCAGGGAATTTGTATTGGGCAGCTGGTACATGAATGTCCCCCATATCAACCAACAGAACCTCCGACACAAATGTCTATCAACTACAGAACAGGAAACCAACTATCAATATTGCCAGCAATCAAAAATTACAGGTTTATACCCACTGAACTCTTGGGATCTAATCAGGTACTTGATTTTGCTGGCAAAAAGACAGTTTAAAAAAGATTTTTTTAAAAAAAGGAAATTAAAAAATTCAGATTATTTCACTTCTTGCTTAGTAATGCATACACATAAATAGCTGCAATGGAAGGGACCAAAAGTTAGCAAGTAGTAGTGTAGGTTAGGGTGTTAGTACTGAGAAAATATAATCTTACTAAATCCTTTGTAAGAAAGGAGTACATCAAGAAATGTAGCCCACATCCCACCCACAATCAATTAACCGCTTTTTGTGAAGTAGGGAATATCCTGCGCTTTACAACTATATATTGATCTACAGTTTTAATGTCACTTGTAATTTTTTTTTTTTTTTTTTTTTTTTTTTACAGATCCAATTCATCTCAGAAGTCTGGCAAAACTGTATTATTTTGGGCACCTGCACAATAAACCTAATGCTATTTCCATCTACCCTTCCGATTAGCACTGGACCCACATGGGTAATCTTGTGTGAAAAAATACACCATCTAGTGTCCATAACAGCAATTCAAATTCACCAATTTGGTGAAGAATATTTTATCTTAATACTAATGTCAGGTATCCATCATTCCCATCGCACAGGTATCTAAACCATATTAATTGAAATATTAAGTGGACAAATCATTACGTTTCTCACAGTACTCATTTTTTTCTTATTTTTCCTATTAGTTTCATCAATACTATTACAGATAGTATACACCTGAATTTTTTAGCTTTAGTTTAGTATCTCTATTCTCACATTCTGTTTGCAACTCAAAGTTCTTCTAATTTGAACTTACCTTGATGAACTTTATGTTCTTTCCTAAAGTTTAATAGCTTTTTTTCTGAAGGATATAAGTTCATCCCCAAAGCTTCTTTGATATTAAGACACCACCAATATCTTCTTCCACTCCCAAAACATCTTTGCTCTGCATTTAGTCTATTGCTAGACTATTCTGGGGTGTTTAAGTAGCCTCTCTGCCAAATATTTTAACTTTTTAACCCAATTATGTTTGGCAGTTATTTCAAAACCCCTTACGAAACTGATACCAGTTATAGCTTTTGGTATAACTCTTCCACCAGAACTTCAACATATCCTAATTATTATTATTGGGCTTGAGCATGTCAGTCTTTATACTATTATATTATTATATATAGAATATTATACAACTATTGACTTTTCTGTGTAATGTTTTAGCAGAACCATAACTTCCAATTAAGATAAAAAAGCATTATATTCTAACATTTAATTGGACAAGTCAAGAATTATGAACCATATATAAGTGCAGGATGATGTTTTGAGTACATAAATAAGCACATAAGATAACATGTCTGCATCACATTGTTTAAAAATCATTACCTAGAAGTTTTAGCATGCCAATGAGTAACACAAACAATGATTTAACTGTGCTTTGGAGTTATAATTTAAATAGATTATCTGGATGGATCTGAAGTTTCTCCCAGGTAATTCCTAATTCTTAGCTACCAAAACTTCCAGACTTACCCAGCAACTTTTAAACACAGCTATAGGATATAATAAAAACACTTTTTTTCCCCTTTAAACTGAAATAAAGTTTAGGATACCAAAAATAAATATTTCAAAACACACACGAACTGTCAGTATTATCTATCATTTAGTTACTAAAACACTGGCCATATATAGATCTGAGCACTTACACTCTGATGTTTTCAAGGGACTCTCAACTGACAGGTAAAGCTCAAGAACTGTGCAGACCCTGAATTGAGTAAAGCTGTAACAACACTTCAGCCTTGTTTCAAAGCAGCACAGAATACAGTATTCTCACTGTAACATTCGTAACAAATTTGCTGTTAGCAACACAAGGCACTGCATGGAACTACATTCAGTAAGAGCCTTTCGAACTCCATGCACTCAAAGTTGCTATTCTAAGCAGCAATGAACTATCCTGAGAAAAAAAAAAAAAATAATCACAGGTCCACAGAAAAACAGTTGAAAATAGACTGAGAGGACCTTGAAAGGTCATCCAATCTATCTCAGTGCACCAAGGCACGATCAGCTATTCCTGCAACGTTGCTCACAAGATGTTTATGTCTACTCCATTCTTAAATCTTCAGTAAAGGAGTTTTCACAATCTATTCCAGTACTTAACTAAAATATAAGGCTTTAATAGGATCTAGATTAATGACTTGTGCCCTAACTCCTGAGCTGTGAAGCCACACAGATCCAAAGCACGTACCTAAATCCTGACCTGATTAAAACTTATTGTATGTAAGCAACAGAAGTGAGCTATCATCTTAGACTTCTTTACCTGTTCTCTTCTAGCATATATTCAATACATTTTGCATATACTATGCTATAAATAGTACATGCCAACTACTAAAAACTCCCTAATTTTTTTCTTTAAATCAAACAAAAACCTAAAGATACAAGTCTTTATTTTTATGGAACATAAAATTACTGCAATTACTTTTTTTATATAAAGCTTTGTAACTAAGTGCCATTAATTTCACATAATTTATTCTAAGCTTTATTGACTAAGGTGACTTACTTTATCCTTTGCCAAGTGTTAAAAAGAAACAGTAGGACATTGAAACTTGCCTCTCTGTAGACAATCAACCTCAGATATAAGCCATTCGTTTCCAGATCATGTAGGTACATAGCCAAACTTCCTTAAGTAAGGATACTCTGGCAACTTCAACTATGAGATTTCATAAACCCTATCCACTTTATGCTACCACTTTCTTATCTAATATGACTCAAGAGCATTGTTTAACAGTACAGAAAAGCAGTCCCCTTTCCTCCATTGCGAAGCTTTCCTTGGCATCAGCATTTGTCCAGCCTCGTGCCAAGTCAGGTATGAAAATGAAACTAAAAAAACCAAACAACTTTGCAGTGCTCATAAATTTAATCCTCTGAATTAACTCAGCTTGAAGTTAGACAAGTGTCATGGCATTATCCAGATGCCAGACAGCAGTATCTTAAAATATTTGCCCAGGCCAAGCACTTTCTGTAGCCAAAACAATCTCCAAATTGTGTATGTTCATTTGTTCAAGGAAAGAAAAAAAAGACAGGGAAGTGAAACTTTCATTTAGTTCCCTACCTGTATGGGTGGTAAATTACACTTCACGCATCAATTCAGCAACCTTAGTAAAAAAAAAAAAAAACAAAACAACAACAAACCGAAACAACCAAACACAAAAACCCACATCACCTATTTTCTGTTCATCTCCTCCAAAGAGGAAGAAATACATGTGTAGAAATCACTTACTTCAATATATCCAACCACTGCTGCACATATAAAAAAAGAAATTCCTTCTCTGCTTGCATACATTATCTTAGGAGTGACTCTAGTACCCAATAGTATACAAATCTTATTGCCAAGGCTGTACTTACATGAGAAGGCAGGTATGCTTCGCCTTCACTGCCTCCTGCAATCCCAGGCCCACTGAAATGCCCTGCACCTGCCTGGGTTCCTTCGAAAGGGAACTGGGGAACACAGAAGTCACAAGGGAGTAGTCAGGTCCTTCCCCCATGAGCTGGGGGCAGCAAACGGCAGAGCAAGGTCTGCATACTGCAGTTCCTTACAACGCAGATGCAGGTTTTCAGATATGAGTTGGTTTCTCAGAATCCCTTGCACAATAAAAACTACAAAGGTCAAAATGTAGTATTGAAAACTAATCCGTTACTCGTTTATGCTTTTGTCATTTAGCTATTTTAATAAATACTACTAAGAAGAGAGACTAAGCTATGGAGCAACTTCACTGTTTCCTAAAATTCAGGATTTCCAAGGTGACTTTGCAATAAATGTCAGCTGCTGGAGGACAGGAGGACAAAGACTCCTCATTAAGGGAAAAAGAATTGTTTAACATTCAGGTCTAACAGCAACCGATTTTGGCAATCATGTTATGTAAAGAATAATCCAAATAATATTCATGATGATCTGATTACATCTTGAAACTACCACCTTCTGAGCCTGCAAGACAAAGATTTTATTTTTCAAAGCTATGTTTTGCTGGACATTTAAAATCACAATAAAATATCATTTAATCACAACTTCTGTATATACTTTAGCATGTTCTGATACATTAATGCTTGAAATTAAATGTGAAATGGAAATTTAATCAATTTAATTAAATGGAACCTTAGAAATGGTGACAGAAAACAGACCTATACAATAATAATGTATTTAGAAGACAAGCGCTACTTTTTACACAACTGAATTGCTTCACTCAATAAATAAATAAGTTGGGGGGGTGGGAAACAGGCAGCACATTTCCTCCGAAAAGAGTTAAGTACAGCAAGCATACCACAGGGGGTTCCTTGCATCAAAGGGAACATATGGTAACTGTTACTGATAAAAATGAGCTAGCAGTAACTTTGTGGTTGAACCACTGGAGTAGGTCCCTGGAAATCAGAGTTCATCTCCTAGCTCTAGAACACACCCCACGAACGATGCTAGATGGGGTCACTAAGCTGTTGAGCCTCATTTCCCCATCTGTTACACAGGATTTCTCCCCCCCTCTATTTCCAATGGGTGAGGCATTTAATCTTATTTCAAAGCAGGAGAGAATAAGTAGCACAGTATCATGTATGCAAGAGATTCTAACTTATCCAGTTTTACTGATTAAGTTACTCCCCTCTTGAAAGTCACCAAGATTAAGAAAAACACAATTACAAGGTTTTACTCTTGCCTGAAGAACTGCTTAAAAAATTCATTATTGGAATACAGCTATGAATTATACTGCGGAAAAAAACATAAACAAAACCAAACACCTAAACCACCCCCCCACATACACCCCCAAACCAAACCCCACAAAAAACCACAACAAAGCCAAGTATATCTTGAATGAGTTCTTCAAGTTGATAGACCTGCCAGCTGCCAAGATCAATCAACTCATAAAGCTAATATTTTTGGTGTGCAGAAATAATTAAATGCCCACTTTAGCCTATGTATCAGTGTGAATCTAAGTCAAGCATTTCAAATAACAAACTACAGTTAGTGTGACAGAAGACAATCAAAAAAAAAAAGACAGCAGACATGCCTTTAAACATGTCAGTCTGCATACATCTACTTTGTGTTAGATGTCCCAGCTGTAGCAAGAAATATTACCTACGCTATAACGAACAACAACAGCAAGCTAAGAACTGGCGATGTCATAAGAAAACTAATGGAATGATTCAAGAAGTCAAATTCAACACCTTCCATCAGGAAACCAGGAGCTGCGGAGTGGACACAATACTGCATTAAGGTACTGAATTCAGCAGAGTCAAGCATTTCAAATAACAAACTACAGTTAGTGTGACAGAAGACAATCAAAAAAAAAAAGACAGCAGACATGCCT
>JAVJGJ010000014.1:90035247-90079836 GCA_035590215.1 Microhierax caerulescens | reverse complement strand
CCGGTGCGGTGCGGTGCGGCGCTGGGGCTCCCAGCGGCGAGTCCCGTCCGTACTTGGCCGCTCTGCGGCTTCGGTCGGTGTCGCCCAGCGCTGTGCGGGACGGCGGCGGGCAGGCGCGCTGGGCGGGAGGGCGGCCAGGGGGGCGCTGGGGGCTGCCGCGCTCGGGCAGGTGAGCCGGGGGGATGGGAGAGACGAAAAGTGAGCAGAAGAGCGGACGGGGAGGTTGCAAGGGGAGTGAGGGCGGGAAGGGAGTTGCAGCGTTGTGCAGAATAGCGTTAGGCAACGAGGGAGAGGAATTACGATGAAGGAATTTGGTTTTATAGCAATGCCATTTAAGTAGTGGTTGGACTGCATGAGTAAGTGTTGCCTTGCAGCGGGAAAGTCATACTGCTGCAGGCCAAGAGACATGAAGATAAAGCTGTCAAAAAAAAAAAAACCCACAGGTTCCAAAAACTGCCCTTATTTTACTTTTTATCCTCAGCTGTTAGGTAGTATGCAAACAGCTGACTTGAAAGTATACTGAGATCCACAAACATATGTGGTCTTATGTGGTTCTCTTAAAATGTTAAGTGCCGTAATAAACACCCATCCTTTTGCAGTGTCAGGTGGCTTGGCTGATGCAGGACAAGCTTTGAAACACTAAACCAGCAACTGGAGGTGGGTGCTTGTGTCAGACATCTTGCTGTTGAAGCCAGATTTTTCAGAACTGTTTGAGAAGGCTGCTTCATTTTCAACAGCCTCCACTGTCCTAAAGCATTTCTAGATTTTGACAGATCACATGCTTTGTTCCATCCTTGATGAAAAGTTAGCGTTCTTTAAGTATTTGGAGCTTTTTTTGGGGTGAGAGGAATGGCAAGAATGCTAGTAATTAAAAATGTGTGTACGTGTGTGTGCATGCACACACTACCATGATGAACGCAGGCTATTTCTGTTTCTGCTTGGCAGCATTTTTGATCGCACTTCATGTTCACGTAAGCATAAATACCTGTCTGCAAAGAAGTACAAAGGAGTGGATATGCAGTTGCTCATAATGAATCAGCTGGTACTACAGAAACTTCCATATCTGAAGTAAAAGGTCATAGCTAAATGATCACTTGAAGCCATCACCACTGCCAGGAGAAGCAGCTGTGCTTTCTCCCTTGCTCACCACTGCTCAGCCTGGCCCTTGCATGAGCCTCTCTTTCTGAAGTGGGGCAATTGCTGGTGCTGCCACGTGGTGAGTTAGACTGGGGAACAGATCTAGGTCAGAACTAGCCCTACCCTTTTTGCCTTCTGTTGTCCTGAAAAAAAACCCACCAACCAACCCTATCAAGGTTTGAGTTACAGGTTGAAGAGAGGTCAGGACTGCTTCCTTCAAAAACGGGGGCAATTTGCAAAACTGGCCAGTTATCAGTATGAAATTTAGAACAAGGTAGTAGAAAACAATTCGGTAGTGCTTGGTAGCCTTTATGCTTAATAGCATGGAATCATTTTTTTGTAGTCTGATCAGGTTGCTTCAGTGTCAGACTGGTTGCTGGAACCTTGAATAGGAAACCCATACTCACAGCAGTCATACATTATGTATTTGGCAACACAAATGACAACTTTTTAAAAAGAATCTTGAGTTCGTGTAAAAATTCGCAATGAAAAAAAAATATTTCCTTCCATCCTTCTGGAAATATCAGTTTCTGTTCCCTTACAGGGACAATGTACTTTACATTATCAAAGTCCATGCATTTGTACCTGCATCAGCTACACAGTCAGGCACATACATCTCAGAATATGCCATTAGGGAGAAGAACCTAAGCAGCTGAAAAGTAGCAATGACAACAGGAAAAAAGCCCTAAACCTAAGCTTGCATTTAACATAATTCAAGCAGTCCCTCTTTATGTAAGACTTCCTTCCTCCTAATAAAAAATTCCATGATCTCCTCTTTTCCTTTCATAGTTGTCTAGTCCTTTCCTGCTGTAGCTACCTATTCTAAATTGTTTGAATTAAAAACGCTGGTTAGAAGGACAGTGGGTATCACGTTTCAGTTAGCATCTCTAAATTTCGTATGTCAGTCATCCTTTGTTCTTCCCTGTATGCATCCTATGAATCCAGAAAAAAAGATGATGGCAAAGCTCTTATGCGCTAGCATATAAGAGAGCTGCAAACAATAGAAATCTGACCTTTTCTCAGGCACTGAAGTATGGAGGGTAGGCAGAAGTATGCTATTTCATTGTTCTGGGGTTTTAAGTATTATCATACCACACATTTAAATTTTATAAAGGAGAAAGCTGCATCAGGATTTTAATAGGAGCTACCATGCAAGAACAGACTTCAGGGCAAGAAAAGAATCTGGAAATTGTCTCCACGGGGAAGAGAAACATATCAATTAATCTCTAGGAGATGCAGGGGATTCTGACTTTCAGATCCTGCTAAGCTCAGAGTTGGATTGTCCTCTCAGTGAGAGGCTGAAGATATTTTGCCTCAAGACAGAAGCTCCTGTTTTTCATTCCTTTTGTCTCGGGCCAAAGCAAGATCATGCTTTCACCTGTGGCAGCAGGCTTTTCCTTTTACCCTCTTTCCCTCTAGGCACAGCCATTACTAGTGACTGTAGTCACTGCTAATAACTGTCACTAGGCTTAGCTGTGGGGGTTCATCTCACCTTTGCGTAAGTGGTTGCAACTGTATTGCATCCATACAGTATTATAAGCATTGCACAAGAAAATTTGTTCACATTCATTAGGAAAAAGGTAGCATTTGGCACTGAAATGACTGCTGTACAAAATCCTGTAAACCTGTCATCATATGAGTTAGGTGGGCTTCACAAGCTGCACCGTTTTGTGATCTCACTTCTAATAATCTCACTAAAAGATCACCCTATTGAAATGGAGACATCTGCTTAATAGAACTTACCTGTCTTTCCCCACAGAAGGCAGCTTGATGAGTAAGTAGCAGAAACCGGGTAAGCTTGCTTATGGTCAGTGGTATTTAATGCTTTGACTGGCTTTGAAATAGTACCTACTTACTCTTTGCAATTAAGGCAGAATTTATGGCAAAGTTAGTACATCACCATAGTCATACCCCAAAAATAATAAGTGTAAACCAGGATTAATTTGCTAATATTTCTATCAGAATAATACTTAGGAGCTTGAACTTGCATTTTAAAAATACAAATAAAAGGGGAGAAAATCAAAGCAAACTATGGCAACAAAAAATACAATCTGACACTCATCTAGAAGGTGTAGTAGTGTATTAGGTGTGAATTATAATGCAGCATCTTCTGGATTAAAATGAACAGAATATGAAAAAGTAAATGGATTCCAGAAGTGTGAAATTCAGTTTCAAGTATTACAACCATAGGACTGAGGTGTATAATTTTAATTTAATGCACAAGAAATTATACAGAAGCTACTGTGATTTTACATGGGAAAAACCTCCTAGGAGTTTTTTAAAAAAATCAATACAATTTATTTGTATAGCTAGTAGATGCAGACAGTCTCTTACCCTCAAGACACCTGGATTCAATTCCTAGCAGATCACAAAGGACAATTGTGTAATTTAGTAAGTCACTTAATATAGATGAGACTCAACTAAGGAGACCTGGTATTTCTTCATGATGTTTTCAAAAGTGTAAAGAGGCCTTGATTGGAGCAGTGTAAATACATCCTGCTAAAATAGACTAAGGAAGCCTTAGTGCTAATTAGAACTGGTTGCTCCATGCTGTAGTCGCAAATATAAAGGACATCTCCTTAACCTCATTTGGACACTGAAAGGATGGTTTCATTGATGTTTGGAAAGCTGACAAAGACTGTGGGAAAAGAGAGACAAAGTGCTGCAAGAAGTTTCCAGCTGGTGTGAGTTGTAGCAGAGACGCCAGAAGGATTTGCTGTATGAACCAGGGTTAAAGAGAGTTATAATCAATAATTAAAAAGGGAAGATCTGAATTGAATGTCTATCATGTATTAAGACTTAACCTGACCTTTCAAACAACATCTGCTGAAGGGTGCTTTCACCATTACAGGCCCCTGGATGATGGAATCATGTAGGAATGCAAACATTTCCTACCTTTTTCTCTGGCAGGCTTTTCTTTGAAGTTCTGATCTCGCAAGTGTGGTAGAAGATGTGGTAATGACAACAAGAATACTTCTAAATCCTCTGTATATTAAAGATATGATGTCTGACTCACCACTTGAAACTAGCTCTTCTGGATGTATGTACGTACATTTACATTAAATTGCACTGAAGGAGTAAAGCATAATGGATCAGATTTGATGGTATTACTGCTTTGTGTTTTATCTGTGGTCACTATAGTAGCAGGAAATATTGTGCCTGTGGTTTCTACATCCTGAGTGGAAATCTGGAATTCAATAAAATATGGTCTCATTACAGCATACCTGTCTCCAACATATGTTCTCATTTTAGTGTTTCTGTACATACAGATAGCTCAGATTTATCATCTGAATAACAAAACTTACCCTGTTCATCACAGAGTATGAGGAACCTTTTGCTGGGCTTTGAAATCTCACATGGAAACCTGCTACCCAAATAGTGAATACAAGTTGTCACCCTGTTACAGTGGAACATTGAGAAGCAGGTCAGAGTTTCAGGTTGTGGCATTTTGATACGCAAAGGAAACAGCAGAGTATGAACAACAATCAGTCTCTGAGGATCAGGGTTCTCCTGGGTTAAATATGACACAAGCTAGCTGTTCACAAAAAAGAAAGAAAAAAGATACAAAGGTGATAGAAGTAGAATATGATACTATATTATACAAGATAGGATAGCAATGAAAAATTTGTCTGCTTGTCAAGTCACTGCTATTAAATACACCAGGCCTAGAGGAGGCCACAGTATTATGTGCCCTACGGGTCTCCTTCCCTAGACCTAGGAGTTTAAGAGTCACGTACCTTTCTATTATTGTTATTAATTTAGGTCTGATTTAAAGAGTCTACTGACAAGCAAAGCCCAGTTTATCTAGCATTTTTGGGATCTAACCTTACTAGCAATTACTCATAATGCCCTCCCCTGTCTCTTCACAAGCTAACAGCTGTACTTTATCCTGCCTGACAACAGCTGATCTTCATTCCCAGCAGTCTGCTGATCTTTTTTTAAAATACCTGCTGTCAAAGTGATCAAACCTAAAAAAACAGTTTGCTACCTTACTGGTTTGGAAGATCCATATGTTTCTTCAAGACAATTCATTCTTCCACCAGCATCTCACATTTGTGCCTTGCCTTTTTCCCTGTAGAGGACCAGGCACTGCCATTCAGAGGGGGCCGATGGCTTCTGACTATGCCCATAAGTGTCCTCCAGTGATTGATAAAATTTGTTGCATCATCAAATGTAAATCACAATGGATCATAATGGCGCATGTTGTACAACAGGCTGCACATATGTAGTATTTTCCCCATCTCCCTGTACGATGTCTACTGTTCCAGTGCAGCTGGGGAATTCCTGCTGTGGGTGCTGGTCCCCTCATAATTCATGTATGTGACAGATGCACTCTCCCATGTGTTATCAGTCTATGACTTCTGTGAGGAAGGAACTTCAGTGATGGTTGACTTACCCTGAAGTGTTTCTTCACTATTCAGTATGAGCTGGGGATTGGCAAACTCCAAAGCATGCCGGCACCCTTCCTCGTGTCCCATGGATGATTTGCTGGTGAAAAGATACCTACTCTGAATATAGATATTTCAGATCTCCAGCAATGATTCCAGGACCATGCAATGACAACAGTTCCACAGTGAGTGCTGATTTCCATCACCCAAAGTTGGCACTTACTGAAGGCATGAACATGACGGAAGCCATCTCATTATCTGGAATGTGTGAAGAGCAACGTGTTAGCTGAAACAACCCTGACCCCCTTGTGGGTACTGCACTCTGTCCCTGCTGTGTTGACCCACTTTGTCCCCTTTGATGGAGCAAAGATGTCCTCAAGGCCTTGCTCCAGAGTCACAACCTTGCCAAAAGGAATAGCAAGATGAAGAGGTATCAATATCCAGTATTGTAGAGCAGCTGAAGGCTCTCTTAAGACATGGTCACTTATTTGGAGTTCTGGTGTTGCAAAAAGGTATGTATGCAACAGGTGACCCAGAAACTGAAGTCTGTGCTGTCTGACCTGTAAAAGTTTCTGGGCTATGGTGTGCTTAAGCTAAGAAGTGATACAGACTTGACCTACTGCTTGATCAGTCAAGAAACTGCAGGTGGAGGAGGGGAGGTTGTGAAAGATTTTTAGCTTGTTGGTCATTCTCCAGTAAGTGAGAAGGAAGGTAATGTAAGATGTAGGAGGAAAGAGAAAGGGGGTGGTTCTTTAAACAGGGAAGAGGAAAAAGAGCAAAACACTTCTAAAGAGCCTACAAGGAGTAGTTGTGTCTTGGAAATGAATAGCCAGTTAATTCTATGTGAGAATTTTTGTGTCAATATTTAGTGAATCACAGGAAACCGGAAAGGCTGATGTGCTAACAGTGATAAGCCATAGAGATCCTCTAAGCAATTGTAGAAATCTGCCAACATTTTCTATTTTAGAGTCAATTGATACAAGATTAATGAAAGAACCATTTGGTGTCTCATTAAATTCATTACAACCAGATAAAATTTCCAATGGCTTCAGCTAAATGTTTGCAGTAAGAAGCAAATCCACAGCTTATCAGTGGGCTTACAAGTTAACAGAGTTAACCTATTGCATCACCACAGACAGTAGAAAGGATTAAACAAGTTGTCAGGGTTATATTCCTCCTCTACTGATTCACTTGCAGCAAGAGTGAAACTTTGTCTGACTTCAAAGAAGCTATTCTAAAAATCACAATTTTCAGGATGGAATGACGTTATTTTGCCTGCTTCACCAGAATGAGTCCTCCTCTGCTGCGCACAAACGAGCTGCTTGCCCTAGTTGAACAAAAGCTATGATGAGGGCTTTGATCAGTGTTGACAGTGTTCCTGCAGTATTTCAGTGTTTCATTCCTTTGTGCTTTCTAGAACCACTACTAATGATGCTGGTTAAGAGAGTGTAAATTGCAATAAGATGGCCATCTCCAGAGAGTGCTGAATTGGTCTGTTGCAAGGATTCTTTAATTATTAATTTCATTGCTGTGGACTTTTTTTTTTTTTTAATAGTTTCTTAGGACAAAGAGATCCTTTGTGAGCTTCTTAAAGCTCCGCTCATCTATATGACAAAGTTTGTCCACTTTACTCCACAGAAACCCCTTTTACATTAGTGACACATCAATGCTCTTGTTTAAAGGGTTACATTGCACGCTGGGTTTATTTTTCGTTGTAGACAAGCAGGAAATCTGTCACTAATTTCCTTCCAGCCAGCTCTGACTGCCTTTTCTCAGTCCTCTTAATCCTCTGTACATTTCTTCTCCATTTTATCTTCTGAAGACAGAAGACCTCGTTCTCTTAACTTCATTCTTGTGTTTCTTTCAAGGTATTCTTCATCGTCACGCAGCTCCAAGCTGGCACTTGGCAGAAGCAGCAGGTTGCCTGCTCTCCTTGAAATGCATTGAGCAGATCTGAGGTGCTCACCCACCTCATGTGCATCTACTTCCTCACTTGCCACATCTCCTCTTTCCTGCCCAGTCATCTTTATTTTTACCTATCTCTGCATTGCATGCAATGCGTCCAAAACTTTGCTTCCCTTTTTCACACCTGAACCCTTTCTCTTAATGACTTCCCATTTGCCGTGCAAGAAACCTCTCTAATCCTTCTTGTCAAGTTGTCAGCTTCTCATTCGATTGTGTACCTTCAGGAGCTGCGTATTTGTAATTCAGCGTTTCCTGTCTGTTGCCACTGCCAGGAGTTATGGTCCCGTTTCTGCAACGTACTCATCACTCACCGACAAAGCCAGACTGCTCCCGTCTCTCTTGACATTTCTGCACCTTAACTTCTTTCTGCTTCTTTCTCAGGTCGAGCCTTGTGGTTCAGCAGAACTCTGTCCTGGCTTATTTCGCTTTTCTCATTTTATCCTTTACCTTGTTTATGGTTCTGTATTCTTCTGCGTCTTCTTTCCTATTGCTTCACAGCCTCATGAATTTTTTATGTCACTGTGTGCTTCAGGCTTCTCACATGGAAAGCCCTGCTCTTCCCCAAATTCCCTCAAGTCTTCATATATCCACCTTAATAGCGTCTTTCAGCTGCTGTCCCAGAAAATATATTTTTTCCAAGAAGAAAATTCTTCAAAGTGTGGCTTTTGTACTGTCAAAAAGCAGAAACTTTTCTACCTCCACTTTAAAAGTAAGGAGTGTGCTTGAGAGAGAGAGATGTTTTTGCATATGTAGAGCCACATTCTATACTGTCCTCTGGGGCTCACAGGCTGGGCATCTGAAGACTGACAGACTCCATATAAGCTCAGTTTTGAACATTTTGGCAAATGGTTTGAACTCTTTCGTGTTTTATTTAGGTGCAATTCTAAAGTATTTGGAGGACTTGATCCCAGAAGGCTAAAATTGCTGTAAACCTTAAGTCCTGGTACTCCTTAAAGAAAGAAAAAAAATAATTCAGTTACAAGCTTTTGAAATATGCATATATACTTTTAAGCATGGAATGAAACTGCAAAAGAAACCTAATTTGAGGAAGTGGGTGCAAAGCAAATGTATTAGGAGTAGGCATGAGAAAAAGTCAAGCTTCCCTTTCTCTCTTCTATGCTTCTCCTTTACCAGTGCCGTGGAGACTGAAAATAACTCCGCTCGCAGTGATGTCATCACCATTAGAGGCACGCTGTCAGCTTAATTTGTTTCCTGACTTCAGCAGGGGAAATAGAATCTGACTGCTGACTCACTTGTTAGGTCTGAAGTAAAGTACCTCTGTTTATTTCATCTACTGGCCGTAAGTTTGGGGTTTTAAATATCCACCCCCTTTGTAGCAGGTACAGATACTTCTATTCATGAAGGAAAAAGGAAATGAGCAGTCTAAATTAACTCTGCACTTTGATATCATAGAGAAGATGTTGTCTAAAGCAGGAATATATAAAATTTCTGCAGACTTGTCCCACTGAATAGTTTCCTTCTTTCATACTAAGCCACGGTGGTGGTCTAGTTGTTGGTTGTCCGGGATGACCACCTCAGCCTCAGCAGCTGATGCAGTGTCAGTGCTGTCAGCAGGCGATGGTTTGGCTGCAGATCCATTGTTCAGATGCTTTTGTTTTTCTTTCTTGGCCTGCCCCCTAATGTCTCTGCAAGCTGAAGTGAGAAAGTCTTGTGGAAAATCAGCGTGCAAATGGACCCTCTGTTGTCCATTTAATTATCTTTTGTTTTCCACGTACGTGTGAGTTTGGGCACAATTTCTCTTGCCCAGAAAGAGTATTTTTGATGTCTACATGATGTATTTTATGCATATTTTACGGAGAAAAAAAAGAAGTTGCAGTTTAGCTTGGACTGGCAACGTAGCAGCAAATGGAGACTTTTTCTGACAGCATACTTTTTTTGGCTCTCCTTCTGTATTTAAGTACCCAGGGACCAGATCCTCTGCTGGCAGAAGATGAGAGGGCCTCTGGCTTTTTTAATCACTTTGCATCTTCTGGGGATTTAAAACTTTGACTGCTACTGACTCACCTGAGGAAAGTAGAGTTGTGTCCATAATCAAAAGAGAAGGCATATTTGAATGCAATGAATGGCTCTAAATATTTAGAGCAAGGAAGAACACAAGCAAATAACAAGAAAAAAGATAGAGATTATTTCAGTCATGTTGTTTTCCTCAGGATGTTTATGTAGCATTGCCTTAGTTTCAATTTATTTTTCTGTAGTCCTTAGAAGTTATTAAATATCATATCTGGTCTTATTTTCTGCTTTGTTTGTTTTTAATTCCCCCTCCTACAGTTTAGTTTGGTAGCTACTCCTGGATTTTTTTTTTGCCCTTTTGTTAGGATACAGGAGAAAAACATACTGGCATATTTCTAAATTCTCATGGACTCAATGAATCATTTTTTTGTCACACTTTTAACCATGAGCATGCATATTAATGATAGAACTGTGTATTTATGTAGGAAAACCCCCCAAAATTCTAGAAATTGATGTCACAGCACCATTAACAATACTCTTCTATAACTCTTCCCCCAAGGACTAATTTCAATTGTAGAATTTATCTTCTTATAAACAAACTGTGAAAACTAATGGCAACATTTCATTTCAATACAAGGTACATGGGAAGGTAATGTACTAATACATTAAAACAATGAATAAAATTCTTTTCCCATTGAAACTATAGGCATAATTTAAATAAATACCTACAGGAGCAAAACACAATCTTATTTTGAAACTTTTAAAATGGCAAAGTTCATCCAGACATAGGGGATTGCTGCATAACATCATTCAACTCAGGACCAGCTTTCTGGTGTAACATCATGCATTTAGAAGATATTGTCTCTGTACTCAGAATCAGATGCTGGCTCTGTGGGCATTTTTAGGATGGTGTGGAGAAGTTTGTCATCCTAATGATGCAGACTATGGTAGTTTAATTTAATCCTAATTTAGGAATCCTCCTACATTCAGGATAGGATGAATGCAGGATGAGGAAACTGCAGTACTAGCTTAGATATTTAGATCTCTGGATTAAATGGACTACATCAATACACACAGTTTCTGTAAAAACATCCACATATTTCTTTTTCAGACTGTAATGATTAATGAAGATTAATGAATAGTTCGTAGTAAAGGACTTTAATTTAGAGAACCAAAATTTCCATGCTTCAAGGGCTCTGTGTCTTAAATAACACTAGGAAGGTCTTAATCTTCCATCCCACAGTGGCATCTAAAAGGTTCATGCTTAGCCTTGCTTTTTAGCTCTGCATATAGTCTAGTGAACTCTTCACAAAAACTGTCCTGCATCCTCTAAAATAGATTATACTTGTGGCCTTTGAAAGGCAAAGACCATTGAAAGCTCATGGAAGTTTTTTTCTGATAAAGAACCAAATAGAAATCTCAGGATCTGGCCCAGAGAAAACTCAAATAAACCATTCTTCACTGTTAACGCTGGTAGTTAGTGAGCTTGGTAAAAACTGAAGGAGACTTCAGCTAAAGAAACAATACCTGGAAAATAAGATGATAGAAATAATAAGTAAAGAGCGCATTACAAGAATTAGGAACTCAGCCTTCTTGATGGATAGGTGTTTTTTAAGTTGTTCAAAACCATAACTGTTAGTACTTTGTCTACCATATTATTGTTCTATTTTGTATTTGGTGATGCTTAAACAATTGTAATAACTGGACTGAGTGTCATGCCTTCATAGGGGTGTGTGCAAACTCACTGAATTTCTAATTCTAAAGGCTGAAGGAGCATTAAGGACACCTAAGTCATTCCTGTGTTTGATATTATGTACGTTGGATAAATATAATAAGTGAAGAAACTGTCAAAGAAAGATTTTTCTTGCCTTAGGTGCTGTGTAATTTTGCCTTACAAAACAGAGTAAAGCCTAAGTTTTCTAATGGTTATGTCTCAGATCAGGCCCTGAAATAAGCTGTGTATTTGTTTCATTCATTGGTTCCTGGCACACCTACTGATTTGTCCTGCTGATTCTCTCTCATGGCTTAACCATTTGCATGAGCAATATTCAAAATGGTATCTGGGCAGCAGCTGACCTGCATGCTTTATACTTGTTAGCAAAGAAAAAGAAATAAAAAACCCAACAAAAGTTCAGCAAAAGGTAGTTCAGCTTGACTTTTTAGCTGGAGGAAGAAGCTAATACTGGTGTGTTAATTACATGCCTTTAAAATTGCAAATCTTCATTACAGCTATTGTTCCCAGTTCAAAATCAGTTAGATTTAGTCTACCACAATTACTAGCTGCAATTCTTAAGCACCAGGAACTGCCTTTGCACAAAAGGCTGCAATCAAGGCCTTGCCAAAATTGAATAGATGCATGCATTGATATGCTTATTATAGCACTTATGATGTAATAAGTGCCAGGTGGATGCATGGACTATGACAGACTAAAAAATAAAGATTTATCCCAGCTTTATGAGTTTGTATTGTTTTATAAAGCATATCTAATTCCCTTTTTTTCAGAGGCGTTGAGACAACACACTTTCAAAAAACTTTCCCTAGGATGGAGAGGCAGGATTTATTAAGGTTGAGAAGTGTTTGTTTTTCTAGCACATCTGTAGCACATTTTGATGGTAATGCAGCTAAACATCAGTGCCTGAAAATTGTAAAGTAGAATGTGGCAATTATCACTGACAATTTTGTTATATTGAGATATGCACTGTTAACTTTTAATGGTCTTTAAAACCTGCAAATGATAGAAAGATGGATACACATGTAGCTTATGTGTGGTTGTATATTGGGTCACTGCCTGAAGATGAACTTGAAAATATGAGGAAAAATGTTAGTGATTTGAAATCAAGTTTAGTGTTGTATCTGGAGAAGGCTTTCTGCACTCAGTACTTTCTCAAGTGGGACAAGAAATTATAATTTTTCCTGTGGACAAGCCTCTGTCAAGCTTCTAACCCCCTTGGCAGCCACTGGCAGGGCTCATGCCTCCAGCTGCTACTCTCTCACACACGACCTTTCTCACAGCCCTAAATTCCCTGTCACTAGTGGAATGCAGATGTGAAGAAGAGGGAACGTAGCTGTCAGAAGTCTCTTCTCTTGCACAAGATCAGTGTTGTACAAAACAATTACCCAGCCACTTTGAGGACTTAGTGGGAATCTTTTGGCATGGCACCACACAGCTCTGCCTCTAATTTTGAACACTTCTTGCCCAGAACGCAAGAGTGCTTCTCCTTCCCACTCTCAGCCATACATCAGATGGCCTGGCAAGAGATACCCGTCTGCCCTCCAGCCCACCACAACTTAAAGACAGCCGTGGGTGTCTGAACAGACCTCACAGCAGCCTCAAAGCTGACAGATGCAAGAAGGATCCAACCAAGTCAGATGAGAGCTGGCCCTCACAGAAAGCAGCAGACCAGTGGCTGCACCCGAGTAGGATGCATCCTTCAGAGCATTGCGTGGGCAACTTCTGTACGTTGGCTGACAGTGGCGGGCAGCTAGCAGTGTGCTGGTGAACCTTCGCTCCTTGGGCTGAAATGCTAAACCATCCTGCAACCCTAAAACTAAACACACTAAAAAAGTGACTCCTAGTGTTTCAAAGTGCCAAAATACCTGCAGTGATCAGAGCAGGAGGGTTGTTATAAGGACAAAGGCTGGGAGTGAACCTGAGAACAAACTGTGGAGGAGGGCCAGCTGGGTAAACTACAACAGCTAGGATGTTGCTCACAAAGGAGGTTCAGAGAAAGTCATAGTATCTGCCTTCCTGGTCCTGGAATGGATGGATGGACCTAGATCTGCCTTATTCACCTACCTGTGGATTAGACATGACTGCTGGGCACCTAAGCCTGGGATTTTCATGGAGGAAAACAGTTAATTAACCTCTAACCATGGTTTTCTTTTATATGGTGACAACAGATTTTCTACAGGTAGTGTGGGCTTGTCCCATGCCCATCCTGGCTTTGTCCATTTCAGACAACGAGAAAGAGCAGAGAGGTGTAGTCAAAGGCTGTTTCCTCACCATTGCTCCCACCCTGCTTGGCCTTCCCATGCCTACGCTCAGGAACAATATAGGAAATGATCCTGGGAGAAAAGGCCTGTGCTCAGAGCATAAAGAAATGCCTATAAAACTTTTCCTCTCTAAAGTTTCTGAGTGAGAAAAGCCATGGTAGTATTTATCATTTCTTTGAGATCTAGGAGAAAGTGTTTTCCTCAGCAGCTCGCCTTGCCCCTCCTGCAGCCGTGGCCTGAGCTGTCCCATAGTCTGTGCTCACAGGGATCCCCCAGAATTCACCAAACTTTAAAGCTGCCTCAGCTCTAGGTTTGTTCACCCATTTATTTCCAGGACCAGGAAAGTAAGCAGCATTCCAGTCCTTATCTTCTTCCTGATATCCCCTCCAAGACCCATTGCTGTCTGCCAGTTCATCCTTTTCTATCCCAGCTTAACATCTGGAGTAACTTAGTCTAAATGGTTTCTGTGAAAACACAACTCATGTGTCTCTCTGGTGTTGGGGGTCAGTGTTTACACGTGAAGACATTATTCATAGCAGTGGTGCTTGAGGAAAGGTGGTGCTCCTTCCATAAAGTATTTTTCCATTTTTTTTGTAGCTGTTCAAACTGCACCTTTGCTTATGTGAGCCATTGAGTGTATGTTATAAAACATTTGACCAGGTTTCACAGAAAGTAGCAAATGCTAACTTACATTAATTATCAATCTGTTTTCTTTTTGTAGTAAGCAGAGTTGTATATACTGTAAAGTAATTTTTGTAGCTTTCTTGGGTGATGAGGAAATAATTTTCACAGAGTGGGTGAACCTGATCGATAGTGTGGGAGCTTTTACTTTTCTGGGTTGGCCAGGGGTGGAGTAAGCTCCGAGGGAGCTGAGGAGACAGTGGACAGAAATGGGACTTATAGGGCTGCTGTGAGGCAGAGAAATGGCCCCAAAGGTCCTAGACAAGGGCTGGATATTTACCTGGGAATATGGCCCAAGTGCCTCAGAGCCTATGTGATCTTCGGCTTTAGACATCAAGTTAGTACTAGGGATTTATTGGAGGTAGATGGGATGAATCACAGAGTAGGATTTATCTATCTAAATTGCCTTGAACAGCTACTTTAAAGTTGATGAGCCTGGCCACGAATGTTTAAATGGTTAGAAATGTATGAATGAAACCATTTCCTGCAGAAATATCCTGGGGAAAGTGTTGTGGGAGTGCCAGGTGGGAATGGTGGAGGGGATGAAGTGCTTTGGGGTGTATTAAGTGATGTGAATCTGACTATGAACTGCTAATAAGTAGGTTCCTTGAAGCACTGTGCTTAGATGTGTCAATTGAGGTAATTGTAGAGAAAAATGAGACATATTCATGCAGGTGTGTGTGACTGCCAAAAACTTCTCTGGAGTATTGTATGTACTTCTGAGCATCAATGACTAAGGAAGAGGGAATTCAGACTGGAACAGGTGCAGAGAAGTGATGATGGTAATGAAAAATCTTTTAGAGAAGACAGTTTGCTCAGCTTAGAAAAGCAAAGGCTGAAAGAGGTTATGGTTACTCTCCATGAATGCAAAACAGGTAAAACACCTGGAAGGGAGGGAGCCATTTAAAGAACAATACTGGCACAAGAATGAATGAATATCAATTGGACATGAATAAATGTAGATTGAAGGCTAGGGTGGTTTGCAACCATCAGAGCAACAAAATTTTGGTTGTTTTAAAACAATGTAAATAAGGGAGGACAGAATCGAAGTGGTTTTGAAACAGAACTTGGTCAGTTTATAAAAAGGAGGATGCAGGTTGTTTGCAGATAGGTAGAACTCAGTATACTGGAAAATTCCATCTGGTCCATTGCTCCTGGGTCAGTCTGTAGCCTTTCTACTTGGACAGACATAGCCAGTGTCAATAACAGAGGAAACTAAAGCTACACTAAAATTGAAATATTAGTGGCTTGCTGTGAGAGGGTGGGTAATTATTTAGAAGATAGTGTGCCCCTGTAGACACTGTGATCAAGTTCCTGCTGGTAGCATTCAGGTATTTAAGCATGAGTGCTAACATACAAACCCGATTAGATAAAGACAGCTAGGATAAGGTAGGGAATAAAGAATAATGCCTTGTAAACAGAGATTACATTACAGAGGTGGCCTGAAAGCAAAGCAGTAAGACATTAGGGAAAAAAAATCTTTTCATTTCTACATGGTCGTTAAAACTCAAAATACTCAAGGACTGCAGACTTTCACTCTACTGTGACCAAGACAGCAAAGCACTACACAATTTCTGAGCTTTGAAACGGGTGGTGGCTGATACCTGCGACTGTAACAAGATATATTTGACTAAATGGGCCAACGTTACTTATTTCTAAATTTCTATAATAGTTATTCCTGAGAATTACTGGATTTCTATACCATCTTCTGTGTATTCTTCATCCCCTGGAATAAGGATCTCATTTTAGGATCTCTGATGCTAAAATTAGAGCTTCTGGTAGTGAAAATTTACAGAGTATGAACATCAAGATTAAAAAGGATGGTGTAGAAAGGGAAGAATATAGATGGTAACATTAAAACTAACACTCCACCTTTTTCTTTTGACTGCACAGAGTAAAGCTGCTTAAAACACACATATGCCACAATCAGCAGCTCTGACAGGAATGTCTTTTTCTCCTGTAGGAAAAGGATGAGAAAAGTCTCAGATATAACCGCTCTTTCATTATGTTCCACATTTTTGGATCTGATTTTCAGCATTGAAGACTGCAGATACTATAAAAGCATTAACGTAGCACAACATAGTATTAAAGCCATGTCTTGCTGGTGCAGACTGTACTGGTTTAGCCACCCAGCCTGACAAACTGCTGCCACTGCCAAGCCAATATTTTTTTTTTTTTTTTTCCCCATAATTATACCATTTTTATCCCTGAGTGAGGTTTCTCAGACATGCTATTGTTGTCAGGGACATAAGACTCCATTACCACTATTGCTGAAGACTCTTCCCTGCCCCCACAGTGCATTCAAATGGATCTTAACATTTACTAAACAGTGGTTTCATAATCATAGATGGAACAAAGTGTAGTTGTACTTAATAGAAGTGCCATAGTGCAGACATGGCCATTTTCTTATTTAGCTCTACAAAAAATATGTCTGTACAGTGCTACTTTGTTTTTATAACCATCAGCATCCCCTCCTGAGACCCAGAAGCTGTGTCAAAATAAATAAATAAACAAACAAACAAATAAATAAATAAGATACAGGGTAAGATGTATGTGTATCAAGCCAGAAAATAATTAAAATTTACAACAAACTGGAAAGCTGTATTGCACGTAAAACATCTTCCAATTACATCAGCAACTGATAAGCAGTAACTTAGGTTGATATTCCTATTGTTTTCAGAATGGAGTTCAAATGCCTGTACTTTTTAATGAGCATAATTTTCATTGTAGTGAATCTCATTGTAATTGATAGAAGGACTCTCACTGATCTAAAAATAGAAGACCAGCTAGCCTCTTCAATGGCAAACCGTTATGGAACAGTTCTGTGAAGTCTGACAGCAGCCGTGGCTGGCAGTGCCTGTGCTTACCCATGACAGAAAGGTGCCTCTTCTCGGGAGCTAGCACAAGCTCTGGACTAGCAGCAGACTGCTGCTTGCAGGCTCTCATCCTCAGGGTGGAGGTTCAGCCACTGAGATGCCTGCTGTGAGGGCAACGCAGCACCTGGCAGGAAGGCCAGGAGGCTCCTGGTGTGTGTAGGTGATGGGTCCTCAGTGGAAATGCTGATGAGTGGGACAGGGTCAAAGATTGACTCAACCTCTTTCTCAGAAGCAGGGAAGAGCTGGTGGCAGCTCTGGTGACGCAGGGCAACCACAAGATGCTGGAGGTTGCGGTCCAGAGGAAGGCTGAAAGGTGAGCAGAGGCCCCTGCTCTTACAGGGGCTTGTTTAGGGATTGCCTGGCATGATCTCCTGCTGCTGTGAAGGGGAAGGGCGCCCAGGAAAGCTGGTGAGAGCTCAGGAATGACCCACCTTGTCGTGTGGGGAGACTGGGAAATTCAGGAGAAGGTCTGCATGGCTAGGCACAGAACTTCTCATTGAACTAGCACACAGAAAGGGAGTGGAGAAGAGGCAGAAATAAGGACAAGCGTTATAAAGGAATGTTAGGTACTTCGTGTCAAAATCAGGAAGGCTGAAGCCGAGACTGCTGAGGGGCACTGATGGGACAAGACAGACTGTGGGAGGGCTGATTTGAAAGTAAGTTCAGGAAAAGCATGGGCCCATAGATGGGTGGAGAAGAAACCCTAGTTACAAGGGAGGAAAAAAGGCTTAAGCATTTAATGACCTTTTTCTCATCAGTTTTCCCAAGCAAAAGCTACTCTGGTACTGGCATGATCTGGGATGGAGAGGGGCAGTCCTCCCTTAGTGGGGAGGAGTCAAACAAGTTAGAGACTTGAAAGAAGCTGGATGTACTCAGAATTGTGGGGTTGGCTAGGATTTACCTGAAGATGCTGGAAGGTCTGGCCAGTGTGATTGTGGGATCAATATATGGTAAAAACATTTTTAAATTAAGCTTTTTTAAATAGTAAAGCTACTGTGAGGAAGAAAATGGAACATGAACAATTTTAGCTGTAGCTGGGCTATATTATCTGCACTGGCTATTACAATGAAGGAAATTCCCACAGCTGAGTGAACCATGGGATTTGATTTTCGTATTTCTTGTCCTACTTTTACAAGAAATTACATACAACAGCCTTAAGTTTTAAGACCTGGGATTTGGTGTATTATATTTCTGAAACAAAACCGAAAGTTTTGCTGAATTCGCTGAGGGGAGAGGGAAAAATCCAACACCAGGTGAAACAGTGCTTCCAGGAGCTGGACTTAATACGAGCTTTCACAGCTGCCCTGGGTGAGATAAGCTGGTACTCTTGTGAAATACTCATCTAACATCTGGGGAGGAAATGCTGCGAGGAAGTGAGCTCTTGCTGCTAGTGGGCTGAGTCCCAAAGTTTCTGCTTAGTTCTGGCTCAGTCAAATGCTCAGCCAGCTCAGCTGGATTTCTCTTCAAAACTTAGGTCTGGACAAGGATTGCGAGTCATGATCAAACTGATCCCCAACCCCACACCCCCCTCACCCTCCAAAAAAAGTAATTTACAGACCATTCAGTTTGTGAGTTGCCACTTGTGAATCTTAATTTCCAGTCTAGCATCTGATCTGCCCGACTCCTATCACACTCATGCCAGCTCATCTTTCTATGTGTTCTTTAATACCCAGCTACCAACCTTGCTATCCATCCTTCCCGAGTACTGCCTTAGTAAGAGGGAGTGCAGACTGGCAAATCAGAGGGAGTAACTACCCATCTCTCACTGTCGCCTTTCTCCTAGAGGGGTGACTGATTTGGCTCTCTTCTCTGCTATTTCCCCAGAATGTGTAGGAATAGAATCTCTTGGAGATCAGTAGCTCTCTCAAGGTAGATATAGCCAGATGGTTCAAAAGTGAAGGTAGGCATGCAGACAATGTGGTCAGATAAACCCCATCTCATTCAGAAACCAAGCTAAACATATAGTGACTCTAAGAAGGAAGAGAAAAAGGGAAGATGAGGCTGGGAGTGAGAGGGACAACTAGGTCTCATTTTCCCTTTCATTTGTGTCATTGGGCATTCTGCTAGTTGGTTTGAATAGGAACTGAACTGGACCCTAATTTAGCTATGTATATTCCAAATGAAACACATTTAATTCAGGAGGTGAATAGTGAAGTTAAAATTTAAAAAGAAAAAGGTGCCATTGTAAAAGAAGCAACGATGCTTGTTCCTTGTTTTAAATTTCTGTTTGATATTAGTATTTGGGCTTCCATTGACACACTAATAACTGCTTTGAGGAACAATTAAAGGAAAAACAGCTAGCTTTGGGGCTAGGTGAGGATATGAAATAAATGTCTTGATACACTGGAAGAAATAGAAAAATAGAGAGTAATCTTATGTTAACAATTAAGAAGTGTTGAAAGGGACTCATTTAAGACTGAATGCATAACCTCAGCATTAGTTTTTTCTGTCTTGCTGTGCTTAGGCAATTTACATGTTCTTTAAATGCATGTGCTTTTAATGAACTTACAGGTGATACAGTGTCAATGTGTATACTGAGATTAATTCACTTTCACTTGGGCTACCAGCTGTACATTCTGAATGCCTATAATGAAATATAGTTATTACAGAGTTTTGGTCTGATTTTTTAAGCCTAAAATTATATGAGGATATTTCTAGCAACATCATACATGCTAACAAACTTTCAATCTACTTCCTTCAGATTCAGCACTGGATGAGCCCTTGCTTTGTTAATTTGGCCAAACAGTTTCATAATCATTGAGCTCTGGTGTTATTAGTCCTTACGGACTTAATTTGGCAGGGTTTGAGCTAAGCAGCAGTTAAAGCTTTCATTTGGGCAACAGCTTATATGTTTGAAGTTATGAATACTGCTGGACAAACATGTCCCTTCTCTGAGTTGTGCCTAGCGATGCCATGATTCACTGCTCATATTCAGGCACGAGAAAAGGCAAAGAGAGATGGAGAGAAGCTTTTCTGAGTCAAACTCATGTTCCTAGGAACCTACAAATGGCTCTGGGCACCTGCGATGTGCAACCTCCAGATGTTTGGAGGTGAACCAGGCAGGAACTGACTCTGCAACTTAATTCCTTCAGGAGCCAGAGAACACACAGGCTTGTTAAAGAAGAATCTATGGAAGTTTTCTACTTCAGGGGTATTGTACTTAGATTTGCGAGCTAGAATTTTTTTAAAAAAACACCTCAGACTAGGCATCCTCTGGCAGAAAGGTGTCTACTGCGTGACAACCTTCTTTGCTCCTGCTTGTTTCTTTTTCCTGTCTTTTTCCCAAAATAGGTCTTCTTTGTTATTTTCTTCAGGTGTCTTTGACAGGGGCTCAGCATCTTCTCACAATGTAATTTATTGCCTAGTTATCACTGACCTTGGGTATTCAGAGCTGAAAACTGGGCCCTGGACAAGAGTCAAGGTTGTCCAAGAGTGACACATGAAAGTGGTGGGTCAGGCTTAGTTGTGCCCCCTCACCCTGTGCTCGATGCAAAACCTGGCCCTGTCTCCCCCCATAGGTTCTGTGTCAACAGGGAGGCCAAATGTAGCGTAGGAGGCAAAAACCCCCCCACACTCAAAATGAGGTTTTCAGCCTGACCTCTATATGCTGATGTCTGGTGAGATTTAAAAGCCAAAGAGAGAGACATTACACAGAGGTCTGTCTGCAATAGTTGGGGCTGTTTTGTACACCGCACAACTTTCAGTCCTAGGCAATAAGCTGTCAAATTGGCTGAAGCATAGTAGGATTTATAGGGAAAATTAACTATGTAGAATGAATAACTGTATACAGTGGAACTTCATGAGCTTGCAAAAGCTGTTCTTGGTTAGGTAAGAAAGAGAATGGCTAGGATCTGAGAGTGAACTACTAAATTGTCATTGATTTATGGATTCCAGTTTTGGTCTGTACTTAGAGCTGTAATCAGTGTTTTGAAAAGAGTTAATCTCAGAGCATAAGGAGTGACTAATACTATTATTCTCCTTTTAGATTGCTTGCACAGAGTTTCTCTTTCTGATTAGTAAGATTTCCCTACTCAAAAGTCCAATCTACTTGCAGCCTCTGCATTCATAGTCAAAGATAACTTTCATTTAAGACATTATTTAGATGATTTTCAAAATCTTCTCAGCATTTTCCTTTCCCATCTCCCATTTCTTCTCTTGCCCATATTCTTCTCTGGCTTGTACTTCACAGAGTGCTATCCAAACAGGAGAGAGGTTGCTATGATCTTGCTTCTTTTCCTGCAATAGTTTTGGTGATTGTATAGAGACTGAGTTTTGAAGTTACTTCTCTTGTGAGCTTCCAGCTCCATTTCTCTCCTCTAAAGAAAGGGACACCCTTTATTAAAGAGGCTATCACCTCCACAGTCTAGAACTCAGCAATTCAAAAGCAACTGAAAAATCTGAACTCTTCCACTGCTCAAGAGTTATGCATTGGCTTAAACGTCAAAGTTAACAGTCAAAATTATGCACAGGCAGAGAGCACATCCACACATCCAAATCCAGCTGAGGACACCTAAGCTTCAGAAAAGGGAAAGCCTTCCTTGTCTTGCTTCTTTCCAAGACATTAACTCATGTGCTTTTAATAATCTCCCTTTTTATTGCAAGGCAGTGCAGTTACTGGTGGCTTAAGCTCCATCAGTTTGTTGCTGCTCTTTTTCTGCTCCCCAGTTTCAGAAGAGATCACTGCATTGGGTTTGAACTCCACTTCCAGCAGATGGTTGACTCAGTCTCCCAGTAAGTTACTCCAGCCTTGTCAGGCCTCATAACACTTTCTCCTCCTAAAGGCACTTGTGCAGAAAGGCCTCTGGCCTTTATGGTTCCCTTCTGGGGCCGTCGCAGCCTCTCAGGGGGAGGCAGCATGTTTGCGAGTGCAAGGGAATAAAGCTCATCCTTAGAAATATATCTCAGCCCAAATACAAAGTTTCTCCATTCTGATACTTGTTCCTGGAATGACATATCCCTACCTCTGACCTGTACTTGCAATTGCTGTAAACTTAATCTTCATTTGTTCTTTGTCAATTTTACATTTCAAATTTGTTGGGAATTACAAAGGTGTAATGTAGAACATACTTAGCTATCAGAGTCTTTTTATAGGTTTCAAAGAGCTCTATTATTTGACAGTTCTCGTTCAGTAGGAGGTAGACAATTCTGGCTCACAGATTGGTAACATTATATTGCTTTTTGTTCATAAGCAACACAACTACTGTTTCTAATAATATTGCAGCTAAACAGATTCTAAATATGACAAAGTGTAGAAAAGACTGATGTGCAGGGTAAGTTGTATAATTGAATAAAATATTCACTTACGCCCAACACTTTAATTTAATCCATCCATTCAAAGCCTAGAGTGTTCTTGGTCTTTCAGCTGCACTTATCTGATAAATGAGCTTTTAAAAATAGAGATGGGACTAAATTCAAAAGGAGTATTCAAACCTCTAAGTACTGGGAGGGCGTATATAAACTGGGGTTTATATTACAAGCAGCTGCTGTGCTAACAGTCTACAAAACCAAAAACAGGTCTGAAGTTGAATCATTTATTGAAAAATTGTAGTATTCAGTTATGGTGTAATCTGGTTCTCCACGTGTTATTCTACCAAACAAAACCTGATTCCAGTTTAAGATCAGTATCATGATCTTCTGGAAGGCATACGCTGTTACTTGCGCATGCTGACAAGCTACTCACACGTGTGCTAGGAACTGGCTGTGGCTTTGACAGCTGGTCCTAACTAATTGCCTCCAGCAAGATAAACAAGGTCCTGGAGTTTGATCAACTACTTTTTAGGATAAAGAACAAACAGAAGAGAGCTACGCACTGTGGGAATCCAGGAGATTAACAGGAAAAAGATTAACACTGTAGGAATATTGCTGCATCAAGACAAAAATACTCATATATTTTATTATTCCAAGGTACATGCTGTACAAGCAATTTAGAACAATCTGTGATTTTACCTTTGCTACATCCCACAAAGAAGATCTCCTTTCCTGCAGTGTCATTTTATTCAGTAATTGTCGCAAGCCATTAGACTTCCTACACAATTCACCGTCAGAAATATGAGTGTGAAGGGAAACATGTTGCTTCAGTTTGTGCAAGACTATGTACCCCACTCCTGCTTGGCATGAAATTTTAATCTGATTTATACAATCTATTCTTACTATTTAGCTTTGCAAATGAATTTGAGCCCAAAGAAAAATGTGCCTAATTCTATATACTGCTCTTGCACAGACACAGACTTGATAAATGCACCTCTCTCTTCTCAGGCCAAACCCAAGTGTGAAGAGGAGTGACATGAAGAATGCTGCAATTTATTGTGAGTTAGATCTGGGTTTGTATTTTGTCACATGCGTTAAACTCTAATATTGTGTTAAGACAAAGGAGAAAACTCAGTTTTCATTGTGGATTTATTTCAGTTGCATGCAAATTTCTGAATGATGAGGATGCTATGACTTTTCACGATCTGTAAGGGATAGAATTATCACAAAAGAGAACTTTGAGAATAGGAAGCTCAGAGAAGCCAGCCAATTTAACTTCAACGTAATCTGAATTTGAGAGAATTAATGTTCCTGCTTGCCAGATATCTTTTGATAGTTCACTGTTAGCTGCCTTCTGTGAAAACCCTGAATGTTTTCTCTCCAAAACACATGCTAAAATTTCCCCAAGGACAGAGGTGATAATACACCAGGTGAACTGTCCCCACACTGGCGTAGCACTGAAAGGGTAATGCCAGGCTTACAAAAGCATGAATGCAAAGTACATGAGCATGTTTGCCATACAATTACTCTGTTTGTGCAGTCAGTTGCAGTAATTGGATAATTGGGTCCACAACTGCCTAACTACATCGGTAACTACTCATTACTAAATTATATGTGAGCAATGTATAAAAAGCCCTAGTGTCTAAAAGCCTTTGTTACAGAAACATATTTCATGAAGGCTCATCCTACTTTAAAAAAAACATGCCTATGCACTGTGAACTTTTGTTTGTTCATTCTTTTTGAACCCGGAGAGTGTAGACAGAAAAAGAAACACAGCTGAATGGCAGAAGAGGCTGTTGTGAGCACAGGCTCTCGCTTTTCTCTTCTGCTGATCCACACAGCTTTTCAAGGAATGCCATGGGAAGTTAAATAAGGAGGTTTTAAATGTCCAGCCTTTGAAAGGAGCATTCTAATATGGTCTTCCAGTGTCAGGTTGTTATGTTTTTTTTCCTCTCCTAACCTTTTAACAATTCTCATTTCAGTTAACAGTCATAGGAATAAAGAATGACTTCTGAATGTCCCAAACCTGAAGACAATTTGGAGGACTAATCCCTGGCAATGGCAAACCCAAGAAAAGACAGACTGCCCTAAGTTGCCATTGCATGGAGAGTTAACAGAGAGTTACCAGCTGGACTGCATTTTTCACCTGAGAATTCTAAAGAGATGCAAATGTTAAATAGCTGAACTACTAGTTGTAGTGTACAGTTACTTATCTCTCATCTAGAACTAATAACCTGGATACCAGAGGAATGGAAATGTAGCAACTGATGATGCCTGTTGTCAAAAGGAGTTGCAGGGATTCTAGAAAATTACAGACTGGTGCTGAAAATTAATAAAAAAGCAGAATTATTGGATATGTAGGGAAGCATGATATGCTGGGCAAGATTCTTTATGGTTTTGTAAAGGCAATTCATTCCTCATAAAGCTGTCAGAGTTCTCTGAAGAAATGAACAAGCATGTTGATAGGGGAGATGCGGCTGACATGGTCTCCTTGGATTCCTGAAAGGCACTTGGCAAGATTATTCACCAAGTGGTCTTAAAGAAATTAAGATTTGGATGAGATGGACAGTGCTGACATGAACATGCAACTGATTAAAAGAATAAGTAGTTACTTTTCTCACCAGAGGGAGCTTACCCTGGGGTCTCACAGGGTCTTATCTGAGGAGCTCTACTCTTCATCATGTCCACAAATTAATGGAAAAGGGGTGAAAAATGAAGTGATAAAGTTCAGTGACTGTTCTGAACTCTTCTTGGTGTAAAAAGCAAAAGCTACCAAAGTGTGAAGAGTTGCTATAATGTTTTGTGATACTGAGTAACATGGCAGAGTGAGGGCAAAGAATGTATGAAAATATAAAAAGAGTTCACAAGAGAAATCCTAATTTAATATATGCAGTTGCAGACTCTGGAAAAGCTATTATCAACTAGTACAAAAGTTCTGAAGTTGTAATGACAAGTTCTGTAGGGACGTCAGCACAGTGCTGAATGGCAGTCAATACGAAGCAAATTATTAGGGAAGAAAGGGAGAACAACCCATAAAAAAATATTAGGCTACAATATCTTGAATGCTGTGGACATTTTTAGCCTTCATATCACTATGTATATATAAAAAATAGGTCCAAGAAAGGAGCATAGTAGCGTGACAAGGACAATCATATGTATGAAGTAGGCTCAATACAAAAAAATCAAACACACAAGGACTCTAGCTATGAAAAAAATTGACTCAGAGGAGATATGAAAGAGAGCTATAAAATCATGTATGGGATGAAAATAAACAAGGAAGAATCATTTTGCTGTTCTAAAATAAGAGGGAGCATCCAAGGAAATTACCAGGGAGCAGCTCAGCTATGAAACCTAGGCCTATGAATTTCAGCTATGAAATTCTAGCTACTAAAAATTTACATTGATTCAAAAAGTGATTAGGCAAACTAATGAAAATTAAAAAAAAATCCAAACCAACAAAACACCAAAGCCTATTTAATGCTGAGATTAAACATGCACCTCTGGCTCAGGAAATTATTGTCTAGTGCATTGCCTGAGCTGGGGGAGTTTTCTGGGAGAGTATGTTCATATGTTTGTCCTTTCTTTTATCTATTGTTCAGCGTCATACACTTGACTAAGATGCCTTTGGTCCAGTTTTGAATGACTGTTCTTATGATCAGTACGATCCTATGAAGTAGGAGACATCTCATCAGGAGACTTTGGCTATGATAACAAGCAATGTTGCTGCTTCCATTGTCCCTTTATGATGACTAACTAAGAAAATAAAAGTTTGACATTGACAATACTTACTTTTTTTTTTTTGGCTATGGAAATAAACTGTAATTCAGCACAGATCTACATTCTTTTTGTTTTCATAGGTAATGTCATTGAGAAACTCCAGATTAGTGAGTGACAGGGACATTTCATGAATTAATTTCATTTTGTAACCTGCACACAATTCTTGAGATGACAGGGGAATAGTTTTAGAGTAATGAATACATATTGAAACTGGTCACTATGTAAAGGAGGTTTTCAGTTTACATGTTGCAGTTTCATGTTGAAAAACAAACAAGTGTCCCAGCATGAAAGTAGAAGAGGGAAAAAAAATGGTTTGCAGCTTATTTTTAAAATAATTCTCAACTTTTGCAATCGATGATTCATAGAAGGGCCAGTGCCAGTAGACAGCAAATCTCACAATCTTCAAACAGTTTTGATTACAGAGCTGATCTCAAGTGCCTACTTTTTTTTTTTTTTTTTTCCCTTTCATTTCTTTTTTTAATGCATGCAAGCACTTTTTTTGTCTTTCTTGTTCTGGCTTCTAGATTTTATCTCTGTTTATTCTGCTTTTTCACCATAATGCCAGCATTTTCTCGATCTGGGCTTTAACAGTCCTTTCCTTCTTTCCATGTACTTGAAATACTTAAGAGAGGCTTCCTGATTTTTTTATATCTGGAACATTATCCTTGTCCTTTTTTCTTCTGAGAGTCCTCAAAAAGTCACATTCACACACTCGCATTGGATGCAGTGGCTCAAAGAAATGGCAGTTTCCCTTCAGATTGCCATCTCAGTGACTCAACCAGTTTCTGAAGATGATTAAAATGAAGATGGCTCAACCCAGGGTCTTTCTGAATTGCTGAAAATGTTACAGACTGTGAAAGTTACTTAATAAGTTTTAAAACTGGAAGCAGTCTTATATGGTAGCATTGCATAGTGACTAGTAGATGAAGATGCAGAAAAATATATTGTGTTTGTTCCTTTTTCTTGGGGGAATTTATCTTTTTTGTGGCTATGCCACTGAAAGTACTGCAGTTCTGCCTAACAGCTCTGGTTTATGACTGTGTCACGCAAGTGCCCCAACTGCTCTGCCTCCCAGCTGGGCCTGGCAGGTGGGAAAACCACATCTTGCAATACATGAAGAGCTGGGGTCTTCAGGAGCCAAATACTTATTCCTCTTACGCGTTCACCTCCTGAATATGCAGCAAGCCAATGCAGCTCCCCTTGTCAGAGCTCTTAGGATATATACTACAGGGACATGCTACAGTCACATACATAGAAAAAGGAAACGAGAATGATAAAAATAAGTGCCAAGTAAAGCAAGAGTTTAGTTTTGGATTGAGTTCACAAAATACATGATCACCAATAGACTTTATGAATCACCCATACGTAGATGTTAAAGAGAGTTAATATCAATAGAGCTATTAGAGGACCAGTGAAGAAGTGGCATCCTAGTCTATGCCCTACCAAAACTGATGCTCCTTGGACCTCTTGCACCCCAAAGATAATGCATATTGTTATTGCTGTTAGTATTTAAGGTGTAACAGGTATAACTGTGAATAAGTTGTGCCCATGGTCTGTGGAGGGGCAGATTCTGGAATGGGACTGGCAGTCAGGTGTTGGTGGGTTTGGTGCCCTGGCATGTGCTGGCTGGCTGCACCTGCCCTGAAGTCAGTCTTGGTCTCCAGCCATCATGGAGATGGGCTAAAATGCCAAAGGAAATAACTTGACACAAGCTACACCTTCTGGACAAGTATGACTGAAGGGACCCAGTGCTACCATTCAGGTTAGTATGAGGTGCAGAGCGCTCGTGCTGCTTGGGATATAGCAGTAGAGTCAAGCAGCACAGCCCTCTTTGTTCCTCTGGCTCCAGGATACCCTTCCCGTCCCTCGTGCCTTCCCAGCAGCCCCAAACAGTTTCACTTCAGGAAACCAGGGTTTCACAGATAGACTTTTGAAAATAACCCGACAAAAATGTCTCATAGACTTAAACTCTTCTTTATCCTTTCAGTATTTTCATGTTTTAAATTTAAAAGTCTTTTTAGTTCCAGCTCTGTCTGTGTCAATTTTCCCAACTTGCTTAAGAAGGACATAGGAAATCACACAGTAAACAATATAAATACGTCAGCAGATTCAGGATCATGAAGCTGTATTTGCTGGAGTAGTTTAGCTTAGAATTGGAGCCAAGCAGCATGATTGCTTTTTCTACTCCATAATCTTAGAGAAACAGCCCTGTATAATTATTAAACTCATGTACTTACGCTACTATTTATGATTAGCATTCAGTTCTGCTGAAAATGTTATAAGCTGAATTTTCTTGTAACTCTTAAACATGGGAGAAGAAGTGTTTCTCTTCTGTTTTGAATTCATTCAGGCAACACCAGTCTCAACAACCACAAAGCAGTTATCAAAGCAGAAAATCAATGTTTGCAGACGTCAGACTTGTGGCTGTCACAGGTATCATCTCATCTCTGAAGCAGTCAGCAAGGCACCATAGTATCCTGTGCTTTGGTGGGGTGGAGTGGAAGCTGCTTGGACTAAAAGCCCTCTTACAATGTCCATCACCTAAAATATCTATGTATTATGTGTAATGTCTATGAAAAGCCAAAGTAATGGTAGAGATTGTTTAATGACGCGTAGTTAGTAAGAGTATATACAACTAAAATGTAATTAGTAGCATGCAGGATCAGACTTACCAATGTTGTAACAACAGGGAAGTGCTTTGAATAGTTGAGATAATGCCTTAACCCAAGATAAGCCATGAATACTTCACCTGTATCTGGACAGGTCTGTAGGAGCTGATCACAATATGCATGAGTAATTTCCTATCTGAATTAGGGAAGTGGTAGAAGGAGCCAGTAGCTCAAAGATCAATATCAAAAGCAGCCTGGAGTGTTAAAGGCAACCATTTCCATGTAAAGCCTGAATACCTCATTGGCACTGGGGAAAGGAAACTGAAAGAGCTGTACTGATAAAGCTGGGAGAGGTTGGCATTCAGCTCTTGGGCGTGCTGCTGGAGTAGTTGAATGCGGCACTTTTACTGACCAAGGCCCGATTTAGGGACTGTAGATGAAGGACATGAAAACAGCCTTGAAGCTGTGTGGGTGAACAGAGCCAGGCTAAACCCAAGCTTTATTGCTCTGCTCTGCCTCTGAGAACCTCATCTCCAGTTTTGCAACAAAGACATCAACCTTTGGCTCTTCCAGAATCGCCCCTTCTATTGTCACCTGCAGAGAGGCGAGTCCAGAGTAAAGCCGGTAGGTTTGGTTCTTACCTTTTTTCTGGAGGCAGTAAAGCCAAATGCACTTGTACCCAGAGATGTGTTTAGTCGAGCCAGATGTCAAAATACTATCACTGATGGGCTGGGAAGGAATTTTGAATCAGCAAGGAGTGGGCATTTGGAAGACAATTTGTGGCTTCAGGCAGACCCTATAACCCATTGTGGTGACATCTCTGCTGCTTCATAGAAATAATTACTTTCCTCTGAACATTCAGTATTTCTTTCTAGTAGCCAATTGTAGCCTGAATGCTGTGGGGATCTTACCACAAACCCTACTGCTAAAAGTCTGTGTGACACTTTCCTAGCTGAAAGACCTCGCCGACCAGTTAGCACAGGGGTCCTCAAACTCTTTAACCAGGGTGCCGGCGCGCGGATTCAGTGGCAGGCAGTCACCTGTGGCTGCTTGGTTCCACCCAACCCCTGGCGTGAGGGGTCAGGGGGGGTCTGCAAATACTGGGGGGCTGGATTGAGGACACTGGGGGGCTGTATCCGGCCTGTGGGCCTTAGTTTGAGGACCCTTGAGTTAGCAGATTGTAATTGTTAGGCAAAGCTGCTGGATCCCTCAGGAAAGTCCAGCTCTGTCCCTGTAACTTGCCATTAAACTACCTGTCAGGAGCTAGGCCCCCGTGCGCAGGAGCTCTCCGGCTCGGTGGGCTGGCCACAGGATCCGGGCTCTAACTCTTCACTCTGTAGTTTAAACATCTCCTTTCCAAGAAGAGTGTTGGCAGTGTGAGCTTCTGACTTGCAGCTGAAACCCTCAGGAGCCACAAGACAGGCATAGATGTGCTTCATGGAAAACTTAAACTCATGCTAGTACTGTACTTAAGATGGACCTCAAAGGTTTACAGAAAGCACAAGCTTCCTGGGACAGCTGAAGAGAGAATCTTTCCCCATCCCGTGTAGTGAGGTTTGATTGCAGTTCCTTTTCCAGCTTGTATAAATTTCCACAGGAACATATTGTGTATGATTGCATGACCTTTCCCTCGCTGTTCAGATGTGGTTCCCTGAAATGGGTAGGTTTAGATTTGTATGTGGCATCGCAAAATAATTAGCTTATTATTACTTTGAACTGTAGGTGTTTCACTGGTAGATAAGCAGGTAATTCTTTAGGATCATTTTGATCTGAACTGTTAATGCAGTTTAGCTTTTTGCTGGCATCTGACTGTTTTTCTAGGAACAGCAGCAGCCACGATCAATAGCTTAAAGATGAAAATGCAGCCTGCCCTTTGGGTTATACTCTGTCAGTGACGCTGTAGTTTCATACCTTTAAACCCTCCTGAATGCTTAATGGGTTTGCTTAGTGAAGATGGCTCTCTGCTATAGTTGTTACCAGAGGTGAACTTCATTGCCCCTTTGTAAAGCAAAGAAACAAATTAAAGAAAGCCAATTAATGCTCAGCACAGCTCAGGCAGTACAGCTGCAGTGGTTTATCAAAGCAAAGCTCCTCGTGTTCCCCTCAGACTTACTGTTCATGAATGCTTCAGCCTGGCTGGGGGCCTGTCCCCACTAGGGAAAGATGATGTTTCATGGGTATGAATGAATATGTGCTGAAATCCTCTGTGATTCCCAGCCTCTTGGTGCCAGCAGCAAAATTTTAATGGAGTGTTTGGTCCCTTCTAGAGAGGAAGAAACCATATTTGTAGTGGATATTAGCTGCTTGTGGGTTAAACGTGAAAGAGTTCTTTCCCACTGTTTAGATTACAGCACAAGTTAGCTGAATGTGTCAAAATACTTCAGTTTTACACTAGTATAGAAATTATCTTAGCTTGAAACCCTCAGTGTTAATTTCCTTTTTTGCAAGTTGAGGCATGCTTAGCCTGGATGGCAGGCCAATTCAGTTACGCTAGAGCTAAGGAGCAATAAAACACTCAGCGTTTCGTAAGCCAGGAGACCACACACGCTCTCTTCCTCCTCAGCAGAACAAATCCAGCAGAAAAAAATGCATTTTTGCTAGTCCTCAGCAAAGCCTCCCAGGCCCAGGGCAGGCAGGGGCAGCCTGTAGAGTTGTGGGCCCAGGGCTGGTGTGACCCCATCCCCAAGCCCGGGGGAAGCGCACCCCATCCCCATGCCCTCAGAAGAGCTGTCCCCCTGCCAGCACCCCAGGAGGATGGGACACTTCGCTTCTTATTGTACTAACTCCTGCCACCCTCCCACTCTGCCTCGTTGCTTCTGTGCATCTTTCTAGCCCTGGCTGAGTGCCCCAGACTTGGGAAATTTGGCAAGTGACAGGAACTGAGCTTCCTGTCCTTCAGTGCTGACAGTGCTTCCTCACCCTCCTCCCCTCTTGTGATGGTGAAGACAACAAACTGCAGCTAGGGATGGTGCTGGGCACCACCACGCTCACCACAAAGTCATGGCAGTGTCATGAAAAGCCTCCCCACTTCCCCCCAATCAGGATTTGGTTCATTTGGTTAATTACGGCCTTGAAGAGGGCATATAATGTCTATAGCAGCATTTGGGCTTTAATTACTATCTCGAGATGCCTTATGCAATAACACTAAGTCACCCTACGTAAGAACCATTCAGTAGGACAGATTTTTTGTAGTTTCATTATGATGACAAAGGCTGAAAGAGCAATAAAATCACTATTACTTATATTTACCCTTTCTGCACCAGCACAGAAATGCCTGTGCAGCCTTCTGATGGTCTGTGATGAAAGTTTTAAAGCTGTTTTGCCTTAATTCCCCTGGTAAGGAAGTATCAAAACAGTGACAAATAGACAAATGCTTCTTTCAGGTCTCATCAGACCCACCACAGGTCTCTTCCAAGGCTCCTCTTCACCAGGGAAGGTCTCCCAGGCCTCTCTGCAGGTGTCACCATGTTGACAATGGTGGTGATGGCATTTGCCAGAAAAGTACTTTAAAGTCACCAGAGTCCCCATAGCATCATATGTGCCCTCCCTGAGGACTCCTGGCCTCTGGTAATCAAGGAGGGAACAGCACTGTGTGCATCTCATCTGGGGTGCAGAGGCACTGCCTGGGCAGTGATGCCACAAGTGCCCCCACCCCGCTGCGGCCATTCCCGGGCTTGGTGGAAGCAGTGGCTGCCACATTGCTCCCTGCTTCTCTGCCTGTGAAGCCTAGGAGCCACCAAACCTGGGGAGAGGTTTCTGTCAGGTATTTTTCTTCATGAGTCCTTCCTCAGGATGTCCTCTTCTTTTCATGAGAACACTAATGTCTCAAACGTGGCTTTTTAGATCAGAAATACTTTTGATGAATCCTTTTGGTTGGTACAGATGTGACTGAGAAGTAAATTACATTGCAAGCTTCATTCAAAACACAGTACCCCTCACAAGACACTAAATGTGCATTTGCTTTTGAGAGGTCTTGGCAAGGATTATTTTTTTATATCCTTCTCACCTTTCAACTTTTTAAAGCTTTAATATTTTAATTTCTGGTGAATTTTCTTTTCTTTCAACAGCTAGCTGGTCAAGTGAGGAAAAAGGCACTGCTTCTGGGTGGCAGTTTCATGTTCTTTTTGTTGCTTAAAGGAAAGTTGATGAAGATTTACATCAGCTTTATGTTTGAAGAACCATAATGCAGTGTGAGTTACAAACCACAGCCTCAAAACCATTTAATTTTCAAATAATATAGGTAATCATGGGAGGCAAAATTAACTTTGCAATATTGAATTACTATCATCTTATATGTATGTATAAATGCCTGGATCAGTTCAAGCACCTTTGTGAGAAATGATCTGTCAGACAAAGTATAGGAAATACAGTGCAAAACAACTGTCACCAACCTTTTGTAGACGTAATAATGTATTATAGCTGTTCAAGCATAGGAAAGCCTGTTATCCTGAAAGCACTGATGGATGCAATGCTTTTTGGTCATGTGGATTAAAGTGCTCCCTGATGTGTAGCATTTGGCAGAGCTTCTTGTATTTTTTCCTCGAATAATTATTCATGTGCATATTCTTGGCATGTCATGCCTACTTTGAAAAATGCAAAGTAAGGTGCTATCTGCTTATTCCGTTGTTGGGATTAATGCTGTCATGCGAAAAAGTGCAGATGGCGGTCACTTTTATGAGTCTACAAGAAGATGTGAGAATCCTGCAGAAAAGCCTATTTACGCCCATGGGACTGTGCACCCTCCCTTCCTCCCTCATGGAGGAGTTTCAATGTTTCCTTTCCTTCCCAATCCCTCTCTGCTTGTGGGGCTGGAAGTAGAGCTGCCTGTACACACCGTGCACTGCTGAAGGTGAGCTCAGGCTCCTGTGTGGTCCACCCACCCAGATGGTCCACAGAGAGAGCCAGGACACGGCTCCCCCAGCGTGCCCCACAGGGTGCCCTCAGGACATCCCTGTCAGGGCTGCACTCTACCCCTTGGGCGTTGGTGAGCTTCACTCATCCTTACGGCTGCAGATTTCTTCAGATGTGTTTAGCCTATGCAGGCGTGTGAAAGCATGGCCAAGGACACGCTACAAGCATGGCCAAGGACACTGAAGATCCCAGCTATCCCCACTGCCTCCTTTTCCTGCAGCCTTTGTCTTGGCACGCAATGTGCTTATTAATTTGCAAGAGGGTATGTAGTTTTCCTGCTCTTACGTAAGTCACATTCCTCCTCCTGTCAAAGAAAGCAATTGCTTTCATATTTAAAGCACTTGGACATACCAGCCACAATTAACGCCTTTTATCAGGGAAGTCAGAGCAAGAATAAGCTTGGCCAAGGGTGAAACCTCCGCTCAGTGCTGTGCTCCTCATGCCTGAATGTTATGGCAGCATTTAAAGAACAATAACCTGCTGACATTATTGCTAGCAATACCAGGACATATTTGATTAATGCCTTCACACGGGGCATTGGCCAGCTCTGTCTAACAGCTGCCAAGGGTTACATCTGTGAATGCCAAAGAAGTCTCATTTGTTTGCCTGCCTGGGTACAGATGTTGGACCCGAAGTACATTTCTGCACAGGGTCCCATATTATCTCCTGAAATATCTCCTAGTAATTTAATTCTTTCAGGCCACCCTCTCTACCTGGCCTCTTAGCTAGCACGTCCTAAACTGCTTTTCCCAGTGGGAGCGATGCTGCCTTTGAATGAGCATTGTGCCCGAGCTGGCAGGGGATGGCAGCGCATGCACACCAGTGCAGGGTGCCTGTTACACAGAAGAAATGACAACGTGAGGGTTGGGAGAGCCATGGGAAGGATTATCTGAGTGTATTTCTAATGTCCATTTGTCACAGGCTGGCTGAGCCATCCTCTGAGGGTTGTCTAGGCTGAGTCCAATGCCCACATCCTAGAAGAGACCATTTGGGTCTGAGTGGCTCGAGGTGGCCCGTGTGTCTGAGGACCTGTCTTGGAAGAGGCCCTGCTCTGGGTTTCCCCTCTTCTTGGATGGTTTTGTTCAGCCCTCAGGGACATGCAATAGTTGAAACAAAACCACTGAGCTTTGCTGGAGCAGTTTTTTGGCCCCTGTGCCTTGCTCTAGGGGTCTGCAAGGGGTGCTGCAAGCACAGCAGCACTGGCACACCAATTCTTTCCTCAGTTTCCTTGCTAAAGCCAAGGATCTTCTGAGGTTTCTCCGTGCCTGCAATCGGGCACAAACACATGCCCATTCGGTGAGTCATTTTGACTGCCAGTGACTGAGCCCTCCAACTTGCGAGAGGGAGGGAAATTATAATTGTAATAACAGTTTGTGCCACCATTGGAAGATTTCAAAGTGCTTTCTAAGCAGTTTTCCTTATCAGGGTTCCTCTGAGAGATAGCAATTGTGCAACTGATATTTCAATGTCCTTTCTGTGTATTATCTTTTTAAACTGCTTGTTGCTTTTTTGCTGCTGAACACATGGCACTTCCGAGACTCTCCCAACTCCTCCCTCTCCCCAGCCATACTCAATCATCATTTCCAGTTTGAAAAATAATGCAGTAAGTTGCACTGTAGTGAAAGCAAATTGGAGGCATAAAATACCCATCTAATTTTTAACGCAACCAGCCAGTTTTAAGAACATCAGCTGTTGCAATGACTGCAAGATAATCAGCTGTCAGGGAAGCCAGAGGAGCCAACTCCACCTGTTTAAGCCCTTGGGACTGCTCAGGTACACCTCTAACAGAAAATGGGAGGCAGCTCAAGCAGGCAGATGCTGCTATAGTTTTAATTTTTTTTAATATTAATTTAGGGACTTCTTCAGTCACTTTTCCTCTTGTGTCTTCAACTGTTCCCCTCAGTGCCTTGTGTATGGTAAGAATGTATAGGAGAGTCTAATTGAGAAGTTACACTAATCATGAATGGTTTCTTGATTGAATTGGGAGACATGATGGACCAAACTAAAGCTGCTCAGCTGAATGCTTGGGCTGTGTTTCGATCCTGTAAATGCAAGAAAGATGGCAAAGGGACTGTTCTTCCTGGCCAAGAAACTACTTTTCTTGCTGTAGATTGAGTCAGTGACCGCTGAGGATTGCACCAAGGTCTGCCTGAAGGAGACTTGCCCACTCAGCCCCTTTCCCTCTGCATTTTAACAGCTAATTTTCCTTGCTTGTATTCTCTATTATTTTATATAGAAGTCACTCAAATTGTAGAATACAGATGAAACAACTTACCTTTTGCTTGCTGGTTTTCAGGCATCAGCAGCTTAGTGTGAGTGAGGAACCCAGAATTAGTGCAGCTTGGTTGGGATCAACACACAATTACCATTCCCTAACTCTCCCTCTGCCACATTGCCCCTGTCTCCCAATCCCTAATAAATCAAATTCACAAGAATAAAGAAAAGAGAACAATCCAACTGTCCAAAGTGAAGTATTGTTTAAATAACAACTAAGATTAGAGGATAACTTATTTATTTAAACTTTAAGAAATATATTTTACAGGAAGCACAGAAATAGTCTGACATGGCTGAATTCTGTTTCAGGCACAGTACATAGTCCCTTTCTTGGGAAGAAATCAAATAAAATTTGTACAGGTGTACATATACATATGTATACACACACACACACACACACATATATATATATATAAGATCTATAAAAATACATATTTTATTAATAAGGCTATTACAGTTATAAAAAGAAGTCCTTACTGTTGATGATGCATGCTGTGTGCATAGTATTTGCATGAATAATGAAAAGTGTAAACTGTAGGTTTTCCTGAATGTAAGTGATATTATCTCAGCTGGCAGGGACCAGTTCTTTCTCTTGATGGACCATCTACTGATAAATATCTATAAAATGGGTCTTGTCATTTTTATGACTTTCATGTTATAAAAAGCTGAAAATGCACACAGATAACAGCGAGCTTTAGACGGCTAATTGATCCATTTATTTTGTTTCCAGTAGTATTTATCACATGATGTCAGACTTCTAGAAAATGTAAGGGATGTTATATACTTCTTCAGAGGTATATTGCAGAACAAGATGAATTAGCAATGACTGATCCTATTGAGTCATCATTTTTACCTGCATGCTAATGAAACTCTACTCCAAATATTTTTTCAGGGTGACCAAAATGTGTCTCATTTAATACATTTTGAAAAATGTGTTTAGCACTCTTTTTGGACAATGATTTATAAGAATGACAGAATTGGCTATGAGAAGCTAGATATTTTAAATTTGAATATTCTTTTGCATGTTATAGTACTTTATAGCATTTTAAGCATATTTCTATATACTACTTAACATACCTGCGTTCCCTCTCTGGAGTGTAGATTCTTTCCATGCTCTCCACAAGTTTATTTTTATTGCTTATTTTTTCTCTGTTTGACTGTCAGTCTGTCTACATGTCTGTCTTTCATCACATTAACCTCCTAATCTGTGCAACAAGGTACCTAAAATTCAGTGCCATTTTACAGATTAGTTGGACATCACCTGTAAATTTCTGTTACCAACCTGGAGTAACACTGTAAGTTTTTCTGCTTTGCTATTTCACGTTTTGCACTCAGACATTTTATCCCTCTTGCCAACACACATCAAGCACTTCTATTATTGATGCCTTTTAGTGCTGGAAGTCAGAGTATCAGATTTTATTCTGTTTTTTGAGGACAGGGCTCAGTGGGACATGCTGAACTGCACTGTTGCTACTGCAATTTCAGCTGTACAGCAATGGATAAGATCAAGTTGCATCTGATCTAGTTGTGTCTTCTGATTCAGCTTGCTGCTTTGCAGGGGAGGCATCAGGAGCTACAGAAAAGGTAAAACAGAGCACAATTGAAGTCCACAGCAAATTACCTTCAGCTAGACAGTCCAGTTCATTAGTGACCCCGCCGGGTATTACGGTAGAGCTCAGGTAATTGAGCTCACTCCTTTCTGTCAATCTCATGCCCCCCACTACTGAGATCAGGGAGTTTTTCCATACATATTTCATGCCAGAGCAGAGGTCTGCACTTGTCCTTGCAGGAATACAGAACAAACAGTGGAAGATTAATTTGATTTAAATGACTTGTCCTCAGCAGCAAAAATAGACACTTGACAAAGACTGAGAAATACAGGAACACCAGAAGAATCATGTAAAGCTAATCCCATGATTTGCCTTTTATCCCCCCATTTGGTGAAACCCAAATTTGTCAGCTGTGAGCTGATCAATCAGCTGGCTGTGTTGGCAATAAAAATATCACACCAACAGGGGATTCATAGCAAATTGATAGCGTTGAAATCTTTTTATAGTAATGACAGTAGATATATATCTCTCACTGGATTATCAAAGATGAAATGCAATAAAACAAGATTGTCTAATATATCTTAGCTCACTTCCTCACTGATTTATTTCCTTTCTAAAATGTCCCAGCTGCTTGGAAAAGACCTAAAACTTTCATAATGGCATCATACAGAGTTCAAATTTAAACATGATTGGAAGAAGATCTCTCTTCCCCCTTAAAACTATGGGTAATGATGCCGATACTATTGGGTAACTCTGCCAAGTAATCAAACCCAGTTTATATAAGTGTTCTCTTTTGTGGTGAAATCTTGCCTGCGCTGGAAACAATAGTAATATATTCATTAACTTTACTGGAAACAGGATTTCCCTCTTATTTTTATTAATTGCTTTTTTATGGACAAGCAATTGGAAATTATATATATTAAAATATATATTATAAATATTAATTATAATATGTAACATTATATAAATATTATATATATTATAAATATATCGAGTTGGTCATATATAGTACTGAATGGTCTATAAAAATAGATAGATACATACTTGTGCATAGACAGTAAAATGTTATCAGTGTTATGAAGAAAATATTGTCTGATTACATTGGAAGCTGTAAATTCAATGAGAGGTTCCTCAATATGCTCATAAAGTCTTTAGAACAGCCAGTCCCCAATGCTGCAAAACTTATACAGTGTACAAGACTTTAATAGTTTTGTGAACCTCCCTTTCCAATGCTTGGCTTTTTACTTTGGGTACTGATTTTCTTCCTCTGTTCTAGACTACATTCTCTTTTTTTTTCTGGAGGGAGAAAATTGGTTTTGCTGTTTTCACTTAAATCCTTGTCATAGGATGTTTCCACCCCTAAAAAAAGTCACTAACATTCACAGTGGAAAAATAAATATATATTCACCCAGCAATTTTCTACACTACTTCAGTTTCAAAGCTAATAATAGTATAATTTCATCTGAAAATTTGTAGACTTCCCAAACCGCTACACATATAGATTATGGGTTCCAGCACTGCACTGCTAGTTGCAAGTAATAAAGATGTTCAAGTGATTGACTGAAGTATGGGCTCTTGTGTAATGGAAAGCTGAGCCTGATGACACATGGAAGGGACTTCAGGGAAAAATTTCTCAAAGAAAGGAAAATGGCACAAAACTATGAACCTGACGATATACAAGTGAAAATACACACAATTACATGGTGGAAAGATCCAGTTGTCACATTCTATGTCCATGACTCTTAAATGTTTGAAAAGATTCTCCTCTGAAGGTGCAATGCATCTAGCTAAGTGCTGAGCACCATGTTTTTATAAGCTGAGTTTACATGACTCCATCATCTTGGAGCACAGCTCAGGGTATGATGCCTTGGTTCCTGACTGCATCATGCTGTGTAATAGGGTGAAAATAGTTCACATATTTGTCGTGACGCAGTCTAGCATCTGTAGCTACACAGCATTCCCCACTTTTGCAGTTAGAGTTTAGTGGCTTCCTAAGCAGATCCATATGACCTATAGTTATATTGAACTACAGTAATTATTTTCCATAGCATAATCTTCAGCAAGGCCCAAGTATGAATCACTCCTCTTGCTCTTCTGCTTTGTGCAAATGGATCATGCACTCTATGATCTGCCTGGTTGTTATTTAGGTCTTTTCTCTGCAGGTTTTAGTTCACAGTGACATGTTCCATCGTGACAAGCAAAATGGGATCTTTAGCTCAAGAAAAGTACCACTGTGGCAAATAATCAACAGAACTCATATTTTGCTACAGGCATAACAAATTTGAAATCACTTCACCTTTAACTTTTGAGGTGCATTATTTACTGCTGCACTGGCAATCATCTGTATGATAGAAGAGGCATTTTATTTATGTTGTTTTCTCTTTTTGTAAAGTCTGTCTAAGTGAGGTTGTTCATTACAAAGTTTACTGTGGCTCTACTGCAGCTCCTTAATGTGATCACATTTCATGGAAATTGCATCTTCTTGAGTCTTTGCCTTAGAAAAAGTTTTCTTCTCTGCTAGCTGTTTAAACTGTATCAGTATATACATCTTGATTTGAGTTACACTAGTGTTCGCATGCCCTATCTTTCTTCTGCCTTTGGACTGTGTAGAAGGGTCATCAAACTACCAAGGAAACAAACTGTTTTTTTAAAAAAAGCTAGTTTAAGTGTTTCTCTCTCTTAAATAAAAGAATTATTGCAAATAACTGCTGTGGCCACAGTTTGACATGTTGATGTCTCACATTTCTCTTTTCAAGCTGTGTTACTGTATAGACAAAAACATCCTGTTCTTTTTGGTCTTTTGAGAAATACAGCTGCTGCTGTAGCCTGTTGTGGAAAAAAAAAAAAAGTTTCCTATTAAAAGTCTGGATACTAAGTCAGTAGGGGATATAATTAAAAACCCTTTTAAAAAAATCATGGCTATAGTAAAGTTAACCAAGCAATTTCAGGAATATGGTTTGTGCAATTGAGAAATAACAAAGTGATGATTGTAGAGGTCCTGAATGGCATCTGCTCTAAAACGCAATGAACCATCATCTGCAAAATGTAAAGACACAGAAAAAGGAAGATCCTTGGAAGGCAAGAATTATTGACTCCATCTGGTGCTTCAGCCAGAGTGTGTTATGACTTGAAGAGGAGAGCGAAGAGAATGTTTCGCTCAGCATGGAAGAGTATAAAACTCACCCACACCCTTTCTTCTGAAATCAGTAGCTCAACACCTACAAGTGGTTGGCAAGTTAAGCCATACGGGAGATACGTGATTCATCAACTGTCTTCAATTTTCATTAAAATGGGTCAGCACAGCTTGTATATATAAAGTCCAGTACAGGCCATATTTTCAACTTTTATCTATAATTGCCTTGCCCTGCTATCCTCATACTGTTCTCCCACAGCTTTTTCTCGGGGGGAGAAATGTGTATTTTATTGACTTGGCTTCCCTTAAGAGAAGAGGTTGGAAGAGGTTTAATGCCTCCAGAGCATGGCTGTCAAAGGTGGCTGAAAATAGTGCTGAAGAGAGTCGGATGTGAAGCAGAAACTTTCCGTGAAGAACCAGCTGCTCCTGGGCACATCCCAAGGAACTGCAAGCTGTGCAGGGTGGGTTTTGGGGGTGTGAATAGCTAGTGCCTGGTGGGGAGTGCTGGTGGGTCGGTACAGCCATCTGCTCAGCTTGTATGGACCAGGAGAGCACAGAATATGGGGCCTGCATTTTGCTGAGTTTCTGTTTTCTCTGGGTCTGTCGTTTTCTGTTCTTTTCAAAGTCACCTTTAAACAGAAGCAGAAGCCACCTTAAAGCCATATTGCCCCCTGCATTTTTATTCTAGTATTGCTCTGAGCACAGAGATGAAATAAAACAGGGTCAGGCTTGTATTTTTGCTCTCCTTGTCTCCCTTGTTCCTTTGTATAACCCAAATAAATGTGATCTGTTCACCTGTGACCCAGTTTTATCAAGGAATTTGCCTAGGCTTAAGAACTGATAGCTTCTTAGTAATGACGGCTGACTCTTTTCCAAATCTCTTGTGTAGCATCTCTTTACTATATATAAAGATTTCCTTCCTGAGATTTTTTCGCTGTCTTTCTGAAGTCTTTCAAAGTGTATCCATATGGCAGTTATTCTGTTATCTACCTCCTCCTGACTTGTTAAGAGGATTGGCTGTGTACAACAGCTATCCTCCTGAGATTATTACTAACTTCTCCACTGTTTACTGGCCTTTATCTTTGGTATAGCCATAGAATAACTTCTAAAGGAAATATACTTTTCAGTAGTTTTTTTTAATTATTAATAATTGTGATTATTCCTGCTCTTTCAGTAATGAACAGCTGATAAATTTGCTGAAGCAGACCTGTGTGACACCATGTTTATGGAATGCTTTCTCAGAGCAGAACAATGTTATAGCTTTAGCCACAAAGTGCAGTCTAAAAATAGTTTTGCTTTGCTCCAAAGACGTGTGTGGATTGATTATTTTTCTCCTTCAGAGGTGACTTAAGCTATTAAAAAGTAGGATGAGTTCAAGAAATGGAAATGTGATTAGATCAGGTGAGTTTTATCTTTATGAGATTCTGGCTTTCTTGTAAGGAGCTGTTAGTTTTAGCCTGGAAATAAATCACTTATCACTTGCATATTTAAAAAAGACTTTACTTTTGGCAAACAACTAATCTTGAAGTTTTAATGAAGAGTGAAAATAAAAAATTACGACTGTCAGGTAACTTTGGTTGATCTTGTTCAGAATGGAGCTGTAAGTGTTTAATGCAGTTGTTCATTATCTTTGGCACTGACGATAAAACACATTTCACTCCATTGCTACAGTCTGCAGCCAAGAACTGCCAATCTAATAAAATACCTTCAGAAGCTGCAGTTTAGATCCACATTTTATGCAAGGTGTGAACCCACAAGGAAACAAAAAAATATGGGCAGGCTGTTTCCTGAGCTGCTGGATGTTGCAGAAGACCAGTGCGCTGCCGGTAACGTGGCAGGCTTCGGTGATGCTCGGGGAAGGCAAGGGGCGGTTGTGGGGACCTGCGCTCTGGGGCTCTCTCTCACTTACTAGCCAGTTTCTGAGATGCCTCAGCTCTGGTCGCCCCTGACTGACCTCTGCCTTCCTGCAGCACGCCTCTCCTGCAGTGTGATTTTTCTAGAAAGGGCAGCCATTTAACCCTGGTTAGCTCCTCTTCTGCCCACCTTTGGTAAAGCTTCTTAAATGATGGCAATTTCTTTGTCCTTGCCTTCTCCCAATATGCGAGTAGCCAGGAAGGCCAGTGTCTCAGCTGGCCTTCTGTCAAGTCCTGAAAACAAATGAAATTGTAATTACCTGTGAGATCTCTGCATTAAGAGCAAGAGAAATATGGCAGCAACACCAACTCTATTTTTGAAAACTGGTTGGGGTTTATTTTTGGGTTTTTTTTTTTGTTTGTTTGTTTGTTTTAATTAACACAAAACAGAGGAATAGTACAACTTGCACAGTGGATACTCTGTCATGGTTGGAATGCCGAATACATACAGTAATTGAAAAATATAATACAGTCCATGTTTTAAGTTTTTTTAATGCTGTCCCACAATTTCAGTCTTTAGTGTCTCTTAAATAGTCTTGAAGGCAGTTCTAACTCAGTTGATGAAGTTGCCGAAGGTAGGCTATAATTTTCGGCAGCTGGCTAGAAAAGCATCTAAAATGTTTGATATGGGAGGATTTTTGAAAATAAGCAAACCCCCAAATCAGTTCAAATTTCATTCACATTAATAACAAGGAGGTAACAAAAAAGTTTTCATATAAAGTGTCATAATTTCGTGTTTCTGTGATGAACTGGGCACCACAAAGCTGGCAACGGTGCTGCTTCATGCTGCCTGCAGACTCAGGAAGCCAATACAGTAACATTTCAATATATTCCTTGCTTTTGAAGATTTCTTCATAACCACCAAAATTGTTTATGTTTTTATTTAGGGATTGTGAAATAAATATATTTAGGGATTGTGAAATAAGTCTGAAATAATTCTTCACGAGGGATCAGAGGGTAGTAACAAGCCCGGGAACGAACACAGACTTGTGCTTTTGACACCAATGGTGATTCCTGTTTGGGGTAGACCCAGAGGCTGTGTCGAAATAAGGGGATCTGGAATCACTGACATACTTATGGGTCAAGAAGTGTACTGCACCCATCTTCAGAGGAGATACAAATTGCTGACAGCGCTCCCAGCCTTTTCCTGCTTCTGCAGAAAATGGGGGGAAGGAGCACATTCTGTTTCCCGGTTTGTACAGTTCGGTGGTTAGATGCATAGCATGAATAAAACATTATCATTCTCACAGATGTCTAGAACTCTCATCATTTTATCTAACTGCTGAGTTATACTCAGGGATTTAATAATAATAAATCTGATTTATTGTCCTGGCTGGAAGTCAATGGAAGGCAATCAGCAGCAAAAATACCTGTTAGTATTGGCATAAGATACAAAGAAGCTTTCACCAGTTGTGCTGCAAATCTGATTTTCCCTTCTGAAGAACACCAGAGGTATTCAAACAGCATATTTCCAAATTAGTTGTAGTGTTATTTAAAGAATAGAAGAATTTAAGTGGAGAACAAAATCACCAGTTGTCAAGGTTTTCTCTTGAATGGGAGTTTATTTTGAAGGAGATGGGCAATGAGAGTTTTTTTTTTTTAATCAGCTGCTGTAGTTAGGGTTGTTTTGTGAGAAATGTTATATGCTAAGATTTTGTCTTAACTTTTTTTTTTTTTAACAGATGAATGAGATTATTTTATCATAAAGTACTGATAAAGCTGGAAACTACAATGAACGCTTACACCAAAACTGTATTAGACACGGGTATTTTCTTATATAGTGAAGAGGAAGGAACTGATTTTTTAAATCTTTCCCTGCTGTATGGTATGGGGATTCTGAACTTCTGTATGTTTAAGGAAAGGCTTTAACGGATTATTCGCAACTGGCAAACTATATCACTTGCTCACACCCCACATATGGACATGCTTTGGGGAATCTTTGTTTCATTAAATGCTAATTTCTGCATGTAAAACAATTTTTTTTGAGGGGCCAGTTAGCAAACTGAGGGGTTTCTGTGGGTTTTGTATTTCTGATTACAAGTGGAATTTTCCCCAGAAGCAGAACCCTCACTTTCACTCTCTCTTCCTGCTTATGATGTCACATTTTTGATGAAATGATGACTAAATGAAAGTCACTCACATTTCCAAGTAGGCCAGCCAACAA
>JAVJGJ010000014.1:90024441-90035147 GCA_035590215.1 Microhierax caerulescens | reverse complement strand
ACTTCTCATACCAAGTAAAACTTAGATATTTATAATTCTGTTTCATCCTGATAAGATTTTGTGAAGTGTTTTTCAGCAGAGTGAGGACGTGGGTGCCCCCTGTCCCACCAGCATGGTGCCCCAGACAGATGGGGCTGCACGGGGAGGACTGAGCCCCGCACTATCTCCTGGCTCCCTTTGCCTTTCTGCTTGCCATTAAGCTCAGAGGAGTTCAAGTGCTTGGTGATGGTCACTTGTTTTTCCTGCTGAGTGAACATAAGATGACCTAAAAAATGGGAATCTTTCAGCATAATGACATTATCAGGCAGGGTGGTTTACTAGTAGAGAAAGAGCCTGTTGCAGCTTTTGTGATGCATTTCAAGGTTTTGCGTCTTTTCTTGCTCACCCTCCCAATAACAATGGTGTAATATATTAAATTAAGTGGTAACAATGTATGAAGCTGTGGTTATCATAAAATATTTACACCCATGGAGTGTTGTAAACTCACAGTGGAGCCCTAATTAACAGGTAGTCTACAATTATCCCATGGTAATTACCCTAACTGGAATTAGCTCATTATGGGGAATAGAATTTGTTTTCTGTTTAGTACTGAAAAATAGAGTTGGCAATTAACTAAAAGCAGCAGCCACTTCATCTGACTTAAAAAAATTTAAATCGCCCTCTTAGAGTCTGTCACCATTCCCACAATGTGAGCAGTTTTACAAACAAACCCCATAATCTGATCATTTCCAAAGCACGCATACTTTTTCAACCTTGTCTCTCTCTGTCAGCATTATCAATGAGTCAGGTGATTAATGTGGGATGCACAGAGGTCCATAAAAAAACCCCAGAAGGTCTATCTGAAGCACTCAGAGATACATAAATCATTTACCCTGTGAAGCTATTAGAGAAGTTGTGGAAACAGAGAGAGAGCGCGCACACTTTGTTTTGATACGGGAATTATTCAACAGAGGAGAAGGAGAGGCTCTCCGCCTTGTTAAAGCATGGCAAGCAGTATTTCTGACCAGGCCTCTCCTCCCCTGGCCATGGGGACGTCTTGCAAGTGTAAGATGGGCAGATCCTGGGCTATTTGCAAGGGGGTGACCCTATGCCTGTGGAGCTGTTGCAGGCTAATTGGAGCCCTCCTGCATCCCAGGGCACTTGGCCATCACCCCAAATGCTCGCTCCTGGGCCCCTGCTAGCCAGAGGGTGCAACACTTGTGTGCAGGACACTGCGGGTGTATCCTTGCAAAGTGTGTAAACACAGCCAGTCCACAAGAGGGTGAAAATCCTGGCTCCTCTCCCAGGCATTCCCAAACACTGGAAACAGTCAGGCATGTTTTCATCAGGCTAACAAAACTAGTGCATCTCCCCATTCAAGGCTGGCAGAGGAGCACGGGGAAGGAAAGGTCACCTACTGTTGGATACAGTCCTGAACCAAAGAGATGGGATTTCTGGACTAGACTGATCTCTGCTGGCCAAGGCTGAGGCCAGGCTGCTACTCAGCTGAGTAAAGGTGGTGTTGTCCCCAAATGCCCATTCCTGCCCCTCCTTCCCCACCAGACAGCCCTGATTCATTATACCACCAGCATCAGGGTGCTGAGAGTATGGGGGAGCAGAAACAGCTTCACCTGGGGATGCTACTAGCAGAAGAAGATCTGTAATTGCAGCCTGAGGATTGAGGACAGCATGGGCTGCTGTGAGGAATCTCCTGTTTCTAATTTTATTTTCCTATCTGCTCATAAATGTAATGCAAAATTAAATTTAAAAAGATGTGTAGGGTGTTACAAACTCCTGTCATAAAAATGTGTCTTCTAAGTCATAAATTAATGATTTGTTTTCTCTGGTTTGCCTGATCAAAACAGGAACAGTTTGCTTTTGCTGAGAGTGGAAATGCCTCCGCTGAAATGATCTTGTGGAAATAGGAAGATGCAAGATGAAAACATTTGAGTAACCTGTAGCAGCCTGCACACTGCTACAAACAAGGAAAGTGCACAAAAGGAAATATGACTTGGAGGACAAACACATCTGGCACATTATTATTGATTACTCCCTATCTCCTCAGCTGGTAGGTATGGGGCTTTTTTTCACAATTCATGAAAACCCACTGCTTTTTGACCTTCCTCCTAAAAGTATGACCTATCTACCTTCCTGTCATGTGCATAACTTTCAGTTTTGTTGGCTCCTTTGACCATTCTTTCCAGACTTGCTTATGTTTTTCCAGCAATTACACTAACTGCCACCTCCAAAGGGGAAACTAGTATTGCCAGTTATGAACGAAGTGAACTGTGAAAAGTGAGAAAAGAAAGAAGCTGGAGATATGCCTGAGCAGTATTTCTACAACACTTCCAAAAGGTAACATACATCTGTATGCTTTGGAGACAAGGAACAAAGAGGCTTTTGGTCAGCATGAATGAGGCAAGTCCTATACATCTAAAGACACTGATTATTTTTTTCTTTATCGTAAAAATCAAATCTACTAAATCACTTTTCTCTGTTTTTCAGATATCTTTAAGTTGGATGCTAGGAAAAAATTGTATCCAGATATTAGCTATTTGCCTGTGGTAATGCCTGGGAAAAGGAGGCAGGGCTACTGCATGGAGAGATTTTTGGTGAGGTTTTCTACATCTACATGGTGGCTTTCAGAAGACTTTAGGACGAGCAGGAGAGAAAATATGTTGGTCTCATCAGAATTATCCTTGATCTTACCATGATCTTTGCTTCTCCTCCAGCCTCTAGCCAAGGTATCTTGGGACTTTGTTTTTTGGGGCTGAGGCAAGTGGAGGCATAATAGAAAAAGAGATGAGATTACAGAAAACAGTCTTTTTGTTTGTTAGGATCTCAGAAGGAAGATAACCGAGGCAACACCTAACTGGAGAAAGAGCAAGAAAGGTCAAATCTTGTGCAAAGCCCAGTTACAGAGTGCATTGATTACAGAATGCATTGAAAAATGATGGCTGTCTTTCACAAAAACATTATTAAGTTAATATTAAAAAAAGTGTGCACATGCATGTCAAATTTATCTTTTTGTTGTTCTCCCTTAGCTCATCCACCTGTTTCTATCTCATATTGTCCCTTGTCTAAAGCTGCTTCATTTCAACAGTCTCTTCTCTGTCAAACTTTTCTTTTGGTCCCATGTATTTTCCAGCAGATCTCAGAAAGTGTGACTGGCACCCCAAGGGATGGAGAACCTGTCCAGGTAACTTCATTGACAAAGAGGGCTGTGAACTGGTCAAAAAAATCCCCTTCTGTTCTGTTATCTGAGATGTTTATGGTTTTATGAGGAAGTCAGTTCATTTAGTGAGTCTCTGGTTTTATATTTGTAATAGCAGCCCTTGGGAAGTTATGTTGAAGATGGAGGTTAAAGGACGTCTGTCAATGTGAAGGTCTGCATAGCCAAAATCGGGTTGGCTTCCTGGCCAGTACTCCCACAGGGACTGCAGACACAGATTTTTTGAGTGGTGTGGATTGTCACAAGAGCCTAAATACATTCGTTTGATACTTTTTTAATTTGCCTTTTTTTTTTTTTTTTTTTTAAATACCCCATTTTTTAGCTTGGACAGGCATCAGTTGCATTTTATGAGCTTATCCCACTTGAATGTTGGATAATGTATACAGGGCACTATAATGCCAGTCAGAGAAAACCAAACACAGTGTCTAGAAGACTGCTTGAAAACCTCTGTAAACCAAAAAGAGATTCAGATAAAGTGTTTAGGTGAACACAGCCTCCTTTGGGATTATGGAGCAAAGGGCAGTGCCATCCAGAAATTTTCACACCAGTGCTCTGCAAGCTAATTCTGATTCTAGAAGGGACTTGGTCATCACAGCACAACCCTGCCTTGGTTCACTACCCTTCCTAAGCAGCAGCAGGTTTTATGTTTGCATTGAAAGTCTCCTTACTCGCTTGGCAATACCCTTCTCCAACAGCCAGTGTTAAGGGCTAGCCTGGGCATCTTTACACGATACTGCATTGTGCTATATAAACATAACCTTTATTATTTTTTTTTGTTTCATTTGAAATAAATGGAACTGCTTAGTAATTTAGGTTTTGCTTTTTATTTTGAAACACAAATACATGTTTCAATTCTCTATTGTAGTAAAAATTAGGGTATTTTTAATGGGCTCAGACATGTTGTTAAATCGTTTTAGATGTTACCACAGTATTCCCATTCTTCCTTAAGTTATTAATTTGTTCCAGCACTCCTTTTGGCAAGAAAGTCACTTGCATAAGCTGTTGGGTCAGCTTTTCAATGATTTTGAACTCAGTGATTTTCTGCTTCAGCAAAAAGAAAGAGCTGAGTGAAATTTTAGTTTAGAAATATTTCTCCTCCTTTAGGATTTTGGGTGGCCATTAACTCCAGCAGGAATGGAGATATTTAGCACTTTGCAGCCTTGACTTGCTAAACCAGAGATGCTCCTGTAACCTTGTCCAGCTTCCAGGGAGCTGTGCTGCTGCAGTACCATTCCCACTTGTCCTCTGTTTCTCACCCTGTACTTTTCTTTTTTCTTTAAGTGAAGGCATTGGTTTTGTTGGAATGAGCTGTAAAATCTACCCCTCCCTCTGCCACAAACATCCTACAAGATGTAATACAGCCAACTTCTCAGAAGTGTGCTTTTTCTCTTCAGTGGGCAAGTAAAGTACTGTTAATCACTAGTGGGTGTTTTAGGTAAATGAAAGCCAACCTGGTGAGTGAGTGATCCCAGCAGGTGAATTGGCTGATTCTTTCAGTTGTTAGTTGACATTGCCTGCAGCCATCCCTTCCTTGCTTTGCTTGCATAAGGTACTAGGGAAATCTGTAACCAACAGGGAAAATATTTTTTAAAATTACAATACTACAATAGCTTAAGAAATTTTTACCTTCCTGGGATTCATTCTAAAACAGTTTGTTACAATGGAAAATGCAGTCTGTTGCAGCAGATACTGCAGCAAAGCAAACCTTGAAGTGCTCTTGAAAGCTCTCGGTGATTCCCCTTACGGAGCATGTTTAATGTCATGATGGTGATAAGTAATTCACATTGCTCTGTGTCATAGATATCAAACTTAACTGCACAGCTGGCTCTGCGGGGTTTTGTAACACTTCTGTTCACCTTGGTAGATTCAGTTTCCATCTGGAAAATTTAAATTCTGTGAGAAAGTCCATGTGAAAACCTCATGTCCCAGAAGCCAGGCTGAGTTCTGTCTCCAGATTCTCAGGGAACAATTGTTTCGTGCTTTCATCTTCAGGAGATTTCAAGCTTAAGGTGAACTTGATTCCAGGCTTCAGACATCCTTTACAAGCATCCAACCTGCAAGGCAGGAGGCAAAAACTTTGGATCCGATCCATTCTCAGTCATTAGCTCACATCTCTGTTGATGGCTGTTGAATGTGGTCTGCTGGACGCACCTCTGTCTCAAGAAGTCCCTACGCTAACAGCTGGTGGGAGCTGTGAAGGCAAGACAAAGGAATTACAACTTGAGACACGTTACAGCCTTGTCCTAAGTCTCCATTGCTGACGCCATTCAGGACAGTCTCCTGGGTTGAGCGGCTCTTTTCTCCAACCTGGAGGGACTGTTTTCTTGTGCTTCCTTAGGTAAATGATTCAACTTATGTGTACCTCCATTTCCAGGTCTAGAAAATGGGATAATGCCTCACCTTAACTGCATGTGCATGACAGGCAAACCAAGGCAGACTTCTATAAATATTCAGGCATCTGAAGAGGCAAACTATCACATAATAGGGTTTTCAAAAGAATACAGGGATCTAACTTCTCTTGGGGTGAATCACAGTGAATCACTTTGGATGCTTGTTGCTCAAATGGGGCTCAGCTCCCAAAGGTTGTGTGACAGGAGTCTGCACGAAGCTTTCACTCTTTCTTCTTGCAAACACAGATGAGACTTCTTTTTCTTCTCTTTAAAAAGTGATTCTACTTTTGTTAGAGTTTTTCACTGAAATGAGGATTTACATGCACAGGCTCAGATAACACCCTCTTTTCAATTGCCAACCACTGCTCCATACAGTTAGCTGACTTTTCAAGAGGTTTAAAGATTAAGATATACTTTTGTTTGCAACCACCTTTATTTTATTATGTCTTGGTCACAACACAAATGCAGCTTTATAAAGACATCTGGTTGATATGATTCAGAGTATAATTTACAAAACCACTTGGCTCTGTGGAGAGAATTGATTTCTTTGTCAGCGAGAGTGACTGACAGCCCAAACCCACATAATCTAAAAGCAGATGCAGAGGCAAGATCTGCCAGTCCATCACAACAGACCTCTCGAGTTAGGAAAGTCCTGTGCAGGAATACTGCACTGGGCTCAGTGATGGGAGCAGTCATTTATTTAATCAGGTGGTGCAGGCATGTGGTGAGCATGCCAGACAACACGATGAAGATAGAACACGGGGAAGCCATGTGCCATGGGAGAGGCTGTTGCTAGAGCATCTGTCTCTGAGTGGTGCCTGTCCCCGGCTGCAGTGCAGCCCCCTCTGCCTGGGGAAGCCAGGCACCAGGCACAGCTGCTGAGGCACTGGTCGGTGGGTGTGAAGAGGAGGACAGAAATGAGGTTTGTGATCATGTGTGGGACACCATGGGTCTGGCACCACCTCAAGCAGATGGTTTTGGTCCTGTTTCACTGGGTTGAGCTGGAAAACAGCACCGAGCCTCGGCTCAGCAAGGTTCTCCAGGCTGTACTGCGAGCGTGGCCAAGTCCTGTAGAAGTTGATTGATGGCATTAGAATCTTCACTGGAGCCTTCGTCCTGGACAACTGTTCAGAAACCTGGATGAATCATGTTATCAGTGCTAAGCACTGAATCATGCACCTACCAAATCTGTCAGCACCAAAATTTATAGGTAAAAAATAAGTCGGTACACCTCTTTAAATTGTTGGCAACACTTTATCAGGATAAGTATTTGGATCTTATAACCATATGAGCTTTCCAAAGTATTAATTTAATTGCACAGCCACCTTCTTATCTAATTTGCCCCTAGCTAGATCTTAAAAATAATTTAAACTTCAAAGATGATAGTAATCCCACATGTACAAAGACACTTGGAAAAAATATTTCTTTGAAATGTAACTGCTTACAAAATAGTGTTGATTGCTTGTGCTTTCCTTGCATCATTAGCTTTTCTGTGGGCCCAAAGTGCTCTTGTAATTTGTCAACTGCTACCGCTATTTAGGATCAGTTAAGCTTTCTCACATTAATTAAAAACTGTAATTAAATAACCAAAAAGCCCCTCACTGTGACTCAGCCTCAGAGTGTGCATCTGGCCCTTGTTTGAGATGGAGGGGAAAAAACCCTGAAGTTATGTCAGAAATTTCCGGGATGTTTTCTTTTGATTATCCCATAAAGGCTTTCTGCTGAAATGGTGATGGTTAAGAAATATGAGAGACAGACATCCTTTACTGAGGTAGGAAGGACTGTGGTAAATCTTTCTGGCTTATGTTGTATTTCGATCTCAGAGTGCAGTACAGGACTAACAGATCATGAACAGAAGGTGCAGAATAAATATACTTTAAAAATATCTTTTAATTATAGCCCTGTAGAAGTCTTGGTGGACTTTACTTTAGAAAGATTCCTTTCCTCGAGGAGATGGGCACTTCACTCTTGCTCTTCCATATTCACATAAAAAGGGGAAGATGGGCATTAAAGAAGCAGATCTACTTTTGCGAGCAGCTACCACTGCATTTAATAGCCATTTATATATTTTAAAAGATTAGGATGTGGCTTCTGAGTACTTTTGGAAAAGAATGAAGAGCTTTGTGCATAAGCTTTAACATATTGCACAAGATCTGTCTCCACTAATTGAATTTGGCTACTTTTTTGTTGTTTTAGTAACCACATAAAACAGGGAGGGTAAGATACCTCAACTTCTGTCTCCTGATGGAGATGACAATATGTTGTAGCTAAAGCTTTCTAACAATTAAACTGTCCTGATCATAACGTAAAGACGAGACATATTTCCTCATAACTTCCCATACAGATTCCATGAAAGCTGTGTAAAAACATTTGTTGAGCAGCTGTCTCTAGAAAGAAAAGCATGCTAGTGATATGTTTTTCTTAAATAGACACAGATTTCAGTGGACTGCTGATTTGAGTTATTTTTGGAGAATAAAGTTTTCAGAGTGAAAAAATTATCACTTCAAACTACACTTTGTCTTTCTACAAAAATAAGAGATTCAAAATGGTGTTTATTGAGCTCAAAATTTGGAGTCATACAAAGTAATTTTTCAAAAGAGGGAATCTTTTGTGCTAACTGGTGGCTTTAGAGCTCAAATTAATTGGAAAGATAAAAAGATTATCTTTTCCTGACAGAAATCTCTTTTTTATCAGCTCAGGATTCTTATTTCTGTCACAATAGATAGAAATATTTTTTTTTCTTGATCAAGCCAGAAAAGTAATTGCTTTGTTTATTTACCTTTTGTTTATTCCTATGCTGTAAACATGTTCAACTGAAAAACATAGCTGCCGTATTAAAAGGCTGTGATCTCACTTGTGAAATCATAGAGTCATAGAATCACGGAATGGCTTGAGTTGCAAGGGACCTTTACAGATCATCTAGTAACCCTCCTGCCGTGAGCAGGGACATCTTCCACTTGCTCAAAGCCTTGTTCAACCTGACCTTGAACACTTTCCCTGGGCAACCTGTTCCAGTGGCTCACCACTGTCATTGTAAAAAATTTCTTCCTGATCTCTAATGTAAACTTAGCCTCTTTTGGTTTAAAACCATTACCCCTTGTCCTGTCACTGTAGGCCTTGGTAAAAAGTTTTCCTCAAACTTACTTATAAGCCCACCTTTATGTATCGGAAGGCCACAGTAAGGTTTTCTTGGAGCCTTCTCTTCTTCGGGCTGAACAACCCCAGCTCTCTCAGCCTTTCTTCATAGGGGAGGTGTTCCAGCCCTCTGATCATTTTTGTGGCCTCCTCTGGACCTACTCTAACAAGCCCATGACTTTCTTGTGCTGGGAACCCCAGAGATGGATGCAGTACTCCAGGTGGTGTCTCATGACATGGGAATAGAGGAGGAGAATCATCTCCTTCGACCTAATGGCTGTGCTTCTTTTGATGCAGCCCTAGATACGCTTGGCTTTCTGGGCTGTAAATGCACATTGGCAGCTCATGTCTGATTTTTCACCCACCAGTATCCCCAAGTCCTTCACCATAGTACTGATCTCAAAACATGTGCAGGACATTGCAGTTGGCCTTATTGATCAACCTGCCCAGAGACCACAACGCAGCAACATTTAACCTGTAGTGGAAGCCTAAGAATCAATGGCCCTGAGAAAGCCAGAATACGTTAGGGTTGTCAACCAGTTGCTGAACGGTCTGTTTACTACTTCCCAACGCACAGTTCTCACTGTTTGTACAAATGTGTAATATGCAAGTTGATGCTAGGCAGCTCAGTACTTTGATAGAAAAATAAACGTATCATTACTCTTCCCTCTACCCCAAGGACATTGAAAATGACAACATATCCTCCCCTGACAGATCTGGCCTTTTTGGGAAAAACTTTTTGGGAAAACCCCTCTTAGGCACAATAAAGGCTATGTTTTGACGTAACAGCTTAGCTGCACAGACAGGAAAACAAATAAGGGGAGAGGAATTGCAGAGCCACAGAAATGTTGACAGGAAAGAAGCCCTTGTGGCCACCTAGCCCAACCTTCTGCTCAGAGCAGGAGCGCGGCTAGGGCCAGATCAGCTTTCTTGTGGTTTTGTTCAGCTTAGTCCAGAAGGCCAGAGATATCACCAGCTCTACAGACAGCCTGACCCAGTACTGCACTATCTTTCTATTAAGTTTTTGCTATTGCCCAACTTTATTGCTCTGAACAGAAAATTGTGCCTGTTGCCTTTCGTCATACTACCCGTCTCACAATACTAAGAGGGATTTGGTCATTATTTCTTGTAATTGACCTCCCAAGTAGTCTGTCATTACAGTGTCCCTTAGCTGCCTTCTTGTCAGCCTGGCGACAGATCCCACTTGAGCACCCCAAGTGTTCCTTCCCTATGCTTTTCCCTCTGTGTGCTACTGAGCTAGATGCTCATTTCCAGTTTCATACTGGAGATGTACACAGTGAAAGAGCTCCTTAGCACAGAGGGTGACTTCTTCCCCTCTTCTTCCCTGCCTGTCTTTCTTGATCAGCCTGTAATCATCCAGAACCACGCTCCAACTGTGGGTGTACCATCCGACCACGTCACCACCATCCCAGTCCTGTTGTAGCCCTGCCACTGTGCAGGACAACAACTGAGTCCTGTTGTCCAGGCTTTGCATGAGCTCTGTACAAGCAGCAGAAGAAATCATTGGAATTAACTTCCCCTCTGAGCAGGAATGCACCAGTCCCTCTGGTGGCCTTCTCCCTTGCATACGTCCTCCATTTGCAGTTTCTCTTTCATATCTGGACTTCAGCCCCTGTTCCCTGGTGAATCTAGTTCAAAGATCCCACCAGTTCAACAAACATGGCCACAAAATTCTTCTTTCTCTCTTGGTCCTGTAGGTCCCCTCCCTCCTCAGCAGTCCTTGCTCATAATCGGACAAGACAACATGGTGAAGGAAGCTGAATCCTTGCTAGCAATCCCAGCTGTGCAGTCAGACACTGGTCTGCCAGCTGCGTCTGCTCCTTCCAGGACCTCCCCCTGTTACTGTAAGGATTAACAAAAACACCACCTGGGCCCCCAATCCCCTCACCCTTCTTTCCTGAGGATTTATGGTCACCTTTAATCTGCTCAGGGTTTTCTGGATCTGTATC
>JAVJGJ010000014.1:90013979-90024341 GCA_035590215.1 Microhierax caerulescens | reverse complement strand
GTGGATCTGTATCACTGGGACCCACGTGGATGAGCAACAAAAAGGAGCAGTCAGGCATCTGCCTGGGCCTTGGCAATTTCTCTAACAGCGTCATGGATCTGGACTCCAGGCAAAGCTGCCTCAGCACCAAATCTGCTGGCAAAGCGGTGCTTCTCCTTCCTACAGAAGTGGATCACTGGTAGTGTTGGTCCTAATATGAAGAGCTGTCCAGCCCTGAGCCTTCCCCCAGCAGGACTTGTTCCTCGTCCATTGCAAGTGGATGTGGGAATGAAGCCTTCCTCCTGGTGACTGAAGTAATGAGTTTCCAGCTTGCCCTGTCCTGACATTGTGTCCTTTCTCGTCTTGCCTCAGTCACGTCAATGTTTTTGTTCTCTGTTTTCTAGGAATCAGGAAGCTGGATATGTGTTTGCTCTGTCTGTCTGCAGGGTCCCTTGCCTGGCTGGGCACCCCTTGTGCTGCCTCCCTTTCTCTGGCATGGTTCACTTGTGAATATCCGAATCACCTCATGCTGCTCCTCCCATGCTGTTTACTAGGAAAAAGGAGAACCTGACATTTCCTCAGGCTCTCTGGGAAATCTCTGCACATTCACTTCTCTGTAGACTAAAGGAAAGAAATACATGTTTGGTGCATGATCTGCTCCCATCTTCCCATGAAGGTAGATTGCAAGAACTGGAAAATAGGAGGACGAGAGAAATACTCCTCTGGAATGGTAGTCGGCACATGTCATATAAGCACAGTCTGGGCTATGATGAGTCTGCTGAATGCGACCTGTGAGTATCGATATCATCTCTTCTCCATTAGCTCTGAAGGCAGTTAATTGCAAGGTTAAATTCCTTCTAAGGTTGTCAGATATAACCATTAATCCACCATTTCCAGCAGGAAGGAGTAGCTACATTTGTACAGGGAGGCAAAAACATTATCCAAAAGTGGAGAAGGGGATTCCAGTAGTAGTGTGAAGTACTTCTAAACAACGTGCTTTGTGAGAGATTCATTTTATGAAACAGGATTTTTGTTTCCAGATTATAAAAGCCATAAAAAGTTATTAGAAAATGAAAAGCTGTGTACAACAGCTTCAGAGGCACTTTGACTAATTTTTATGTGAGTATGGGGAGAGGTCAGGTGTATCTTGTCCTTGCAGTCACTATTTTTCTGATGGGGCAGTCCTTTCTGGAGGTTCTGGCCCAAAATACAGCATGTTATTTAATCATCTGAAGGTTCCGGTGGCAAGGACAAGAATTAAAGCAGAAAGGTGCTGGAACACCTGGATCCTGGTGACAGCACTGTGGTCTGAGAGGGCTCTGCTCTGTGCACATGTCTTTGCTTCTGGAAATGGAGGAGCAGGTGGGTTGCCGCATGTCCTCACTGCGTGCCTGAAGGTCAAGCTGAGAAACCTGGGTTACGCTGAAGGGAACAGCTACATCCGAATCATGCAGCACAGTCTCACATGGAGATGCTAGCTCATGCCAAAACGTACTCAGTCCATATGAAAAGACATCTATCTACTCTTCACAATGCTGATTAGCTCAAGCACAGCTCTAGGCTAACACAGGAGCAACCTACACTACCAGAGCTAGCTCTTGCTTATGTTAATTTGGGCTAAATCTGGCTGCTATCCTTTATTACAGCATGTAGACAAATCCTCTCATGTTTTTTTTGTGTATGTATCTCTGATAGCATTCATTAAAACCACCCATGCCTGTCTCCTGGTGAATTTTAGCAGTTTCACATTTTAACTGAAAATCAGAATTCAGGATAAAAGGAAACTGTAAATAGGCAGGGTAGGGGACTTTCTATTGAGCAGCTTATGCAGTCTTCTGCTATGGACCCTTTGCAGTTTTTCCAGGCTTATCTTTAGGTTTTTGGTTGCTTGCTTCTCATAATCCCTGCACCATGCTGAACCAGCCCACTGATGTTCCAGTTACTGTGTATCTGTGTTGACTACCTCTGCAGCTAGATCAAATGTTTTCCAAAATCTCCTCACCTGTATACTGAAAAAACCTCTGCTGAGAACTGTTCAAAACAGCTGAATATACAGTCAAACCCACACAGTCCAGTCCATGGCCGAAGCCTCTTTCTAAATCGGACAGACAAGACAGAGTAAACAAGATAATGATCTTTATACAAGACTGTGCAGCCTCTTAAAAAAACATTAATTCTACATTTCTCTCAATAAACAATAATAACAATAGATTTCAGAAACATGCAGTGATATTAACTAACATTTCAGCAGACAGAAAAAGCAAACACGTTTCTTTCTCAATAGAGAAATACTGTAAGAAATAAAATCCTGTCTCATTCCATAAAATGTTTTCTTACAAGTAAGACCTCTGACATCTGATCAACTCAAATATTTGTATCAAAAAACTGTTTCAAATTTCTACCAGTGCTCTGCTTGAAGTACATTTAGATAACTTGTTAAGTTTGCCTGTTGATGACTATGCTATGACTGACTGTCACTAATCTGTCCAACTAACCAGCCTAATTTTTGGTTAGAGGGCCATGTGGAAACCCTGAGTAATGTAAGGAGAGGACAGTCTGAATTAGATTCAAATATTAGATATCTGCAGTTCAGACAAGTACACCTTACCAAGGCCCTTTTAAGGGAATAGACACTCTGTGTGACTCACATTGCACAGGGTGAAAGAGATTGTACTCTAGAAGCACCCAGGGCTGTGCAGATGTAGACATCTGCATTTGATGAGTACTAACCTTGGCAACAATGGAAACTAAAGAAATGGAAAGACTTCGGTCCCCTTTTTGCTACCAACACAAAGTGGGAGGAGGCCCTGTACAGGAGAAGCTATGTTCTGCTTGTCATAAGTGGTTAGATCTGTGCTTAAAAGGTATTGGATATTAATTAAATACACAGATTACAAATGAAACAATGAACAGTGCTTGATACTCCCAGGGTCTGAATTTCAACAAAGGGTTGGGAATGAAGGCTACAATGCTCTTTGCTCCCTGCTATGCCCCAGGCTACAGCCACAGCTTGACAGTTGATAGGATTTGCAGAAGTGCATAAGGGCTGGTGTGGTTGATTAGTTTTTTTTTTTCCAGGACTGTGAAATCTCAAATGTCCTTATCGGTCCTCTCACCCTTAGTACTGAGTCCAGCCAAGTACCTGTGTGAGTCAAGTCTGAGGGGAGGTTGCCCTTTGCAAATGCATGGCTACAGGCAGGGCACAGGGGAACGGTGACACATGCCGTTGTACGTATCAGCTCTCCATTGTAGGTGAGGACAGTCTGGGGGAGCTGCCTTGGTGCTCAGGATACAGTAGCTGCCTGCTTGCCAGTGCATGCTCCTTCTTGCCCCAGACAGAGATCCTCGTGACCTGGGAAGATTAACCTTTTAACAAGGAATCCTTCTGTTGGTTACTCAGTCCCAAAACTCCTAATGGAGGAAGTTTGAGACCAGTTATTCTTTATTTTTTAAAAAACCAAAGCTTTTCCCTGTTTCTCAGAAAACAGGAGATGATTTCATCTTATCATAATTGCTAAATTTATTTTTAAGATGGGAGACTGTCAAAAGCTGTAATCTTGCACGCCTCCTTTAATACGTAACATCCTGATTATAGTGGTCCTGAAAAATTAACAAGTATTCAAATAAACCCGAACAGAAAAGGATGCGAGGCCACCATTATCCAGCTTGCATGACTCATTAAAGTGAAGGGCGAAGAGCACAGCAGAGTTGCATTAATCACTTGGTTCTGCTACAGGAAGAAAAGCGTTTGTGTGATACTTTATTTACAACATACCATATGCAGAATTAGCTGATAGTCTCACAAAGACTCTAGGAATGCTGATGACAAAGGAGCATATCACTTCTAAATAATTTTGGGACGTCTTTAAGTTAAATTTCACTTTAGGTTTTGTATTTTTCTTGATAATAATGCACAAAAATTTTCAGATTTTTGTTTCTCTTTGATGAAAAAGAAAAGTTTAATTTCCTGTTTAATGGCTTCTTCCCTCCTGGATTTTAGAATATGACCAAAACTCACAAAAGTTTGAAAAGATAATTTCATGACTAGATTTTGTAAGACCAAAAGAAGGAAAAAAATTTACAAAGAGTCTAGATACCTTTTTTAGAGCAAGTTTTTGGATTAGTTACCTTGAAGATGCTCTTAGAGAAGTCATATGGTGTTGTCTTAGGTGTAGCATCACAGGTAGCTTGCTATTAAAAAAAGAGAAACAAATGGGTGAAGTAAAATTCTGGTTGCGTAGGTTCTCTGAAGAATAGTTTGGATCAGAAAAAAAAGAAAAGAAAGCATTCTGAATGGAGAAACAGACCAGAAGGGGTATCAGAAGACAAAAAAGTAGCATTGCTTCTGATGATGGGTAGTCACGGCGTATTGGTGTTTTTATTTATGCCAGGAATGACCGATTTGCAGCTGATAAGTCCATTTTGTAGTAAGGTTGAGGGCTTCAAATAGTGTTTACACCAGATGGTAAAAAAAGTACTCTTACGGGAAATTTCATCAGCATTGAGAGCAAAGCGTGTGACAGGAAACTACTGATGGGTATAAATGTTATAAATTACCATTCAAAAGAATGTACCTGGTCCAGAGTAAGACTCACTGGTGATACTCATTGTACATTTACAAGGATCTCAGAGAAGACGTTTAAAGCCCTGGTTTGTGTTGGGCAAAGGTTCACATTGCACAGCACTGTTCAGAAGTGAGGCAGCAGACGGAGAAAATCTCAGATGTGGCTGATACTAGAAAATCCAAAACACAGAAGAAAAGAGACTTGGTGCAGGAGGAAGTGACAGATTCAAAGTTGATGTTACAAAAAAACAACATATGGAGTTTCATATGCTATGGCAAACACCATAAACTGAGGCATGGGCTTGGCATTTGGAAAAATTTTAATGTAGTTTGATTATTGTTGTTTTTAGCTGAGGGCTGTTTGAGAGCCTCCTCTGGGAAGCAGCTGGGACTGATTACTGTGCAGGGTACAGTACACGTTCAGTACAGCTGAGCAGCTAGACCCAAACCACTTGTGGCACAGACCTTTGCCAGGCTCCCTGGCCTGGAGTGGCTGCTGGAGTTTCTGTGGTAGAGATCACAGGATTCCCAGTCTGAAATTACTGTATCTTGACTGGAGAGTACTCGGATTTGTCCACACACGGCAATTCTCACCTTCAATAAATCAATCGAAGGAGCTGTTTTAAGATCAGACAGTGAGTTCTTGTCGATGTAGTCCATGGCTTTTCTGTTGGAGTTGTCAACATGTTTTCCAATTAACATCAATTGAGGGAGGGGGACCTGTGAAATCGAAAGATAATTTTTATGGCCTTTTAGCTTCTAATGTGCTGTTGTTTAAAATTAACTCTTAAACTTTCCTGAACTTGCTAAAATAAAAGAATTATCTACATTTGTATGTAGTTTTCAAAGTCTGCAATACTACAACACATGCTAAACATATAATTCACCCAGCAATACCAGTAGGACTGTTCTTATGCTGTCTGCATAAGAATAAATAAGAGATACACGTCTGCAAGGTCAAGGCCTTATTCTGTTTTGTCATAACTATAGAATAACCATAGGTGGGTGCTGGGACCAACTTCATTAGTAAGCTGAAAAATAAATTCCTTTGAGGGCTCAGGTTCCAAATGTAATAAAAAATTTGGTTCATGACCTTTCCTGGGTCAGTAAAACCTCGCTGAACCTAGGCTTTCTGTTCAAGATCAATGACATTTTCTTCTTTTTAATGACAGAAGTATCAGAAAAAAAACCAATGCCTTCCAATGTAAAGTAGTAATAGTCATGATGAGCTAAACATACTGATCAGATTACGATTACTTTTTTTACTTTCTGACCCACAGGACATAAATGACCATCTCTCTCTCATTACCATCGCTCCTTTGCTACCTGCAACTTTTTCTCTTAGGTCTTACTGTTCAACAGTTAAATTAAACTCAGAGTCTTGTTCTCTGTTTGTGTTTAGCTTTGCAAAATGCTTCTTCTATTTCAGACCTGAACAAGTATTTTTGTGCCTGAAAGCTTGTTTTCTCAGTGATGTAAATTGACCTAATAAAGATTGCCTGTCTTTGCAAATTGTGTCTTTCCAGCAAGACAGCATCTTTAATCAGTTCATCTGAACTGTTCCGAATTTTATAATGTATTCCAGACCTACATATGTGTAACACAAAATATTCTAGAGTGAATTTTATAGGATTATTATAGGTACCATGTTCAATTACTGAAGCTCAGAAGTATGTGTGCATAATAGACCTTCTCTGACTTTGAGATCTCTAAATTATTTTGGTCAGTTAGATTTCTGTTTCAAGATGTTAAGTTCATGATGACAAGAAAAATTCTTTACTAACAGAATTATTGACCCAAACACAAGACACTAAATGAAATATGATTAGATAAAACTGACATCTTGTTAATATTTCTCTGTCCCTTATCCTTCAGTATATCAGAGCTGCAACACTAAAATACACTGTATACTCTAGTTTCATGCTATCTGTGAACTAGCCAAAATAGAAAACTATGGGTATCTTATAGGAAAATCTGATTTTCTTTGGTCCCATTTTCCTGCAGAAAATTTCTCTGGCACATTTCCCCCGTTGCATTTACAACTGCAGCATTCTAGCTCTTTCAAGCTCTGTGAAAAACATCAGATATCAAGAAAGCAAATACCCACGTCTCCTTCATATACACAGTCTGTGAGAGCACTCCTATCCACTTCCTACATTGTCATGGGGAAGCATTTATATAATCTACGTTTTTTAGTCAAGGTACAAACGTCTTAGAAAATGAACACAAAGACAGAGGGAAATCATGTCAACAACAACAAAAAAATGCCAGAAAGTTTTATATAAACTCTCATTTGAGGTTCTGTAACATGCAGATGTAACTGTTACAGATAATAGAAATACCTGTCATTTTAGTTGCCAACACATCTTGGCAATTTTACCCAGTTGCCCTTTGGGTGCCCCTTTTTCGTTGGTTCTTTGACTGGCCTTGCCTTACTACCTTTCACAGGCAAAATTATAGGCTGTGATCATTCCTTTTTATTCACTTCACATATTCATCCTGACTCAACTTTTTCTCTGACTCACAATATGTTTCTATTTCCATAATCATGAGTGAATGTGAAACATCCTGGGCTAATGCGAAATGGCACAGACATCAAAATGTGTTATTCATACCTATGTGAGTAATGCCCACTCATTCTTTGGTACGAGTGTATTGACTTGATGGCACCTTCACTTCCTGCCTCCTTCCATTTATTCAACCACTTGGTGAGCCTTCTTCCACAGTAATGGGGATGATTCCTCTTTTGTTCTATGTCAGAATGAAACCCCCTCAACATACCAGGATTACATCTTCAGCCAACTTTTAAAAAACTTGAGAAAAAAAGAAAAGAAGTTTAGGAGTCCTGATAAACAATTAATCATCACAGGGAACCAAATAACTGCTTCTTCATATAGCCTGCTGGAAGTGCAGGAGTCCCTGTTCTTAGTGAACAAAAGCACATCAAGGAATTCAATATAATTTAGAAGTCACGTACATTTTTGCACCTTACCAAAATCTTTCTGCAAATCATGTGTTGAAGACATCAGAGCAAAAAATGACACGTATGTCTGGAACTAATTGGTTTTCTTAGGCTATAGGTCTGGTGCATATTGAGGGACCCATTTTAGTGATAATACATGCCACTGTTAAGGTCAGTAGCTGGCCTGTAGATGTTGCAACTGCTTGAAATATTGGGTCTTCGTGTTGAAAAGTCTACTGTACATGCAAAATCTACTGGGTAGTTTCTCCTCATGGACCTATCATATTATCTGCTATGTAAGACATAAAATTGTAGGGGAAAGTTTGAGTAAACTGTATGAAACTCCTGAAATATCTCCAAAATCCAGAAAACAAACAGGAAGCGTTAGAGGAAGGAATACCCTTTTCTGTATTAATATCTGTGAGCAGAGGAGGCCAAGAAAGAAAGCTACAAAATAATCATGACATTATCTACTACTTTAAACATGACAGTAGGGTAACAAATAAGTTGGGTTTTTTAACTGGAATATTATCAAATATAAATACAAACCCCTGGAGATTCCTACTTACAATAACACTCTACTAATACTACTTTTATAGATAGATATTAATTGACAAGTGTGAACTTTTAGACACCTTCCAGGAAGCCATGGACTTGGAACTGCAGAGTTAACTCTTCCTGGAGCTCTCACTGGGTATCCGGAAATCTGGCAACAACTCTAATTCAATTGCTTGATGTTTAATGAAGAGTATTGGTAAGATATGCTGTGCAATCTACATTGTCGATACACACCAATTTACTTCTTCACAGGCAGTAACTCAGGTTCTTACCACACACGATATCCAGGTGGGAACAAAGAAATCCTGCCAGGAATAAAAGGTCTGATGTTCAGCCTGCCTTAAAAATGGCATTGTCTGTCTCTCTCAAACTTCTGATAGAGAACGACGTAAATCTTAAAATGTAATTTTAAATACCCAGTTAGTCAGGATTAGAGGATAATCTGGAGTTGGGTAGCATAATAAGTACAGCGGTTTTATTATTTCAGTCTTTTTGCTCTGGGCTGCGTTGCCAGGAGCAAATATATCTTATGTCCTGAAGAGGCGTCCCTGTAGTCACTGCAGCATCATGCTGAGCACAGATTCCAGAAGCCTTGCTCGTAGGAGGGTTGAGATCTTTTGGACACATTGGAGATGACACATCTGGTAAATAGGTGTGATGCGCTGGTTTTCCAGCTCCAAGTGGGTGGATCATAGGGTGTCACTCTTGGGTATAGTGGTGGAGGCGGGAGAAAGAAGCCCAAAAAGAACTTTATGCCAGGGTGAAACCTCATTCCTTCACTGTAATGTTGAAAAAGTGACATTGCAATGCAAAAATTATAACAAGATACGATTTTAGCTTTATTATTTCCACCCTCCCTTGTTTTATTGCAAAACATTGATTTGCTGGAAGTTTTGGTTTTTTTTGATTTTTGTTTGTTTTTTAAACCATTGTTGTTGTTATTAACAGTAATTACCATCCACTGCAGCAGGGCATTCTGTCTTACTCAAAATTAATACTAAGCAAGAGATGATCAGACTTTTTTTTTCTCTCCATTTTTTCCTAGTGCTATGTCCCATCCAATCTGTCATTTCCCAAACTTACTTTCTTTTACAAGAGCTGCACAATCTGTACAGACAGAAATTTTTAAGACTGCTGTTTTTTAAGCTGGCCATGCACTAGTAAACAGATAGCAGCTTGCTTTTTTTAGAAAATGCTTTAAATAACAGGTACCAATGAATATCGATGCAATTAGTACTTCAGTACAGTGGGCACTCTACCACAGTTCTAAATAATTTTCTGGATTATTTGAACAACCTGGTGATCAAAATTTAAAACTTACTAGTGTTTTATGTAGGTTGTTATGTTTTGTAGGAGAACAATGCGAGGTATGAGATGCTTATGCTGGTAACTGAGGATGTATGAAGCACTTGAATATTCCAATTGTCTTCTGACTCACTGAAACTTGGACGCTCTCTGTGGACCTCCTAATCCATTCAGTAAAGAGAAGTTATAAACTTCTGAACCAAACTGAACTCAAATACTTCATCTGGCCTCAGTAACATTTCTTGCATTTCTCACTCTGGAGTTTCAATTTTCTTGTTGTGAAATCATCTTACTGGGAAAAACCCACAAACCAACAAAAGCTACCCAACAGTGAGAGCTAGGTCAAACCGATTCTCCTAATTGTGTTTTTTGCTATGTATCAAGGTTGATATTTGAGTACACAGAGCAAAAGAATTGGCGGGAGATGCTGTTGACGCCTTTGCACACCCTCACACCCTTCACCAGGGACCCCTAGGGGCCTCGAGCCCTGGCTTCCCCAGATGTCAGCGTCTGCTCGTCCACCCACGACCTTGGTGACAGTGGTCCTTGGCTGTCCTCCATGGCAGCAGCCCACGGCCCCTCCCTGTGCTGCCCGGACCCTCGCGCTGCCTCCTGTGGCCCTGAGGCAGCTGCTGGGAGTTGTCGGTGCTCGCCCGTCCCATGGGGCACTTACGTCTCGGCTGGCCGGAGTAAAGCTTTCCATGCCACGGGGGCTGTGTGCTTGCACACCCCTTTCAGGAGGCAGGTGCAGGGGGCTGACAGCCTTCCTGCTGGATCTTTTAATAACATTTAGCACAGCGTTTATACTGCTGCAATCTTCTCCTTGACTCTGGGGTACAAGGAGCTTCATACAGACAGTGTAAACTAAATTTTAATTTTTTTTAAAAAAATTTACCCTGTGGAGTAAAACCTGTCTCCAGGCAGAAGCTCTGCTGCAGCACTGGCAGTGGGAAGTGGGCTGGCTGCTGACATTAACCAGGGTATTGGTCATTTC
>JAVJGJ010000014.1:89986340-89998869 GCA_035590215.1 Microhierax caerulescens | reverse complement strand
AAGTATGATCAAAACACTGGACTTGGTTGAAATGGGCTGTGCTTTGAACACCAAGAGCTATCAGCAACACAGACTGCTGGTGGCATAATGCAAAGCAACCTGACGACTGATTCCCAAGAAGAGCAAGATGGACTTCCCTGTCTCTCCCCTCCCACAGTCACTATGTATAGCTCTGCGCATTTAAAGACTGAAGTAAATGCAGCAGACTAAGACTTATTCCTTTCCTACAGGGCTGTTCTGTTAAAAACTAATGTAATAAACACTAGAAATCTGAGGATAGCAATGCAGGTTTTTAGCAGGATGACTGGGATGTGGATCCATGGTAGCTTAAGGGGAGTTAAGTTGTAATTGTAACTTCTCTCCCTAATCGTGGAGGGAGACAGTGGAAAGGCAGCAGGTCTATGTCCTGAGTTGCTTATTCCACAAATGTTGTTTCATCTTAATGATATAATTATCTTATTATACATCTTAACAACGTGATAAATTAAAACATCTTAATTCTTTTTTTGTTTACATTTTTGTGTACCCAGCCATGGGTTTTTCTTTGCCTGGTATTAGCATGCAGGGTTGGAACTAAGCCTTAACCTCTTCTTACTGCATTCAGGAAATCAATTTGTTTTGCTAAAGCAAAATGAGCATACAGTTTCATCAGCTGCATCCGAGTATGACTAGTAATAGTCATGACATAAAGAGAAGTGCCAGCTCCTGCACTTGGGTCACAACAACCCCACACAACGCTACAGGCTGGGGGCAGAGTGGCTGGAAAGCTGCCTGGTGGAAAAGGACCTGGGGGTGCTGGTCAACAGCCAGCTGAACATGGGCTGGCAGTGTGCCTGGGTGGCCAAGGCAGCCAGCAGCATCCTGGCTTGTACCAGAGACAGTGTGGCCAGCAGGACTAGGGAAGGGATCGTCCCCCTGTACGTGGCACTGGTGAGGCTGCACCTTGAATGCTGTGTTCAGTTTTGGGTCCCTCACTTCAAAAGGCAGATGCAGAGGTGCTGGAGTGTGTTCAAAGATGGCCACAAAGCTCGTGAAGGGTCTGGAGTGGCTGAGGGAATTGGGATTGTTTAGTCTGGAGAGCAGAATACTCAGGGGGAACTTACTTACTCTCTACAACTACCTGAAAGGAGTTTGTAGATAGGTAGGGACAGGTCTCTTCTTCCAGATAATGAGCAACAGGACAAGAGGAAATGGCCTCAAGCTATGCCAGGGGAGGTTTAGACTGGATACTAGGAAAAAATTCTTCACAGCAAGGATGGTCAAGCATTGGAACAGGCTGCCCAGGGAAGTGGTGGAATCACCATCCCTGGAGGTGTTTAAAAACCATGCAGATGTGGTGCTTAGGGACATGGTTTAGTGGTGGACTTGACAGTCCTGAGTTAACAGCTGGACTTGATCTCAAAGATCTTTTCCAACCTAAATGATTCTGTCATTACCAAGGTGTCAAAAGGTGTTCTTGCTGGCTGCATTATTCTAAAGGGAATAAAATAATTTAAAAAGTGACATATTGAGCCTACTGAATTGATAGCAGTCTTCAGTGGGGTTTGGGATTGGACCCAAAGGGTCATTGTATGTGCAAAAGTATGATGGGGGAAAAAAATAAATAGAGAGAAAAAGGCATCCTGATACTTAATCAAAATCCATGTATCTGTTCAGAATCACATCTGCAGTCTCCAGCGATTACCATCCTTCCACAACAACTTGCAGTCCTTCCTATCCCTCCCTCCGTTGACATTTGGCAGAGGAAGAATGAGTGCCCTTCTGCATTACCTAGTGTCTATAGCCCTGCTCACTCAAATTCCTATTCCAAACCTTTCAAAACCTCTCTGATGATGCAACCAGCCACCTGGACTTTTAGATTCCTAGTGAGGTTTTCAGGACTGGATTAGAACAATTTGAATTTATAATTTATTTCAAAGTAGGGCAGATTTGGCTTGGCAGCCTGTGGGATGTGATAAACATGGAATTCCAGCAGCAGTAAGTGTCATTTCAAGAAGCAGACAAACATTTTAAAGTTACCCTTTTATTTTGAAGTTTCATTTTTGGTAGATTACTAGAGTTCTGCTCACAGTGAATGACAGTCAATGTAACATGGTAGTTTTGTCTTGTTCAGTGGTAAGGTTACACCTTTTCTTTTGCAAATGTAACCTAAGAAAAGTGACAGGTGCTTATGGAGACTTATGTCAAGAAGTGCTTATGCTACTTCTTGCAGCTAGAGCCATCACACACATCAGTGGAGCAGGAGCTGAGTCCCATCCATCTAGGCAGGTGGGATGAAGAACATGGAATATAAAGTGAATGGAAGTGACACACATCAACATTTGGGCGCAGAAACTTCGTGGAGATTAGCATGTTGTCAGTTCTTGCCTTCCAATGTACCATAAGCAAATCTGCATCTGTTATGCAACCATTTTATCAGTATAGCCTTAGCACAAAGTAGACATCAAGAAAATGTTGAGAAAATAAGAACTTTTTCTGGGGGATACCAGAGAACTTCATTAGAAGCAACACAGAGTTTTACAGTTGCCTAGCTAGACATGATCTTGAGAAAGCGAAATTTCTGCTGTTTCACCTATGTTCTGACTTAAGCACAGAACTCCAGAGCAAACCCCCAAACACTTTGATGCCTGTCTGCTGCTCCTTATGATTCAACAACCTTTATATATAAATTCTCCTGCTGCTTTTAGGATTTTCTTCTTGTCATGGATGTATTAACACTTCAGTAAGCTCAGAAACCCCGCACTGAATTCAGCGGTGTCACTGCACGGGCAGTTCAGATACATAGTTAACGCACCTAAAATCAGTTTTTGTATTTCTGCAAAGTGCTATATAGAATTACAATGTTACAAATGTCCATAATTCCAAATTATTCTCACCTTTAAGGTTTTAACAGTACTTCTAACACAGATACTCTCTGTTAATACTGAATCCAAAATAACATTTTCCATGATCTCTAGTTTTAATGAAAATCTAGACATTGCCATCTATGATCGCCTTCTTTGTTTTCCAGTAGCTTTGCCATTCAAGAATGATATTTAATTAAGTCTTTTATATGTTTAAGTGCTTTTTCTGCCAGTTTCCTTACATATGTCATCTCTCAGTCCATGTGGTTTGCATGTTGTTCAGGCATGATTTCAGTGTGGATAACTTCCGAGGCTGTCTTCTACAGAGGCATTTTCCAGGGTGCTTAATTTCATATATGCATCAGACAGGACTTACTAACAACTTTGAAGTCATTACTAAACCCCTTGTCTCCTTCCACCTGCCTCCCAAGAAGTAAAGTAATTTCATTGCATTCCATGGTTGTTCCTCCCTGACTGCCAGGCACAGAGCAAATGCTCTGGTTAATAGTTTTAAAACAGGAAAGCTGAAAGTGGCTGGACTTGAAAAGATTGCAGCCTGGATAAATTGCTTTAGCACCTGCCAGATCCGATCAATATCCTCTTTTCCTTTAATATGGCTTACAGTAAAAAACACATACCCCCCCAACAACAACAAAAACCAACCCCAAACTAAAATCACCACCACCAAAAACAATGCTTAAGGGTTTAGTTTATAAAAAAATGCATTAATAGTCTGCAATGTTTCACTATTTAGACAGAAATCAGTAAGTCCAGATGAAGACATACTTAATCCAATGAGTCATCTTTAAAGGAAATGTACTTCAAATTCACATTTTCCTTTGAATACTACCTTTTGTCATAGATGACAATACCTACCTGTCCCAAGAAATTTCTGCTTGGGCTTCCTGCAGCTCCTGGAGAAAACTAGGGGACATCCCACCTGCAGTTATCTAGGGAAGAGTGTTTGCTCTAAATAGAAAGCAGAAATGCCCAAACTGAAAAAACCCAAACCTCTAGGCACTTGCAGTCAACATGCATTGAGAATGGCAGCACTGACACTACTGTATCATAGCCAGTTCCTCTGCCACTGCCTGTGGTTATCAGCTTCTAAGCAATGCCAAGCATCACCATTTGTATTCGGACCTTAAATACATCATGTCTCCCAACACATCTCTTAGCTAAACTGAATGTAACTGCAGGCTCCCAGCCACACTGTTCAACTCTAACGCCTGATCCAGCTTGCCAGTTAGTTCAGATGTCACTGCATAGTTAAAAAAAAATGCAAAGCACAGCTCCTCATTTTTGAGGCTGCTGTGTCATCTTCGCACCTAGATCGGGGCCCTTCTATTCGCAGACTATCAATAAAGGTGGAGTTAGGATTTCAGGGCCACCTTCTGCCACGTGTTTTGTTGACACCAGCCATCACAGGTGCACCTGGAATACAGGGTAGTTCATTCAGTCTGGCAAACTGCTTCACCTCTCCTTCTCTCCATCTAAAGTTCTGAAAGTGAAATTTAGTGGTTGGTTATGTATAACACAGCCTCCTGTGTAGGTATGTCAGTGTCTGCTACTGCTACCTGCTGAATTAATTGTTTATCTAGGGAAATCTGGTAATCCTGTGGGACTTGTGCTTTTAGTGCAGAAGGACCCGGATTTGCTCTGTTTAGGCAATAGCATTAGTACCCTGGGAATTGTTACACAAGTACAGTTACACTTCAGAATAGATGTTCAAGTCCATTGGAGACAAGCACCAAGGCTCTTTTGAAATTCCTATTTGTGTAAATCTATCTCTCTGTTGCCCAAATTGGAGGACAGAGTCCTAATTGGCCTGAGCTCTCCAAGAGACAGCTTTCTGAAAGCATAATGCTTTCTGAAAATGGAAGGACTGTAGCTGAAATTTGATGTACATTTCAAGTACTTATGCATGAAAGAAAACAAGTTCTGTCTGCTACCCACTCACTTTTCCCATGGCTGCTCGCTCCAGAGTTACCTCTTCTCTCTCCTCTACTGCTCATCCAGGTGAACAGTGAATTGCATCAGGGACCTGGCATGACTGAAAATAGCCAATTCACTTTGCCAGGTTATTTTTCAGACATATTGGTTGTCTGTTAGAGTTTGGGGCACAAACACTTGCATTTTCTCAACAGAGATGGAGAAGAGGGAGTGAGGAAGGAAGCCTGGGATTGTTTAAACTGTTATAAGCAACTCAGCTGAATGAGAAACCATAGCTGGAAATCTGTTCCAGCTATCTGGAAAAAAATATCTGTTTTTTCTCTATTTCCCAGCAAATGAAACTTGTGATTATTTCTCTGCTTCAATCTCACATAAAAGCAAAATGGGGGACAGAGGACTATAAAAAGGAAGTGAATCATCTCTGCTTCCTGTGAAGATCAGCAGTGTTTTTCTGGATTATTTTTTTGCTTAGCGTGAGCTTTGTGTGCTGCAGCTGCAAGGCTGCCGAAGAGCTGCTCTAGGAAGTAGTACATACTGGTATCAACAGGTAGCAACGGGGAACTGTAGTTGATGCCAGGGTCATGTTCTGCCATACGGACTGTTCATCTCGCCTATCTGGAAGCCTGCGGATATCAGTCCTTCTTGTCCCTGCTAGGGAAGGAGTAACACAGTTGACCACAACCATGGAGTGGGCCACAGTAAAGGAAGAGCTGCCAAGTCTTGTGGTTTGTTTTTTTTTTGTTTGTTTGTTTGTATGTTTCCTTGTTTGTTTGTTTCAGAAATGCCCATGCAAACACTGAAGGTATGCAGGGAAGCTGCTTCAGCCACCTTCAGAAGCAGGTCAGGTGAAGGTGTCATAAACAAGCCAAAACCAGCCTTCCTTTGGCAGTGGGCAAGGTCAATAAAGCCTGTTTTTTATAGTTAATCCTTATTCCCCTATATTGGCAAGGGTGAATGGAACAATGTTTGGTCAGATAAATTCCTCCATTGTTTTTTATGGACTAAGGAAAGCCTGTCAGCCAAAAGAGTTGCTTCTGTTCCCTTATAATCCAAGGACAATATAACAGTCTCTGCCCCGTTGCCAATCTCTGCTCTGGGCAACAGCAACAACTTTCTTCAGACTGAAGAAACTTCAGGCATCTTCAATATTGAACGTTCAAATCCAGGCAACATGAGTATGAAAGGCTTCAAAATCCAGATTTTCTAAGGGAGATTGTGAGATGGTAACTGAAAGTGATTTTTCTTGTCTTTGTGTTTATCTACTACCAATGTAACTTCATTTGTTTCCACTGATTTTTCTTGGATTTTGTTATATCTGATTTACATCTTTATGAAAGAGAACGAGATCAAAGCAATGACGAAATCACTGAGTCACTTTGTGAATTGTTCTTCTCACTGTTGCCAAAGAAGAAGTTACATAATCAAGATAGGCCTCTCTATAGGCATTAATCCAGGAAAGCACTAAAGTGCCAGCCCAAGTCTACTCCTGTTTAGGAAAACACGTCTTGGGCTCATGTATGTTACTGAGTAGAGATCCCTTCCTGAATTAAGGTGATCTCAAATATATGTAGTTCTATATGGATGATACTATAGGAGACTAAGTGGTGTTACTGATAATCCAAAAAATACAGTGCTGTAATTAATTTTTTGTGCAGAAGTTCACTATGTGTGTGTGTACTCTGGAGATATACCTAAGGAAAAGATTGTTCTATTGAGCAGAGCATATAATAATATAACTAGGGCACTTCTGCTGCAATATAGCTTTTATCTTCACAATTTTTGGTACTTTTTTAGCTAATAATTTTATTTGTTGGTCACATCAAAGTGCCTGCTAAATTTACTTCAATAGTTTCACAGATTCTGGTTAAAGAAGGTTGTAGTTTTTTTCTCAGACTCAAATGCAAAATGCATTAAAAAGTAAAAATAAGATGCTGTAAGAAAAAATTGCATTTAACTAAACATAAAAGAAAAAAAGAAGAAAGAATGACATCAATGAGGCAATCAATATACAGGTTAGTGTTCAGAAAAGCTGTCTGCACACATAAAGGAGAAACAGTTTGATGGAATGGTACTAAGTCAGAGTGAAGTTTCAGAAAAGCTCAGATAAACATAATCCACTTGTGATCGACCTTTCTCACATTTCTTAAATGGTTATGCTTGCAAAAGATTAAAAAAGTGCATGTATCTTATTCGCGTTTTCAGCACAGTATAGGTAAAACAGCCACAAGATGGCAATACACCATGCTGTGAAAGAAAATGACTACATTTTTTCTGATTTTAACCCCTCCACGCATGGCTGAAATGCGCTGCCTTTTTAGCTCTAGGAGACATAATGAGGAATAGACACAAAGCAATCATTTTAAGAAAAAATACCTAATCCCACTGCTGCTATAAACATCTTGTTTCTAATTTCTTTTTTACTTTCTTGTGGTTTCTTTCCAGCTACTGCTGTTCTGTTTGTTGTGTGCAGGGAGCTTTTGGTTTGAATGAGTGAAAGTGCTAGGGGACACAATATCCACTAGCATCTCTGCAGTAAGGGATGGGTCTGTACTTGGGAATGTTGCAGAGACTAAAGCTGATTGCTCTTGGCAGTCAAAGCATGGCTCCATCAGTAGTGAGAAGAAAACAGATGTCCTTCTCCCCTGGAATAATAAAAATAGAAACAGCATAATGTTATGAAGAGGGATAAAATGGAATAGTGCAATGTTCAAAGCCGTGTTCTTGGAGAGGAACTTCTGCAGCAAACTAAAAACTGTAATTGTAAAAGGTGGCCAGAAGACACCTGAATGTCTTGCCTGAGCATACAATAGCACTGAGTCACCAGTATGAGGTAGCTGCAAAAAAGACTAATGTAATTATAGGATACAGCAGGTGAAGTGCATTTTTCAGATGTTCTGGAAGGATGTGACATTGCTGTTTCTTTGCATTCCACTTGGACCACAGCGATCCAGTACGTCAGGACACAGATGACAGGGCAAGGAGATGGTTCCCCTCCTGTTCCCTGGAAATGTAACTTAGCTTTCTGATGTGGTTACAAGGCAGGATGTTGGGAAGTGTCTGGTCGATGTACGTCTGGTCGATGTATGGCATTTACAGAGTCAGGATTAATTAATGACTATATCTGAAGGCAGGAGGGAGTTTTCCTCAGGTCAGAAGGTCAGGGATTGTTGAATGTGGTTTATGTTTTCATGGGTACAGGAGGATGTTACTTACATCCTAAGGCAACCTGGGAATTTAATCTGAAAGTGCTCGCCTCTTTTCTTCTTGTGACATGTTGCAGATGACTTTTGATCTTCTGATACTGCCTTCAGCTCATGACATGTTGTGCAGAACAGGTAGATCTGTGGGCTGTCTTCAGTAAATGTTTCTTACATTGTGCACTACATACAATTGAAGGGCTCTGGGCCAAAACATCTAAATAGTGTTACGTTTTGTTATATGATCCTATAGAGTAATATTTTATTAGTCCTTGTCTCTAAATGCTTGGGTTAGAAATGCTAAGGAAGTTACAAGTGAAATGAATCACCAATTTAGCTTTAGAGTATAAATAGGCAAGATACAGATGAGATGTTTTATTCCATTTCTGCAATCCTGAGCAATTTATTCTCTACCCTGCTGGCTTTGAATTGCTACTACATTCCCTGATTGCCTGCTGCTCATAAGGGTCAGAATAACCCATCTGTTAAATTGCTGACCACGTCTGACGATCCCAAGAAAGGTCACACTTCATGATATTCTGTCCTCTGCATAAAATCAGACAATGTAAATTGAAATCCTTCTTGCCTTTTGTAGACAGCGGGTCTATAGTTTGTAACTGCAGCTGGAATTGCTAATACACTTTTGATTACAGTTCCCCATCTTTCTTGTATAGATTTAAAATTTAACAAGGAGTTATATGCATCAACCTACAAATTTGTTATTAGATTGCTCTGCAGGGTTGGTTTTTTTTAATTAATTCCACTAAAGGGTTGATGTATACCCTGATTAACCAGTTTGATTCAATTATTGTAAATTGCATTCAGCTACTTTCTGCTCCTCGCTGATGTACACTTTCAGTGAGGATAAATGTGTTTTCCTTTTAGGAATTGCATTGTTACAGCATGAGATAGATTGAGAGATGTTTAATGAGTAGTCCAACGTTTTGTTCTAAATACTATTTATTCTGGGTACACCAGAACAAAGACATCATGATACTGATGAAACAGTTTTACAAGAGTATTATCTGCACAATGAATATATTCAAGCTGCAGGGTAATGCCAGGGATTCATGGTTTACATGTTGAAAATAGCAAGGATAGAGATAACTGGCAGTTAAAGAGTCTGCGTCTCTTAAGTTGCCAGTTGATCTTTTGACTTTGGTTCCAGCTTTTTTTGTCACCATAACCACTAGTCTATAGTGACCTGAGTTGTGGCTGTTACCAGAGTTACAGTGGCTTCTCATTAGACATTGTTTCATTGATGCCAGATTTGGAAAGAAAAAAAAAGAGTACATTCCACCTCTTCTTTCCGCTCTTCCATGTGCGTGAATGTCCATGAATGCCTTCACGCCACCTACTATACAATAAAACCGTTGTGGTTAAAAGGGAAAATAGAGAATACTCATGGAGAAAAGGTATCTCTGCTGTTTCAAAACAGCTCCTTACTACAGAGTCTGAGGTGTGGAAGAGTTTATTAGTTTACTATGGCTGGTTCTGTATTTTTAATGGCTGACTTTCTCATTCGGAAATCTGTTTTTTTCAGAAGAAGCCTGTTTGTGGGAAAGGCTTAGTCTCATTTTTTAATGTGGATTTGGACATCTTGCTTTAGCCTTCTGAAAAATAAACAAATACAGTTTCTTTTGCCAACTAATTTTTCCCTTAGAAAATTTAGCCACTTCTGAAAACAGGACCTTTGAAATATTTGGAACAGAAAAGATATAGTGTGATCTCTCTGTCTAGTCATGGGTTTTTTTTTGCATATGCTTCATTTGTGAATACTTTTGAGATTTTGACTACTTTGATTTAGCAAGGTAAACTTCAAAATCTTAGGAATTTTCACAGAAGAAGAACACTGTTTTTCATGCAGCTTTCCTAATTGTGTCTCTCCCTAGCCTATTTTTTTTAACTCCATGGTCTACCTACTATATGTGCAAAAATATTTTCATTATATTCCTGTGCTCCTGTGTCATAAGCCCTATCTGTACCCTCCTCATTTCAAAAAAAGACTCCAAGAGGTATCAGTTCTGTTTCCCCCTACTCTTGGTCTTCTGGTTCATGCTTTTGATTTGTTTCTTGTTAAGTGTGGTATATATCACTATGACTTTCTATGGCACATTCCATTCTATGAAAAATGATGGCTAGATATTGCTACTGCTACCTTGATCTGAAGTGCGCAAGAACGGCATAAACAGATTTCAGATATGTGCTACTGCTGGAGCACATGTAGAATCCCAAGGGTTAAAATCTGACTGCAGATATAGGAAGATACATTACGTAGGAAGGAACAGAAAAGACTGGAACAAAACCCAGGACCATTCTCAGTGAATTTAGCTGAGAACTATGCACAGCTGTTTTTGTAGATACTGTGCCATGTCAAGATACTTATATTCTGTGTGTTTTGGAGCTATTTTTTCTTCTTTGTGTTCCCTATATCCAAACAGAGCAATTTAGGAGTGACTCAAGGAAAACAGAATCACTTGTCTCTATCAGTTAAAAATGCAGGTACCAAACTTTTCCTTTCCAAGTGTGTCATTTCTGTGCATTTAAATAGGTAAGTACACATTGGCTGAAAGGCTTATAGTGATCTTAATGTGTACTTACCCATTTAAATGCACAGAAATGACACACTTAGAATGGAAAACTTTTCTTAGCTCTTTCACTCTTTTCAGCCGTATAGATTTTCCTGATATCCTTCCTTTCCTTTTCTGTACTCTGACTCATTGATCATACATCACTAATGGTTTTTTCTGTGCTTCAGTTTCTCCATCTGTCAAATGAGGAACACCTATACTTGGTGTTGTGTCAGGGTAATAGATCTATTAGAAATCCCTCAGGTAGTCATTGCTGTGTTCCCATTTGTAGGCAGCTGCTTAAATCAAACCACTGAGGTACTAGTTTTCAGTGCTCTCAGGCACTGTAGTTTGGTATGTTCAAATACTGCTGCTATTCTAGGCTATCTTGAAAGAAGGGGAAAATACTTTGCTATCTAATATTTAGAGAGGCAAACTTTTCCTGGCAGTTGGCTTGTTTGTAAATGGAATAAAATATGCAAATTTAGAATATCTTGGTCTAGTGGCATCAGAAAGAGCAGATGTGAAATGTTACAGTATTGGAATTTGGTGGTTGTTGTGGTTTTTCTTTGTGTGTGTGTTCATGCTTTTGATTCTGCTTTCAGTAATTTACAACACTTATAAAGGCAATGGACAAACAGGCCACTGGATTCACTCATGAGGTATAGGTTAAGACAGTCCTTCACAGAATCACAGACTGGTTGATGTTGGAAGGCACCTCTGGAGGTCATCTCTTCCAACACCCCTGCTCAAGCAGGGTCACCTATAGCTGCTTGCCCAGAACCATGTCCAGACAGCTTTTGAGTATCTCCAAGGATGGAGACTCCACAACATCCCTGGGCAACCTGTGCCAGAGTTCAGGCACCCTCGCAGTGAACAAGTCTTTCCCAATGTTCACAGGGACCCTCCTGTGTTTCATTTTGTGCCCATTGTCTCTGGGCCTGTCACTGGACACCACTGAAAAGAGCCTGGCTCTGTCCTCTTTGCACCCTGCCTTCAGGTATTTATAGACCTTGATGAGCCTTCTCTTCTCCAGGCTGAACAGCCCCAGCTCTCTCATGCTATCTTCATAGGAAAGGATGTTCCAGTCTCTTAATCATCTCAGTGGTGCTTCGCTGTACTGCCTCCAGTATGTCCATGCTTCTTTTGTACCAGGGAGTCCAGAGCTGGACACAGCACTCCGTGTGTGGCCTCACCAGTGCTGAGGAGAGAAGGATCACCTCCCTCGACCTGCTGGCAACACTCCTGCTCATGCAGACCAGGATAGGATAGGATTAGCCTTCAAAGACAGGAGCACTGTTGTGGCTTCACGTATTCCTGCCCTGTCAGGGAAACTCCCTGGGCCATCTCTTTTCCACCTTAACTTTGCAACAAATTGCTGGATGGAGGGCAAATCTCTTGGATACTATCCTTCAGGCTCAATGAGTGGTGGCTATAGCCACATCTCAAAATAATAAAAAATATAGATGAATGAACTGTGTCTTTTATGGATGCATCAATATATAAGAGATTCAATTAATGAAAATTTTAAAAAGGTTGTAGCACCTGATAGCTGAAGAGAAATATCTGGTGTGGATTTAAAAATCTCAACCTCCTTTTTCCTGGTAAACGGTTCTCCCTCCGGCCAGACACATAGACTGAAAAACATATGGTTAAACAGAGACAGTGCCCTGGGTTCAGCTGGGAGAGAGTTGATTTTCTTCTGAGTAGCTGGTGCAGTGCTGTGTTTGGGATTTGGTGTGAGAACGATGTTGAGAAGGCACTATGTTTTCAGTTGTTGCTGGGTAATTTTATATTAAATCAAGGACTTCTCAGTTTCTCAGGCCCTGGGGAGGGCTGGAGGGGCACGGGAAATTGGGGGGGACACAGCCAGGACAGGTGACCCGAACTAACCAAAGGGACATTCCATACCATATGATGTCATGCTGAGTATTAAGTTGGGGGAAGAAGAAGGAAGGGGGGGATG
>JAVJGJ010000014.1:89971725-89982846 GCA_035590215.1 Microhierax caerulescens | reverse complement strand
GGCGCCTGCCCCCGCGGCGGGCGCCTGTCCCCGCAGGGCCGCTCCCGGGCTGCCCGCCCTCAGCGCCGCCGCGCGGCCGTTGGGCTGCGGCGCCTGTGGCCACCGGCAGGTGGCGCTGCCGAGGCTCCCGCCGCCGGGTCGGGTGACTGTCACTGCGGCGGCCGCCATTTGCTCGGGGCCGGGACAGCGTCCCGCAGCGGGCTAGCGCCGCGGCCGTGTTTTCGGCTGGAAAAGCGTTCATCCTGCTGATAGCGCGTCAGGCTAAACCGGAGAGATTCCTCTTCTGGCTTTGGAGCAGGGAGATTTGCCAGAAACCCGCACCTGGGCTGCTCCCGCTGGGGGAGGGGGGCGATGACTACTGCGGAGTTGTGTGGCGTTTTTTTTCACACAGATACTAAACACTGTCTTTTATTCTTTCCTATAACCCAAAAGTGAGCTAGCCGCATCCTTTACTCACAAAGTGCAAAGGTGAGTCGAAAGGCGGAGAAAGCAGAAAGCCTCTGCAGACATCTGAGGAAATGAAAGTTCAAAGCATGCAGTGTGGAAATGATGATGGCATTAAGAAAATCCCACCCGCCACCACTGACTTCTTGTCATCTTGGGTATTTCTGCTTATCAAAATTGGTTTCAGCTGGGGAGGTGCATTGGTAGCGCCAAGGAAGTGGAAGCAGGTTGTTGCACATAGGCCTGGGTACCAGCACACGTGGTGGGTTCAGCATGGGGATGCGCCTGCAGAAGGATCCTTGGCAGAGCAGCCCACCCCAATAGTCATTTGGTTCAGCTGGAGATGCTCAATGTATGTTTTGCTGCAACTGGGACTGCAGGTGCCTGATGCTGATTTTTCCAGCTGGCGCTAGCTGTATGCCAGACAGGACTCTGTATGTATTTGCACTAGCATTTTAAGACCTCAGGTAGAAGCTGAGGCGAGTTCTGCTACCAATGGTACCGCAGTCAGGATGCCACTGTCCCCAGCTGGAGAAACTGGCAAGGAGTTGATGTTACCACCTTGAAGGCTTTGTAGCAGGTACTCTTCTGTCTGTCTTCTGAGTGGTGGAGTATGGCCAGGTTGTCTGCGTCAACACTGAGTTTTTATGATCACATTAGTGACATTTCTACTGGTTCCCCATAGTTTTTTAGCAGGCCTGTAAATTGGGTAATTGGGTTAGTTGAAAGAGGAAGAAATGGGAGTTATCTGTTACTGTTTTAGTATTACAGATCTTTAAAATGTCAGCCAGCTTGGTAAGGAAGGTGAGACTTTTCACTCCAAGGAATAAACTTCAGAACAAAGCTTTTTTTTCTATGCCACAGCTGAAAGTGAATTAGCAGTAAGAAATACATCTTTCAGAGCAGCCCAAAGTATCAGGAAGGAGGGAATTTAAATAACAGTCACATTTTAATTGGCTCTGATTTCTCCAGTTTCCTCTGTTTTGTATAAAATTGTCTAGAAGGTGGTTTCTTTAAAATGAGTCTTGTGTTTCACTTCTATGTGCTATTCCACATGCTTGAATTATGTGTGGAAAAGGACAGAACATGTGATGAAAAATTATGGCCAGACTTACCAATGTAGATTTCAGCAAAGCCAAGTTAATGAATTATATTTTCAGCTGTATATAAAAAACTCCACATGATAATCTACATTACTTTTTGGTGTTTTAGCTTATTCTTCTCATGACAGTTAAAAAAATACAGTATTAACAAAACAAAACAAAAAGTTAGCTGTTATGGCTACCTTATAAAATTATTAATGTGGTTGCTTAAAAACATATTTTATAAGATTACTTTAGACTTCTCAGATGACAGTGTTTTAAGTTATGGTATTGACCATGGAGTGTACAGGATGCCTACCTTTCTGTAGGCCTAAAGGCTGCCTGAGGAAACTTGCAAGAATTTAGGGTACAATGACCTTCTGTGACAGAATCAGAAAAACTTCATTACCATGGTGGAAATAGTAGTCTTAGATTTCAACAAGTGTATGTAGTTGCAGGATGTTCCTTTCATCCCCTTGGGGTGAACCTGCCTCACAGCGCTATGCCATATGCTCAAATTGCAATTTTCAGATAGGATTTCAGGGGCTGCTGCCACAATAAGGCAGCTTTTTACCTGCAACGTAGCCGAGGCATACATTAACACTTAAGTCGCTTGGTGGCTATAAGATCATTAACAAATCGATTTAAATCGTTTCAAGACATTTTCCCACCTCATTTTCAACCTGTTGAGAAAGGCTCCTCTCTCCTGTTTGAAGATTGCTATTCTTTCGCTAGAGGGCACTATTAAACCGAAAATACTGTATTTTAGCTGGCAGATGAGTAAAGGGAGATCCCGTGTTGTCAGTTGCAAGAAATCCCGAGAGAAATTCAGCTTTCTTTAACTCGACTTTTTTTTTTTTTTTTTTTTTTTTAACGTGTACTGTCACTTTACTACCGTTACTGTTCTCCACTGGGAAAACCCACTGGAATCATATCAGCCACATATCAGACTTCTTTCACTGTTTCATGCATTTAAACTGTAGCGTATCAGCCTGAAAAAAGATGGTGGTGCCAAAAGGCATAGTGTGAACAGAATACTAGGCAAAGGGAATTTCCTCCACGAATATGGAGATGGCAGTCTCATTTTATTTGTGAACATTACGAATCTCTTGCTTCATTCCCTTATATCCTTCATTTCAAGATCCAGAGAAAATTATCAAGAAGCTTTCACAGTTTCATCTTGAAACTTACGCCTTTCCTATGGAAAAAACCCAACAACATTCAGCTTATAACAAATAATAAACACAAAAGATGTCTATATAAACAGTTGTGGAATGAAAACTGTTGAGTATAAGTCTGAAGAAACCTAGAGCTTTGACATATTTACAGCAGACTTCATCCTGCTGGTATTAGTTTGCAGTACCTTTATTTTGGAAACCATTTTGTGGTCTGATATAATTGTCTGCTTATAGAATTTGGGGAAAATTCCACATGCTACACCCCTTAGTCTTTTTCTAAGAAATGTAGTAATGTTTCCCAATATAGGGAGGAAGAGAGGCGATGACCTAAGGCATGTATTGTTGAAAACGAGGATGTGATTTTTCCATCGCTGTCCATCTGGTGTCTTTCATAACACAGTCTTAATATAACTAAGTGTGTGAAAGATCAGAAGCAAAAGCAACTGCTTCAGGGAATGCAATAATGAAAACATTTCACCAGTTTTCTTCTGAACACGATAAGATTATAATAGATGGCTGATAGCCAACACTCAGCAGTGTCAAAGAAAGCAAATAGATGAGGAAAATATATAGGTTGAGAACAATGTTTATGAATGCTGATGCTGAGTTCAACAAATTGAGACTGAAGAAGGCATGGGTCAAGGAACTATGGAGAACTGTACAGACCTATGCTTTGAAAATCATCTTGCAAACCACTTGTAACCAAATGAATTTTTGAGTAGTCTGGTTTTCAGTAAAAAGGGGAGATAAATCACTTTGCCTATATTTTGGTAGTTTAAAAATACATGCTATGTGTGCAACAAATTTTTGGAAGAGACTGCGCATAAACACCGATTTTCTTGGAAAGCAGTATGGGCTAATTGTTTGCTGACTGAGGTGAAGTATCACGGTTAGGTTTGTGATTCCTACTTCAGACACAGGACAGACTAGTTTCTATGCCCTTTTCCTTTCCAGTTCCCTTGTCAGGTCCTATGGAGTAGCAGTCCTCAGACCCACAGCAAATTGAAAAAACTGCACAAGCCAGCAAAGGCAGAACGGAGGAACAACCACAAAACCACAGATGAAATGCAAAGAGTAAATTTATTTTTGTTACCTTGCCAACTGAGGGATCCCCGAAGCAGCACCTGGGCAGAGGCACACAAGCTGGGACGCAGGCACTGCGGAGCTCGGTCCATGCTGGAGGATCACTGAACCTGCTGTTTTCACCTGTATTTCAGGGGTTCATGCAGGTGTAGTTTACTACTGTGCTTTGATCTTTCCCACAGCAGGACAAGAATCTCAAGCATGTCAATAGGGTGCCTTTGAGTCTATCACAGGCCTATATTATCTAAACACAGATGTTCTATGGTCAGACAACAATTTGTATGATATATGTGTTTTTTGACACCCTAGCTGCAAGTTACTTGAGCGTGTCTACAATCCTTGCCAATCTTCCATTATTTTCTCACAAATAGTAAAACTGGGGCTGAGGAGGAGGGTGCAGCTGGATATTCCTGCAATGTGTTGCTTACTCCATGTTGTGGCCTGCACAGCTGCCAGTGCAGAGGACAGTCTGTGCAAAGATGCTCAGCTGTACTCAGTTCTACACTGCAAAGCATGGTGAGAGCTTGCTCAGTGGGCCCCCTTGCAGTACTACATGGTGAAAGCCTATGGGCAGAGAAAGGTGGTTTTTTTCCCCTCTTGGCACAGTTATGTACTGTGCTATAAGAGGACACTGAAAGCCCCCAGCTAGTATTTGCTGGGCCATTTACTGAAAATGGGTATCCAGACCCTTCAGCTTCCCATCAGATCTCAGCTGGCTGATTTGTTTCAACTTCCTCTTCTGTTTCTCTGAGTGGTGCCTGTGGCACTAATGCTCAGGGAAAGAAAGTAAAAAATAACTGAGAGTAAAATTAAGAGTGAAAGGTCAGACAGTTCATAGGACCCTTTTAAAGTGGGCCAGCAGATTACGGAAGCATCATAAATGTATAGTCTGTTACATAGTCTCTTTCTCACTTTATGCACAAACTTATTTAAACGATAAACTGCAGTGTTTGTTTCTGTCTGTATATGAACACCCATAAGAATGCTTTTGCCTGACCTGTGCCTTTTCTGCACTCCTTTCGCTCAGTGTAGTGGGTGAAGTTTGGGCAGTGTCCCACTGAATAATACATGTATCCTTTAATAGCATTTATGTGCTGCTTTGTGTAGGCACTGCCAGAAGCCAGCCAGAGCTGATGCTAGGCCTGCACATTTGTGACACTGAGCAGAGACAAGTATGTGGGACCTGATTGCATGTGGGGCTTTGTCAAACTGTTCCTTGTGTGAAGAGCAAATGACACAGCCATCTAAGGTGTCAGCAACGAGAGAATAATGCCCTTCTGTGCCTTCTTTTAGCTAAGCAGCTAATATGTGTGTATATCAAAAGCTGCTGAAATAGTAAAAGAAGGCGGCGTTGAGAAAAAGAGAGTAATGTGAGACCATCAGCCTGTGTGGTTTCTACCTATTGTACAGGCACGGGAGTTAATTTTCATAGTTGGCACTGGTTACATCTTCCTCCCCCCCGCCCCCGATTCCTCACTCCTCCCCTCTTTTTATTCTTTCTCTTGGGTCATAATTTATTTGTTAAAAAAGGGGAGTGGTTGGACATATTTATTTATATTTTCTTCTCTGAAATACCACTGGCTTGTAATGGCATTAGTTGCAGAGAGATGTTAGCCTTTGGCTAACAGCCAAGTATTTTCAAAAGGCATGCCCTCCTGCACTCTCAAAGCGGTACCAGCCCATTTAACTGTGTGGTAGACCCCATCCCTCACTTGTGCTTGTGTATGAGATGAGAAAGAGAGGGTTCATCCTCTATTACAAATTTAGCTGCAGGGTGAGGAGCAGAGAGGAGAAAAACTTGGATGCCAGATACATATAATTGGATGCATGCCACTGCAGTCTCTGCAGCACAGGCCACATGCCAGATCTCTTTCTTAGCTTGGTAAGGCAATTGATTAAATCAAGTTAACCACTGTATGATTCTAAACTTTTCTTCTTGCTGGCTTCCTTTTATCTAATTTCCTTCCTTCCAGAAGATGCTGCTACAGCTACTCATTGGATTGCTGACTGTGAAAGTGACAGGAAAAGTGTTTTTTTTCTTAATTGGAATGATATGACAGGAAAGAATATCTGCCTAGGACATTTTGCTCAGATAGAAATCCTATACAGTTACTATAAGTTGTGTCCTCCCACTCGTATTTCCTGACTGGTGTTTAACTAGGCTCTGTCCTGATCTAAATGGCTGGTAGAGCAGATGATACAATTGTGTGGTTGTGCAGCACCACAACCAGTGCTAGTGAAGGAACTACAGCTCTCTTAGCATTTTGGTAGTGCCATGTCGTATAACTGGAGAACTTGGCCAGTTCTCCAGAACTTTGAGGTGGATTTGTTTAAAACTTTTCCTTAAAGTGGACTCTCAAAGAAGACTGCAAGATTTTAAAGTGAAGAGATGTCAGAGAGAATGAGAATATAAGAACAGTTAGCAGTTTTTTCCTTAAATAATGAAAACTGAAGGTGACTGGAGATACGATAAAGGTCCGTAATTAAATCGTCTTCTGCCACTGTGTCATTGCAGTTGGATTCTTGTTTCCTTCCAGTTTCAGACAGCTCAGTAGCTTCCTGGGTTGCAGCAAATTCGTAGGATACAATCATAAAATCATTTAGATTGGAAAAGACCTTTACGATCAAGTCCAACTGTTATCTCAGGACTGCCATGTCTACCACTAAACTAGGTCCCTAAGCACTACATCTGCATTTCTTCTAAATATCTTCAGGGATAGGAACTCAATGACTACTCTGGGCAGCCTGTTCCAATGCTTGACAACCCCTTCAGTGGAGATATTTTTCCCAATATCCAATTAAACATTCCCTGGTGCAACTTGAGGCACTTTCCTCTTGTTGTACTGCTTTTTACTTGGGAGAAGAGACTGACACCCACCTGCCTACAGGCTCCTTTCAGGTAGTTGTAGAGAGCAAGAAGGTCTCCCTCAGCCTCCTTTCCTCCACGCTAAATAGCCCATTCCCTCAGCTGCTTCTCAGACTTGTGCTCCAGACCCTTCACCACCTTTGTTGTCCTGCTCTGGACACACCCCAGCACCTCAATGTCTTTCTTGCAGTGAGGGGCCCAAAACTGAACACAGCATTCAAGGTGCAGCCTCACCAGTGCCGAGGACAGGGCATGATCACTGCCCTAGTCCTGCTGGCCACACTGTCTCTGGTACAAGCCAGGGTGCTGTTGGCTGCCTTGGCCACCTGGGCACACTGCCAGCTCATATTCAGGTGGCTGTAGAGCAACACCCCCAGGTCCTTTTTCACCAGGCAGCTTTCCAGCTGCTCTTCCCCAAGGCTGTAGCGTTGTGTGGGGTTGTTGTGACCCAAGTGCAGGACCTGGCTCTTTTTCTTGTGGAATCTCATACAACTGTCCTTGGCCCATCAGTCCAGCCTATCCAGATCCCTCTGCAGAGCCTGCCTGCCCTCAAGCAGATCAACACTCCCGCCCAACTTGGTATCAACTGCAAAAAACTTTTGCAAAGTCCTTTCAATCCATGGAAAGTTTCTTTTCCATTACTTCAGAGGCTGGAGAGTCAGCTCCCTACTACTTCTGACAGTCTCTTTGCTTGGGCTGCAGGCACTCCTTTGCTGAGCCCCTTCTCTTGCAGCACCTTGTAGACTCTGGAACTTCCTCTCACTTGCAGCTTGGTGACAAGGTAATAGCACAGACAAGGTAATAAGTGGGCATACATAAAAACTGATTAATCCTGGATCAAAATTGTCTAAATTCTACAAGAACACCCATTCTGAAATGAAGTGAGGTCCTTCTTGGCTGGTGGTAGCTCCCATGGCTACATTAAATCTTCTTTGTTCTGCCCGGAAACTCTTAGCATTCTTCCAGGCCATCATCTCAAAATCTGTGGTGGATGTCTGCCCTAAACCCCATGGCAAGATTTTTTCTAATCATAGTCTTTCTGAGTGGGACTATTTTATGAGTTGTTTTTATGATTCTTCTATTTTAATTCTCTCTCCATTTGAAACTTCTGATGCTTTCCTTAAGCTAGAGGAAGTTGTCAATCATTTTTCCATTGTCCTCTGGGGTTATAGTTATTCCTGCTGTGTAGTTCAATGCTTATTATCAAACATTAACTAACAGAGTGACATTTTTAGTAGTTGCATGTGGGCCATCTACCACTGTTTTTAGTCCCTAAATCTGTTGCTGAGTGTGCAGAAAAGCCTTAGTATTGATTGCAGCTATACTGGGAAGGAACTTATTGCTGATGGGGACATATGGCTTCTTCCAGAGAAGAAAATGGCAAACCCAAAATTCTTTACAGAAAAGGTATACATTTCAAATATGTAATTGTAAACACAATTAAATGTAATTTATTCTTTAATCATGATGCTGTGAACAAAGAAATTTTCAAATCCATTTCTAGGGCAGTGAATTCAGTCTTGTATGTTGTCCTTTGGAGGAATAATTTACATTGCCAAATATGGTTTCTGAATTCTCCTAGATTAAAATGTCTGTTCTAGAAAGGGGATATTGAGGTTGACTTTGAGCAATAGAACACTAGAATGGAAAGTTACCAGCTGATCAGTAATTGCCTGACTGGACTTGCAGGTGAATTCTTTATTCAGCACCTCAGCATTTTTGTGTCAGTATAGGCAAGATTGCTTCTTATTTTCCCATTCTTTTTAGGGAAGAAATCGTTGACCTGTCTAAAAGCCATCCTGGAACTGATGTACACTTGGGAATTTTGTTGACTTTGTAAAGGTTGGTGGCCCACTCACAAGAGTGAATCATCATGTCAACTTGGAGATTTAAGAGGAAGGTTTAATTTGAATAACAGTCATTTTAAAAAAAATGCCCAAATGAAAACTTATTTAAAGCAGGCCATGATATATGATTCTGTATTTAATTAAAGAAACAAAAGTGACCCACATTTTCTTTCATATTTCTTAAGGGAACTTTCATTCTAAAATAATCTCCAAGTTGATTTTGCTTAAGGACAGATATGATGATAAATATTTCAGCATTACCTGAATATTGATCTTTAACTGAACAATAAAGAGAATAATGGTTTAGAAATTGTTTCAAATATAAAAAAACATAATGTTTGGATAGCTGTATCCTTTCATTGCTTTACTTAAAATTAGCAATGACCACTCTGAAATAGATAAAGCTTTTGAGGGAATTTATATTTTTTGTTTACATAGCACATTTGCCAGCCTTCCTTTAGCTACACCTCTGTCTTTTTTTAAAAACAGCTTATGATATTATATCAGAAAATAAATGAAATAGTTTTTATATGTAGCAGGGCATTTTATTTTCTACTTGTTTGCATGTTGAAAATATGTAAGTGTTTAGTTTCACAAAGTGGTTCAAAGTTCAAGCCAAATACAAGAATCTCAAATTACGTTCCTAAATACAGATTCAGAAAAAAGGTAGTCTGAGTGGCAAAGGTGAAGAGCACCTTGTATTGCCACATATTTTGTCATCCATATGGTTTAAGACCCATGAAGGAGTAGATGCAGTAGTAGATATGGTTTGGCCTTGTGGAGAGCCCTGGGTCTTTGTCTTCACTTCTCAGGTAGAACCCATCAGCATCCTCCAACTAAAGCCCTTGGTTCCAGGGTTGTGTCTCTCTCTTACTAGCATGTAAAGTTCATAAATTGGGTGAAGCTTGGGTTTCAATAAACTTCTTAAACTTTTACATTCATAAGTGCTATTTGAGGATTTTAATAAACCATTTTAGAGTTGTGGTCTTTGATTTATCACTGTGCCATAACCCACTGAATTCATGTTAACACAGACACTGTTGTCAGAAATCTTGCGGCTCAGATTTAGAGTTTGATGGCACCTAGAGCTTACATTTGGCTACTAAGTAATAGATTGAACCCATCCCTCATTTGAGATGAAGGTTTTGATCAGTTCCTTTCATTCTGTTCCTTTCTACATATACATGTATATATACTTAAGCAAAACCTGGTAATTATTTCTCTTGGCTGATTATTTTGGGGGCGATGATGCAAGAGAGTCATAAGCATTCATTTCTGTAGCATTATCCCACTCCACCTCCTCACCATGTGTTGAATTGCTGTGGTATTTTTGTTCGTCTCTTGTCTAGTCCTCCCCAGCCTTCTCATTTCTCACCATGGACAAGCTTATAAGAACTGAATGTTTGCTATTTTCTTCTTTCTCTTTTTTTCTTCTCCCTTCTAACTGTGTGTGTGTGAGTGAAATGAGTGAAGAAGAACATTGGGCTACTTGCTTTGCGTTGGTGTTTACTATGAGTCATAACAACAGCTTGGTCCTCTTGAAAACTTTTGTGGTGGGAGAATCAACAGCATGGATGCAGCAAAAGAAACAGCAGAATGTACTGTACTTGCAGTTCTCTGAGTCAAGGACAATAATTGTGGATAATGGGAATGCATTTCGATAGAGGTTTACACTTACTCATGCTATGGATATATAAATTTCTGCTAAGGAAGCAAATCTGGTTGCACTGAAACTGGACTTACTGGGACGGATTTTGGTGGTAGCTGGGTTTTCATAGAGCTACCTAAAATAGGCTTGGTGTGAGAAGTAAGTCTAGAATGATTATTTTTACATTGGCAGTACATAGAAGCTTAACATGAGATGATGTATTCATCATACTGCTCTCCAGTTATTTGCCTGGAATTACCCAAATTCAGACAGTTTAAGAACTATTTAATTCTTATGTCTGGAATTACCTTGTTCCCAAATGGCTCACAATTTCTTACAGTTGTATCAGAGACGAAGACTTGTCCTCCATTGGTACAGAACTGAACATATATTAGGATATTAAATGACTGGTCATATGCTACATGAAGATTATGCTATCTTGATTTCTGGTTGAAAGATCAACTCTAAAAACACTCTGTCCTCTATTAAGTGACTGAAACAAACAGTAAGAGGCAGTACTGAGCCCTGCAACTGGGAGTCTTGGTGACAAACAAGACTCCAGATCACTTTCTTGATGCAAAGTGCTGTTGGACAATAATTTCCTGACTTGTCGTGTTCAAAGAACTTAATGGTGTTACGTGCAGCTTGTAAACTTGGTTTCAGTACCAACACTTGGCGCAGAATGCAGGGGAAACAACCAATATTAAGACATGATAGTAGGATATTAGGGTAAGGTAAGTAATGGAGCACATGTGAATTGAGACAGGAAGAAAATGTCAGGATAAAGTAGAAGGATACAGCCCAGTGGATTCAACTGCACATCATAACCTGCATTTTCTTATGTAAAATTTTAAAAATTGTTTGAACAAACATTGCCTGCACATAGTGAGAAAAAATGCTCACTAGGCAAACAGTCTCAATGTTTAGCTCACTTCAGTCCTGCATCAAGCCTGTAATTGGGGGGGGGGGGGGG
>JAVJGJ010000014.1:89932943-89952399 GCA_035590215.1 Microhierax caerulescens | reverse complement strand
TGTCTCTGTGAACTCACACCTTAAGGTGCCAAGTACATCTACTAGTGTGCCTAGAGGTAGTTTTATGTCTGATACTGGATTTATGCCCATGTTATGGGTTGAAGACATATTTGGCTAACTTGTAAATAGTAGGTTTGGCTCAATTACACTGCGTGAGATATCAGTCCACCTCACACAGCAGAACTGAAATCCACTTGAGGTTTTTAATGTTTAACTGAAGATTATGTGCTTTCAAAATGAGGAGACATTTCTATGGATGCCATTTGCACCCCAGAAGGGGGATGTATGTACCCTGAACCTCATGCTGTACAATATACTTACAGCACATAAACTGTATGACAACAGCTGTAAGCTTCCTAGCTAAAACCCGATGATTTCTCATCATGCTGCTGTACGGTGTATTGCTCCTCGTCCATGCTACTTGATTGCTCTGTGGAATAGCTCTGTTGTTTTTGTTAACAAGAGTTGCCATGCTCCTTCCTTCCAAGCAGCCAGATCTTGTAGTATTAACAGACAGCTTTTATCCTAAAACTAGACAGGATCTTGAATGTGCATCTTTTTCATTAAATAGTGGTCAAATCCAATGCTGATTTTTTTTTTTAATATATTTTAAAAAAAGAAGTTTTGATTTCTGAAAATATGTCAGTGAAGCACTATCTTCCTCAGCACAAAGTGTCACCTTTTGTGCAATGAAGGATGAACAGTTTTTATTTGAAGATAGTAAGTGTAATTTCTAAATTCAAACCCCAGAAACTGAATGGGGAAAGATGACAAAGTAAAACTATTGTAGAGATAGACAAACTTTATTGTTACCCGGAGTCTAAGGTGAAATACTGTGCAATGTTAACACTTAATTTTTTTTCTGTGTTAGCTTTGGTGGTTTGGAAAACACAGTTAATGATATTTAGCATTTAAAAATCTTGTTAAAAGTTCTACTGTTCAAGGTCTGTGATTTTCAGTTTTATTTTTTAGTCCTATCCACTTTCTGTTGAAAGAAGTGGAGCTATAAGCAAGAAGAATTTGATTGAACATGTTTTATTTTCTGTAAATTTGCTAGAACATTGGTGCAGCTGCTGTTTATGGGTATAGACAATAGTGAATATTTTCATCTTTAGTCGAAGTCTGAAGCACCTGAAGCTACTCAGCTCCTCTTCTAATTAGGTCAAATATAAATAAACCTCTTTTTATTTAGAGAGAATATCAAACTGAATTTAGTAATCATCCTCAATCCATACCTCTTCCAAAACAGAACATAAATGGCAATGCAAGCAAGCTCTACTTTTGACCATCTTATTTATCACTGCGTCCTCGTTTTACTGTTCTTCTTATTGCACTTTGAAAGGCATATTGTGTAAACATCTTCTCAGTTTCAAAAAGAAGCCATCCTTTACTCCCCTCACCTCAATAGTGAGAAGTACCATTCCTCTTTTTGTATGCTTGCCACATGAATTGCTGGATTATCTATCCCCTTTGTGAATCCAAAGTTATTGCTCAACACTGGAGAATTTCCCTGTACACTTTTACCGTATGTAGGAATCACTGATCTATGAGGCTGAACTGATTCAGGGCGGGGGCCTTGGCAGATCAACTGGGCCAGGATCTTGTCTTTTAAGTTCAGTTTAAACAGCCACCATTTGCTTTAGGTTCTAGGCATAGTTAGGTACATTGACAGTACTTGAACTAATTAGCATGTTTTGAGAATAATGTTGAGAACATTTTTGAGATACTTGAATCACTAAACCACTACTGTACCTAACACAGATCGCCTCTACCACCTTGCTTACCTGGATAGGGAACTTGCACTGTTTTCGTAGTATCTCATTGATAACAACTAATGTGAAAATGTCTTGGGAGTACCAGGCCACAACATCAACTTTTTCGGTTACATGGGCATCATAAAAATTGCATGTTAAAATCTACTATATGTAGAAAACCTCTTGACCCAAACATCTTTCTCCACAAAATCTGAAACCCTCTAAAACACTCCGAAGACCCTGATTGTATTCTGACAAGTCTGGATGTTTACAACATCTACCTATTGGAAAAATGATCTTATTACCAGCCTCAGAAACTTGAAGAGGACTTAGATCAAAGCCACTCCTCTAGGCAAATGTTGTGGTTTAACCCCAGCCAGCAACCAGGCACCACGCAGCCACTTGCTCACTGCCCCTACAGTGGGATGGGGGTGAGGACTGGAAGAGCAAAAGTGAGAAAAAATGTGGGTCGAGATAAAGACAGTTTGACAGGTAAAGCAAAAGCTGTGCACACACAAAAGCAGAGCAAAGCAAGGAATTAATTCATTACTTCCCATGGGCAGGCAGGTGCTCAGCCATCCCCAGGACAGCTGGGCTCCATCACACATAACGGTTACTTGGGAAGACAAACGCCATAATGCCAAACATCCCCCCCTTCCTTCTTCTTCCCCCAGCTTATATATACTCGTCATGCCATCATATGGTATGGAATGTCCCTTTGGTTAGTTCAGGTCACCTGTCCTGGCTGTGTCCCCTCCAATGCCCCATGCCCCTCCAGACCTCTGTCTGGCAGGGCCTGAGAAACTGAGAAGTCCTTGACTTAGTGTAAACATCACCCAGCAACAACCAAAACCACCAGTGCGTTACCAACATTGTTCTCACACCAAATCCAAACACAGTACTATACCAGGTAGTGAGAAGGAAATTAACTCTACCCCATCTGAAACCAGGACAGCAAGTAAATAATTTTTCTGAATAAGCCAACTTCCTGTCACTAGGGTGCAAGGAGAAAAGTCTCACAAAACTTATAAGCAAAGGTTTCACACAGGCTGATGCTGAAATCTCTCTTAGAAGTTATCAGGCATTTATGTAGAAGAAAATGAGACTTATAATAAAAAACATTTTCCTGGGTTCCATCTCCCACATTCCAACCTCCCAACCTGGCCAAACACATCAGCAGAAATGAACTTTCTGTAGACCAACAAATGCTAAATGAAACCAAACCTTGTAAGAGTGGCAAACAAATTTCCATTGCAGTGAAATTTCTGCTGTAAGGGCACTTGTATGAGTCATGCCCAAGAGTGTTTTCTGTGGTGTATTTCCCTCATTGCATTCTTAGAAAATGTGAGTGAAAATGAACAACCTCTCTGAGGCGGAATACTTTCACATCGGCAGTTGATAAATGACAAAAACCAGAAATGAGTAGCTATAAGCATGGATATGTTTTTGACAAACGACCTCTCCATGTCTGACTGCTCTGTCCTGATCCTTGATGAAGATTTACAGAAAATAACCTTAAAAGATGAAGACTGAAATTTGTTACAAGTATTAATAAAATTGAAAGCTCAATGAAGATAATTTTTATGATCATGTATAATTTTCCTAGTATGATCTTTGCTACACCTTCACACTTTTGTTGATGATTGCATCAGTCTACTCCTTCAATTTATCTAGTCGATTAGTTTAGTCTCAGCATGCACTTAGCTTGATGTTTGTTGTGCTGTTACTGTACCTAAAGAAGGGCTAATGTGCTGCAAGAGATGTGTATTTTTTTTTTGCAATCATATCACTTAGTCTAACATAGAAATATAACCTCTCCCTAAAAATCTTCCATTAAAGCTGGAGATATATATATATATATCTGTGGTGGATATAAAATATGGCAACAAATTCATTTTCTCTCAATGGTGTCTTCCATTCACTATCTATGAATAGTGTCTTTCACTATTCATGGAATCAGAAAAGCTTTCTTCTGGATGTCTAACCTAAATCTTATTTTATGTAATTTAAGCCTCTTATTCCCCTCCATGTGTTCAGTGGTTAGGATATCACATGGTATCAGTGGCTATCATTTGCATCTTTTAAGAAGAGAAAAGAAAATATTTTCTAGTTAAGAAAATTAAATTTATTTCAGGTTTTACGGTGCTTGGTGTAAAAGGTTGAAGGCTGCAAACTTGAAAGTTACTGTTTTCCAAAAGGCATATGTCTCAGCTTAGTCTGACAGATAATAACCTAACTTTCAGAGTATTAAGCAAACCTGAAGCAACAGCCAATGCAATTTGTCCCTTTGTGTATACCAGCAAGGAAATGGCATCATTAAATGTGAAATGCTAAATGAGAGGGAGATGGAGAGTGAGAGATGTGGAAGGTTCTGCCAGGAAACTATCAAGTTGATGATGGACAAAGTGCATTGGGCAGTCTATAAAACAAATGGAAATGCATAGGTTGTGAAGACATACCTCTAGTGTGCTATACAAGTAATGCCATTAAGTGGGCAGAATATGCTGCATTCTTTGATACTTAGTAAAGTAGAAATGTATCTGATAATGGAGAAAATGACATTCTAATCCAGAAGTCAATGTTAGTTCATGATGAAGTATCTGCAGATTCTACTATGGTAAGGTCTACATAGTGCAATTTATTACTTTCCAAACCTAATTCCCATTTATTTTAATAAATATTGTTATTCAGACACACTTCTGTCTCTCCAAAAACCATACTGTAAGCATGCTATAAATTTAAAGCTTGAATATGCAGATAGTTTGCCTATAGGAATTCCTTCTGGGTTCACACTTGACATACAAAATCTTCGTATAACAAAACTCTGCTTTGTCTTTTATTGTATAACAGCAATAGATAAATGAGGGAAAAAAGAATAAAAGAAAAATCATAAAACAACAAAAGGGGAGACACCCCCCCCCCAAAAAAAAAATAGAACTGTATTGTTTCCTGAAATTCTGTCAGTGAGTTGTCCCACAAACAGAATAGATTATTAATAAATCAGATCAAAAGAAATGAGTTGTGATAATCTGGTAATCTGTAATGATTAGATGATACTTCACGTATTAAGAAGACAGCAGCATATTCCACTGCACTGAAGACAATGAGATGTTAGGAAATTTGATAACAACAATGAATTCTAGTTGTTTTTCTAAAGGACATTTTTCAGCTGTTGCTATTTCTAAGAGAGTGATTCATTTCCCTCTATTGGAGTTAGAATGGTTTTCTAATATGATAATGTCTGATTTTTTGCTCCTGTGGTTTCCTTAAAAAGCTATAGCTTAGCTCTTCTGAGAGTAGAAAGGCACAATTAGTCTGATTATTTTAAGTTTTGTGCAGTTAAATTTTAATTTTGTCATAGTAGAAGATTTTTAAAACAAAGTTATTAAAATTGCAATTATGCAGCAGCATGAATCAAGACAGTATTTGGAGGGCTGAGGTCTCTTACCTTTTGTCATTGGTAGTGTCACCAGAACTATCTGAGTGGCCATGCCTGTTAAATAGCTATTTAGGGACTGAGGCATTGTTGTCAGATCATATGTAGTGGAGGTATTGTTTGCAAATGTGGTGGTGGAATTCTTTAAGCAGTTGACAAAACTCTGTTAATAATGTCATGGAAGAGCATAGGCCAAACCTGCCTGCTGGCTTAGGGTGCTTCTATTTTAAGCTACCCACTTGAATTATGCTAGACATGGCTTTTTGAATTGTTGGATGTTTGACAGTATTGGGTATTTGGTTATTTTTCAGAAACACGGATCAACCGTAGTTTTGTGTGAAGGCTGCAGCTCCCCAGGTGGTGGGAGGATAGCGCATTCTCAGAAAGGAAACCCACAGCAGAAAGAAAACGAACTGTTCTCCACTGGAAAATTGAACAGCATGTGGAAGGCTCATGCAAACAAGAATTAGCTGCAAATGAGGGGACAGATGGGCTTGGCAGCCTGTCCTTAAAATGTCATCCAGAGAAAAAAAAAACTACCCTTAACTTGGAGTGCATGCGAATGGGGGTGGGAGATTATTGGAGATTTCATGCCCAGTGTATTTGTTTTCAGAAAATGAACAACTTCATGCTGCATTTCCTTTATTTTTCTGTTAACTGGTTGAAATTGTCTTGAACTGTTCCAGGTAGAGCTGAACATCAAGGTTTGCCTTTACTTCATTTTACTTAACAAGAAATAGCATACACATGACACACCTGTGGTTCATTTCATCTGACCTGAAGAACAGAGGAACTGGTTGAGGAGAAGTTCACCTTCAAAGACCCATTAACCAGCTCTGCCTGTTACCTTGCATATCTGGCATTCAGTCATATGTTTGTGCCAGGCATCTAGCTGAACAACTCAGGACGTAGGAACGCTCCAGAAAATGAGATTTTTTTATTCTTGTGGTTAACCTTATGTGGCAGATTGATGTTGCCTGGCTGCCAGGTGCCCACCAAGCCACTCTGTCACTCCTACTCTTCAACAGGACAGGGGCAGAAAATAGAAAAGGGTCATGTGTCAAGATAAAGACAACGTGATCACTTCATGGGCAAAACAATCTTGACTTAGAAATTTTATTGCCAATTAATAACAGAGTAAGGTAATGAGAAATAAGAACAAATCTAAACCTGCTTTCCCCCACCCCTCCATTCTTCCCAGGCTCAACTTTACTCACAACTTCTGTACCTCTTCCTCCATGAGCAGCTTAGGGGGATGGGGAATGAGGGTTACAGTCAGTTCATAACGCATTCTCTCTGACACTCTTTTCTTGTCATGCTCTTGTTGTGCTCCATCGTGGGGTCCCATCCATGGGACACTGTCCTTCACAAACTGCTCCAGCACAGATCCTTTCCACGGGTTACAGTCCTTCAGGAATAGACTGCTCTAGCATAGGTCACCCACAGGGTCACAGGTCCTACCAGAAAGCCTGCTCCAGCATGGGCTTCTCTCCATGGGCCACAGGTCCTGCCAGGAGCCTGCTCCAGTGCGGGCTTTCCATGGGGTCACAGCTACCTCCTTCAGGTGCATCTGCCTGCTTTGGCATGGGGTCCTCCAGAGGCCTCAGTGTGGATATCTGCTCCATGGGTTATAGAGGGACAACCTGCTTCACCATGGTCTTCTCCAGGGGTTGCAAGGAAATGTCTGCTCCAACACCTGGAGCACCTCCTGCCCCTCCTTCTTCACTGGCGTTGGTGTTTTCATAGTTGTTTCTCTCATGTATTCTCACTCTTTCCCAGCTGCTGTTGCATAGATTTTTTTTACCCTTTCTTAAGTATGTTGTCACAGGTGCTGCCAGCATCACTAATTGTCTCAGCTATGGCCAGCAGCTGGTCTGTCTTGGAGCCAGCTGGAACTAGCTGTGTTTGACACAGTGGCAGCTTCTGGTTTCTTCTCACAGAAGTCACCCCTTCAGCCCTGTTGCTACCAAAACTTTGCTACATAAATCCAGTATATGTTAGTTCTTATTCCATCCATACTGATACTGTCCGCAGTCTGTAGGAAAATGCCTATAAGAATTTTTGCCAGATAGCAAAGTATTACAAAAGCAACACACGTCAGGTATGTGTGACATGCCTTTATACAACTGCTGTGCTTAGTTTGTGTGTAAAAAGCAACATACTGCAAAAATAAATCTAAAAGCAAGCATGCTGTAATGAAACCAATACATTTTTTAATTAAGAACACAATAAACACAGCCAAAACCCAAGAAAAAGAAGAAAAAAAATGCCCACTGCAAAAAACCCAACAGATAAGAGGAAGAGCAAAAGGAATTTTCTTTTGCATTTCCAGGAATCAGAGATGAATAGAAACTGACTGCTGAGGTCAGTGCCTGCTGTAAAGCCCACATGAGTTTTGATAAGAAATACTAGATGTCACTGCTCAGTAAGAATTCATTAACAGCGCCTTCATAGCTAGGCATCCTTGGTAATGATCAAAAGACAATTTTCTATATTGAGAAAAGATGCTGTTAAGATGAAGTAGTTGCTGGCCTAGAAAATCAAAGTATCTGAAGGGCAGGTGCCAAAAAGGTCATCTGCTATAGATGGTCAGAGCTATATTGTGTGATAGGAGCACAAAAAAGGATGAGGAGCTGCTTTGCATGGAAAGGATCAACAGGTAACTCCAGGAATCATGTTCCTTCTTGACTCCAGGAGAGCAGAGATTGTTTTGTCTGCAGGGATGGGCAAGAAAAGCCCATCTCAGGAGTCCTGTTGTCTTATTTTATGTGTTTCAAAGGAGGCAAAGTTGCAGGAGATGCCACGTAGCCTCTAGTGGTAGAGTGGCAATTCTGCTTATCTTTCTTGATACTAACACCATCTGAGAATTATGTTGGTGGAGGAGAATGAGTTGACAGGGACTGGGAGAGGTATAAGCTGAATTATGTGTTTTGGTGTTGCAGGCACAAAAAGCTCTGAGTGATATCAGAACAATTCAAATCAGTGCTGGGTTCTCCCACTCCTTCACGTGTCATGTATCAGGTTCTTTTCCCAGTTTCACGCCAATCTTTTTGCTCCTATCTATATACCTGCATTAAGAATGTGTACCATCTGGATTTTAATAAGGAATGAAACTTAAAATGAGACTTTGAATGGATAAGGAGTTTTTAAAAGGCAGGCATATTTATAAGAAACTCCCACCAGAGAGCTTCAAAGTAATACCTACTGGCTGCATAGTGGCTGTTAGTAATTCTTCACACATAGGCTTCTTTTAACATAAATTTTGTATCACTAAGAAAGCTAATTTTATATAAAATCAAAGCTTTTCTGTGTGCCATAACTAGAACAAAACCCACTGCATTAGTTAATCCTGATTTTAATAATAATTACTATCTGAATAGTAAACTGAAGAAGTTTGCAGAAAAGGAGTAGAAACATTTTCTGGGTTTCTCCTGTTTCCAAATGGGAAAGAACCTATTGGTCCATTTCATCATCTTCTTGCTTATTCCTTAATAATGTACAGTCTGCACCGAAGTAAATCCATACACCTTACTTCAGGTATGTTTTTAATTAAAGATTTCAATGTTCCGTACTTAAAGGTAGCCTCTCACCTTGCCCTCCCACTCTCCTCTGAGAGGCAAAAGCTTCCTACCTCATCTCCTACTCCAATGCTTAGGACAAATCATTCACCTGTCCTGGGTTTCAGCCAACACTTTAAGCGCTGCTCAGAGGGATTGTGCCCCTTCACACTTCATGGCCCATAGCTCCTGCTCTGAATCAAGTCCCAAAGATTGTCTTCTCTTTCCTGCTTTCAAAGCTTCCAGCAGTCAAGCTTTCACCCTGCCTGCCCCAAATCTGAAGGCTAAAGGCGTGTGTGGTGAGGCAGCTCCAGGCTGTGCTCTCCTGTCCTGTCTGACGAATGCCCCACGCTAGAAGGGTGCTGGTTACAACGGCACAACCTGAAGGCAAGGCTGGATGTGCGGCATAGCTTAGCACAGCACAGGCTCGCAGCTGCTCAGGAGAGCTGTTATGTGGGTCACCGACTCCTTGGTCTATAGTGGTCTCCCAGTCAGGATCACTACCTTGACCCACGTACAGTTTACCTTTCCCAAAGATACTGGAAGTTACAGAGTGCGTTACTAACAGAAGGGCTTCTCAAGCCCTAAGAACAAGGCCTGACAGAGCAGACATGGCTTGTTCAAGATCACGAATTCCTCAAATACAACGTATTCTGCAGAGCTCCTGGTATAGCGTTTGGACTTTCAGGCAGCTGGGTACAGATGTCTCTTCAAGGCCTTTGTACCAGGAGGTCATGGGCTGCCCTAGGGCGCAATTGTCACAGGTTTTCAGGAAGGTGACCCCCTTTGGGAATTCAATAGGGTACCAATAATAGACCTGTCACCCCTGGTGGCACACATGAGGCGGCAACATCCTGTTTCTTCACTGGCGTTAGCTTTTGCTATAGGAGCTCTTGAGCCTCTTGTGGTTCAGGCTGATGTGCCATGTCCTTTCATCTGCACCCCACACAGAACCACAGTGGGTTTCAGGTGCTGGAAAGGTTGGTTCTACGGTTGGGAAAGACAGTGGTGGAAAAGGGAGGGGAGTAAAAGAGGCTGCTGGAACAAGGGCTTCAAATTAGGAATGGGAGAAAAAGTACAGTGAGTAAGAAAGGCAAAGGCGATCAAGGCAGGAGAAATGTAGGGGAGGTAAGTACAGAAGGAAGCAAGATGTGATGGCTGGTGGCTGATTGTAGAGGAGTGAAGGCAGCTGGGTTAATTAACATTGATAATATCCAGCTGTGGGCTGGCCTCAGGGGCAGTGGGTTGGCTGATGTGGATAATGTGCAGCTGTGGCTGGTTCTTGCTAAGTAGTTAAATAGCTCTGAGGACTGCATGGAAGAGGAGCAGCAATGAAGAGAGATCTGGAAGGAGCAGAAGAGAGTGTGCTCTGGATGTAGGAGACAAGGATGCAGTAGAGGCAAGAAGCAGAGGGACTAGCCTGAAGAGTATGAAGAAACAAGCATGAACAGTAGGTGACCCTTTGAAACCTTGTGGGGGATTGGTGGCTGTGTCGAGGCAAGGCTTGACAGCTAGTTACTGAAGTTCACCTGGTATGGGTTGGTAAAAGCCTTGTTGCAGCCTACTAGTTTGCTTGTGTTACAACAGCTGACAGTAAATACAATGGTACAGAAGTCATTGCTTCTTAATATAGCATGACAAGCATATCTGTGTTTCAGAATACAACTCTTCATGTTTTGAGAGCTTTCTGTCAAAACTTGTGGCTTTGGTAAATGCTTGAGTATTTTGTGATGATAACCCAAAGAGTGGTAGGCTGAGATTTGTGTGTCCTAACTAATGGGAAATGCATGTGGAGCAAAAAATCTGGTTTAATTTCCTCCACAGGTATCTAGTCTGCACATACCAAGCCTCTTTGAAATTTGCATTGATGCCCAAGAAGTGAGGATGGTGGCTTTTGCTTTAGCTCAGCACTTCTCTGAATTAAAATGCTAATGTTGCAACAACCTGTTTGCATCAGAAGGGGTCTTACAGCTGCCCTTCCACACTATATTGCCGTTAAGGGAAGAGGAAGCATTGTAGACTTAAGTTAGAATCTGTGAGAATTGCTATGTTATGCTGTTTACATTCTTTGCAAACTGGTTGTACAATGTTTTTCTCATGGGACAGAGGCTGTATGGTGCCACGACCATAGGACTGATTTGCTCCATGCTTTTCATTTTTAAAATATAGATTCCTACACTCACAGGTCCACCTGGACTGTCCTGTATTCTTCCATTTGTGATACTAGGTGGTTTTTGTACTGCTGAACTGACAGTGGTACTTAGTAGCAATGTAAGTCGCTGGAGGTCTGGCTTAATGGTGACCCTTGGTTTCATCAGTCTCTTCTCTAACACAAGCCCTGGGACATGTCTTATTCATATTCTTGTGTTCTACTGCAGTATTTCTTTTTTTAAGCATTAGCTAGGTAATTGCTATGATTATTGATAGGTCTGACTTGATATTGAGGTTGAGGAACTGTGAGTTACAAAGAATGTACTTGGTTGCTTGAATGACAAACATGTCTGGTTCTTCCCCAGATCCCTGCAGTTGATCATTTGGGATTGGGAAAGCAGTGTCCTGTGGTAACTTCAGGTAGCAAAATTGTTTGTCATGGGTAGATGAAGTAAAAATACACTTGAATATGCAATAGAAGGCTAGAGAAGGGAGAGTAACTGACTTAATAGCAAAAAAAATTTCTAAATAAATGCTTATGCTGTAATGACAATTAATTTAATAGCTTGAGTTCTGAACTGCCCTCTGCTTGTGTCCTAATAGTCCATTCTTTTAAACGATGTTTCAAAAGTGAAGCTGAAATTGTTTTGTTTTCTAAAGCATGAAACCCATGAGGTGTTCTCTTAGATGGAATGATGACAGCAGACTTCCAGTGGGGTAAGTAAAGTAGTGGAGTCCAATGACGAGAGTTAATATTATTGCAACTTTATATATTTATTAGTGTTCAATCTGTTGTCTTCTCCAGTAACAGACTGGAACTATAAGTTTATTTATTTGATGTTCCTTTTCAAACATAATTCTATTTCACTTAATTCCAGTATTAACTTTTAGATTTATACTAGTCAGATGGTACCAAAATTTACATAAATGATGTAACTGTGTATTGTCAGACTGCAACATTTAGAATCTATGATAAGTAATGTTTACCATTGTTTTATGCTTACATTTGTTAAATTTCAAATAACATTTTCAGCTTCAGAAATCCACCTTTAAAAAGAAAATATTTTCTTTGTTTTCAGTGTCAGTTTAAATGTTATGATTTGGAGAAGTACAGTTTTATTCTTAATAGAAAAGGAGATAATTTAAAAATGGACTGACTTTTGTGGAACTTTGACATAGTAAATGTCACCTGTTATGACATCTTAAGTGATTTAACAAGTGTGTTTTTTGTTTTAACCACGCTGGATAGGGAAGAGAGCGAGGTTGTGTTGTACAAATGAGAGGACTGTCTTTCAAGTGTCTTGGAGTTTTATAAAGGAGACTTCTTATCTAATCAGGTCACAGCCTTTTTTTCAGAAGACCTGAATAAATCTTACATAACCTGGAATTTTGAAGTAAGAAGGAGAATCATGGGTGCTATGTGCTCCACTTTTTGACAGTGTTGAAAACAATGTGTATGTTTATATTGTCTTTGCTCTATATGATGAGGTAATCTGTGTTAAAAATAAATATTTTTCCTAATGGACATCAACCACCACAATCCATTTGCAAAATTACTGGCCTGGTCTATGAGTTGTGAACGTAGCTTTTATAGACAACCACAAGTATTTATCTTATAAGCTGTTTTTCAGAAATTGCCTATTATGTTTTAGAAAGCAATCCCATTCTTCCCTAAAAGCACAATACCTCTTCAAATGCCTTAATTTTTTTTTCATTAACAGATTCATCTCTTGGGAAGGCTACTCACAGACAGTGAGCTACATTGATTCAATTGAATTGGTAATGGGAGTGCAGCTGTTGAGCTGGAGATGTGGAAAATTGTAGGGAAAATGTACTTTCCCTCCAGGTTTAAGTCCCTACCTCTGATAGCCAACACATCAAACACCTGTTCAATAATCTTTCTTCAGAGGTGCTTTGAATAATTGAATTATTCAATTGAATAAGCTGCTTCAGAGGAAGCAGGGCTGATGCAAATAGTACCTTGCCTTGGAGCTCTCCTACTAAATTTAGATAAGACTTAATGTGTAGGGTGGTGCAGAAAAAGGAGTATGAGGTGGATTCCTTCTACTGTGGCACTAAAAAAAAAAAAGGATAAATCCTCAACTGGACACTGGACACTCTTTAGCATTGTCTCCCTCAACAGCCATGCATCTTTTAATCTTTCTTTCATAATCCAGATGCCATCTCTTAAAGTAATGCAACAGGTATCTTAGTCCAGTGTAGTGGACTATACACCCATACGCTTATGAATCCTTCTGTGCTTTGAAAGCTCCTTTTAAAGAGCAGAGGAACAGGTACCACTGATGCTAAGGGTAGCAGTGACTTGCCCTGTCTTGAGATGGAACTTGATTAACTTACAACTGAGATTATATGGCACAGTCGTTTGTGGCAGGCAGATAAGAATTTCACAGGAGTATTCTGTGACCTCTGAGAAATCTATCTGAAGTCAGTTTCAGAGAGTGGAGATTGTTAGCACAGATTGCTGTGTTGCTGCCCTAGTAACACCCATAGGAATAAATATATAGTGAAGATGTGGTTAGCTAAGCCAAAGCAAAATATCTGTATTTATAAAATAACTAGTTTTTAGCCAAACTCTTTCAAAACATACTTTGAACTGTGCAAGCAGAGTTTAGATGGATGGCAATGGTTAGAGCTCCACAGAGTACTGTCTTTGTGATCATTTTTTTTTTTTTCACCAAAAGAAGACCCTGAAAAACATGAAGAAAATTATTCATGTCATTCAAAGCATCAGCATTTATTAGTGACATGACAAGTCAGACATTATATTTGTAATTTTTTTCCACTTTAAGTTATGACAAATTTGCATTTCCCTGTAGTTATATGGTATTGCTTTTAGGTCAGAAAAATAATATTGCCAGTCTCTGGAGATTACATTCAAGTGATTTCATGGGTAACACACTGATCAGGAAGGAGTACTGAACTTCTAAATATCCTCTTCTAGAACTTTCAAGTTCCTTGAGCCACAGTCCAGGTAATAGTTCACGTCCAGAGAGCAGCACTTTAGATAAGCTACCTGGCTTTTATCACCTCCTGTGTTGGTCATAACTATTAATTTTATAAGAACAACAAAAAATACATAGTTAACTTCAGCATCTTAAAAAAAACCCCCATAACAAAAAACTCTGAAGAAAAATTCTTTCTGTCCTTAACCTCTTACTTAAAAAAAAAATCCAAATATGTGAGGGCAGTGTACTAACTGTAAAGTAATACATGGCCTTTGAATGTCTGAAGAAATTCTCTTACGTAAGGGGTTTAGCATATATAGCTGATAGAATTTTATAATAACAAAAAACAGGTAATGCCCTTTCTCTGATTTTATTTATGAATAAATTCCTGTCATGCTATTGTTTTGGCATATTTGGAATTTATAAGGATTATGCACAGAAAAATGTTAGCTGACCAGCTGTAATTTCAGTGTGACTTTACCTTGACTTGTGCTCATAAAATGGTAGTATAAATGATTGAAAAGGAGTGGGAGGAGGACTATGGAGACTATGGCCAGGTATGATTTACTACTAAGTCCATTGTAAATGTATCCAGAATCCACGCTTTCATTTACCTATAAACTGAGCTGTATTCTTCAGTTCCAGGCTGCATAGCCACTCCAAGGAAATCACAGAGCAAGGTGGAGGGCAATGAGAATGTGGTAGGTAGAAGCTTTGCCTGAGCTGTAAGAGAGACTTGTTTTTCCACAGGCATTTGTTTTGGGCAATTTTACTTACACCAGCTTTTTCTTTCTGAAGTCATGAGCTGATTTAAGCTACAGCAGCTTTCAAGGGGACAGTGCCTACCACTCTCGCAAAACTGGAATATTTTTGGATCTCTCAAATGGGTAAACAAAAATCTCAAGGAATTAAAAACTGATAATCAGTTTAAGAAAAGCATGACCTTGTCTTGTTGGGCTGAAGTTGCACATGTGTGTGCACAAGGGTTTCTCATTCTTCCCCTTTTCCTAGAGGCACTGTTATGATCAATACGTTGAAGATTCTGAAGGACCTGGGGATACGATGGGAATGTGGCCTAGTAAGTAGGATTAATATGCCTGAAGTTAATGTTTTGAGCTTTGTGATCACTCCATACCATACCTTCTAATTATGTGGTAATGATTGGAACAAGTTTGTAGGTGTGTCAGAAACTTTCCTTTTGCAAAATAAGAAAAATAATACTTGTTATTACAGTTTTTCTTCTTCTTCTTGTTAGTATTATTATTATTAGTTTTCTGTGGTTCCTGTAGACAGAGAAGTCAAAAGCTCTGACTTTTTGCCATTACTAGCCTGCTTACTTGGCAATGACGGAGCACAAATAGGAGTATTTCCCACAATCTTTTTTCCCTTCTGAATTGTGGCCAGTATGTCAGTCTGAATAATTCAACTCTTGTGTCCTTTGGTTTAGCACATGCTCTGTTTTGCTCTGCACAGAGAGACTGTGGCACCCAGCAAGGAAGCTGTGAAGCTGGGACTCGGGAATGGTTGCATTATTCTCTGATAATATAACCAGCAAGTTTGCAGATGAAAAAGCCAGCCATTTTCTTACCCTTTCACATGCTGAGACAGTAGCAGCTGCTGGCTGGAAACAGAAATTAGTGTCACAATATGCTCATAATGCAAAAATAAGTAGCTGTGCTCAAGAAGTTTATATTCCCTGTTTTCAATATGGATAGTATTTTACAAACTGTAGCATTGTAATGGAAGTATTCCCAGTACTAATCTCTGTATAAAATAGTACTACCTGTAGTTGTAAACTGACCTGTTGAGTTTATTCAAAGCAGTTTAATGGCAACTAAAATAAGTTCATGGAAGCATACAGTATCTTTGCCGTATCCTGAACTCATTTACTTGAGGAGAGTTGTCACTGTAATTTAGAGATAGTAACCTGAAGGCTTTTTTTATAGCTTTTGTAAAGATTTGACCCTAGGAATACTTCCTGTCTTTGGTCGCAGCATTGTGGGATTTGAGCTAATCAGTTTTATATTACAGCCCTTAATTTCATAGACTCTGATTGTTCTAAGTTTTTGAAATATGCACACTCCTGAGGACTGAAAATCTTAGATCTAGACTAAATCTTTAGGAAATTACTTCTCCTGAGCAGGGACTAGAAATTATTCAAAAAAACACAGATTTTTTTTTTTATGTACCTTTGTGTAATTTTCTTAGAAATTCGATAAAATTGTTTGAAAGTCTAAACTGATTAGTATTGACAGGATAGTAGAATCCCTGATGGTTATGGTAAACTAGATTTGATTTTTCTTAGTGCCCATTAGGCAATAGGAAAATAAAGGTAAGTTGTCTTACAAAACAACACATAAAAGCCGTTAATACACTGTGCTTGACTGCAGGTTGTTGTTCATACTACGCTCTTATTTGAATTGTTAGACAAGTGGTTAATCTTTTTTCAATGTTCTGTCTTTAATTTATATGGCTATGTATAGGGCTTTCCTCCATGCAGGTATCTCCAAGTCTTTAGCATACCAAGAGGAAAGGAGTAATATTTAGGAGGTCTTTCTTGTAACTATTTCAGGCAGCCAGCTCGTTTACTAGGGCTTTGGTAAGTTTAGAATTGCTGAAGTTATTGTAACCCAAGTGGAAACCTAACAATTACACAGTCTAATTAAATTAAAATTAACACTAAAAAAAAGTGAGAGAATATGTTGTCACCTTGCTCCTCATTTGCAGTGGTTTCAGCTCTCGCAAAGTTCAAGATTTCCATTATGGAGTACAAAATGTGCCCAGAGCACACTGACCAATATGCACAGATGTTCTCCACTCATTTGCACAGCTGTGAGCATGAGGGGTGACGTAGTGAAGAATCAGGCAGTATCCTGCAGTGTCACAGTGCAACTGAAATTTAAACCCAGGTGGGCTTTAAGCTGACAAAGGAGCTTTTTTTTTTTTTTTTTTTAGACTGACCCAGTGAAGGTATTAATGTGTTGGTTTTTTTTTTTTTCCAACAGTAGTACACTGGGAAGTGATCCATCTCTTTCACATTCTTCCCAGTGAGATCTAACCGGGATTTTGTGAAGCAAAATCACACTTAACTGCTTCTTGGTGGGAGACCTCAAGTAAACCTGGCAACTGTGAGTGGATCAGTGGGTTCATCCTAGGCGATGTGGTAACCAGAGTTGAGAGCATATAAAAGCTAACAACAGGCTTATTAAGGTGCTGAAAGACTTTGTGGAGCTTTGCGTAGGAGTGGAAGTGCTAAACCCTGTATCATGACCAAATATCAATGAGATAATTATTTACCACCTACTTTAATTCCTCTTGCAGTTATAGTTCTTTACTTTCTGTCCTAGGCTGTTGTGTACTGTTGCTAGGTACTCTTAAGTGCTTGTTATGTTTCACCCCAGTGGGGAATTGTGGAAGTGATAACTGCAGAATAGCAGTGGTGGCTAATAAAACTGTAATTCTAAAATGAGCCCTGCTTTCACTAGCATATTACTTTTTCAGAAATTCTTCCTGTGGGATAAAAAAATGTTGAGTCAAAAGGGATAGGGACAAGTGATAGAGGTTTAGATAATAAATTATTATGTTCAAGGGATATCAGCTACCAAAGTTGTTCCCCCTCTAACTCATGGCTTAGCAGGATATCCTCTCAGTCTTTGTTTTCTTTAGGTGGAATGAGGTTCAGAGAGAAGGAGAACTAGACCTACCTAATATGGACAGATGCCCTGACAATCATACAAAATAACAAAAATTAATACCTGCTAAAAGTGTCTTTTTTTCCCCCATTTTTGCGAAAACTTCAGAAATTCTCTTGCATGTGTTTGACACTTAGGATTTTCTGTGTGCTTAATGCTACCTATCTTTAAGTACCAATTGAAATGCTTCAAATGTGTCTACAACTTTATACAAGTCAGTATCTAGATGCTGTTTATTAACCATACCAAAAATGCTGTTGATTGCCTCCTGCATCTACTGTTATGAAGAATCATGACCAAATTAATATGAATAAGAAGCAGCCAGATATGAGAAAACCCAGATGTTAAAAAGGGAAGTTGTTCCTCTCATAGTAGGTAGAAAAAGGCCAGGCTGCAGCTGAAAAGAGAAAGCATTTAAAAAGAGAAAATCAAGCAGAAAGATGATTTACAGAACAATAATAAGAAATGAGAACAAAATCTGTGAGTTAACTTTGTATTTAAAACATTAAGCAAAACCACACACCAAAATACTTCTACTATCATTTGGAGAGTGAATTGATATTTTGTAAGCACTGAAAAGGAATGACTGCTCATTTTGGGAGTTTTCCACTTTGATTTTTGTGTGTCTTGGGTGTTAAGAACCAAAGAAACCAGAGGCCTCAGACCACTCAACAGTATTCCTGGTAACCAGCTAAAACATGCTTACAAATACCTTTTTGTGGAGCACCCATTGCTACAGACTGGCTTGAGTGGGGTCCCACTGGTGACAAGTTGTGTGTATCTTGTCATTTTGTTGTATTAAAACTTCTGTGCCAGCAGCTATCCTCATTTAACTGGAAGAAGCCAAAACATAGCTGAAACTCCCTGGTAGTTCTTTATAATGAAGTGTAAACAGGTTGGTTTTGATTGCAAAAGGCTCAAGGACTTTGGAGACAGATTGAACAGTAAGCCAGGGAAACATTGCATGGCATTTGATTGCAATCCCAGTGGGATGCTGGAGGGCCTAGGCAGATAGCCACAAGACAGACACAAGTCAGTGGGAAAGACTTTGACCTGAGAAGACTGATAGCAGGTGCTATGTGTGGATGCACACTAGTGCAGGAAACTATTTTAATTATTAATGATGGCCGTAAAGCACAATGCGGCCCTATTACAGCACAGAAAAAAGTAATTATGCAGGCTATGCTGCAGAATATTGATTGACTGATTTTATGTATGGTTTGGGCTTTATCCTTTGAGAAGTGTTTTATGTGGCTGTATTTAAAAACAGAGTTATGTTTGTGCTTTTGCTCACCATGGAATTTATAAATTATATAGCTTTCCAGATCCATTAAAAATCTGGTATTGCAAGAGAACAAAGACTTAAAACTAGGATTGAGGATATAAGCAAAGACCCCCAAAATTTGATGTTTGCTACAAATGCCCATTAGGATATAAGGTCATTGCATAACTCTGCCACTGACTATAACTGCATGGTCCACATACCCTTTGCTTTTTCCTCTTGCCCAGTTCTGTTAACTAAGAACTTTTTTGAATTTTGCATAAATAATTTCTGCCAAGTACTAGTTTTTCCCCCTCTCTGTATTATTTGCAAGCATTATTCTCAATAGCTATGAGTATACATTCTTTTCCTTATGGGAACAGTCTAGAAATTAGCTGTGGAGCCCCTGGGATGGTGTATGCAGATCATTATCTATAAGTCCCATTTAGTTTAAATGAGCTCCATTTAAACTGAAATGTCTTGTCTTGAAAATTGTTCTCTGGAACTGTCATTAGAGTATCTTGGAAGGGTTTCCATGCCTGAAAAAAATCAGTTCAGTGTTCCTAAACCTCTGCTTATGGGATGCTAACATGATCTTTAACCATTTTCCAGGGCATTTCCCCCCTCCCCCCCTGTTTG
>JAVJGJ010000014.1:89911440-89932924 GCA_035590215.1 Microhierax caerulescens | reverse complement strand
TTTCTTAAAAGCATCTCACCACTGAATGAACAAGTGATACTCTCTTTTGTTTTGCTTCAAACTGGAGCAGAGTTAAAGCACAGTCCACTTCAGGGAACTAGCGGGTTTTGTGTCCTGTTTGAACAAAGAGAATAAAGGTTGTTCTTAGGATCTGTGAACACTAGTCTTCACTGTGTGCACGGTTTGTGAAGATATACCTGAGCTAACGTTAGCCTAAGCAGCCCCAATGCTGTCAGAACAGCTACTGTTGAGTGTTGGCTAAGAATTCCCAAGAGGGGAAGGCTGTGAGTTAATATCGTGCTGGTCTCCATGTTACAGTGACCACATCTCACTGAGCTCTCTGGGGTAGAGCTCAAGATTGTCCTCAGGAGCTGCTGTCATGGCTGTGACCACAGAAGATGCCATTTACACTTTGTGTTGTCCGTTCAAAATGAAGCTTCAGGGTGTAGGTCCAAAGCTGTCTTCCACCCTAGCTGAAACCTGCAGTGCTTGCATCTTCAAGCCAGGCCAACCTCTCTTTTCCAGTACAGGAGTAAACAGTTTGTAATGGGAATATGCCATGACAGAAAGAAAATTAAAAGAAAGGAGGTGGGTGAAAGTGAGTCTGTTGCATAGATGACACCAGAGGCTTTTGTTTTAATAAGGCAAGAAGTTCCCAAGGATTGTGCTGGGGACCTCTTAGAACGTAGCACTGTGTCCCACTCATTCCCATGTTTTGCCTGGCCTTCCTTTGCATGGAAAATAAAGTATAAGATGAAGAATAGAATTGGGTAAATGTGCAGTCAGCCCTCATCCCACCAGGAGACAACAAAGGCATATACACGGCCCCTGAAAACTGGAAAGCAGATCTTTGTCCACTAATACAGACTAGTTTAGTGGTACAGAACGTAGCTTGCAGACTCCTTTGGTTTCCTTTGTAATTAATGCTGAGAAACAGGCAGGTTTGAGCTTATCTGACATACTCTTTCAGAGGTGCCTGTCTCTTTCACTGAATGTAATGGGAGTTTGGGCAACTGAACTCTTATTGTAGGTGCCAAAGTTAGGTAGGATGGTCTGAGGCCAGAGTCCTTCAGTAGGGCCTGAGTAAGTGCTCTGTCCTTTGACAGTTTCAGGGGTCTGAAGACAAAGTGATGTAGAAAGCCTAGATCCCAGGAAAGGTCCCATCCTACATGAGAATTAGGAAGAATGGTTCACTCGTTAGTTTTTGAACAGAAGGGGAAAAGGGAAGCAGATGCAGTCCTCACTGAAATTGCATATAAATTGTATTTTCCAGTGACTAAATAAATACTATTCTAACTTGCTAGTGGTGTGCCACTATGCAATCTTCTGTAATGTAAAGTTTTAGCCAGAGGGGACAGGAAATTAATCAATTCTAGCATGTGTGTGTCAGTAATTGTTTTTTCTAATACGAATTTGAAATGAAATGTATTGCAAAGAATGTTTCAGTTATGGGAAAGATCAATCCACTCCCGAGGCCTCTATCCTTGCTCATAAGTTGCTTCCTTGCGAATAGAATTTCAGTGATACTTAAAAAATCCAGAGGCCTGTATTTTAAAAACATTGATGCTCCTGCAGGGAAGGTGATTGCAACCATTAGTTCCTCTTTATGTCAGAGGAGGATCTGATCTGGCATAAAAATCCCAGAGAATTCCTAAACTGCTTTGCCAATACCTTAAAATCAGAAAGTCCGTGTTGCATTCACAGGAGGAAAATTGCTAAAGTGGGAAACTTCCCCTTCAATAGCCTGTCTGATGAATTGGAAAAACTAAAGCAATTGTAAATGAGAAATATTTCCTAATTTTCATATCTTTTTACGTTTGTTTTACACCCTGCATGCTTGGTTCATGTTTCACGTGTTCTTCCTGGTAGCCATGAATAGTGAGCTAGGAGACAGCTAAACTGTTATCGTGCAAACTTATGGTTTCTTTTTTAGTCATCCGATGTTTTATGTGGTGTCAAAGTTGTTTATAAAATGGATGCCTAGCCTTTCTGAAGCAGAGCCAGCCTTTTCAAACCGAACAGATGTGCTGTTAGTACTAACCATAATTATTAAATAGTAATTGCACTGCCTTAAGCTTTAATAGCGTCTAAAATAAAAACTGTCAGGAAAACTACTACCAACAAAAATTACTTCTCATATAGGGAAATAGCCTTTAATGCTTATTTTTGTTACAATACAGTTAGCGTTATCCCAAGCTGATCCACACTTAGGGAAGTAAAAAAAGGCACAGCTGATTTTCTGCTAATTTGCCCTAGTTTATTTGAGCTAACACAGTGGAAAAGGTCACTCGGGCAACACAGATGACAGGTCCTGAAGTTAACAGTTTTAAAGAAATTCTTGAGAGAAAACCTCATTGGGAATGTAGTAGAGAATAGAAATGAGCATTATATATATATAATAGAAATACAACATGTGTTTCTCAGAGAAAGACTATTGCTCACTACTCTTGTTTGTCTGGGAACAGGCAGTACCATGTAGGAAAACTACTAAAGAATAAAAATTCTTCCTTTGCAAAGAAAAATGTGCTTCAGAGCAACTCCAGTTCAATGAACTTTTGCTGAATTTAGAGGGAAATTCTGGATAGCTCTGAGGCTGTTGTTGGATCTGCCTGGAACCTGAAGAACTGGAGAACCGGGTATTCCCAGCCCTGTGACTCTGGGAGCAGTTTAAGTGACAGGATAATGCAGGGGCTGAAGATCCCATACACGTGTGGCAGCTGCTCATTTACCCTGTTTCTCATCACATTCTTAGCTTTTGCAGGTGGTGGTGAAGCTGACTGCCAAAATGTTACGTTGGCTGTTTAACATTGCTGGCATTAACAGATTTTAAATGTTTGCTTCCAGAACTGCAGCGAGAGACTATGGTGATGAGGATATACCCCCATCACCAGTTCTGCTTTGCTCCACCCTTCTCCCCTGTGTCTCTACAGCTTTTATTACTTGTTGGAGCCAGGGTCTGTCTTTTCTGCCTTTCACCTTCCCTTCCAGTTGCTTGGAGTCATGACCTCCCTTTCCCCTTCCTTGGAGCCTCTTCTGGCTGCTGGGTGTATGTGATAGGGGTTGGAACTCCTGGAGAAAGCTGCAAGAGCCAGTGCAGAGGAGGCAGATGGCTGTGGTAGTGAAGGCAGCAGCAGGTGCTTTGCAGTGTTTATCCGCTGTGGTGGAGGATCCCTCCTCATGTGGTAGAGGGACCTCTTTGCTGTGGCTACAGCTGCATTCTTTTGTCAAGAAATAAATCTTGCTCACAGCTTTACTGCCTGGCCTGTCACAGTAAGCCACCTTGCAGAAGGGCACTTTACAGATGAATTCAGAGCACTGGGAGTAGGCTGCATCCTGACCCCTTCTTCATCACCAGACATATCTCCATGGGCAGATGGAAACAAGTTTAAACATTTTCTTACTGCTGCAGTCCAGGAGGTACATAGTATTATGAGCATGGGCTGTCCTCGAGCAAATGTTTACTGGCCTGTAGACAACACTGTCTGTGCGCAGAGTGGATTTGGGGTTATCTGCCACCACCTTTCCATGTAGAATGCTTGACTATAGTTACATTCATTTTCCTTCTAATTTAGCTAAGAGAGTGAAGAGGAAAACAATAGGAGCTGCTGGAGCTCTGCCTACATGAATCTTTTTAGCACTAACACCAGCACAGCTCAAGTGAGAGATTAAGGCCAAGTGTTTGAGAAGACACCTTCAGGGTCAGGCAGATGGGTATGTTCATCACTCCTAACATGATGCACTGACAGGAAATAGAAATGCTCCATGCAACACCTTTACCTGGTGTATGAAAGGGTTCTGTTCCGACATGGGAGATGCAGGACATCTCTGAGCAAAACATAGTGCCTGGAAAGCAGGTGTTCGCAGGAAATGGAGCTCTGTGTCTTGCTGTGCACACAAGTTGGAATCTCAAAAGACTAGTATACTGAGAATGATGTTAGCAAGGCAAACTACAACTGGGTTTCACATGCAACGTCTGAAAAGTGTTGTCAGACTTATTTCTAGCTTGGAAGAATAGATGTGATTTAGTATCTTTCATAGGGGTGAGCTGATGAGTATAATGGATGCCTCGAGAGTGCTGCTTCCCTGTGTTTCATGGTCCACCAGCCCCAGTACTGATTGTATTAGGCAGAGCTTAGTGAGCAAGCCAAAACACAGAAGATGTTACATTAACAATATATCTAAAATTCAATGCTGTTTAACAACTGTTACCATGATTGCAAGTCCTTGGCTGTTATTTTTGTCTGTCTTGCTAGTGTCTTGGGTTTTCTTCCTTTGGTTAGTTAAGATTTTCTGAATGTTATAGGTAAAGTTGTCTATCCTTTGTACTCCTTGCAAGTCTACTGTATGATCTCATCAGATACATCTTCCCCATCCTCCCCAACCACCTGAGACAGTTCACCAGGTTTGAAGTGAGGCTATTCCTGCAACTTCCAAAATATGTTTCTCATGTTGATACTGCCCTGAGAACAGGACCGTGGAAACATAAGTGTGCACGGCTATTGGTAGCCAATAATTAGTACTCTGTACCCAATTTGAAGCTCAGCTTAAAAAGTCCATCATGGCTTTCTCCACAGTTTTACCTAAACTTCTTCAAATAAATCCCAAGTGGCTAGGTAGGTTTCAGCAGAATATATTTGTGACATAGCTGAGCCTGATCTGTAGCCTTGAACAGGATCTCTGTTTAAAGTAAACGACGATTGGTGTGTTCTTTGTGCCTCCTAGAAGACCAAACTCATTCTGAAGTTTTCTCACCCTGAAACTTTCCCACCTTGTATGCATAACTAAACATTTGTTTAGTGGCGAATGGACTCAGCTGTCCTGCTTTCCATAGCGAATGCCCTAAGAACTGGACTGAGTAATTTAGCTTGCTCTCTTGAAACCGTATTTTTAGGGTAAATGAAACAGCATTGATAAAGAGACTGACAAACCCCACTACAAAGGCCCTGTAGCCAGGAGCAAGGACATCTAACTCATGTAGGGGATACCAGACTGGTAGTCCTTCCCCTGTTACTGTGAACAGCTTTAGTAAAAGGACTAAGACTGCCATATAAAGACTGCCAGGGGAGAGGTCCCTACATTTTTACAGAAGAGGGAAGTCATCCCAATCACTTTGAATAATCCAGTTTTCTATTTTCTTTTCATATTTACACAGTTACCTGAAATTAAATGTTTCCTGTACAATATGTCCTGGGTTTGGACATACATTCTCTAATTTTTCTGTCCAGAAGGTAGTCTCAGTACTTACTGGCAGGTCTGTGAACCAGTGTATGTGCTAGAAATTCATTCAAGTGACAGCTTAAAGATTACAATCTTGATGTAAAGTTGCATTGTGTCATGCAGTACAGTACTGAGATTCTAAATCTAATTCTAAATTAAACAGTCCGGTTAAAGATTTTGTGTAAATACAGTACCTAAATATTCACAGAATCATAGAATATCTCAATTTGGAAGGGACCCATAAGGATCATCGTCTCCAACTCCCTGGTCCTTGCAGGACTACCTAAAATTCAATTACATGACTAAAAGCATTGTCCAGATGCTCCTTGAACTCCGACAGACTTGGTGCCATGGCCATTTCCCCGAAGGAGCCTGTTCCACTGGCTGACCATCCTCTCAGTGAAGAACCTTTTCCTAATGTCCAGTCTGAGTTTCACCTCATGCGCTTTCATTGAGTTTTCTTGTGTCCTGTCGCTGGGCACCAGAGAGAGGAGATCAGCACCTTCCCCTCTGCTGCCCACCTTAAAGATGTTGTAGGCTGTGATGGGGTTACCCCTCAGCCTTCTCTTCTCCAGGCTGAACAAGCCAAGTGACCTCAGCCGCTTCTTGTGTTGCCCTCAAGATCTTTCACCGTCTTGCCTGCCCTCGTCCTCTGGGCACATTCTAATAGATGTCCTTATATTGAGGTACCAAAACCTGCACACAGTACTTGGTGGGGCCGCACCAGTGCAATGTGGAGTGTGATAATCACTGCCCTTGACTAGCTAGCTGTGCTCTGCTGGATGTACCCCAGGACACAGTTGGCCCTTTTGGCTACCAGGGCATTCTGGTGACTCATATGCAACTTGCCATCAACCCAAACCCCCAAATCTCTTTCTGCAGGGCTGCTCTTCAGCCTTGTCTCCCAATTTTGTGTATACCCAAGATTCCCCCATCCCAGGTAGAGTATCTGGCACTTTCATTAAATTTCATGATTGGTGATTACCCAGCTCTCTAGTCTATCCACATGTCTCTGTAGGGCCTCTCTAACCTCAAGGGAGTTCTGGTTTAGTGTGTTGGGAAACTTACTGTATGTTCAGTTCCTGTGTCTGGATCATCTATAAAAACATTGGAGGGAAATGGCCCTAAAATTGAGCCCTGGGGAATCCCACTGGTGACTGGCTGCCAGTCTGATGTAACCCCGTTTACTACAATTCTTTGAGCCTGAAGCGTCAGCCAGTTGCTCACCCAGCATATTATGGGCTTGTCTAGCTGTGTACTGGACATGTTATCGAGATGGGTACTGTGAGAGACGGTAGCAAAAGCTTTGCTAAAATGCAAAATCACCACATCTACTGGCTTCCCTTGGTCAACTAGACGGGTGACCTTGTCATAAAAGGAAATTAGGATTGTTAAGCAGGACTTTCCCCTTGTGAACCTGTGCTAGCTATGACCAATGACTGCATTGTCTCCCAAGTGTTTTTCAATAACTCCCAGAATAACAGTTTCTGCATTCTAGTAGCTTTACATAGTTCCCAGAACCTGTAGATTTTTAAACTCGGGTAAATGCACATGTGGTTAGTGCAGCTTTTTTTTTAAACTCAGAAACTAGGTGGAGAAGGGATCATAATTCCTTTTTATTCAGCTTTTCATTTGAAAAGGAGCTATCCAATGTTTCCTAATTTAAACGTAACTTGACCAAGTTCTGGTCAGGTTTCCAGCCCAGTAGTTTTTCTGCAGCAATTTACGATTATACCTGAAAATATTAAACTAATCTCTGATATTTATTTTCTATGGTAGAAAATTTTTCAGAGAAAGTATCCTTTGTGTCTCTGTGCAAAACAAAAATATGAACTAGCCAGATTCCCTCCCTCCAAAGCTGATCCAAAGTTCTTAAGTATTAAGCATTAAGTAAAACAAACTTTAGCAAAGGTTGCTGTATCCTTACGTACAATGGGTTTTCATTCCTTACCTTGATTTTATGCAGGAATGAGTAAAGGCACTGCCAAATATAGTTTTCAGATAAACTGATGGAGTAAAGCTGTTTTTAGGACTTGATTGAAGAGGGTATTTCATTTGAACTGAGTGTGTGTGTTAGCAGAGATGACAAAGTGTTACTTATGACTTCAGTCAAAGTTATTGAAGCCCGGCTGAGCAAGTGTATTGATGAGGAAAATTCTCTCTCCATAAATATGTAAATATGTGTGTATGGGCAATGTATGTAAATGGGCAGAGATATTCTCTTTCTAATAGATGGTTGATTTTTAGAGGTAGCAGTTCCAACTCAAGCATAACATTTTCCTTTCGGCTAGCATGCTGAAGGGTTTGTGTGCTCTGACCTTTACCTGATCTGACTTTATGACTCTGCATCTCCCACTGGTGATGGTGGGAAGGAGCACTGCTAATAGTCTCTGTCAGTGTATTTGCACTGGAGAAACAGCTAAGCTAGCTGTAATTAAGATAGAGTAGCAGAAGCACTCTAGCTGTGGTCGTAAAGAAACTCCATTCTTGTGTGGGAATAGTGCTTCCATCAGACTGTCCTGCTGGTTTAAAAATAGCTTTTATGCTTTGCTCCACCAATGCTTTCTACCTGGTGATCCAAAGATGCTCCTTGAGGCAGAGACTGTGGTCCATGAAATGACTGGAGCTGCTTTATTTTCTTAACATAAATGTGCATTTATCTACAAAGTAGTGAGAGAAAATAAAATGAATGAATGAACAGTCATAGTTTGCTCTGATTTTTACTTGGTTATAAAGGGTTGCAACAATACTGTGAGTGGCTGTGGCACAAGCAGGCAGGGTTTTCTCAGGTTAGAGGAGGCTGAGAAACACTGTTCAGCACCATGCTGTTGCAAATGGCTTGTATCATATATCCTCCCAGAAGGAAAATGTATTTTAAGCCTAGCTGTGAGAGAGGAGGAGTGACTGGATAGTGGAAAAGACATGTCTGTACTGTTTATAAAAAGGAAGAGCACTACTTCAAAAACTTTTTAGAGGTTTTATTTTTGTGTTAAGTACCATACAAATCTAAATGCAGAGTGGCAGGTTGGAGCATGAACAATGACACTTTGTGAGTCATTTCTGGCTGTCCTTGGTCTTCTTATCATTCTCCACCGAGCTGTCAGTTCCTGCGGCACTGAACGATCATTTCCATAACTTGATTTGGTGGAAGGATAGCCATTCCTTTGAAGATGAGTAGGATTTATGCCAATAGTTTGGAAAAGACCACAGAAAATTGCTGCCTACCTCAATCTAATTTGCTGCCAGGGCTTTTTTTTCCCTAGTTATTTTTTAATGGGGTGTGTGATTAGTGGGGAAACCAAGTTGACTTACATTCACAGATCGCATCATCTCTGCTAAATACCAGGAATCCCCAAGGCTCTGGCAGTGCTCTCGGTGAAACAGCAGGCTTTTCTGAATGGTTTTCATTTCTCCTGCCATTAGTTCTCCTTTAGCTTTTTCTGCTTGTCTGTTTCCCTTTGCTCATCTAGTAAACTAAACTAACATTATTTACCTCCCTCAGGTCTTTTTTATTTTAGATTTTTCCCTGCGATTAGTCATCTGTGTCAAGAGAAAACTGAAGTGGGTTTACAGCATTGCTAGTGCAAAGCTTCTTCATGTAAAAAAAATCTACCTTCCCGATTTATTGACAGCATTACAGAAATTTGCCTGTTGAAGGGGTTACTTGCAAGGCTTTCTGTTGTATTACTCTCTCTTTGTACCTACACTCTTAGCTTTAACCTGACTATGTCTTCTGGTGCTGTATCAAGTGGGTTAGTGCAGTCTATTGCAGAATATGTCACACATGAAATCCAGAACACAGGGATATTTAGACACACTTGTGCAGACCCTGCAAAAGGATAAGAGGTTTAAGCAGCTTAGTGTTTTTAATTTTCAGATGATAAATGGCATTTCTATTTATTGTTTATCCGTTGCCAAATATTAAAACAAAGTGCTTTTCCTCTAAATATAAACTTGAAGTAGTCAGCTTTGGGAGATTGAAACATGACATTTTCTTTGGTGGATCAGACTATTTTGCCATTGTCTGTAGTATCCTAACACTGTCAGTGACCAGTAGCAGAAAGGTAAAGTAGAAAAGAGGGAAAATGACTTATTTTATAGTAACTTTTTAAAGTAACTTTATGGTGACCTGCACAAAGGCATCTTGGCTTATGCCTGGAGCTTCCAGACATTATAATAATTACAGCTTTTATAAATAACATGTTTTGTCTTTTTATTTCATAATATTCAAATGTACAAAAACTTTCCCCTTCATCCCATCTATGCCATTAATCTTACTGCCAGTTTGGACTTGCTGATATAATGTTATTGTCTGCATGTTAAGGTAGAGGTTATGAAAAAGTGAAAGCACAGAAATGATGCTAAGCTTGATGACTTCTACATTTAGCACACAACTAAGCCATTCACAGTACCATAGGTGATAGGAAAACTTGGTCCAAATCAGGGTATTTGAAATTGTACATAGTATCTGATAACTGGCATGTATCCTTATGATGTTAAAACAGTGTTAAGGCAGCTTGTATTTTAAGGTTCTGGTGAACAGTCTCTGCTCTTGCTGTGTTCAGGCTTTCTGTTGACTCCCTGGTGTACCAGTGGTAGCCAGGAGCCTTCTGAAAGGTCCTGCACAGCCTGATCGCAGTACGTAGCACCTGGGCCATGTAAAACCACAGGTATGGGGTTTTTCCTATTTTCTTTTGTCTTCTTTTTTCTGCATATTCCTCAAGAGGAGGTTCAGTGTTCCTCCACACAATCTTGTTAGCTTTAAAAGTCCAGAGCGGGAGGTCTTGAGAAAGCCTTTGTTCAAAATCCTGACAATGACAAAGTCATGGGTGACCAGCAGCACTGTGTTCATGGTCTTAGCTGGAGTGGTAGACATGACTGTGGATGGATGATGGGAGGGTTCTGCAGGGCACAGGGCCACAGCAGAGCAGATACCCTTTTGTATAAGCTTCACTTTCCATCTTTTAAGCTCTTTACTGCTATTATGAACTTGAAGACAGCTGTCCCATCCCCATGAACTCCCTAAAGGGCTCCTAACCTTAGGAGAGTACCGTGTGTTTTTTTCAAATTAAATACAATTTATTACTAGTTGCATCACTTTTTATTTCATATATAAATTTTTAGTATACTTTGCAAAATTATCCAATCATTTCATAATCAGTTAACATTGCCAGCTTTCCTGCCTTAAATTGAGAAACCTATGCTACATAATTTCAGCCTAATGAATCCCATAATATTCTGTGCCTCGACTCAAAAGTTCCTCTTATCCTACATTGCCCTGAATTCCCATGTCCTCTGATGCACAGGACAGAATGTTATTCTGGAAAAAAGAGATAGCACAAAATATATGGAAATCGGAGGAGGTGATGGATCCAAGGGCATGACAGAATTCTATTTCTGTTCTTACTGAAAAGGGAAGTAAGCAAGGCAACCCAAAAGTCCTTAGTATTTGGAAAGGATAACACCAAAAGTTGCACAGCATGTAAGGGTGGTATTGCTGACTAGTGATGCTCTGGGCAGGCAGTATCAAATGTTGTAGGAAGTCCACAGCAGATGCTGGAGTTGTATCTACCACTTTCTCGCTGAGGTGGGTGAGTTAGGGGATGGCAGCTGAGATTTCCTGCAAGATGGTTCTACTTAATGCCTGCAGCTGGCAATGTCTTAGTGCCAAAGGTAATAGGCCTAGAAGATGGTTTGGCACAATAACAAATGGGTGCAAAACTGTCTCTGAATAATTTGATATGGAAGAAGGTTCTAACCATTACTGGTGTGAGGTTCTGGAGCAACTGTCAGGGAGAAGCACTGAGGAAGGGAAAAGGGGATATCGGTGGTTGCGAGCGGAGTGTTGCTGCCATTTGATGAATACTGTAGGGTGTTAACAACTGGGTTTGCTAGGGCCAGGTCTCTGAGGCAGGGGATGGATTCCCAACCTGTCTTGTGTGTTCTCATCTGTTTTTCTGGTTCTGACCTTTTCCCAGTCAGGATAACAATAATGATCAACCTTTTCTAATTTTTAACAGGTCAAGATACTTGAATTGTGAATGAGCCTCTCTGTCTTAGTCTTAGGCATCCAATGCTGTAACAATATAACGCCAAGACACCTTAATAAGTCCCTGTTTACTGTCTGACCCTGAATCACAATGATCAATGCTGTTTAATAAATGTTGGAATACACCATTTCCTTTCTATCTGCTTGCCTAGCTTTCCTGACAGGTAGGGAGGACAGGTCTGGCTGGCCAAAAACATGGCTTGTCTGACATTTATTGTGACAAAATGTGATGTTCTGATATCTGCCATTCAAATCTTGTAGAAATGCAAAATTGCCTGAGTCTGGCCACCTGGAGACACAGTATAATTCAATATGCCCATACTTATATGGGATGTTAACAGCTTCTGTAAAAATTCAGGTTGAAAAAACACTTCAGTTTTACCATGATCTCATATGTTCTTGAAATACATATTTTCCAGTTGTGAAGAAAAAAGATGTCTGCATTTGTTGTCTCTTCTTAGAAAACGACAAATCCCACTCATTTTAAGTAATTTTTGCTTAAGCCAGGGATGCTTAGTGGCCTCCAGTATGGCCTTCAAACGCTGTACCTTCAGATAAAGAGCAAGCTTTCCACCAACTCAGTAAAAATCACTATTCAACAATAACTCTTTTTTGGAACCACAATGAAATATGTTACTCTGTCTAAAAAATGGGTTATTTGAGCTCCATATTGTCACTTGCCTCCTACTCAGTATTCTGACACTTGGGAGTGTTTCTGCTTCATCCTTGAAAGCATTCCCAGTACATCATAACCAAAGTCCTGTCCTTGCATGACTTCCTTCTCTTATTTGAAAAAAAAAGGCAAATTGAAAAATAGCCAATGAAATTTGCTCCTCTTTCCTCATGAAGGTCTATGTAGCTAGCTCCTGAATGAGTCATCAGACTTCTCAACTGATAATTTATCAATTAGATTTGTCTCTCTCTACCTTTTTTTTACACATGAAGTGTAAGTGATCTATGCTGAAAGGTTAAACCTTTTATTTGGAATTTATTGTCACTCCACCGTATAAGCCAGGTCACCTTAATACTGGTTACTTTGTATAGTCCAACTGCTTTAATGTGTGTACTTCTGGTATATGGTAAATATGTTTGTCATTCAGGCAGTGTACCTTATAGTATCTTTTTTTTTTTTTTTTCTGTAATTTCTAGGTTTCTGCCTGTACTCAGACTTTTCTCATCCATCTTAAAACTTGGGTTTGCCTTTCATCCCTTTTTGACTTTCCAGGGAAAAGGAAAGAAAGAGCTATAGTTATGTCAACTCTTTAGGTCTGGTGCCTCAAGAAGACAATCTTAATGCTCCCCATATAAAAACAGACATGGGAGAGTTTTACATGTCAGAGCAGAATACCATTTAATTTGTTGTCTAGTATGCCTGTTAGTTTTTCAAGGTCCTTGTAGCTGACTATTCTGATCTCAGGACTATAAACCTTTGTTGTGGTTCTCAATTCAGAGAAGCTTAAACATACTTGAAAAAATTCATTTACAGTCATATGAAGACTGTTAAAAATTGATGTTTTTTTGAAGACCTGTTTAGTTTTGTCTCAGATAGTGCTGCTGGTCTACAGGAGAACACAGAGGAAGGCTGTCTCAATCTGATATAACAGAAAAAGGTCTTCCCAAACATTAAAATTTTTCAAAATCTTAACATTTCAAATTAAGAAAATGTTTAAAAATAGACATACTGCTATTTTTCATGCTGCCCTCTCAAACTATAAGTGAAACAGTCTTGTAAACATTAATATTCAAATTCTCAGAGTGATACAGCTGGGGAGAGATGAGGAGGGGAGAGGAGTCCTATCCCTGCCCTTGTAGAATTTAAAGACTCCTTCTTAGACTTAAGTAAAAATAGAAACCATTAGGGAGTGTTTGGGAATTTCTTTTTTTGGCTTAGACTTGCAGTAGAGTGTAAAAGAGTTAGGGAGTTACCTCGCACTGAAATTCAATGGGAACTGACACCACCATTTTTTTTTAACCTGTTTTGAAAAGCCCAGATTTAAGTCTTTTTCTTCTCCCCTTCCTTCCCCTCCCTTTTCCTCCCCTCACCTCCCCTCGCCTCCTCTCCTCTTTTCATTGTGGTATTCAGACAGTCCAAATAATTATTGTCTTCCTCCTCCTACACCCTCCTGCTTTTTTTTAAGGGACTTGATTTGTACTGTCATGGAAGTGCTGGATTTTTGTGAGTTATGCTCTCTCTCAGCATGTACGGAAGGAAGGAAGATCATCTGGAAGGATGCATAATTTTTTTTTTTCTCACAGCTGCTGTATTTCCCTTCCTTAAAACTGTTTGCTTGGGCTGCTCTTTCTTACTGTGTGTTTATCGTCTGAAGTAAATTTCATACCAATCTTGTCTGTCTAAAGTAAAGGTTCTGAAGAAATGTGCAGAAATTTAACATAATTTCTACTCTCTTGCACCTTAGAGGACACAGCTGAGGAAATCAACCCTGGAGGCCTCTGGTTTTGATTGAGAGGCAGGGTTTTTTTTTCTGTTTCCCGCTTTCAAGCAGCAAAATTATCCCTTACAAGCAGACTACAAAAGCCAAGATCCCCTATGGCAAAGACAGACAACTTCATACATTTGGATAATTCCGATTTCTTAGCTGACTGTTATTTTCCACTTCCTCCAGTGAAAATAATGAATGAAAAGATTTTCAAGATGAAATCCCACCCTTATTTGAAGGCCACTGCAAAGCTCCCATTTTTATTCCCTAAGCATTTTTAATCATTTACTCTCTTTCTGATGTTTTCAACATTCCTTAAAAATGTGCCAGAAGACTAGGCAGTGGTCTGGGAGGAATTCTGTCCCGGAGAGGCAGGTGTTGATGTTCCAACCCTACCACAAGCAGAGTCTGAGAGGGCTTTTTAACCCACATTGATACAAGTGAATGTTGAGCGCTGGCCTGCCTTGCAGCCTGTTGTGAGTAATAGCTAGTAAAAAAATAGTAATTTGACTCTTAGAAAATGTTAGTTCAATTGAAACAGTGATATGACTGCTAACAACACGTGGAGGTGTGGTCCTCTACTATGTTCACATACTCAAACCACCAGTCATTTGTATCTGCTTTCCTCTGTCACAAGATGCTGAGATAAAAACCAGCCATGTGATGTGACTTAAGGTTTGGTGTAGTGGTCTTTTGTAACAGGGCCACTGTCTTGTTCTGGCAGACCCTTTTGCTATAGAGTGGTGGGGACCTGGAGGGAAGGTCTGAACAGTGTGTAGTCACAAGATGATGTCCTGGTCCCGTGGCAATGATTCTTGGCATGTAAAGATAGCTGCTGTGGGTGACAGGTCCTTGAGATCAGGCTCTGAGAAAAAAAAAATAATGGTAGAAATTATCTTTAAAATGGGGATTTTGCTGCTTTCTACCTTGCTGTGAATCCTTTTTTTTTTTAGCCTAAAAAAATCCAGCCAGTGCCTGTAGCTGTTATTTCCCAAGGGCCCTAGCAATTCTAGCCCTATGTGAGCAGGATTCAAATTAAAAAAGAATGAACACAGGTTGTGAAAAAATTCTAGTGTGGGTGGAAACTATTGTTGTGTACCTTTTGGAGTAATATTGACATTTTTCCTTAATTAACAAAAGATGAGTATGAGGTGTGTGTTGGTTTCAGGGACTAACAGAGATTTTCTGGAAGAATAAAAGATGCTTTCTGGTTTAACCAGTTGAATCCTCGGTGCAGAGATAACAGACTTGTTGCAGAGAGCCAGAATTACAAAGCGCGCATGTTGCCACACTCGTGGTTGTGACCTGAACTCAAACCAGATGAAGGAGGCTGATTCTACTAATGTGCGTTTTCTTATGGAATTTTATTGGACTGAAAGTCTGTGTATGCTTCACATGCTGTTCTTCATGGCCAGAAGGAAGGTAATAGATGGAGGTCAGGGAGTTCAGTCAGTAACTCCTTTGGAATAGTGCAGCTCATTAAACTTACAAAAAGTAGGGGAGTTCCATGCCTGACAGTTTCTGACAGTCCCACTTGGTTTGTCATGTCAAGAGCACTGGATGTGTTCGCAGTCGAACTTTCAATAATAGCTAATTCAGTGCTGAATTATCACTAAAGCTTTCAGAGAGTTGGGCCTTTGGAAAGGAGGAATCTGAGGAGAGAAGGACCCTGAAAAATAAAACAGAGGAGGAGGGAATTCTCAGTGTCTACTCCCTGGCAGTTAAGATTTCACTCTGTGTATGTGTCAGTTTGAAACAAAGCGACTAAACCTGCTTCTTTTTTTTTTCCTTTTTTTTTTTTTTGAAAAGGCCTTACAGTGGATCCCAACCTCGTGTTTAAGACTTACTGTTCTCAGTGGAAATGAAGCATCAGGGAAGGTCAAATAATCTGCTTGCAGAGAAGTGTTCTAATTAGTCACTTTCTGCATCCCCACAGCACTACTCTTGCAATGACATTGAGGCAGGAGTCAGGTCTGTCCAGCAGCATCTCGAACCATCTGCTTTCATATGGCTGGTTCTGCTTCATTTATTTTGACTCCTCTGCATTCCATCTGACTTCCAAATTTGTCTTTGGCTCTGGCTATCCAAGTACATGTCTAGACATGTGAATGTGCTTTGGTAATGATGCATACCTTTCCTTGGTGATGATGTAAGTTTTGCCATCAGTCCTGGTTTTGGTGCAGAATTTAGTGCTAGCAATCATTCAGATGAAGCATCGATAACATTTGTTCATCCTCTTTTTTTTCCTAGTCTTGTCTCTTTTTCCAGGACCATCTGTTTCAGGATACTTGCACTGTTTTGAAATGGCCCTTTTCCTTCTAGTTTTTGTTTCAGTTTTATTTCGGCCTTTCCATCAAGCACTGTAAAGCTATATGTTATTCCAGTTCTGATGGCTGTCTACCAGACTTGGATCTTTCCAAAATGTCATGTTATGGTGGTTCTGTTGTGCCATAATTCTCTTTCAGAGCCTTGCCTTTTACTCTCTGTGCTCTCAGAAACTGTTCCACACTGTTGAGGTAACTGATCATAATGTTTAGGTCTAACAGTGACACTTGCAAAGTCTGTGTGCTGACGGATCTCCCCAGGGTAAAGTGTAAACTATATATGCTGTTATATTCAGTGAATGACAGTGTTGTTTTGTTTCTTTTTTCCCAGCTCTCCTATCTTAAACTAAATACATCTTTGCCTAATCACTACTAAAAGAATTAGTGCCATTCTACAGGATGCAGAAGCTTTTTGAGAAAAAAACCCAACCAAACAAAACCTGTCCTTCAAAAATAATTTAAGAACTGCTTAAGTGACTGTTGAAATTTGCTAGACGTTCTCCTAATACAACCTTGATTAAACCAAGATATGGTGCTGTAAAAATTTTAATTTATCAGGTAGTTTGTTTTTCCTGCTAAAAGCTGTGTGTTAAAGGCTCTTCATTTACCCATGAATATTTTGACAGAGAGAAAAGCGTATATTGTGTTTCACATTTCACATTGGTTTTGCTCATCAGAGAGAAACTAGGCTTCATACCCAAACAGCATGTCTGGAAATCAGGAGAATTAGGGCTCACTCTCAGTGTAAACTGAAATGTGCTTTGTGATCTTTGGCTTGCCGTTGCACTAGGTACAACAATAATGCTATCTTCAGCCATCAAGTGTTCAAAGGTTTGTTTCCTAAACACTTGTAGATTCTACAGTGGAAAGTCCTGCATGAAGCTTATGGTTAATGATGTCCAACATAAAGAAAAGATACTGTAATTCTACATCACGTTTTTTCAGCTGTTCTCATGGTTAATGTCCTGGTTGCATCCCAGGGCAATATCTTGCCTGTATTTCTTGTGTTCATTTCAGTGGGAATAATTGCCATGTCAGTTAGGGAACTGGTCTCCTTAAACTCCCTTTATAATATATAATATATATGGGAGGTTCTTCCAGATGACAACTGATATTGGGAGATTATCTAACATGTCCGTAGCTATACTGATAAAAACCAAGAGGCTGCACTCACATTGCTTACGGCAGATTTTTTCCAGGACCAGCTAGGCCCCTGTTCATAGCATGGGTCATAGCTGGGTTTTCTTCTGGCCATCATACAATGGCTAGATGGTCTTAAGACCGCGCAGTTTTTTTCCCCCAATTGCTTTAAGTACTCTGATAGTCTGTGACTGACTCCCTTACTGGTGCTTTCATGGGCATATAGTGTTTGATGAATGTTTGGTAGTGAACCAAAGTGTTACAAAATAATATGCATACTGTCCAGACAGTGCCTCTTAGCTAGAGTGAACCAACACTGGGCTGTAACTTGGAGAGGTCTAGTAAGCTCCCTCCAGAACAAGCTTGGGAGCAACCCAGAATACAAGAAATGAGAAGCAGAGGTAAACTCCATAATTGGATTTTTTGTGGGTTAGTTGTTTTATTTTATTATTTTTTATTATTATTTTTTCTCTCCAGGGGAGAAAAACTGACTTAAGCTGTGATCTTTCTACTGTTGCTAAGCCATGCCCAAGTCACCAGCCTCCCTGGGACTTTTCCTTTGGTCCTCCGCTGGAGGACTGAACACCAGACTTCAGCTCTGAGGTACAGTGTTACCCTGTTCTGGGTGGAATGACTAATGTGGAAAAATTACAAAATAGCGAGGAAGACAGATGGAAACATTACAGGATGCTTTTTATGTAGTTAAACCAAGGTTTTGTTTCCTGACTGCCAGCTCCCCTCTCTCTGGACTCTTGGCTCTGTCTCACCTCTCTTCCCATCTGGCCATGTCCTGATTTCTTTCTGGAGCTGCCAAGTTTCAGCCTAAGACTAGGCTGAGACTTGAAGCTCTTTAATGTTCCCAGGCTGCCATGTGCAGTAGTATTGGTGGGAGTAGGCTCTCTGTGGGTTAATATCTACCTGCTATAAAGTTAATCACCTCTTTGCTCCTTCATCTTCCTCATATGCCTTTCTCAGCAGTGGTGCCTTGTCGTGCAATGCCAGGGCTTGCATGACACTCCACAGTGAAGGCTTTATACCAAGTAGCATGGAGGAAGTAGCATCTACAAACACATGAAAGTTCTGAGCATGAAGATGATTATAATGACCAGTCCTAAGCACCTGTTTGCTATTTACATGTGGTTCTTGACTATGACAACCATCATGGAAAGCACTCCATTGTGCTAGGCAGGGAATGAAAATGGTTTCTGCCATGGAGAATTTACACTCAAAGTACAAGACGCAAGACAACATGTGGCTATTGCAAGCAGATAGCAAAAATAAATGCTAAAAATAAATCTGTACATTTGAATGTATTTCTTTCTTCTCTTCCTTTTTTCAGCCAAGTACAAGACTGCCAGTGGAAAGGAGAAGCAGTCCCAACTTAGAGTTCCTTTAGATAGCCCTGTTACTTGTATTCTGTAAAAAGCTGCTTTAAACAGTACTACAGCAAGTGTTTTGTTGCCCTTCACAGTGTAACTTTGCAGTTGGTAACTGGAGAAGGGAAAAAATAGGTATGCAAAAGCCAGTTAGGTCGAAACACTACTGGAAACTCAGGTCGTTTTTTTAATGGTGGTTCATTGGCTTCTTAACTCTTCAGTGTTCCAAGCTTCAATGACAGTATCATATCAGCAAATACAGATTGCATTGAATTCTTTGTTTTACTCTGTTTCAGCTCCTCCTCCACAGTTCAACTACTCATATACCCCTCCTGTCCTGCTCTTTTTCTTTCCCTCTTCCCTTCTTTTCCCTGCCCTGTTTCTTAGATCTAATTTTAAAGCACTGTTTTGTTGAAAATTGACATGGAAAGCAGAATGCTTTTCCTCTCCCTAATCATCGTGATATAACATATATTGACATGGATTCCCTCTTACTACCTAGAGTTTGCTTCATTGCATTTTGCGTGAAATATGTGAGTAAACATTCAATGGGTCAGAGAGAGGGTCTGTCATTCTCTTGCTCTGTGAGAATCACACTGTATCTATTCAGCCAAGGATATGTCAACAGGAAGAAATTATATGTCAGCCTATGCAGCTAAACAGTAAACTATTTACAAGGATCAACCTGTGGTAAATGACGTTTATTTATTTAAAAGACACCTTGCCTTTCAGAGCAGCTCAGATGTGAACACTAGCATGCTGTAGACCAGGTGGAGCCCTCAGGTGAATAAAACTGTACGTGTGTATAACTTTGAAGGGAGAGAAGTATGTTACCATCTTTTCATAGAGGTGAAAAGTAGGCTCATGGAGACTATATTCTCTGCCTAAAGCCATAACACTCAATTTGTATCACAGCTGGGAAGTTTCAACATTTTTTGCTCCTAGTCTTGTGCTTCAGCTATAGGATGATCCTCTTTCCCTTGTTGGCTTTAGGCCCTAATACGCAGCAACGTTAACGTGAAGCAGAGGCTCTAATTCTGGATCCGCCTAGATACTCCTTCTTGCCCTAGACTAGCTCACAAATCTTGGGACAAGCTCTCTTGGGACAAGCTCTCAAAGGTTAAAGGACTTAGCCAGCTGGATCAATGATGTAAAGAAAATTTATCTGTCTGTGTGCCTTAATCATTGTGGAATGGTTTTCTTTCTCTTCCCACTGCATTCCTCGTCTGTTCACAATTCATTTTCTGCCTTGTCTCTTGTAATGTAATGATTCGTGCTCTATACTATACCAGAGCAGGAAAATTTAAATGTATATGTGTAAAATTAAGTGGCCTGGTTGTCTTTTAGTGCTCTTGTACATTTTTCAGTTCCATAGGCACAGCATAAACTTGCTTTCAAGAGCAGAGGAAAGACTGGTATCATGTAGCTGGCTGACCCGCGGTACTGCTTGAAGGACTGTGGTGCCGCCATGGTGTTCCCCGTTCTTGTGGGGGAAAGTCTCTGGAGAGGATGGCAGTTCACAGAAGATTACCCTCCACAATTCCCTTTTACACTTCTGGGGGATGGTCAGGTGATGTACATCACTGGCACAGCACAAGTCCTAGGCCCTGTTTGTTTGGCAGGCCCTACTAACTCCAGCAGCTCTGCGTCTAGGTGGCTATAGGGTCTGATCCATTGTAAAGGGGCTCCATTTCTCTAAGGAACATTTCATAAGAAGAAAGTATTCTTACAGTGGCAATGATTCAAGGCAATAACAGTGGCAATGTTTTTTTTCATTGTAGGGCACCCCAAGGCAGTTTCAGAGGTACAGGGAATCCAGGACACACCAGGAAGTCTGCTGTCCTGCCTTGGAAACCTCAGGTATTTGGTATGATACCTAGCTCAGGAGAAAAGAAAAAGGGCAAAATCACCACCTGTGCCTAAGTGGAAAGGGAACCTCATGGACTGACTTGTAAGTTGGGTAGTTCCCACCTTGAAGAGTAGCTGGCCCATGCTGAGTTAAATAAGACAACTTTCCCTGCTATTTTCTCATATAACAACTTAAAGAAATAGAAAGATTCAGTGAAGCAGAAATGATGTTTTTCAAAAGGCTAAAACAAATTAAGGTTTAAAACAAGATAATAAAACTTATATGAGACATTTTGACATGTTTTATAATGCAATTGATACCTACCTCCAGCAGCTAAGCACATTCATATTTTAGCCTGGAGACTTCAGTCCATTCACAGTGTGCATTAATAGATTATAAAGTATGTACTTTCATGTTGTTATTTCTTAAATGGGCCACTTCCAAGGAAGTTCTGTCAATATTTTTGTGAGATAGCACTGATTTAATAAAGTTTACTTCTCTAGCTTATGGTTGAAGAAAATTGTCAAAAAAAGCATGGGCAAAGGGTGACATAAGCATGGATAATTTCAAAGGAAAAAAGAGATGTGCCTTTATGGGGACAATAATAGATAAGACTAATGGATGAAAGGATAATGGTGGCTTAGTCAGGTTCTTCTGAGTATGAGAGACGAGTGCAGACTCAATCTGTTCTAAGTTAGATCCAGCTGCCCATTGCCTGTGGGCCTTTTCTAGCAGTTGAGAGTGACTGGGATGCAGGAGTGCTTCAGCCCATGCCCTACTTACATAGTCTTGCTTTGAAGGCTGCCAGAAATCTGTTGGGGAAAACATTCTTCACCATCCAAGAATATCCTTCAAAAGGAGTCATTTTTTGAAGATGACAAACTTCCCAGCTGCCTTGCATTGCTATTTCGGTTTCTTGGTACCATTTGCTGAACAAGTGTATATGCTGCTATTCCCGTCCCCCTGTGGGTACATTTTTACCAGGCTGTGAAGAGGGATGGAGCTCCCTTGGGCCAGGCAAGTGATGTAGGTTCACCTTCATTTTTCCTCATTTCCTCACAGTTTTGTGGCTTTTCCGGGTTGTTTCCTGC
>JAVJGJ010000014.1:89881509-89902728 GCA_035590215.1 Microhierax caerulescens | reverse complement strand
AGTTCATAGCTCCTAAATCATGAAACTTGACTGAGGCACTTCCATTCAGAGCTGAGATGCCTCAGCCTGCCTGGGTAGTTACTGTGGGAAGAGAGAGGGGCAGCCCCATGGGGAGAATCAGGGCTTAGATGTGTGTGTGCAGATGTGGGATGGCAGACATCTGTTCATAACCTGAAAAGGTGATGGAGCACAAGTTAGGCACCAAAAGGGACTACAGCACAGATGTAATCTAATATTGTGATATCATCAGGGTGGTTTTGCTTCATCATTTGTTTGAAGGGTCTTTGGCATCTTTTTCATATATTTCTCTGCAACCTTGTGTCTTTGGCTAGCAGTAGAGCTTCCTCCTTACTTGGTCTTTGGTCTGCCATTAGTGATCGTAAGGAGGACCTGAGTCAGCTGAAGATGTGTTGTGTGGCATCCCAGTAGTGAATATTGCCTGGTGAAGAGCTCCTTCAGTAAGCCATTTTTGGGAGTAGCTATTTTCTCTCTACCTGACATATTCATCCTGATTCAGGAGAGTAAGGGAGTGGGTATGTGAGATGCAATTTAATGCATTTAATTGTTCACCATGACAAAATGTCTGTTACACAGTATAGAAGTTCCAAATACAGGGCAGCAGAAGAAAATTGCCTTTTATTTGAAGGAGGATGGGACTTTGCCTAGATCTTGCAATTATATGATATCCCATGCTGTGCTGCTTTTGCTGTCTTCAGTTTCATCTCCTCATTTTTGTTACCTGTGACCCAGAGACTGTTTCCTTAATAGTGGTCCTGAAGATCTGTTCATAGCACTACAGCCCCTCTTCTCCCTTTGTTGCTGTCTGAATGATACAACTCATTTGCTCATCTTGCTTTGTTGCAGGCTTCTATCTTTCCCTTCTGGCATTTGGACTTACTAGACAGCTTTGCAGATTTGACCATTGCATGTTTTAGTGTAGCATCCTCATTAACTTGTAGATTGCCTTTATCACCTCTCTGAGAGCAAGGATTGTTAATATGCTAGTGTTCATGTTCCACATTCCTAGGCAGACTAATTGCTACTTAAAGAGAACATAAATAACACCCTAACACACTGCTCAAGACTGCAGCAGTGCAAACTATCATGGACAAACAAGGTCCTGTCACCACTGTGTGTTACATTCTGTTGTTTCTATTAAACCAGCCTGTAAATTAGCAATACATAACAAATTTGGATCAATAGCAAACCTTTTTTTTTTACTGATACAGAAACAGCTTAGGGATACTGTACAGCTCCAGTGCTTAGTGCTTCCTCCTCACAGTCTGATGGAAATGATAAAAACAAGATGTGATAATGAGGTGGCTGTCAATCAGCAAAATTCTGGGCTTGTTTATTGTTATTTTTATTCTATTGTTTGAAACAGCAGTTGGATCTGCAGTGTGGAAGGGGTACTGTGAGGAAAGTTTGTTTCTATAACAACACAGTGTACAAATGGAGTTCCCTTTCTTAGCTTGTTTCTCGAAGTGGAAAACTACCAGAGTTTATTTCAGATGCAAGGTACTGGGCAGCACAAGCAGTGTGTCAGACAACAGGTAAAGACAGAAGTTTAAAGCAATGCTTATGTGTGTGGAATGGTGCTCTAGGGAGATAAAGCTGGTAATTTTTTTCCTAAGGTTTTTTAAAGCTGCCTGTCTGTGTGCTCACCTGGAACCCTGTTGCTGGCTCTGCTTTCTAACCCCTTTTCTGCTGTTAATATTTTAGGAAGAAATCACATCAGATATCTACCTGAGTAAAGTCACTGCCGACTTAACATTGAGCATCACTGGAAAAACATGTCCTAAAAGTGCATCAGGCCACCTGTCTTCCCAATATCACAGAAAGAAGGAAATAGAATAGAGTGGGGGCTGTCTCTGAGCCAGCTGAATTTATCACCCATCGCAGTGCCCCTCACCTCTGCCTCTGCATGCCTGGTAGCACTTTTTCATTCTGTTACTTGCAGGACCCCCAGGATTATTCAGAGACTGGATAAATCCTGTTCCACCTGGTATGACTGTGACAGAACTACTTGTAAGGTTTAGGAAGATTTACAGTATTGCTGATTTGATATTACCTTTAATGCTGCCATCTCCTCTTGCACATACTGGCATGTGGGTGTCTAACTTTCATTGAAATGTACACAAAATACCAATTTAGAGAAGTCTTTTCCTGGCTGCTGAAAAGCTGTGGTTTGGTGACTAAGTTAGGTTTTGTTTTTCAGCTGTTTTCACATGGTTACTCAAATTCATGAGAGGTATTTTAGGTGATACACTCAAAGTTTGCATTTCCAAACCAGAGACTCCAATATATTAACTTCCTGTCATTGCTCCCATTACATTTTAATTAGTTTCTTCTGATTTCAGCAAGGAACTACCAATTCACATAAACTGTCAAAAATGCAAAATTAGAATATCCTAACTGTGATTGCTACCTATGTATATCTCTGTTCTCTTTCAGGTCTCCAATACATCTTTCTAGGTTATAATTCTTGTGCCTTTACCTGTTGTGCATAAGACTGTGTAATTTTCACTCCTTGTAACTAGTCCCTACAAGTCAATCCAGCTGTTCTAAATGCTTTGTAGCTTATCCTATAAGGATTCACTGGCCAGCGTAGAACAGATAATCTTAAAACCAAGCTATGTTGAAGAGGAAAAGGGGAATGTACCACAGTGCAGAAGAAAACAGCAGGTAGTGATGGGTCAGTGCTAGCACAGAGGTGTGCAGTGCTGGGGCTTCTGCTGTCCAGATCAGCAGCATGACCAGGTGAGCTGGGTCCTTGTTTCTCCTTGGCAGGGAAACCCAGTCAGAATGCTGTGGAGGAGGTGATCAGAGAAGGACAGGTTGATGCTCTTGGTGGCTTTGCCCCAAGATGCAGTGGGGCTGTGGCCAGGAAGCATCTCCAAGACTTGTGAGAGGAAAGGGCTCCTTCATCAACAAAGAGCCAGAACCATCTCCAGGGAGGAGCAGGTGCCTGTTTGGTCTCTTTCTCTTAACTGCCTTTCCCCTTCTTTGTGGTAATAGGTGTGCATTTTATGTAAGCGGTGAGGGAAAGAGGTGTGCAAGAGGTGGGAGCTCTGTTCTTTGGTGCTGGTAAACCAAACTCCATTCTCCCATCTGGAAAACCATTGAATTTATCTTCTCAAAAAAAGAAAGCATATATTTGTTTCTACAAAAGAAGTTCTCAAGCTTAGCTTCACTTGTTTAGGCACCCTCCTCAGAGAGAGAGAGTGAGAGTTATACTGGAGAGAGCATGCATTTACATACACAGAGAGAAATCCCTGTATGGAGGACATAGTGTGCACACCCTCAGGAAGAAATAGCCTTTCAACCCCCATGTCTTCTTCTCATGAGGAAATGCAAGCAGCAGTATCTCTGCTGGGCTGCATGGAAGGCAGTACAGATAGAGGAGGCTTTCCCCTTCCACCATGGGGAAAAGAAGAAAGGCCAGGTCTCTGGGAGGTGTTTGGGTTTTTTTGTTGTTGTTTTGGGGTTTTTTTTTGCCACAGATGGGATGTACATCCGCTCTTTGGAATCCTAATTCTAGCTGAATGTTAAGATAGGACTGCATGTGTTTGGAACAGTACAGGCTTGTATACTGACAGATCCAGCTTGTTCTTTCCAGATTGCTAAAGCTTATTTTCAAAGGTCTCATTATTGGAGATCTTCCATTGTGTATTTAAAGGCACTGATATCTTGCTGTCAATTAAATAAAAACAAATTGCTGTTACTTTGTAATTTAAGGGGGACCTCTCAATAAAAATATGTTTACCAACACTTACACATATGGAAGTGTTTTAAAAATATTTTAAGTACACTGCAATTAACTAAAGGTGTGAAATGAAGTTGCCTGTGTTCACCGCTTTGCAAGAAAGGCCTTGAATTCAGTGACTATCAAGGTTGCTGGGCTGCTTTTCCATATATGTGGCCAATAAAATTAGAAGCCTTATCTCTAGGCAAAGATGTTTATATTTTCTTTGGTTTAGATAATTCTTTCAGCTAGGAAAGATGTAGTATAAGTAGCTTAAGCAAATCATAGAATCATGGAATGGTTTGGGTTGGAAGGGACCTTAAAATCATCTAGTTCCACCCCCATGCCATGGGCAGGGACACCTTCCACTAGACCAGGTAGCTCAAAGCCCCATCCAATACTTATAAATAATAAATACTTATCTATTTATAGTTGCAGTGAAATTCTAGTATGTGAAACACTGATGCATTGTTCTATGTTTTTTAGCCATTACTTTGTACAATGTACCAGTGTATAATACAGAAAATTTTGAAAAACAACTGTGGATTTCTGAGAATTACCTTTACTTTTAGCTCAGAAAAATATTATTGTAGCTTATGCAGTCAAATTATAGAGAAATAGATCTGGTTTTGGTGGAAAATGCATTCACATTAGGACATGTGAGTCTATAATTATAAAAGTAAGCCTCCTGTGGTTCATGAAGCTAAAATACTCGTGGGTGCACAACTGCGATAGTTTTGTGCAGAAATAGAAATGCTGAAGCACATGTACATTTCTGCATGTGAATCTTGGGTTCATATCAGAAAAGCTGGTTAACTTTTTTTGTAACACGTGTTTGTGTTGTGGTATTGATATTCCTCTCCTGATACTTCACAGCACTTGGAAATGGCTGAGGTGATTCACTTGCAGAAAAAAAACCTACCATATGGGGCTTGAAGGATTTCTAAAAATGGAAATAATGACAAGGGAAAATGACTATTTCCAGATCTGGTGCATTGCACAGCTCCTAAACCTTTTTTTTTTTTTTTTTAACATGCTGAAGCAAGATGATTGCAATAGAGGGGTCACATACTTCAGGTATGTGACATCTAGTACATAAATCAGCTAAATATGTCAAAGGACAATCCAAGGCATACAAAGGGGCATATTATTGGTGGTGTTATAGTTATGGGCTCGGGCTCTACCTTTCTCACGTCAGTCATCTCACTTCGGCTGAAACAGACTTTGTTATCTGTGAAGACTGAGCAGCTTCCAATGAGCCAACGAGTTTGGACAATCATTTAAATACAATTTAGAAGGAAAAGACTTTGTATTCATGATATTTCAGGCATGCTGGGAGCTAGAAGTGGGGCTACTAGAGATTTTGTTCCATAAACAGGACCAGATGTATGCTAAGAGACCACCTGTATCTTGTAATGTTTCACATGATCTACAGGCATAGTATTATGCAATATTTCTTAGAAAAGCAGTAATCATGAGAAGATTCTTCCTTGCTGCTATTGATAATGTCAGCATAGTTCTCTGGTGCCTTTTGCCTTCCTGCCAACATGTTGCATGTATATTTTTGTACATTTCCTGCTTTTCTTGAGATCACTTGGACAGCTGAAGTCCCATGCCTGGGCCCCCACTAACCTTTTTCAATAGCTGTGTTCCAGCTTGCATTGACATTGGCAGATGAGTTTGGCAAGTTGGGTGAAATATTATCCATCTCTAAGAGCTGGTTTTCAGATACTCCTCCTTGTGTCCTTGGCATAAGTGGAACAGTGATCTGAAGGAAACTAGTTCTTTCATGCAAATACAGAGGCTGCTCTTCTTCTTTTCCTTCTTAGTGAACTCATTGCAAATGCAGCCAGAAATTTCTTAGTACATCTGGCAGAGATGTGTGCTTAGAAAGGACTGCTTGGACTTGGGATAAAGACACTCTGACACTTTTCTAAGTCAGTTTCTATTGTATTTCTATGGGAAATTATAAGAAGTTATCCAAGAACTTAGGGGAAATTTGCTTGGCTGCTCCTCCCCCATATTCAAGGTCTCTTCTGTTATTTGCGTGGCCACCCTGTGCCCATAGGCCCCACCTGTGATCATATTCTCATTGCGTGAGGCACCATAGAAATGGATTGTATGTCACAGTCCTCGCCATAATGACAGAACAGTTTAGTATCGGAAGACAAAAAGGGGTAGTTGAAGTAACAGACACATGCTGTGACTTGTGTAAAGTCATCCAGTGAGCAGCAGGAAGGAACAGGAATAGGATCATAGTCTCCAAGTCCCAATTCCCCTGCAAAACTGCTGACAGATGTTTCTTTTTAAAAGAAGACTGTCAATATAAAAAGAAAATGGGATTTTTTTTTTAATTTTCTTGCTAAAGGATCTTTAGAAATGCCAGATAGAAAAGGAGTTGAGAAATCCTAGATGGATCATTTGAAGAAGAATTAGGTATACATCTCCCTGAAACTGATTTGAAACAGGACTTAGACCACCTTTAGTGATTTTCTCTCAGTTATCAGATGATTCAGTGGAAGCATCCCATTCTTTTCCTACGTTTAACAAAGTTAACAAACGCAGCTCTACACTGATACCCTGCTCCTATATAAGGTATAGAAAAAAATTTGCACTCACAGTGATGTTTTATTAAAATGATAGCAGTATTTTGATTAGAAAGAGTGGTTTTAGTTGGTCCAGGAAATGTATTCATTTATATCAAAGAGAAGCTGACCTCATATAGTAAATTCCAGTCTTTTTAACTGTTCTGTTATCAATATAAGAATTTACTAGCAGATTGGTAAAACAGAAGGAGAAATAAACACAAGAAGCAGTTTTGGAAAATTCTTTCAAGTATGTGCTACAAGGCCACAGCTTATAATGACATTAAATTGACAAGATACTGAAGGGAGCAGTCAGAGGGATGAGAACAGCGAAATGGTGAACAGTGTGAGTAAGTCTCAAGTAAATTTTTATTGACTCCAAGCTCCGGTATGAATAAATGCCCAAATGCCTATATACTTTCCCAGTCATCTGATTTGTTCCCTAACTGCATCTTCCAGAACAACTGCAAAGCCTGCCTCAAGAGACAGTTCAAAGATCCTGCTCATTATCTCCAAAAGAACGAGTGTTTGACTCATTTGCAGGGAGTGTCTTTTTGAGATATCCTTGTATAGACATTGGGCCCTGTTTTATAGCACTAAATTCTAGAGAGATTCTGTTAAATTTGAGTAAATCCATCGTTCCTCATACTTCAAACATGTAACATACATTATGCAAGATAGATACAACATGTAATAATATTGTACATAGTTTTTGTTAAAAAAAAAATCTTACAGAGTGTTTCACTGAAGTGTGTTGACTGCCTTGGTAATTTCAGCTAAAGCTAAAAAAATCCTACCTGCTGCATTTTTTTTACGATTATATTGTATTTTTGTCAATGTAATTCCAAGAGAAGTTAATAAAAAATTACCAACTATGAATTATGAGTTCCAAACCTGTATTCCACTGGCTGCTGTACCACCTGTCAGTAAGTAAATCAAGCAGTGGTTTTCACATCACTGAGAATGAACCATTTCTGTAATGATTACCAGTTAGAATATAAATATATTCAATGTTCTTACTCAATATTCTTGTTCTTATTCAATATTGCTATATTATTGAAAACTCATTTTAAAAGTTGTGTGGTTAAAACGTTTATTTACAGAGCAGAGAATGAAATCACAAAAATATTTCTGTCTTTTGAAAAAAATAGGTCCATGTCTTTGAAATTAAATGGGTTGATTAAAAAAATATCTCTTTCCAGGGCAACATTAATATTTTGATTTATTTTTTCTTATTCAGAATGCAAAAAAGATATAATTTCCCACCATATGGCAATGCTAGCTTCTGAGCAGTCCTTGTGCTAGGCACTTTGCAGCCTCTCCCATTCTGTCCCGAAGATGTTGCATTTCAGCAGAACCCTGCTTCCATTTGCTCCTCTGATTTTAGATGGGACAAACAAGATAGGCAGGTAACACAGAACAGGGATAACAAAGTTTTGATATACAAAGGTGGGGGAATATCCTATGTGAGAATTCTTTTTCCACTTGCTCAGTTAGGGTTCTTATTAACACGTAGGATTGTGGAAGAGAATAAACTAAAGTAATACACTGGCCACAAGCCGTGTTTCCCCCAGAACGTGCTGTATGCCTTGCAATGGTCCTCCTGACTGCTGGTGAGCAGGAAATGGACGTTCTCTTCATGGTGATGGTAAAATCCTCCATACCGTGCAGTGTGGTGGCTTCTCTGCTAGGCTTCATCTGTGCCAGAATGGATTTCACAGAGAGTGAGTCATGAGACCATCAGTCTTATCCCCATCACAACTCTGCTTAACACAACATCTGGGCTGGAGTATGCATATAGTCATATACCTGGCAACAGTGTGTTTTCATTTTGGGTACTGGGTCAAGTCTTCCCTTTGTCGGCTTTCAGTTTGGTAGTTTTGCCATTGAAGAGGAAGGGCATGGTTGTTCCAGGATTTGGACTTTCAATATTTTCCCTTTTTCTGGGGAAGCCCTCTTTTGAACATACTCTATGATCATGGTCATTTGTTTGATTGCAAACTTGAAAGAAAAAGATGGAAAGGGAATAGCACCACCTTGGTATGTGGAACATTTTAAACCCTGTGTGTGGTGCCATGCATGTAGACCAGGAGCCCAAAGAGCCCAAGGCTTCTAATTAGTAAGTAGAACAGGTTTGTCTTTAGAAAGCAAGCAATACCGCCTAGCCTAGCTGTCTGCTTTCCTTCACCACTGTCTCCACTGAGGTCCCTGGTGAGATGATCAAGCTGCTCACGAATCACTTGTTGAATTGCTGCTATTGAGAGCCTGAGGTAAAAGACACCATTTTGGCGCTCCGTAGTATCCTAGGCTGTAGTTCCTCGTTGTGCAATAATGGTATTACAGACAGCCTATGAGATTGAAGTCCTTCAGGTTTTCGAATCAGAGCTGTTAATCTGGCTGGTATCCTGTTACCAGTGGAGCTGAGCAAACTTGGAGCCCAGAGCAAGCCAGGAGCTGGTGTACATGCTCAGGAAGGGTTCATAAGGGCATCACACTGTGTTACTGCTGACACATTGCTGGAAGTGCCTGAGCTACCAAGTTTGACTCCTGTGAGCAGCAATGTAACCAGCATCCAACTTGCAGAAGAGCTGTTTCACAAGGCCAAGCTTTCCAAGGCAAAAATGAATTAATATTTCTGTCTAAAAGGACTTGCCCCAATGAAGACTCTAACTCATAGGAAGTATAGATAGTTAGGACTTATACCTTGTAAATGCTTTTGGGAGGAGCGAGCCATTTCAGAGTCCCATACTAAGTATGTGGTAGCAAACTGGAGAATGTGTATTTGTGCAGACTTTCTGACATACCCATGAAACTCTTGGTTCATCCCAAATACTGTGGTGGTTTCCTAGCACATAAAAGTAAATATGACTCAACTTCACACTGGCTTCCTGAAGCTTCTACAGATTCTGAAATAAAGATCATCTTTACACTGCACACAATGCCGACATGATCATGGAACAAGTGCTTGCTGCAGCAGAGAGCTATGTGCAGTTAAACCTCTTGAACTGCTGAAGGGTACTCAAAGCTCTCTGATAGCAAGGCTGTCATCACTTACTGCTTCAGGAGGAATCCTGCAGAGAACCAAGAGGAAATGGAGGTTGTGCTGGGTGAGGTGTGTGTACAGAATATTCCCTGTGACATACAGCTTTGCTGAATATTGTGGCAGTATGAACCCTGCAAAGGCCATTTATAGTGATGAATAATAGTATAAAACTATAAGTATAAGAGCTGTAAAGTCAGGACTCCCCGGGCCGGGCAAGGCCCCTCCTTGCCACACTGTGAGCCAAATAGGTGAGAAAGGGTCTCCAGATCTAAACAGAGACGGGGAAAACAGAGGCTCTGTATGTTCCTAAAGGCAAGATTCTTGGGAGACAAAGAAACCAGATCATCTCTGGTGAGAAGGTATATCTGCAAAACAGCTCACAGTTATGCATAGTTTCGGTGTCTGTCTTATACAAATAAAGAACTTACAACCCAAGAAGATTTATATATACTTAGCAAAGACTGAGTGTAAGTCTACAATATAAAGTAATTTTTCTTCTGGGAAATACAAATTACTTGTGAAAATATTTTTAACCTAGTGCTTACATGCTATACTGTAAACAGCAAATGTAGATTTTACATAGATAATATAGGTGATATATTTACTATTTTCAAATGTGTAAATATAAACAAGGACATAAGAATGCCTGTTGTAAATATGAGCAAACTCTATGTACAGTCCTATCAGGTAAGTGGCATTCAAGTAGAATTTTTCCTAAAGGAGAAAGGGCTGGCTTTATAATCAGGTAAAGTAGATGCTCCCTCCCCATGAGGAGGCTTGAGGTGTCAAGAAAACAAATGCTGGTTCATTAGTAGTTCTTTTCTAAGTTAGACTTGTCTCAGCTGGTGTACACATAGTACTCTGCTTGATCTAGCAGTAGAGATGGATCCAGGAAAACAAGCTGTGGTTTTGAACACCCTAAGCTTCCCTGCTATTCAGACCTGGAGTTTGAGTTGAGCAGCATTTCTGCAGAGAAGTGCTTCAGGCACTTAAGAGGTGTAGAACTTCACTTATCTTTGAGCAGAGGGTCCCAAGAAAGCCCATCACAGAGAAGAGATCATTGAATTGGTAGCTGCTGCTTTTTTGACAAGGATAAACTATTAGTGAATCCATATTTTTGAGACATAATTCAATTTTATGTTCAATCTCTAATTCAATCTCATTTTTTTCATAATAAAGATACTGTGATTAATGGAAAATAGTCAAATGAAAAGGCCTTATGTTCTTCCATTGTTCAAGGTTGAACATGATCAGAAATATTACCCAGCTGACTGGAGAGTTATAGGACAAAAATCACAACATTGATTACTTCAGAAATGTCATTTTGCATTCAGACTGTGATCTGACCGGTTTTGATTTAGCTGAACTACCCAAGTCTGAATCTGAAGTTGTCTGCAGCATAATTCAATTATATGATTGTCCCCTGTGTGTGGTTAAGACACCTGATCTTCTTGTGCTGTTCTTTCTTTTTCTACTCTTAATTAAAGTAGGTTCCATCCTACAATTCATTCTGTCATTCCTGTCTATGATTTCCAGTTTAGCAGGGTAATAGGAAAAAATTTTTCTCATTGCTTCTCATTCTGTGACTAAAAAGAATCCTTGGGATGTGTTACTTCAAACAAAATTGATCAGTCAAAGCCACTGTTCCACCTCCTTCACTCACAGGAGCACTAAATTCGACGTGAATCTTGTTTTTAAAACTCTTCCAGAATGTCGTTGCTGTGCTTGAGTTCTGGTTCAAGCTCCTCAGGCTTTGGTTTCATTTATTTTAGTGAGTGGGGTTTTTTTAATGTTCCCATTTGCAAAGTGAATTTTATTTTGCTGGAATGTGGGATTTTGTCAGTGTTTCTGTGGCCTGTCTACACGCGATGCTGTTTCAGTGACGTGCATTGATCAGCCCCGTTCTGCTGCAGGTAGCTCTTCTGCTCAAAGCATCTGCCAGCATTAGCAGTCGATCAAACAGCTGGTGTTGGTAGAAGATCATTTTAGTTCACCCTCTAGGATGACAAGAATTCTTGCCTGCCATGCAAACAGACAAAGATTTGCTGTTAGTGCATTCTAGATCCCAAAGCTTTTGAGCTTTCAGTTTTTTAATCTGGTAGAATTTTTTATCAGAACTAGCTAAAACGTAGATGATTTTTTAGGCTCCCTATGTATTTTATTAATGCTTGAAAAAATTAATTCCACTTGCAAATAGTCTGAGTCATTTTGCGATGAACAAGCTGATATTTATGTATTAACATTTCCTGAAGAGGCAATTTCTATAGAACGTCAGGAAGCAGCCATAAAAGCAAATATGGGAAAAAACTGGGACAGAAACAAGTAGATGCATTTTGCAATTGGCTATGCTGAAACATTCATAGCAAAAGGTAGGATCACATGCAGTACAAATTGCTTGCTTCTGTGAGTTGGCAGAAAATATAATTAAAATAAAGAAGTGACATCTTATGTGACAGAACCTGAGTAGGCAGCACAGCATTTATCACCTCCTGTTCACTAGCTTTTCTTTTAAAATTAGTGAGATTTATCTTATATGACGCCTACTCATGGTCTTGTTGGCATGAACGAAAACAAAAAAAGAAATGTAGCAATGTGAAATAACACCACAAGTTACTGCAGCCAACAAGAAGGGACAAATTTGTCCCTGATGCTATGAAAAAGAACTGCACAAGGCTGGATACAGGCCCCCAAGTTTATTGCTTCCTGGGTTATTTTTGTTTGTTCTTTGGTCTTGTGCTCATAAATTCTAATTCTATCTAGGGAAAGTTATGTATTGAGCTATTGTCTACAAAATAGGGGTTGGACTGAGATCTTGATTTCAGATGTGTAAATCTGAAGTTATTCTGCCAGAGTCAGTGAAGTCTTTCTGGGTTTATACTTGTAAGCCTTTAATCAGAATATGTCAGTGAGCAGGAAGATGTGACACATGAAAATCAATGGTTGATGCTGCTTTTTTTTCTTTCAGGCTGAGCATTTTGACATCTTATTTGCTTGGTTTTCTGTGCTGAGTTGTCTGATTCAGCCACGCTATGCACTGAGACCAATAATGTTCTGTTTTAGGAGATGTGGAATCTGGGAAGTTTCTGAAAACCAAACCAAATCAAACCAAACCTAACTTAACACAGTTCAATTTTAGAAGACTCAAACAATCAAATATTTGGAATTCTGAATGATGTGACGTTAACAGAGAAATGAAGGCGTTCCATCACAGAAATCCCCATGTAAGGGGAGGAACAGAGCAGGAAAGAAGATGAATTATTTTGTGAATATAATTATTAAACCAAAGCTTGTAAAGGAGTGCAAGTAAAAACTACACAGAGTGGGTGGAAGGAGTGGAAGTACGATCTGTAGAGTAACTATCTACATGGTTTTAAAATCTGCTTAGGAAGGGGGTGAGGTGAGAGAAAAGGGTAACCGATATTTAGATTTTTATTTTTTATGTTGTTTCTGATGAGTCACTTTCCGATACTCACACTTAAAGAATGCCTCTAAATGTTCTGCTGGGGTGCATGGAAGTACACACTTGATTAGAACCTGGTGTCGATGCAGTAGTGCCCTCCTGGGCAAATGGGATGCAGGCCAGCATCCCTTTCCCTCCCACTGTCCTCAAGTTGCCAGTTAAGCCCAGAAGTAGAGGCGACCGTTACCTGAAGTCAAAGAGAGCAAGAACAGGTGTTCACCCTTCCTCCTCTCCTGCCTGGTACACCCACAGCATCTGACCTGCAGTCATCTGGAAACAAATACACCAAATCTGTCCCTGAATTTGTGTGAGCTTTGCAGGGCCCTTACGTGGAAAGCAACGGCTTGGGTGGTATGTGGGTTGTTCTTTTTCAAGCTCTTTTTATTCCAGCATCAAATATCTGTGGTGTGAGTGTACCCAGTTTGTCTGCATACGGTATCATGTACTGCACATTGTGTTCTTTGGGGTTTTGGTAAAGAATTAGCATCACACAGGCCAAGAAGAAAGAAAGGTACGTGAATACAGCAACTTAACTTGTACAACACCATGGTGCACATTTCACCATGAAAAAGGAAAGCAGTTCAGGTGATAGGCTCAGTGTTGAGGAGCTAACTATGTGATTTCACTCTCTTCTGGGTGCAATGAGAGTTTTGGATGACTGATGTCTGTTTTGCTGTATAATTGCATTACCGTTTTGCTCATTATCTTGCTGGTCTTTTCTACTTATTAAGTGAGCCATCCTCAGATCATCTGTGTTTTCATAGTAGTACCTTGCAGCCTTGCAAGTAAACCTCATAAAAGCATAGCAAAACACCTCTAGTTGTTTGCTAGCTGTCAAGATATTTTAGGACATTAAACACCAAATTGGGTGGATACTACAAAGTCATGAAATGTGTAGGACACATCACAAAGTTTAGGGTGCCTGAGTGTCCATTAAGGTCTGTTGTATAGCACTGCATTCTTTTAATGGCTTTCCCTAGCAGAGATCTGAACGTTTTATATATAGATCTGTGACACGCAGATCTGCTGTGTTCCTGCAGGTTACCAGTCTTCTAGTCATTCACAGTCATTCCTGTTTTCACAATCAGGGTATTGGCAACAACAATGAATTTGCCGAAAGAAAAAAAAAAAAAGAAAGAAAGAAAGAAAAAGCATTTGCAACTGCAAGTTATTAACTGACACTTCTCATTTAAGCAGTGTCACTTACAACCAAATATTTAGACTTCGAATCAGGATAATGAAAAAAACATTTTCAGAAGTGTGATGGAGCTTCTGTCTAATTGACACTTGTACTTCCCTGCAGCTGAGGAGGATAAAGTTTCACAGAACTATGAGCAAGTTAACAACCTGAGTTCCTGCAGCCTTGACATTTGTGTGGACAGTATTTAAATCAGTAGTGTCCTTTACTCCAACTTCTTGCTAAATTCTCTGCTTTTGCTAATAAGGAGATAGGTGAATACATAGTTTGTCACCTAGCAACTTCAGATGAGTGCTCTGAACAGTTTTTGAATGAATAGCTGCTGACAGATTCTTAAAAATAGCAATTTTTTTTTTTGTTTTGTTTGTGCAAGTGGAAGGTGTGGTCCCCCATATGTGCTTGTGTGAAATGGTAAGCAGGCAGCTGAAGGGAGAACAACATAGAAGAGGAAATAAAAATGGAATCATACAATGTCATTGGCATGCATATATATAGAAATTCTGTTTCTATTTTTTTTTTAAGTTGGCTCTGCATATATTTGCATGACATACCTCAAGTTCCCTGTCTGTTCCATGACATGCCAGTCAAATTCTTATGTACAGAGGAAATAAGAACATAGATCCTTTGGCACTTTAAACAACACCTCCCTCATCCTGCAAGGTAGGAAAATTAGTGCAGGGACTCATTATTTGCCTAAGGTGGGTTGTAAGATTATTAGTTCTTGCCTGTATTGGACTTTGCCTTTGGATCTTGGACTTAAATAGCAACTGGTAGCAATAACTGAAATCACATTCATGACAGCCGCTGGGTGGATGAGGCCAGCTGCAGGCAGGATGAACGGCAGCAGCTGTGGGCAATGACAGCTTTTGTATCATGTTCTCTAAACAGTGCTCCTAGGGAGGGGGTTAGAGCCCTTTCAGCTCATCTAGTAAAATTACACCTGGGTGGGGACTGTTAGCCCACGGCAGGCTGACATCCTGCAGCAATTTAAAACCCCGTTAGCCTTTGGTAGCTGGGTTTCCTTAATACTCGCTCTGCAATGACCAGCCCGATGATGCAAAGCACCTACACGACCACTTCAGCTGACCAGTAGCAATTCCCTTTCTGAAGAGCAGTCTCCTGGGGACAAAACTAATCGAGCAGTTTTACATGGCCCTTGCATGTCACGAGATGTTTCTATGAGAAAAGGAGCACAGTCAAACCTTAAGCAACTTCTGTTTCTTCCCAAGTGCTGGAAAGGTTTGTTTGGGAGGTGTTCCCCACCTCAGCAGCTTGACAGACTGCATTAGTATATTAGAGCGAGGTCTTATTGTAAACTGGCCCTATGCTGAGAGCATAATTTTGGATAATTGTGCCCAGCAATGAAGAGAAAAGTTCATTTCTCTAGAAACCAAAAGCATCTGCTTTTCACAAACTTAAAAGCCAGAATTATTGCAACAGCTATTTATTTTTATAAGTGGAGGCACTTCTTTCATTCATGCTATAATTTAAAGCACATTATTTTTGTTCAGTGTAGGCATTATAAGAATAAAGAGCACTACTGAATGCTTCTGAGTTCTTTAAAAGCTTTCTTTGCTTTTTCTTTCAGCTTCCAATGTTTTGCTTAAAAAAATAAGAAACACATTGTCATGATGAAGCCCATAGTATGAGGCCTAAACTGGAGGAGAAAGGAAAGTTTTACAGAAAGCATGAGAGCAGTCAGGTGGGTCTGTTAACAAGTTGTCATTAATAATTTTTAGTTCATTGTCTCTGGGATTATCCTTATCACAATGTAGGGCTTGTTTTTATTTAGTTAAATATTGAACAAACTGGATGCCAGTGCCAGTTGACTTTAGCGTATGCCCCTATATGAAAGGGCCTCTCTGCATGCTGTCCACATATTTATTGCAAGCTGCGTGTGTGTTCCTGTCAGCTGTTATAGCAGTGACACTACCTGTGTGTGGCTGTGCATGCACACGCCTGTCGGGGTCCCTGAGCATGGAGGCAGGAGCATCCATCCGATGCACAGGGAGGGGCACAAGTGCACTCAGGCCAGGCCTAAGGATACCTGAGGTCTGGGACAAAGCTGTGAGATGAAACCCCTTATGGCACGTCTGCCATCATCAGGATCTTGCCTGAGATATGGGAATGTGGTCATCTCCAATCTCTTTTTTGTCAGGTGGAAAAAAAGTTTGGCTGCACTGTGGTGACTAACAGGAAGTAAAATCTCAGCAAGGTTTAGGCAGTGTGGAAAAGTCTCTTAGCAAAATTATCAAAGTAAAAGTCAACTTCCTGTAGAGGCAGAAAATGTTACATCAAAATGTATCTCTAAAGTTGTTAACTGAGTCCTTTCATACATCAGAGACTGGTATTTCTTCTGAAAATTACGCTGGTCCTTTCTAATGTACGTTTAAAAGTCTAATTGGTTACTATCTCACAGCACCATGCGTACCTGGCACTGCTGAGACATTACATTTCGCCTATGAAGCTAGTAATAGGATATCAACAGTGCAAAAATGTTAATGGCAAGCAAGTGTGGTCATTTAAATCATGACTTTATGCTGAAGTATCTTTATATTTCCATGTAAATATGAAAAGAAGCAAAGGTGTAACAGTGAGAAGCTAAATATTTCAAGACATCTGGTATAATATATTTGTGTTGTCTTTTGGGTCAGGAAAGAGTGATGGATTATCTTCATTATTCTTTTCTGCTGTATATTTTTAATGCCCACTTTGTTCTCCATTTTTTATTTTATTTTTCCATATCTATGTTGTTGTTATTCATTCTTCTAACTTTTGTAGTGCTAGATTTCAGGTTTTCTCTACTTCTGCCCTGTTATTTCAGATTCTTCTAGTTATTTCAGATTTTTATCTTCTTTTTCCTCCTCCTTTAATGCTTTCAGAAGAAAACTGGACTTTCATAATCTAACAGGTCTCTGTGCAGGGTCAGAAGTGGGTTTTTTTACATGATTTTCCTCCTCCTTGATTATTTGTGCAGTCTGCAATCAGACTTTCCATCTCAGTGACTTGACAGTATGTTGTCAGGGACATTGTACTGATAGTACATTGTGCTCGTGTGTGTATGGATGTGGTATACAATACTACACTTCAGGCAGGGGCTTCAGTCCTCCAGGTTGAGAGGACCCCCAGTAGCAGCCAGTGAAAACGTTGCCAAGTGGCTCATGCAGTATGACCATTGCATGATGTTCTCCTGTGTGAAAGGCACATGGAACACCACATTTCTTCCTCCAAGCCCGACTTTGGTTATCTACTGCTTGGATGCTGAACTGCTCAGGCTGTCTGGATGCTGGGAAAACACGGGCTATGTATTACGGTGTCATACCTGTGCAGCTGGTTTGCTGTTGTGCAGTGTTTTCCTGTGACATTGCCATGGATTTCACTGGCCTTGCTCACTGAGCAAGGGGTGTGAAGCCTCTTTTTAGATACAGTTTCTTGCTGTGTGGTTGGGGGCTTCCTCTGCATGGAAGTGTGCTTATGGCCTCCAAAATCCTGACCATAGCTGTAGTAATGGTGTAGCATTTCTGACTCTTGTCTGCGTGTCCCTTACCCTAGCTGTGGTTGGTGCTTATAATCTCCCTTTCCTGCATGCCCATTAATTAATCTCTGTCTCCTTAATATGTGAAAATCCTTCAGTTGCTAATCCACCAAAGAAGCTAAGTGTATTTTTAGAAATCCTGGGATCTTACTTGTTCTGCCAATGGATTTAAATTTTTAAAAGCTACCTGATATCTATATTGAATTTGCAGCTAGGTCTTCCTCTTCATAAAACACAAACCTGAACATACATCTTTATCTATATGAGGTAGAAATGGGGTTAATCCTATGTTTTGACAGTTACACAATGATAAAACTTGTAGAAAATAAGAGCTGAGTATTGAGGTCTGAGCAACAGAGAGGAAGATAAGCATTTAGTTTGTTGAAGAATAAAGTGCATGAAGTCATTTGAGTGCAAGAATGGCCTCACCGATTCAGATCAGAGGCCCACCTAGCCAAGTACTCTGTCTTTAACCGCAACCAACAGGCAATAGAGAAAGAGCAAAGCCCAAGTGTGTTCCCCTGGGTATGCCTGCTGAACTTCCAGGCACCCATGGCTTAGGCACTTCTTGAGCTAGAGTGCCTTTTCTACTGTTTGTGGGTTTTTTCCACCCAAAGATATAAGTTTCTTAAATGGAAACTTTCCTGTACACAATACTCTGACACAATGAGTTCTGAAGTTGAACTACATATCATTCAAAAAATGACCTCTTTTTTCTTGGACCTGTCCTCTGGACATTTTACTTCTTGCCTCTGCTTTTTAAATTATGGTTTTGTAGACCTCTAGCACAACTTTGATTTTGTTCTTCCAGGCTGAGGATTTCTTCTCTATATACTGTTTCCTTGTCCAGTTGCTGTTTCTGTCTTGAGCGGTCATGTTCTCTGCATCCTTCTCTGTACCTGGTTCTACTGTATCTTCCTGGAAATGGCACATAGTTGTGGTAGTGATTGCTGCTTGAACAAAGACTTCTCATTCATACATGAAGTGGTTCCTCTTCATTCTGATGAGTGCTTTTCCCTTTGTCGCTGTCATGCACTTTGCATGAAGAAGTTTGAATCAATCTTTCCTACCATTTATAACTGTATTTATTTTCTATCAGGTTTATTTGTACCAATAGTAGATCTTGGCAGATTACCACAGCATTTTTGAGAAGGGGAATTTTCTCCCTTTTCTGTGACTCTATTTCAATCTATTTATGTGCCTGAATCCAGCAATGCTGAACCAGAGTTTAGTATTACTTTCAGAATGTATGTGAGCCATAATCAACAATTTTGAGCTGCAATTAAGAATGGTCCATTGAGCCCATTAAAAAAAAATGCAAAATGGAAGATAGAAACACTATAAAATCATATTGCTTCACTGAGCGGGCAAGGAAGCTTATTGCTGAAAGAAAGCTAATGGATGCACATTAGCAAACAGGTAAGTGTCCAGGAGATAATGAATAAAGAATTTTAGACTTTTCTCGGCAATGTGGATTTTCTTTGTAATGAGTGGTAGTGATCACTTCTTAGTATGGAGAGGGAGCTAGCAGCAATATTCGACTTCGTTTCTGTTTTGTGGTTTGCAATGGTTGTCAGAGAATAATCATAATTCAGACTGGATCAAAGATAAGTTTAATGAACAAGGGACTTCATTAACATTTTGCATTCCATATCTCAGCACTGGATTAAAAGGACTTTCATGTTCTTTAAGAAGAAAAATGTGTCGACCCTCCATAGGACAGTCTCAGAATCCCAGTTGGACTCGGTACCATTGGGCCAAGATTATAAAGCAACAACAATCTTTATCCCTTCCACTTTGACTGCATCTCCACTTCAAAAAAGTTTAATGATTCGCATATTCATGCTTATCTGTGCAATATGATTTATGTTTTTATCCTCTTTTTTTCCTGCATACTGTAACCGCTGGGTTTGAATATTCTTCACATTTTTTCTCCTACACCCTTGCAATATTTTTTTTTCTTCTTTGCTTGAGAACTTAAATAGTAGAAAACATTCTGTTCTACTTCTTCTGACAGGAAACAGCTGTTGTTTTTGCTTTGCAGTCCAGCCTCATTTACTCAGCTCTGCAATGGGGACTTGAGGGAGTAGGAGGGTCCCGGGAGGGCCCTGGAGACTAGGCTCATTTTGTCACTGTTGACAGAGGAACAGGAAGGGTCAGGATGGAGACTACTGTTTCTGAATGATGATGTCCTTGCACAAAGCACCTCTTCAGAACTAGTTGCCCCTCAGTACTTGCCAGTCAACTCTTGGTGGCAGAAGCAGCAGCCAGTCTGGCTTGTTGGAGCTCCACTGCAGGCGACGTAGGAACAAAGATGATCTATTCTCACCTGCTACAACCTGTTACTGGACATGAGAGCTCAAGTTGCCTATGGCTCAACCCTGCAACACCTTATCAGGATACAAGTATTGTGTTCTACAACCCTTCCCCAGCCAATCTAGATCAACTGAAAACAACAAGGTAAGTCAGATCCAGATAGTGAGGAAGAGCACATTTTGCAAAGTTTTTATTAGAAACTGTAGTGATCTGATGGAAGCTGATCCAAATTACTCTGTACTTCTGTTGGACTTTCAAAGAGAAACATCAAACTACTGCATTTCATGTACTTGTTTGGGTGAAGAAAACTGAACTAGGTGATTGGATGACTACACAGAAACTGCTTTCATGCCAATTGACAGTGGAAATTAGCTAGGAAATTACTCAAAGGACTCGAGTTTAGTTACACAAACTTAAAATAAGAAGAACATTCTGTACTATATGAAGGAAAACATATCTGTAACATTTGGTACAAGCTAACATTAGTCAGGGTAATTAAATTCAATGTTTTTTAAAGATTAATAGATGTTTTACTTCAAGTGCTTTAGCAAGCACAGAAATGGGAGCAAAAAATTGCTCTACTACGTTTTCTTCTTTCATGTGTTCTAGTATGTTAATTTGCCACTATCAGCAGGCTAGCTGGGTGCATTCTCTTGATTTCAGGTAGTTTTCAAAAGCAAGTTGCCACGCTAGGAAGATAAACCACATTTTTGAAAATCATATAAGAATTTAAAAATGGAACTGACTAAAAAAGGATTTTCAGTTCCAAGAGAATCATTGATTGATTGTTTACCTTGGAGATCATCAGAAAGATTAAAAAAAAAAAAAAAAAAAAAGAAAACCCACCCCCATGTTATTTTCAGAAGATTGACAGTTTTCATTGCAAGGCAATTTCTTTACACCTTAACACAGGGAGAACTGAAAGTGAAGCTGTAGAAAGCTGTTTTCCTGTATATCCTGCCTTCAAGGGACTTGGGGAGTCAGGTACCCATCAAAATGCTGAGGCCAGCAGGAATGGAGTCATGCCTGCTTGGTCAGCCAAGCTCTAAAACCTGCCACCTGAAGATGGGACTGTGACCTCTGAGATAGGTGAGGCAATCCTTCCAGCCAGTTTTGGGAAACAGGGATCTGAAACCTTTTGGAATCTTCAATATCTGTGTCCTTTGTGTAGTCAAGCAGGACTTTGCAGCTGCTTGATAAAATCCATATGAGCTTGCCTTCTCACACCAAATCCCCAGCACAATGGTCAGCACAGTTATGGTGAAAGCATTTATGTAACCCCCACCGATAAGCATATGGCCCATCCTGCGTGTGAGAGAAACCAGAAGTTTCTCTGC
>JAVJGJ010000014.1:89856676-89881409 GCA_035590215.1 Microhierax caerulescens | reverse complement strand
AAGGTAACCCGCACTGATAAGCATATGGCCCATGCTGCATGTGAGATAAAACAGTTTCTCTGCTGTTTCATTTTGTTATTTTAAGTTGTGGCTGTATTTTTTTATTTAGTTCTAATTTTTATGAAAGCATTGTGTAAATATAATAGATTTGTGGACATCGACATTTTGAAAATCCTGAAAAATAATTTGGTCTTCATGGAACTGAAGGGACTTACTTATACTCTACCAGCTCTTGCAGTGGCATCGCTTTGACTGGTGCCCCACAAAATCATCTGATTATTACATGAAGAAACACTAAAATCTGTGCTAACTCATTACATGGCATCAAGTATTTCCCTCAGTCATATGGCAATTAGTCAGGTCTCTTCTTTTACCTAGGAGCTTGTGCTGTGTCAGGAAAAAACCCAAAGCAAAGCATTTCACCCAGAATTTAGAGATTCATGACAGCAGACTGGCCTTTTATCCCTCTCTCTTCAGGTGTTTGTAGGAGTCAAGCACAGGCTAGCCCTCAGTATAGCAGAAATATGTGATATTTATTCACACAGATACAGAAGCAGAAAATTTTCTGCTCTACAAAATTTACTATTTAAATTAGACCAGTAACAGTATGAATACTGACAATAGGCCTTGCTGGATTAAGATGGGGCGATTGCGGTAAGTGTTTTTGAAAGTAATTTTATTAAAAGGAATGGATCTTGTAATTAATTTTCTGTTTTTTGGCATATTTCTTTTTTTTTTTTTTTTTTTTTTTTTGTGAAAGCAATTATTCTTTACCTTTCTGTTTTTAATGGGCAGGCACGAGGGTGGGATTAGATCATGGTATGGTAGAAGTGAGTGGAGGAAGGCTCATTTGCTGGAAATGGTAGTTACAGGGGGGATCAAGCCAAGCTACAGAATTCATCCTGGCAAGGGGAACTTGTTCTCACACAACCCAATTCTGTGCATTTGGGAGTATTACATGCATGTGGTTAGAGAGGGGGTTGACACCTGCTGTATGTGGCCCTCTAACAGTACGTTGATGATACAGAAAAGACTCAGGTGAGGTGTCTGCAGCAGTCTTGTTATTAGGGCAGCTTTAAATATCAGGTTTGCCAGCCCAGATAATCAGCAAAAGATGTGACAATAAAACATTTAATAGAATGTATGCGGTGAAAGTGAAGAAGAGACATCATTTGAGATTGAAACAGCAAAATCACAAGATAAAGAAATAATCTGTTGGGACACAGGGAAGAGCAGGTACTTGGTTATTAAGCGCTAGTCTATTAGAAACTGTAGAAACTGTAAGTAGCAGTTCCAAAGAGATGAATCAGTGTCAGCTAATGAATGCCTGCAGAAACCTTCTCTATCCTATATTTAAAATCAATTCACCGTAGTAGAAAATGTGTGTGGGTCTTGAAAAGATTTTTATGTAGGCAGTTCTGAGAATGAGATTGAAGCTGGTTAGTTACTGAAAGAGGTAAAAATTGATGTTTGTCTCATAATTTTGTACATTAGTATTTTTATTATAAAAGATTTTAGAAAGAAATATTAATGTGTGTAAGTTTGCACATATAAAAACCTGACAAATATTTGATGATGAAAAATAAAAAAAAGTCCTGATTTTTCACAGAAAAATAGAAAATGATGGGAACAGAACTGGATCAAAGAGAGATTTCAAAATGGCAGTGCATTTCTAGAAGGAGGAATTTTAATGAAGGAGCACAATAGTGAAGTGAGCATGAACGTGGTTTAAGATTTTTTAGACCCATGAATTTAAAGACTCTTCTGGACTTGGTTCTATTCTTGCTGTGTTCAGGAAATTTATTTTGGCATTCAGAGCCAGGGGGTGGGGGAAAAACCTGTTGGTTAAAAATTATTATTCTGGAGAATCAGAAATGACTGCTCATCACTGAACTAATGGAGAAGACTAGTCAGCATGCAGCTGTCTTTGACCTTGAAATGCAAAGGAGACACAGGACTGTGTGGGAGTCAGGGAGCACTCTATCGTGACTTGACTGGCATCCAGCTACTCCTGTAGATGGATTTTATGCACATTCTGTCTTCCTTCAGAAATAAATCTTTTTTTTGGGGTCTGCTTCCTTAAAATGCAGTTAAATTGCTCTGCAGGAAAGGGATATGCTATGAGGCGCAAATGGGAAGTTTATAAGATCATTTATGTTACACAGCAGTCAGGAGACAGAAAAATACCCATGTCAACTATTATGAGTTTATTAAACACCTGATGATTGACTGTGACAGTGATTTTAATATGCAAATTAAGGTACATGTGTTTAGTGTCAGGGGAGAAGAACAACAATGAGAATCAGTGATGATTAAAAATCCCATACTGTGGCTGGGAAGGAAAGGTATTCTCTCTATGATAGGTATGGCTGACAGAAAAATTCTAAAGAGCGCAAATGGAGAAAAAATGTGTATGCTGTGTTTTCTGAAGAGGAATGAGGCATGGTACGAATACAAAAAGAAAAATGTAAGAACTGTTGTCTTTGGACTAACATACATGATATTGGTCTTTGAGTAGAATAAGCTTAAATATCTGTAGCCTCATTACATTCTATACAAATCAGTATTCAAGTAACAGAATAAATTACAATGGAAAAATATTTGCCTTTTAATTTTCTGGTTTATGTACTGTAACTATTCCCATAAATGCTATTGGTTCCTATCAGAGTTTAGATATATTTCCTATGGTGATCTGAATTTCTTATGCTGCCCTGTAAGTTTGCCAAATGTGAATTGCTGTAAAGTGAAATTAAATTTGGTTGCTTTCAAGTGTCTCAAAAAGTAGAAATGTTGGAAATTATATAATTTCTGTGCTACTAACTGGATTTATGTTGAGGGACTTTAATCATATATATGTAAATGTATTTTATGATGTGATTAATTGCATAAAGCATCTATGTTCAGTATAGGATTTAATTAACCTTAATTAATTTGGATCATGGTTAGCTTTTACCCTTCTGCAGTGCAGATACTCCTCCATTCAGTGGTGGGACAATCCTTTTTCTCAGGGTTGCAAAGGCTATGCTTCCCGGGAACAAGTCACTGGGATGGCAGTTCCCTGTTTTCAGTAAGCTGGCCACTTGCATAGGGCAGCCTTCAACTTCCTCCTGCATTAAGAGTCAAGGACATAGACATCACCTCCAGGGCAACTGGGACCTCTGGTGAGACAGAAGAGCACTTCTACTCCCTCCTGCAGGACACCGTGACTACGATGCTTATTGCAATTTGCAGCTAAATACCACAGTCTATTCCTGAGAAAGTGCTCTGCACATTTGCTAGACAGATGGTGACTGCTAGAGTTAAGAGTGATGATTCCAGTTAGGATATTTCCACAGATGTTTGTGGGCAATGCAAAATATGTTGTACTTTTCATGAGATTTTTCTATTACCCAGTAAAATTGCCTTAACTGGTTGCAGGGCAAGAACAGAAATATCTCTTTCGAAGGTTTTAAAGACTCAACTGCCATATTGTTCTAGAAAAAAACTATCACAGAGAAATTTAATGTTGGAGCTAGGATAGGGAACATCTGCATTTAGACCGTATATTTTGAAGTAATTTCTCATTATTTTGTATGGAGTATCTGTGTTAGTGATGGGCTGTCCATCACTAATACATTGCTTCACGTTTAACATCCTGGATTTATAGCTTCCTTTTCTACTTTTTATGCCACCAGTGGGACTGCACATATTCTGTAGCATGCTTTTAATTAATTAGTCTTTACCCATCCTATTTAGGGACAGACAGAGGAAGTTAATATATTATTACTAACTAATGAGCAAATTCTACTTTCTGATGATTAAATTTTCAAAAGTAATTTGAAATATAGATTGTACGTCCTTCACAGGGAGACATCATCAGATGGACTTCATTAATTAATCAGCAGCATTCAGTGCACAGCATGGCTATGCAGGTCCTTGAGTAAAATAACCGTTATTTGAAGTTAGTTTTCACATTTTTCATTGTTTCATAGGAAAATGGCCCCAGGCTTATTTTCTCTGTTATGTTAGCTCCGTTTATAACTCAAATTCCATGCAGAAGGAAAACGCCTTAACCTTAATGTGTGTTAGTACTTCTGTGTTCAACTGTTAATCTGGATCACCCAAACTGATCTTGCCTCAAGTTACTGCAGCTTCTTAGACTGTGTCGATGTGGGCTGTATCCGTCTTGGTGCTGCAAGTCATACGTTGGTTTCCTGTAATTCTGCCCTTCTGCATACAACAAGAAAGGCAATCAATTTCTCCCACAATTCATTCTTGGAAAAAAGAAAAGGTTGTGGCTTAGATTATGGCAGCAAGGAAAGTTGTGTGTTATCCCTTTAGAAATCTTTATGCCAGACGCAACCAATGGTAGTGCCTTTTATGGGCTCAGCTCTCTGCACGCTATCCTGAGGTGCAAAAATGACAAGCTAACTCTTGCAGTGAAGGCAGGCTCCCCACTTCGTGCTTCCTCTTGCGTCTGAAAAAGTAAGGAACCAAACTACCTTTGCTCATCCTTCCCTCCTCCCTCCCTCCCTTGTGAGGCTGGAGTAGGCATCAATACTTGGTCTCTGTGTTCGGAGGAGCCCAGTGACCCATACAGCAGAGATGCCTTGCAGGGGGTGAGCATCAAAGCAGCACAGAGCAAGGTCAGACATTTCCTTGCTGAGCTGTGGTCAAAATAAAGGACTAAGTTTTACACTATAAAGCATCATCTCCGATATCTGATTCCCATGGTCCTTCAACCTAGAGGACTAGGACCTCAAACCAGCACTGAACTGATGGCTGAAGCTCACACCATGAAAGTTTTGTACGCATCATCATTTTGTAAGGGTTCTGTTGACACAGAAAGCTTCGGGGTCATTTCTAGGGAAGTAGCCACAAGACTGGTAAAGCCCTCTCCTTCTCCTGAAATCCCAGTTGCTGGCAGGGAACCTCCACAACTGAGCATGAAATTCATACTGCTGATTATTCATCTGCATGCTGTTCTTGCAAGTCAAACTGTTAAGGACAGAAATGAATGTGAAGAGAAATGTGCTGACTAAAGGAAAAGCTTGGAATTGGTAGATGTGAGGTTTAGTCCTGGCTCTAGACTACTTATAATCGAATAAGGTAAACAAGTGACGTCCATTGAGAATTAACACAAAGTCTTTATGGATTGAAATTGTCCTCTGAAATTTTGCCCGGTTTTGTGACAGCGACAAAGACATCCTCATGGAGATGGCAGAGATCACACTGACAGAAAAGACTAACATCGTGGGTAGCCCCTTGAGAGAAGGGTTAATGTCATGGTGAGGTGTGTGCTGCGGAAAATAGTTTTTAGACCCTGGAAAGGCAGGTCTTAAAGCAGTCATTGGAACAACATCAGGAAAAACACGTCTTGAATTGTCCTGATCCAGGACTGAGCTTAGAAAGTTACTGCTAAATAGTCATGATACAATAATTTATTGCAATGCACTCAGATTTAGCCCTTTCCCTGCAACAATGCAGAACTACATAAAAATCAATAAACTACTTCAAATAAATGGAAAAGGAACAGGCAAAAGAAAGGAAAATGTTTGTGGTGTGACATGGAGATTGCTTAAATATAATATACTGGAACCTCAAAATAAATGCATTTCAGTTATGGAAAGAGAAAATTTGGAGAAGAACTCTAAATATTTAAAGTCTTCAAAGTTAAACATCAGAGTAAGGGGGATTACTGGGGGTTAAAAGACCTAAAATGAACATCACGTTCAAATGGAAAAAGAACATAAACAAGTTAATGTAAAATTAATAAGGCAGGAAAAAAAATACTTTGGGGAACAATTTTCTAAAGGCATAAAAATTAATAATATACTTATTTGTCAAACATATTAGGAAGCCTGTCAGAAAAGCTGTGGGGCCAATAGATGATCATAGTTTAATAGGAGTTCTCACAGGGCAAAAATGCAGAAAAATTAAACCAATTCTTTTCAGTGAGTGACACCACCAAGAAGACATTGAAACCAGAGGGCTTTATGTTACATGGATCAGAGTTTAAAACAGAACTTTCTCAAATTTAGGTGTCAAAAGAATAAGATTTAGAAGAAATAGGTGGAGTGAATGCAGACAAATTACCAGAACCAGGTGCTGTTTACTTGGGAGCCCTAAGGGAACATAAATAGGAAAATGGAAACTTATGCTAGGGATTCTATTGATTTAAATCAGTTGTGGTACTAGATATGAGTGAAATGGCAAACATAAATGCAACTTTTTAAAAGGATTTAAGTGGAATGGGGAATTCAGAAAGCTTCAGATGATCTATAAATTTGATAATGTGTGGACTGTTGAAGCCACCCTAGGACTAACAGACAAAAGGGTAAGTACCAAGTAATGAGGAAGAACCAACACAGCTTTTGAGAGTAGTACCTTGCAAATCTATTAGGGTTGTTTGATAACCTCTGAATAAACAGAAAAAGCTATCCAGTTGATTGCCAAAAAAATTTTTGGTAATGTCCTTTGCTGAAGGTTCTTAAAGAAATTAAGTTGTGGTAGGACAGGGAAAAGGTTCTCTGCATATTAGTAACTGTTTAAAGAGTAAGAAATGGGAAGTAGGAATAACTGGTCAAATTTCACAAGGGAGGAAGGTAACAATGGAATTCCTTAGGCATCTGTGCTGAGGCCTTTACTATTAAATACAGTAATAAATATTTATACATTATATAATTAAAGTGTGTCTGCATGCATAATATGAACATGTATACTCACATCTGTACTTTAATATACAGGTGACGACATGAAATTTGTATTCTGTATTATCTACAAATGCACAGTAAAACACACAGGAAAACCTATTGTAGGTATACACCCACAGTGAGAAGATCTAAATCAGCATTTCCATGCAAGACAGAGAGCCTGGAGTCACTGGAAATTGTTCTATAAATGCATTGGCTCCGTGCTCAGCACTGTTCAAAAAAGCAGACAGAGCATTAGGAACTATTATAGGGGAAAAAATGTGATGTTTACTGTTTTGTCTTTCATGTCACTGTGAATAATGATAGTTCATCTGCATCCTGAGTACATTTGTGGAGGTCTGAGCATTCACTCCATGCATTTTAAAAAGAAGTGTAATATAATTATAAAAAAACATTATAGTGCTCTCTTTTGATAGATCTATAGTATATGTGTTACATATATAAGGTGATAGGGATTGCTGGGGTATAGAGCAGCTCCTGTACAAGGAGAGATTGAATAGCCTGATATGCATCAGGTAGGAAGGGAGAGGGCTGATAGAAGAGGGATGTCATCAGGCAGCATGTTTCAGACATGGGCTTTCATTTAAGGCAGAATTAGTCTTGGAACTCACTGGTATTTGTGAGGGCCAAAAATATAGATGGGTCCAAATAGTGATTGCAAAACAGGTATATGGCAAGATGTCAGTTGGAAGCTGTAGCTACAGCCTCTGGCTGAGAAAAGGCAAAACCCACAGTCCCCAAATCCATTGACTAGCACTGCTATGGCCGTGCCCCATCCAAAGCCAGATGTCCACCTGTCCCTGTCCCACAACCCTGTTGTGGTGAGCTGTTTCAAGTCTCTGAAATAAAAGCACAATTAATATCTTAGTCATAGCCTTACTTTTCTGTCATCTCATTGTGCTGGTACGTGTCGATGCCTGGACAAATGGGTGGGCAGGACTATGTTGTTGGGGAGCAGCGTGGTGTTCTGGTTTATATTGGCTTCACCTACCTTACAGCTGCGCACTGAGCCAGGAGAAGGACGTGGAGGAAGCTGCTCTGTTCTTATACTTCTTGCCTAAGCACTCTGCACAAGCTGCTAGCAGGAGCAGGGTAGGGGGGGTCCAGTTCGTCTTCTTTATGTTCTTACGACTTGTGTTGGTTTGTTGGTATGTCTTTGTTATATTTTAGCTTCCCTGCTGCTGAGAAGGCAAGTCAGACTTTTCTCATCTTGGAGAGATAGCTGCAAGGCTTACTCCAGCACAGGTAAACTAATTATAGAGCAGTGTAAACACAGGGCCTAGAAGATTTTTCAGACAGTACTTTTGCCTCATCTAAGTTGTTTTAACTGTGGCCAGAAGGGACAAGAACCTGCAAGGTGCTCTTATGTTCTTGTCTAAATATAAGGCTGTACACTGCAGTCTTGCCTTTCAGAGCCCTGGTTCTGTTAAGGGTGAGATAACACATTTCAGGTCAGATTTGGCTGGTCTTGGGAGTCATGTTGTGAAACTGTTACTTCATGTCTTGAATCCTCTCTCACTTGAGAGAGCCATTCCTGCTTGTTTTGTAACTGAGCAGGGCACGACAGACCTGTGTGAGTTTGCTTGGGAGCAGGATGTATCTTAAACAGGGACCCAGGCTACAAAGGCAAGCACCACCATGTGCCGCGTGCAGGCGGCGGCGGCCCCAGCCTTACTTACCGATTCATTTGTGGTCCCAAACAGTGTAGTCTTACAGAGAACACGCAGCAGATAGCTATGGCCTGTAGAAGCACTGTTGGTGAATCGGTGGTTTATGATAAATGTGTTTGGGAAGAAACCACACACTGCAATTGAAACAAAGAGGTGGGGATGCGTCCAAGAGCTGCTTGTTGCAAACTATTCTCTCATCTCTTGTGACAGCCAGGAAAAATCAGAAACCTTCTGCAATTTCTAGTTTGCAAAAGTAAGGGGTTAATTGGAAAGACCCTACAGTAACTGTCTTGGTATCACTTAAGTATTATGATCTTCTTAGAAAGGCTGGTATCTCTGAGAGGAAATACACTGTTTTGCATGAAATACAGTGCTTTAACAACAACATTAGCACTCTATCTGTGTTAGAGACACAGTACTAATTTCCAGCCTTTGGAATATCATAATTTTGCATCATTATATGGTATTCAATGCAATAAGTGTCAATTGGAGGAAATGAGTGTTTGCACAGACACCACAGTTGTCTGAAACCACGTGCACCTATTTCTGGCCTCTTGGTTCCATAAATAATACATTGACAGCTTTATAGTTTCCAGAAGATACATAGTACACATAGATGTCAGACAAATAATTTCAAACATTCCATTTTTCTGTGATGAATAACTCACTGTAAGGTTTTTATAGTGCTAAATGAAACTCATTATTTAATTTTCCTGGTGTTTTAAATGAATCTGAGGGTACTGTGACAAAAAAGGGGACAAAAAAAAAGAAAAAGGAAAAACAAGTGTCTGTTCATTCCTTCTAACAATTACAGTTGCTACATGTTTAATAGGTTTCCTGAGTAAGACAGGATTATTTGATGGAAATATTTAACTGGTTTCTATTATTTGGTGGGAAAATTTAATGGATTTCTATTACTGACTGTATTTTATACCAAGCCCAAGTGATGGCTTTAATACAAGAATGTATTTTTTTCTGACTGCTGAGTGTGGAGAGATAAGGACACTAAGCTTGAATGTTGCTCATGGAAGAGCAGAGCCAGGTTATAAGGCATACTAGGATGAAGGATAAAGCAGGAACCATGATAACATCATTTTGCCATCATGCATTAGTAATCTTTGGGAAGTAGTTTTCTCTTTCTGATCTAACCCCAACTGTTTTCCAGTGTGGAGGTATGGACTCCAAGTTGACAGTGAACGTGTGACTGAAAACAGATGTGTTTTCCTTGTCTGTCCTGGATTCTTTTGCAGGCAAATATGGTTTTGTGATGCCCAGTGCACTTGATGTGTTTATTCATACTTTTTGATATTAATTTTTAATGATTAAATAAATAACTGGTTTTCTATTGAACCTCCCGGTAAGTGGGGAGAGGGATGTGGGAGCCCCTCAGGGGAGGAAAGAGCAGGGCTGGCAGCCAAGGGGGTCAGAGCCCAGACCTGGGCTCCTGCAGGGAGGCCAGCACAGTGAAGAGGTGCAATGAGCAGGCAGACCTCAGAAATAACAGCAATGAAACTTACTGGGGACTGAGGGGCTGTGTAGAGCCTGGGGCACCCCAGAGAGTCACCGCGTTTGATGAAAACTAGTCCTATAAACAGAGATACCGTGGACAGGGAGAGACTGGATTGCCACTCCATTTGCACTCTAAGATAGTGGCTTTGAGGGTTTTTTCTGTTAAAAAACCCTCAGACTTCTGCTTTAACAAAAAGCAGCTCTATTTCTTTTTTCCCCTTCTCTGGCTGAAAAGTCTTTAAATCTGTTTTGGGGAGCTCACTTTAAGGAGATGATATATGTAGATCCTCCTCAAAGCTCTAGCTGGCTTGGGAGTCCTTCACATGCTCATCTTTGCATGCTACAAATCGCTGCACTCTGGTGTAGCCAAATACGTCTCATACTTAATACACGGGTCTGATAGTTACAGTTGGTCAGCGAACACTAGAAAGGAGATGTGCAAGGTTATGGTAGCTAGTTGCAGTCTATGCTTTGGGGTGATGTAGCACTGCAGGATTCAGGAGTGCTTGCTTCCAACCGGGCCTGTACAAAGCAGAGGAGCTGTTTCATATCCTGTTAGACAGGCAGGAGTTTTAGTAGGAAACCATGATCCTAGAAGCCTCCTTCCTTTTTTTTTGGATAATGCTTGCTCTGAGCATCTCCTTAACACAGAGAGCTCATAGCATGTTCTCTGAATGGCCACTGAGAAAAGATCTCTTGTTTTCTTCTTTGCCTCTTCATATACCAAAAATGAGGTTTTGGGACAGAGTGAAGGTAATGATGAGCTATTGCAATGCTTCTTGTAGACTAAGAGATCAGAAGTGCAGCCCTGTCTATGAATATTTTTTTAAAAAGACATTTAGAAAAGAAATTAACCAACTTTTTGTGTATACACAGGAAAATTCCATAGAACAAAACTGGCTATGCACCATCTGCTTTTAATTTTTGGACAAAATTCTCAGTGCTGCGTAGCATTCCTAAACCCAGGCCCTCCAAGAGTTCACTTATGAAAGCAAATAAACCAACTTTCAGTGTACAATGTCCTCTCCTTTATAAATTATTTGTAGGCTGAAACATTTCCACAGAGACTCAAAATGAGTCTTCTCCCCATGTGTCAAAATGAGCTCCAGTGTTACCCACAATAAAGCTTGTGATGACACCGTCTTTAGCATACTGGCATATTACTGTGTAACAAAGGCACAGCTAGCTTATTTCTAGTACTTTTATTGTAGAAATTATTTTATTACTGCTGGAAGCACTTTCATCTGAGTTATATTTGTGAAGAAACATCCACACATACCTCTTATTTGGTGAGAGGAACAAGATCCATCTGACATGTTTACGAGCCTAAGATGGGCGCAACCAAAGTAGGAAAATGTAGCTTAGCATTGAAGGAAAATATTGTCTTAGAACTTTCTAAAAGCTGACGCTGATGAACTAGAGTGATGTTTGCCATCCTGTCTTGTGCAGTATTGATTGATTCAGTAACAGATACTAGTCAGCGTAGATTAAACATGGAAGTTGGAGGAAATTTTGAGTCTGGATATGAGGCCTCTTATAATTATGTTAAGGTTGAGTTGCTGAAGGTAATAGCTAAGCAGTTTTTGCATTTCCTGCTTCCTCTTTTAAACAAAACCTCTATTATAAACATTTTATATAACACACAACACAAAAATAATCTGTACTCTTTATCTCTGGTATTTAGCAATGATGATTTCCCGAGAGACAGATGAATATTTGGCTTCCTACTAGTGAGAAGGCAGCTGCTTTTAGAACATACCTGGTACTTCCTCTTATTTATCTCTTTTTCTTATATTATTTTATTCATCAGATGCATTTTTTGCATGATTCCCAGGGTCATGACTGATTTTCATTTTGTGTTGTCTCTGGAGTTTAAGGTGCTTGGGCTAAAGTCTGATGTGCTGAGCATTTCCAGGAATAAAGACAAAAGCAAAACTGATGTAACAGCAGCTGAGTAAAAAAACACTACCCAGGAGGTAACTCAGAGCCTCAATGCAGTAAAATTAAGAGCTTTCCAATGAGAGGTTAACAACCCCTAAACCAAATTTGGTGCAGAAATTAATGTACATTAATACAGTATTTTAATGAGGTCACAAAAAGCTGCATTAAGAAGAGGATTTGGTAACCCTGGAAATAATTTTTTTATGGGAGTTGTATAAGAAATGGATGACAGTCAGAGCATAAGAAAAAAATCATATCCAACCAATGAATACCGAAGTATTGTGGAACTCACTGAATGCTATCAGTATTAAGAAATGCCATTTAATACTCTTAGTAAAGCTAAACTAACATTGCATTAGGTGCTGACGGAGGAAATGGGTAAAAATTTGTCCTGTATCTTCTCTGGAGAGTCTCCTGCAATGAACTGTTGAACAATTCTTAAGCATTTGTGGCTTTTTTGCTGTGGAAGTATGTGTAAACCGAATTTGCTAAGGCTTTGAAAATTAATTCTGACTTATAAAGCGTACTCTAATCTAATTAGAAAGAAGCATTAAATAAATTTCAATTGTCTATTGAGGGATGAGGTGGAAAATCGGGTTTTCCCTTTTTCTAGTTTTGTATTCAGGTTGACAACTGTCTTCACAAGCTAAGGACATTAGTGCAATTGTACCATAATGTTTACAAAGCCAACTTCTCTCTAGCACCCTAAACTATAACCTGCTTACACCAAAAGGTTTATTGGAAATGTAAAGAATTATGTGAAGACACAGCACAGAAAATAAGACACTGTCTTGACATACTGTCCTCAGCTGGAAAGAAACTAGAATTGCAGTTTTCCAGTATTATGGCTGTAAGAAAGGAAGCAAAACCACCCAGAGATGCTCAGAGATCTGTACAAAGGTGGTCTCAGTGGTGGCTCCAGCCTAGACCTTTTGAAAGATATTTGAACCATAACATGAAGAATCATAGCTAAAGCTGAGAAATGTTGAGAGCAGGACTAATTATCACCTCCTTGTTGTAATTTCATGGAAACAATGTTTCAGTGGCATGTTGAATGATCAGCCAAACTCATAGGCTATTGCCCAACTAAAAGGAGACTTTACTCCGTCAAGTTACAGAGATTCAAAGGTGCTACATGCATATTTGACAGGCTGCTCGATTACTACATTAATAAAGCCATCAAAATGCTCCTGTTATTTGTACAGACTGCATCATGTGCTACTTGGTGTCAGGTAGTTGCTGTTAAAGTGCAGTATAACTTTAGGAAAGATTATGCCCTGAAGGTGCATTTGACAGCAATGCAGTGTGTTATATCCCCTGAAAACAATACAGGCCAGAACAAAACAGAGGCAAACAGAGCAGGAATGGGATGGCTGTGTAGAAAGCGGTCTGCAGAACAAGGGTTCACACAATGCCAACCCTTCCCAAGGCAAACTTTATTACCACGAGGGATCCCTCTCAGGCAGCAGAATGGTGAATAGCAGCTGAGGATGGTGAGGGTGAGGGTCGTGCTGCTGCTTTGCAGGATCAAACCTCAGGCTTGTACCAGTGTTGTAAGCTGCAGTGTCTCAGATCACTGCTGGGGACTGTCACATTGCAGTACAGGGTGCCGCGGCTGGGAGGGTGGGGTGGAGGGGATGAAATCTTTCCATTTAATAAGCTTGTTTGACATCAGCAATTATCAGCTGCCCACTGCCTGTGAAGTATTTCCTCTATTTCAGCAGCTGGGGTGGTGTATTCCCGGCTTGCTGCAGTGTAATGATTAGATGGCTGTCTCTAGCCAGCTAGCGCCGAGATGCTGCAGGCTGAATGATAACTATGGCAGACTGAAAGGGTGATTCCCGAAGCACTCCTGAGAGTCTCATTTATTTATTTATTTATTTTGCCCCTCACCGCTCGCTGGTAGGAGGCTTATAACGGGTGTAGCATCAACAACCACGCTAGGTCAAGCTGCATTAGCCCTAGCACTAACCTTCTAAAAGATTCAGATTTATGAATTCAATTATGGGAGTTTACAGCCTGTTTAGCCTTGTTGTTGCTGTTATTATTCTTATTTATTCCTGTCTGTGCTGAGTTGCACTCCAACCCATTTCAGGGTAATTAGGGAGGTTCCTTTTGATAATGTTTAGGCTGAGCAACATGACAACAGGACTGCAACATAAATCTTTCCTTCTGCCCTTCCCTCATCTGACAGCTGTTGGTGTGAGACTATGGGCCCTGTATGTCTCGGTTTCCTTGCTTCTTTGCAGCTTTGATCGCATTATATACCTTTTTTCTTTATCCTTTTTCCAAATAATTCTGACACTAAACGGTAAAGGAACCATTTGTTTTATCTAATTGTTATCTTGACATTATAAACCAGATGTTATCAGAAACAACATAAGAACATCTACGCTTACTCTTTTAAAATACTGCAGTTCCCTTTCTCTATCCAAACTCATAATTTGATGGCTTGGGGCTGACTCATGATATTTGTACGTTTGGGACTGGCGAGAGAGATTACGTCTGTACAAAGGGCAGAGAAATAGATAATCAGGTTTGTCATGTGTGCAGAAAAAGTCTGTAACGTTTAAGATCTTTAGCAAAATACCCCAGCAGTCCAAGCAAGTTACAGGAAGCAAATTATCCTGGAACAAATTATCTGATATCTGATTGAATTTCCTACCACAGCTGCCATCGATCTTGTGTGCTGAAGACTACTTGTGGTGTCTTCTGCAGCTTGATAACAATTACAGCTGGTGATTAATTGTCAGACACAAAGCAGCCAAAAGAATATATATGGAGGCATATTATAGACCATATTGCTAAGTTTTTTTTCTTGTTGCAGTTCTGAATGTGACTGAACAGTCATGGAAACTATTAGTGATCAAGTCAGAAAACATTTTTAATCTGTCAAGAAAGTCACATTAAGGAAAGTTAGGTAATGGTGGCCTACTGTTAGGGAAAAAAATATAGGTTTGGGGTTTTTTTCCCCAGTTTTTCAAATATTTATATGGTATAATGCTTTTCCTCCCCTTGGTCCCCCTTTGCATTATGAGTATTTCTAAAGTGCCACTCTGATGTTTTCTAACTCAGAGATCTGCTCTTGATGGCAGCTTCTGCCTTCTTGGTCAAAATACTCTTTACCTACCTAATGAAATTCAGTGCTGTACTCAGTTCCAATTTCATATGAATTAGTTCAGTGGAAACTAGGACTGCACTCAAGTTTCTCTCCCAAATTAAAAACAGTGGGTTGAAATTAAAAGGTTGGAGATATGTTGTTCTTGACTTTTGCATTTTTTATACTTTTTCATTTTGAATAAGAAAATAACAAGTCCAAAGAACAAACAGGCTAAACCTTTTCTGTATTTCTTTATGTATTCATACATGACCCTGTGAATTATGAAGCATCTGATGAGAGATTATTTTCTTCTGAGATCTCCTTGGTGCAGTCACGCAACTTGGATATGTCAGACCAATCTGCTGACTAACGTGAGAGACAAGACTTAGCAACATGGACAATCACGTACTAATGTGCCTAAACAGCTCTGAGATTGAAGGTGATTCACCTATTTCAATCCTGGAAGGCTGGCAGCTAGGACATAACCATCTGCTTCTTTTTGTATAGAGTTGCAGAAGAGTTCAGAGGATCTCTTGAGCAAAACTTTTCTTTAGTCTTATGAAAGTAAACACTTAATTGATAAAACACTTAATGGAGAGAAAGGCAATTTAGGACAGGCAAAATACCACATACCATTTTTCTAAAGAGGGATATATTCCTCAGAGAAGTATAGTACTAATGTTTTAGCTGTTTTGATAAATAAAACACGGGGGAATGAAATGAAAGATGGTTTGGAGTGTTTCATTAAAAAAGCAGAGAAAGGGTTATGGGAGTATATAGTCATAAATTGTCATCTCTCTTCAACCTGGGCTTCCCTAGTTCTCTATGGTAATGTGAAAGTGGTACTGTTGTTGATACGGGCATTTGGTAGTTGTAAGCACCTATACACCAAAGATCCTCAAGCAAAATTAACATCACTGTTTAAGTTCTTCATCTTTCTGGAGAAATAAAGTCCATTATCTGAAAAGCAAAGTCCTTTCTCTTTGGTGTGGTTGTGATGCAGGGGCTGGTGAGGTTGTTGGGGTTGGCTCCATGATTTCACCCTGAGGATTCTGTTGTTAATATTCCTTTAGTTTTACTTTCAAATGAATAATTGTTCAGCAATAGCTCTCCGAAGAAGAACAAAACCAACATTCTCACAGTTCTCTGGGAGCACTGTTTTTATCAGATTGCACCAATTATTTGAAATCGTCTCTATTTTCAGAACCAGTATAGTTAAAATGGTGTGATTACCCTGACAATCAGCGCTGCTAATAAGCAATGACTCCAGCATACCAGTCCTTGCAGTAAGCCAATTGTAGATCAGGTTTGGCTAAGGTTTCTCTGTTCCAATATAAGTTCAAGAGACTACACTTTCAAATGCAAGCTTGTGATTCATTTACAACCAGCTCCCAGACCTCACAAGATTTGGCTGCAAGACAATTACCTCTGCTGAATCTCCATTGCAGGTTTGTTGTTTTTTCTTTAATCTTGAAGGACAATTTATGTGAAACATTTAAAAAATAATAAAATAATAATGTTCCTGAGCAGCTGTTAGAAACAAAGGGTGTGTTTGGAAATTAGTGTTGGTTGTGTAAGATGGCTCTTCAACAAAAGATAAGTCCTTATCTTCCTACTAAATCCACATTCAGCATTATTCCTTGCAAGGCATCATTTCCTTAAGATATTTCTTCATTTTTAAGGCTGACATATCTTGACACAATGGCAACTGATGATAGGATTAAGAAGGATTATCCAAGATAGTCTAACATCTGAATAAAGCTTTGACAGGAAGCCTGGCCTCTGCATGCCCATGTTGCACAAGCCATCTTGGTACATATTATCTTATGAAATATCATTTTTGTTACATTTCTGATAAATATAACAATAAAAGACAAGCTAGGTATTATTTAGTACTTCTTCTTAGCAACTGCTCTTCACAGGGTTTCAGCCAAAACATGTTCATCCTGCTGGTGGGGAAGCAGGTCCTATTTCTGTGTGGGGGACATCACAGTTTCACTGTGCTGCCTTCCAGGAATAGCAGGGAAATTCGTCAAGGTTTTCTGTACATTCTCTCCCTCTCTCCTACATACAAACCCGTGCAGCCTTCTGAGGACAGCGAGCGATGCCAGAACGAGCAGGGTGATGTAATGGCCTGTGATGCTGGGGTGAGGCAGGACGGACCCTGCACCTCCTTAGGGCAGCGCACAGTCTGCTCGTTTCACAGCAGACCTGTAAGCCTAGCCCAGTCACCATCACATAGGACCAAATACCACACCACTGATGACACACAGGCTCTGCCAGCTGTAAAGGATATCAAGATGACTGCTGTCTTACAGAAAAAATGACCAATGAGCACGCTTGGTCCTACATACATGGCACAGGAGACCCTGAACAGAGATGGTGAAGAGTAAAAATACGAAGATGGTATCTCCTCCTGGAACATATTTCCTCACAGGACTATCTGGAATTCCAGCAGTGGGAGATATGAAACATCATAATAGTTTTGTGCAGAAAATTAAGTCTATGTCAAAGATAAACTACCAAATATCATGCTCATGCATGTAGTACAGGACGGTATTTCCTGTGGGTTTATTTTCTAGCATATTTTATTGTAAAGAAATGTTTTTTTCTTTTTTTTTTTTTTTATTATTATTATTAAATGGGATTAGTTAAATGATGAGGCAATGGTGAGTAACAGTATCAGAGCGGTTTACTTATCTTAATTTCTGCTGAGATCTAATTACATACTTCCCTGCTGGACTTTGCTTGAGTGAAGAATTTCCTTGTGTGCTGTTACGTTGTGGTTAAGTGTCAAGTAGAATCTAAATCAAAGTACTCATCAGGCTTTTTTCTACCTATTTCTCTGGCTAAGGAAGAGACTCCAACTTCAGTAAGTGTAAGACGCTAAACCTTGTGGACCTTCTGTGGTCTGTGAACTTCCTCAGAATCTCTGTGTAGAATGCATTCCTCTCCTCCATATGTATGTCAAAACGTGCGGAGATGTGTGGTGTTGTCCCGGCACTGTGGCTCCTCAATAAGTACTGTGCAGGGTAATGCATTTGAACAGGGTGAATTAGTACCGACTGAAGGTAAAGTGTGGGTAGGGACAAGCAAGCACCAGTTTTCTTGCTGTCCCTAAATTCATGGACTTCATTAATGACATGCAATGAGGGTGCAGGATCTTCTCTTCTAGGAACCTCAGTTAAGTGGGAGTGTTGCATGGATGTGTCACAGGACTTGGAGCAAAAGGCAGTTTGAATGTGTGAAGTTAACATCAGGCTGGCCACTTATCTGAGAGGCCAGCGTTCATCCTCTCTAATCATTACCATGGGCAGTTTAAACAGAATTCCAGGGTGTATCATTGTAAGGACGGGTAAAGGAGGCAGATCCTCGGCTGTTCCTAACCCTAGGTAAGGTGAGAATCCTATGTACTTTTGTGGCATGAGCAAAGTCTGAGGCATGAAGATATAAGGTGCCCAGGACATGGCCCCCAGTATTTTACTGCAACATCTTAGCATTTGCATTGCTTTCTGAAATGCATTTGTGTGTTTTTTAAAGTTATCGTTTGAAGATGCAGATTTTATATAGATTTAACCATAAAGCATGTTGTCATTTATTATTTGAATTACCACAATATCAGGTGTTTTCTGTGCTGTGGTGACAGTGCAGATTTTAGGTCCTTAACACACACCAAGGAGGCTGTAAATATTTGTACAGCTATACATTTGTTCATACACAGCTGAAGTATCCAAAGACTAAATTTATTCTTCATTATCCACAGAGACTGTATTTGCAATAGTTCGCAGCTAGATTAGTGGCCCTAATAGTAGCCACGTGCAGTGCTGGGCTGTTCACTGGGTTGTGGATTTACTTTAGAAACAATTTATGAAAGACAGCTGATTTATCCAACAGCTGATGACAAGTGTAGGCTTATCAACTTACTTCTAAAATACTTATAAAATATACTTGTGGCCAAGGTACATTCTCAAACAACCAACTCCTCCTGTAATTATGGGGTTTATGCTTCTATTTGCAACTTGGTATTTTGACTCTGCTAAATTTGCCCATGGTTTCATGTTGCCATCGTTTACCACGTATCTGAGCAATTTTCAGACAATAACAGACAATGATAAATTCCCCAAAACAGGAACATTTGTAGGTTGTTACATAGCAAATAGGAACTTGCTTTACTTTAAATTACTCTTCACTAGCCTTTTAGATGAAATTCCTAAATCCTTGAGGCCCCGTGTGCTGCCGGCTCACAGCCATCGACTAGGAGGGCTGGTCAGAGTTCCTGTCCCTGTTTGACTCAGGAAGTTTGTTTTTCTTTGCAGGTAGGTATTAAATATTTGCAAAGTGAAATGATGCAGATGTCATTTGAGATATGTTGAAAAGATTTTCCAGTAAAAAAGATTATGAGCAAGCTTACTGACAGTAAGACTCTAGGTTTGTCTGACTTGTCTGGAAGCTCTGTTTGTGAACAGCTGTCAAGTTTTGTCGTGGCCTCTCAAAGCTTTCATTTTAGGTTCAGCATGAACCCTGACAAGCCTAATTGATTTTGTGTTTATACTTGCAACAGTCTAAGAGTCCACCAAAGAAAGCCCCTTAATGAACTTTGTGAGGATGTTATCCTGCAACAAATCACACACAGAATGATGAGATACACACATGTAACCAAGATGCAAGGGAAAAAGAGTAATAATCACTGCTGCCAGAATATTGGTTTTGAATGTTTGTGTCCAAGCCGGGAGGTAAAACAAATAGGTCACAAAAAACCAAGAGATTTTTTCCTACCACTATTCTGGAATAGAAAACAATGAAAAACAAACAAGCAAACAAACAACCCCCCTGTATTGGATAAACCTATAAGGCTGCTATCAAAGAAGTGCTATTCAGAAATCAGAAAGGAAAGAAAATCTATCTGGAAGAGCTGTGTTGTAAAGGAGATGTGTGTTAGCAGAATTTTCAAGGTAAGTTCATTTTTGTGTGTGTTTTTACATAGCGTATAGAACAGAAATCTGCAGCACTGGAAAATGCTTTTTTAACCATGTTGTAGTTATGTTAAGGGTCTGAGTCAGAGATTGTTGCAAAGCTGAAATTTAAGGCCACTTCCTCTCCTGAAAAATTTTGGCCGGTTAGAAATAATTTTAAGGTTAGATAAAAGATTTTTTTTTTCTACTTTTGCTGAATGTTTCCAGCTTCAGGAGATGATTTTGAATACTTCACAGTTCTGTTAAGGCCAACACAACTAAAGAGAAGGTACAGGATCTCGTTGCTTTCTCAGTACACCAAGGGGTTACACCTGTGCAGCATCTCAGGTGCAACTGTGTGTTACGTAAACTGCATTTCTTAAAAGTATGCCAGCACATCAGTATTGACCAGTGTTGAACTGCTTCATGTCACCCACAAATTCTCCTGTTTCGTCTAGCCAAGAAAGTATATCTGCTTCCTTGGCAAAGACATGTCTTGTTTGTATGAGGCATCATTTTAAGCTTCTTGATCTTTAGGGAGGCAGCATTGTTCTGCGCCAATAACCCTTCACATTAAATACCTATCAAGAGAGGTTCTCTGTACCTAAGGTGTTTGTTGCCGCTGCAAATATTCTTTAGCTTTTCTGTCCTTGACTCAAATCTCAAAGTCCTTCATTTGGCCCTCTGCTCGCTTTTACCCAGATGTTGCTCTTGTGGTTGACATTTCCAAAATTATGGTTCTATATAGGGCTTTCACGGCGGTGTGTATGGGGATGGTGCTTGACTTCATGCTCTCCTCTGATAACAGGCTCAGGTTTGGTAGATGTGTGATGGAGCCATGCTATAAGTGAAAGGGCTGTGTTCCTTCATGGGGTGTTTCAAGAGGCTTGCTGCACCACTCGGCAGTTCAAAGCGGAGGCACAACTGTGACCCACCACCTGTACTTGGGGAACATGATGGTAAACAGGGGCTGCTCAAAGAACAGTAAGCTCAAGTGCAGAGCTGAAGGGTTGCTAGAGGGTCAAGAAAATCCATGATGATTCCGAAGTTCCTCTTACTACTCTTGGACATGCTTATGGTTCCCTTTGGGGGACTTCAGAGGCTAGACAGCAGGGGAAATAAAAAACGTCAGGTCACCAAGGTACTTCGAGAGGCATTACACCGGGACAGCATATGCAAAGCCCATATGTCTGAAGGAGAAGGCCTTCTGCATTTCTAAGAAGAAACCAGATGCCTTCCTGTATCTGTACAAAAGCTACTATGGCATATCTTTGCTTCTTAAGATAGCTACATTCTAGCCAGCTTCCATTTTAAGCAAACTTGCCTCCACAGTTTTATTCTGTTCTGTTCATATGACAACTTATGTGAATGAAGCTGTCCTTCCATCTCCCTGCCATGACGTTATCACTTCTCTTGTTATCTCTCTTTCTGTCTTCAAAGAGTATTGGTTCTCAATGCTCTGCCTGTAAAAACCGACTTCGTTCTATTTTTTTTCTACAGGGTCTAACAAAGAAGTGTTAGTACTACCACAGCAAATGCAGTTATTATTAGCTATAATAACAACATCTAAACATTCTTACCTATTAAATGCTACAAGAATAAAATAAAAGAAAAAATAGTTTTAATGCATTAAAAAACACTGTAAAATAATATTTTTTCATTTTAGTTACAAGACTTTAATGCTATCCACATTCATGGAAATATACTATCTTGGGTCCACCAGAACATTAGCAAAACTCCTAGTTAATTGAGGGGATACAGGATTTCACTTATCACTCATCTCAAACAAACAAAAAAGGAAATGTAGTAGAAGTGGGAGAAACAGGATTAAAATACATACATCTTTTCCTTTACATTTGTAATTGAATGTAAGGATTTAGTCATGAGCGGTTGGATTGGAATTTCTATGAAAAGAGGACTTTATTTTAGGTTCATTAACGGGCATTGTTGCTCATCAACTGAAATCCCAATCCAGGGAATTTATTGTTACAAAAGAAACTATTCAAATGAATCACCTGCAATGGGATATTTCACAGTAAATATTAACGGACAGTATAATGTCAGATGTTCAGGAATGTGCAAAGTTATTACAATGATAGAAGGAAAACATTCAAGGGAATGATGTCCTGTCCGTCCACGGGTGAGAGATAAAACCAGAACATCCTTCAACTGGATGTACTTAAACATTCCACTGATGAGGATACCTTCATTTAACAGTCAGATGATCTACAATGCTTTACATCTTTAATTTATTACTTACACGTTCCTCAGTGCCTTGTTACTTACTTCATTATAAATAATTAGACAAGCAACACTAATGAAGAGTTAAGTAAATTGATTATATGTAGAAAGATTTCATTTTGGTGGATGAAAAATGACTCCCAAGGAAAATAGTGACAAACTGGTTGGCTGTGACCTTCATGGTCCTACTCATATTACCCCTAAAACAGTTGAAGAGCACCCTTTGTGGAAAAAAGATGAGTCGTTCTACTTCTGTGTCTGAGCCTGCTATATCATCTGGGATTTAGATGCCTTTTCTCCCACTTTTTTGGCATGGGATTTGTTTCCAGTGATTCGCATGAATGTGAAGTTATTTGGAAACTTTAATTATACTACTGTTTTTTTCTTATACAAGTGAATGAAAAGCAATTTTGTATTTCTTTGGAGGCTGGTGCAAATATCTTGTGCGATTTCAGTCAGTGTAGCTTACTTACTAAGCATCAAAGTATTCTTTTGCAGAGAAATTTGAAGGGGGGAGGGGGAAAATATTTATTTAAATCTACATTGGTTGTTCTAGAACTACAGTTTAGGTGCTATCCAATGTATTTATTTAAGAACACAGTTCATGTTATTTTACACTCATGCAAGTCCATTGGAATTTCAATTCCAATGTGTAAGAGTCCATCTGTACACTGTCCTGAGAAGACCATTGCAGCTGAAGAGGGAGATTTTCTGAGCCAGACTCCAGAAGAGTGCAAAGCTCATAGAGAATGTCTTCAGTGGCAAAACATACACATTCATTTAACTATTTCATTAAGGAGACACATTAAAAGTTACATATTTGCAGACACAAAGAAAAAAAAAAAGTAATTCTACCACTACCACTGTTTCATGTATTATGAAAATACATAATTTGTGTGTGTTTATTCATTCCTAGGGCTGTGGCTTTGAATCTTTGTTGTACATCAGCCTTTCTCCATACAAAACCACCACAAACAAGGGTGCTGAGACATCACCACTAACTTACCTTACCAACGTTCCACTAGTGCTGCAAAACATCATGAAGTTTGAGACCTTGTGATGCTGGATGTGGTACAGGCACATAAAAAATAACCATCTCTCATTCTAATTCTAATCTCTTCTCAATAGAAGAAGCTATGAGTGGTGAAGATGACAAGAAAAGCTTGAAAGAGCAACACATGTAAAGGATGCTGCGGTGAGCAACTGAGTGGTTGTAAATCATTTCATGGGCTGTGGGAAGTTTTGCAGTTGACTGCTGTTTGATTGATGCTAATAAGTATCACGGCAAAACAACCTGAGGAAACAATCCTGGAACAAATTGAAGTAAGAAGAGCTAATAGGTAGAGGACAATTATCCACAATGTTCAAAGGACTATTTTATTATGCTAATGTTTTGTTGAAAAATGATTGGGCTAAATAAGCTATTGATTGAAAAACAGTAACAGAGAGCAATGAATGTTCAGACAAAGTACACACAGGACATAAGTAGCCCTTAAGAGATCTGTGTCTCAAGTCTTCAGATCTGCCATGTGCCCTGGCAGGAGAGATTTCTAAGAAAACAGTGACTGCCCATGGTAAGGTTGTTGGGGAGCATCAACCAATATGGAAAAATATCTTCCTAGTTAAGCAAATTATAGACAAATCCTGCTCCAGTATCTCCTATTCTTTCATGCTGAGGACTTCACAGTGCAGTCAATAACAGATGTTCTTGAGTGTAGATTTGACAGTCAACATCACAAGACTACAGATCACTTCCACACCAATCCATATGTTGAGATAAGATTTTGTGCTTCCAGTGGTGTGGTGCAATGCCTCTGCCATAAGTGACTTCAGGAAATTTCAAACTTCATTCTGAGCCAAACTTAAATCAGGGGGTGGATCAGACCTCCCTGGAAGACTGAAAAGAAGTAGAAGATCCTGTGCTTAACTTTTTTTGGGGTGTAATTTCAAGATTGCTTACCTGCCACTAATGACTATACACATCAGTAGTGTATAGTCAAATATTTTTTTTAGTCTTAGAGGATCATGTGATTCCTGTGTCCAGCCCTGGAAACAAGAAGAGGCCAACAGATATACAAGAAATGTGTGAAATAGGGACCTCCATGCTATATAATCTACAGAATGAATAGGGCTGACAGTGAGGCAGCAGAAGTTGCCTTAAGAATGCTGGTAATGCCTAGGGAAGGAGTCTGGATGCTCACTTAGGGAGTAAACAGAGGCTCCCTGGTGTGTCCACTGAAAGATTTCTGGAACAGATTCAGCCCGGAAAAAAGGTGATTACCATGAAGAAAAGATTCTTCCAGACTGATCTGAAATCAGACAAGACTCATTTTAGGCTTTCTCACACACAAGAATTATTATAAATCAAAGAATGGCCAAAATTGCAATAAGGGAAACTATATTTCCATTTTTTTATATTAGATTTGCAAAGTCATCAGTTCATGTCCTAGTATACATTCATGGTGAAATACTGTCTCAATTACTCAAAAATAGTGTGTAGAATGTTAAGGATTAATTATTTATGGCTTTTCTTTTGGTCTCTGCCAAGAAGTACTTATTCATCATTCCTCCATGTACAATCATTCCTCCATGATTGACACAGTGTCATGAAAGTATCTGACAGATACT
>JAVJGJ010000014.1:89821150-89856366 GCA_035590215.1 Microhierax caerulescens | reverse complement strand
GGGACACAGCCAGGACAGGTGACCTGAACTAACCAAAGGGACATTCCATACCATCTGACGTCATGCTGGGTATATAAACTGGGGGAAGAAGAAGGAAGGGGGGGACATTCAGCATTATGGTGTTTGTCTTCCCAAGTAACCATTACACATGATGGAGCCCGGTTGTCCTGGGGATGGCTGAGCACCTGCCTGCCCATGGGCAGTGCTGAATGGATCCCTTGTTCTGCTTTGCTTTGCTTGTGTGTGCGGCTTTTGCTTTACCTATTAAACTGTCCTTATCTCAACTTCCTTTCCGATCCTCCTCCCCATCCCTCTGGGTGAGGGAGAGTGAGCAAGCAGCTGCGTGGGGCTTTGTTGCTGGCCGGGGCTAAACCATGACACAACTTCAGAATCATATTCATGTAGATTAAAATCTTAAACTCCCAATGACTCATTAAATGTAAAATCAAACCTTCTCAGAGGCTTTTGGGTTTTTTAGACTCACTGCATGTGCACATATGCTTATGGGGGTGAGCCAAATGCTCTAACTTTTGAATATTTAGAACAATCTTACTTTTGAACTATGGAAAATTTTGGCATTTAATTTTCCTGTTATTTAAGAAAAAAATGTAAAGAGAGAAAAGTAAATAGAAACTGAAAAGGAGTATTAGATATTTCATACTGTGTAAAATGCATGTATGTGCCTAAAATTTTGTGCTGAAAGTATTTGACAAAAACAGTGTAGAAATTGCTGTCAGTGACTTTATGCTCCTCCAGCTTCTTGGAGCCACACAAAGAGCACTGTCACTTAGCAGAAATGCCACCCTTGGTATTCACCAAATACTCTTTTACTGTCAACTATAGCTCATCTTGGTTTATTTGTTTTTCTGAAGAAGTCTGGAAAAACTTTCTGTTTGGAATGCATGAGTATGGGAAAGTTTTAGTATTTGTAAATTCAGCCATTTTGGAGCCACATGGAAATTTATACAGTGCACTGGTATCTTAATTAGTGTAATGTGGGTTGGGGCCGTTACTGACCTCTGCCAGCAATGCACAGGTGGAACTTTTTATCTGTTTGTCACTCAAAAGAGAAGCCAGTCAAGGTAAATCAATTTTGTTCTACTCAGCCATGAGCATCCTCCTTGGAAATGACTGTTTCCTCCTGCTTGAGACACATTTTAACCTTGTCTATATTTTTTGATTCCTTTGCTAAGTTTTATAGGCATATTCCCAGAGCTGCGCACCACATGCCTGTTACTTTCTCAGCCCTAGAACTGGCAAATAAAATCCAAGCTGAGTCATCATTTCCCCAGAGCCTTAAACAGCTGAAGAAATGCCTGACCCTTGTTTTTTGTCTGTTATTTTCAAAAGAGTGTATGGATATTTGAAGGAAAATAGGCTGCCTTCTAGCTGATTCACTGCTTCCTTCCAAGATAATGAAGGAATCTGTTCCTAGCACCACCTACCTGCTGAGAAGTCCTCCCAGCCATCTTCGACTGGGAATCCCACTGGGTGCCTTTGCTCCCCAGTGACCACTCTTGCCAGCACGGGGCTGAGCGAACTCAGGTGCTGCTGAACAGCCCACAGGCCCATGTTGTTGGACAAGATGTGGCTTGTCGGTATGTTAGAGCAGCTCGCAGATGGGTGGCTCCCAGGTGACAACCTGAAGTTGCAGTTGACAGTGATTGTCCATCAGGTTCCTTTTGTTTTGTGTCTGTAGATAGCTTGACTCCTCCCTACGCAGATGGTCCTGCTTTTTCTCACAGAGAAAGTACTGTCATTTCTACCCTTGTTGCTCTTCTTTTCTCTCACTTACTTTTTTCCACTTCTTGCTTCTGAAACCTGTGGCTTTTATACTCTTTTCAAGCTTTTTTCCCCTTCTCTTTCCTATTTTTCTATTCTGGAAAAGATATGCTTATATTCTCAGTTGTTTGTTCTTCTCCTTCTCCATGTCATAGTGCCCCTTTCTGAATAAAAAATATCACTGTTTATTTTCTGGCTGCCTTTTCTCTCACATGCACTCATTTCCATAGGTACCCGTTGTTTTTTTTTTTCACAGAATTCCATGACCACAGAATCAGCTTAACGTTCAGGTTGAGAATAGAGAGCATTTAGTGACCCCACATGCTGCTGTGCAAGTCCAGCAAATGCTGGTGTAAGAGGTCAGCAAATGTGTCTGAAAGCTGTAAGTTGTTTGGTGACCTCAGGCAAGTCATCTCTCTTCGTTGTTTCATCCCTGAAATGGCTCTAATGATACTTAATGCTTTTGTGATTTATGGATGGAAAACTATGCACAGTCTGGCTGTACTGTTATTATTACTATTATTTCTGCAGCCTAATTTGACCCTTTAGCTTATTCCAGTTAAATTAATTAATATCTCAAGATCCTAAAAGTTCATACAAGATTATAAATAAAGAGCAATTAGTTGTTATGAGGCCTGTCTTTCACAATAGAAATCTATAGGGTTAAAGGGAAGGCTACCTTTCTGAAACTTGGCTTTTAAGGCACATAGTTGATATTCAGAGGTCCGGTATGAAAACTGCTCATTCGTCAGCCAAGTTTTTATTCTGAGAATGCTTTTTGTAAGCAGTTAGGAAACAACAATACACATACAGGGTATTTAGAATAATAATGCCAACTGAATTCTTTCTCTTATAGTGGTAGGTTGTTTCTCTTTCTAATCTGATGAGATAGAGAGCTGTTCCCAAGAGGAATGACCTAGATACAGACTCCAACTGGCAAACAAAACATTTCTTAACAGAAAGGAAATCCTCTTCAATGTCAGTGCTGGGCATTGAACCGCACTGAAGAACTGAGGGTGCAATTCATACAGCAAAAAGTTGGTGCACTAAACTATGGTTTCAATGTACTGATTGGGTATTTTCTTTTTAACAAATTTTGGTGGCAAAACCACTAAAAGCAGGTTAGATATTGCCTAATGAGGTCCTTCTACTTTTATTTCATTTGATTTATCCCTGCTTTCCCAAACAGCACCGTTTGCAATCTTGATTCCTGGCTAGCCATTTGAGAACATAGGGTGAAGTAAAAAAAAAAAAAAAAAAAAAAAAAATCTGAATATTTGTGGTTGAATTTAGGTGTCTATATCAAGGCCATAATTCACAAACAAATGGACTAAACCACTTGGGCTTCAGAGAGCTTTTAGCCTCAACAACCTGCCGTTTTACAACTGCACATGCACCTTATCCACTGACTTAGATGTGAGTCGCAGGTGGGACTTGTAACCTTTAAGTACCCCCTAAGCCCTCTGAGCAGCCTAACCTGTGATGTGATCTGACACCCCCCTCCCCAGTAATTCAAGGTTATCACAATGGCACTCAAAGCTCATGTCTCAGGGACAAAAAGCCCAGCTGCCCACTAATGCCAGAGCACAAACACCCAGGGAGAGGGAGAGGGAGAGGGAGAGGGAGAGGGAGAGGGAGAGGGAGAGGGAGAGGGAGAGGGAGAGGGAGAGGGAGGTGCTGGGCCCTGTTGCTCAAGGGTACGCTCCGCTAATGAGTTAGACTCCATCTTGGTGTCCTGGTTTAATGAATTCTTAAATACACATCTTCAAAGAAACTTTTAAAGGTGGTTTGTTTCTGTCTGGATTTATTCTACAGGAGCTGTGGATTTGAATGCTCTTAGACTGCCTGGACCTATGTTTCATGAATACCAGGTAAGTGATTCAATCTCTAGGTCAGTACCCACTAGGAAGGGAGTCACCATCACTTTTGGAAGTCTCCTGAAATGGATATCTAAAGCACCTCAGCTCACACTTATTTTCAGCTCAGCTTCTGAGTGTCACAGAAGCACATCATGAGGCTGCAAACATGTATCCTCAACCAGGAGATGGACAGATTTTCATAGGACTCCATCTGTTTAGTTTTTTGACTGAATCCTGGTTTGATTTTAATTTGTATGTTTCTTTCCCCTCTCACTATGTTACATGCTTAGCTGTCTGATTTGTTTTTTTCAGGATACGCTCCTCCTGGATTTGACATCCTGAAAGGAAGAGTGAAGACACTGCACATCATCTTGCCTAAATACCTCTTTATATTTGGTTCTTTAATCTGAACAGCTGAAAATATCTTTAAAACAGTTTGTTACAAGCCTCTTAAAATCTACATCCCACATAGTTCATTACATGCTGAGTGAGGAATACATCACACATTTATCCCAAATGGCCTGTCTAATTAGCAGCTGTAAAAGAAAACAAATGGGAAGAGCTGTCTGATCTCCAGAGCCATCTAAATGAACGACAGTGTGTGCCTGTGGTCTCCTGCCATGTTAGTTCTGTTTGAAACAATTTCTTCAGTGATCAGTGAAGTCAGCAGGAATGAAGGCAGCTCGGTGTCTTGAAAGATCATGCTGCTTCTTTAGGTGCTTGGATGTGGCATGCATGTTTGACCCAAATCCTAGCAGGAAAGCCCTGCTAGCCACTCTCCTTAACCCCTGCATATACCGTTAGAGATAAGGCAGTTATCAGTGCTCATGAAGCTCCACTTTAGAATGGCTGTGGCTTTAGGCAGTCCTCCATCTGCCTTGATGACTGCTAGTGCAATAACACAAACATTAACGTTTATCGTACAAATGATAAATACAATTAAAAAGGAGACAGTGACAAGCACATGCCATGGCAATGATCCGCGAGAAAGTGACATGTATAATATGTTACTTGAAGATGCTGTGGGATGAAATTAGCAGACCCAGACCCATGTATATATTCTTGAAGAACCTTCTAGATCACATTTTGCTGACCATGAATGGTCAGAACACGCTGCTGTTCAACAGGTAGATATACACATTAATTGTTATTAGATTTACATACCTTTACCAACCAGTGTAAAATACTGTTTGTTCTTTAAGTGAGATGGCAAGAAAGTATTAACTAACTGTTGGCCTTTTGTGTTTTTTTCCCTGCAACTTTGGTTAACTCAGAAAATCTTTGTTTAGCCTAAAACGTTTTCTTCTCTGCAGAAACATTTACTTCAACTCTTCAAAGTTTATCTGTTTCTTTTGTCAGATAATCTTTGCAAATATTTTATCCATGCTACCTTAAAGAAATTAATTGTAACTAGTGCACATGGTTTGTACTCTGGAAATGGTTAGCACTGTGTTTCTTCAGATTAGGGTTGTAAGAGGTAGACTATAATCCATGGTTAAAAAGGGAAAAAAATAATTTGTTGATTCTACGTCTCCCATTGATCAGACATTGAGGTGGTGTTCATTTTACTTAACCTCAGCTGTTTAAAAGGCAGATGTCTAGTCTAGATTGCCCCTACAGCCAGCAGAAGCAGAAGTGAAAAATGGCTTCAATGGGCGATATGTATCATCTGTCCTAAACACTGGACATGGCCTCTGTGGGTGCCTATATCTTTCCGCTAAAAAACAAACAGATGCCTAATTTTGTATGGTTAAAATCAGGTAAAATAATGTTATCACAATGCTTTAATCCTGTACCAATCTCAGAGGCTTTGTGAGGCTCATGGTGCTCCCAAAGAGGTAGGTGTCAGTGCCTTAATCCATTAACAAGTATAAATCAATATTTCTATGAGCTAGAAATAAACAAGGAGCTATGAATGGTTAGAGATAATACTTTTTATTCTTCCCATGTTTGCCAAACATTTGTGTCATTCTGTATGCATTATTTAGTCAGTTTTAAATAAATGTTGACTATTACCTAATTTGTTCATTCAACATGTTCAAAATTCTTACCTCAGAAATGGCAGCTTTTTCCTTTGCCCTTTGAATGCCACTTTAGATCAAGATTACTAAATCCATACAAAGCAGATATTGAAACTTCTATATATTAATCTATGATTATTTGTGGTTTCCATGGCACTATAACAATAAGCAACATATTTATAATCTCAGAAGTAAGACCTAGTTCAGCAGCTCGCTCCCTCTGTTTAGCAGTATTTATTTTAAACCCATGGTTAAGTTCAGTTGAACACTTTTATTGGGAACTTTGTTAGCATCTGTCAGGAAGGTGTTGCTGGCTCTAGCTGGACTTCTGATCTGACCCAGTACAACCATTCATATATTCTCAAGTACTTTTCTAAATCAGGACAATGAATTGTATTTTATAAAGATGGTATAGACCCCACTATTAATGCCTCACAATTCTTACTTAGTAAATATAAAGCAGTTCAATGCCTGCTTTTCTTAGAAGAAACAATTCTATTCATAGTTTTGTAATTTTCTTTTTACTATAGAAGTTTGCATTAAGTAGTCTATAACATCTGTTGTTGAAAGCAGATGAAATGATGAATCCTGCAAATCTAGCATATAAAATTTGCTGCTTCTGGATCTCTTCCATTTTTTCATGGTTCTGGTAAATCTGTGAGCAGTATTCTGCTGTGAGATGCTGCGTGTATTTTACATGTAGGTAGTGGCTGGATAACAATTACAAGAGGCAGCTAGCCAACTCAATTGGCAATCACCAAACTGAACTGGATATTCAAAAGCAGGAATGCTAATATTTTGGTTCAAAGTTTAATTTATCAAGTATAATACTTGGCACCAAAAACTTTTTTTAAAATAATTGTTCTTATTCTGCAGCCATGAATCAGTGTAGCAGTGGGTATTATGCATGAGTGATTCCAGCTACAAAAAGCTGAAATTTGATGTTGCCTGATGCAAAACTGTAGCTATTACGATGATTTGACATCTAGCTCCGCATCTTGAGTAAATACCACTACCCCATTTAAAACTAATTCCTCAGGAGTGACATCTCATGCGCTGGGATTATGAGTCATTAAATAATCATTTGGTAGCACAGTGCACCCCTTGCCTCTGGAAGTGGTGTTCAGCATGGTACATAATCAATTAATCAACCTTAAAATAATACTTTCCACTCCTTTAAATTACACTTCACCTCCTAAGTTTGTAGAAAAGGCTCATTTGACTACAACATGACTTTAAAGGTAATAATGTGCCTGGGCAAAGTAACTGGGATTCAGATCTGAACTTTGTTAAAGGGCTGAATGGTTGGATCAGGTGCCAAATGCTGCTCTGCTGGTACAAGCTGGAAGGAAAATCGTCAGATGCAGCTCCCTGATGATTCTTTCTGCAGAAGGAAACTTGTGGAGCATGGAAATGTTTGGTTGTTTGGGGAGCTTCAGCTATTGTCATTTGTTTTAGTGGCCTTTTGGGGCTCTGCACATCAGCGTGCATTCCGGTGCAGTTGGGATATCCCTGACTGATGACCACTTCTGGGCAAGGCTTCAGGACACTTCTTGTCCCTGAAGGAGGAGAGCATTTTGTTCCCACACCCAGTCTGCTTGTAACAACTACAGCCTAAATAATTTAAAGCAGTGATTTAGAAACTATTTTTATAAGGTAGCATGGTAGTGGAGGTGGCAGGTATTGGGAACTGCGGTATGAATAACGATAAGGGCAGATCTGGCTCTATGTCAGCTTGTGTATTGCTCAAAATAGCTCATGCACTATTAATGATACATGTATTACAGCTGATAACTCCTAATAGCCTCCACTTTGCAGCTGAAAACTCCCACAAGTCTGGCTCCAAACGCGTGGTTATTTAATTCATGTTCTACACATGTAACATGTTATTCAGGGCTGAGTCAAAATTCCCTCAGATGTGGAGCTTTAGCCTTGGCTCAGCAGTATTAAAAATGAAAAGACCTGGAAATACCATACTAACATTTTGTACTGAATTAGTGTCATACATATTTGAAGTAATTCTGATTTGAGAAAGCATTTTTGTTAAAAAAATGTTATTATATAAATATATTTATAAATAAAAAAGATACACTTGAAAGTCTATTAGCTGGTTTTTAATTGTATTCATCATCCTATGATCTTGCTTGAAGTAGCAGTGATTTCAGTAGAGTTTTGCTGGTTTTTCTCACCCAAAGGCATGGCCTGTAGGCTGAAAGATTGTAAAAGCACTTATGTAGGTGAAGTGAGAGGATGTGAGCAAAGACTGTTGTTGCCATAAGAATGAACACTGATATTGTTCCTTGTGATTGAACTAGACTAATGACAAAAATTTTTAAATATTTTTTTAAAAAAATTAAATTTTGAGTGGTTTCAAACTCTTGCGGACACTGCTTCAGCAGTGTTTGATAATGTAAACATAAAGGAAATAAGAGATTATAAAATGATATTATTAATGGCAACTGGTCACTCTAAAAATTCTCAGTCCATAAAAACTATCTTTAACTTATTCAGCTACTTTGGCCTTTATGAATTATTTCATCCAACACAGTTTCATAAAATTAAATTTAACAGAAATAACAATCATTCATTCACATGTGACCTATTGTTTCTTTTCTTTCATGATGGGAAATGATGGAAATGATGGAAAATAAATGTCTTAATTTATTTGCTTAAAAGTAGTGATCTGGATGTCTATGCTTTATAATCAAGGAAAGAGATAGATGGGATGAATGCTCCTCTGGGGACATATATCTTTTTTTTCAGGGAACAACAGAGAAACCTGGAGATGCCAGCTAGTTTAGGCTACCTTTTGTCAATTAAGTTAGGAAAGATAAAGCCCTCTGCAATGTGGAGCTCATATTCCACCTGCTTGTTTGCATTTTGCTCTTCCAGTGGAACAGGGCAGATTTTGACCGAATATTTTTCATTCTAGAGATGTTTAATTCTTCCTGTACCACTTGTAATCTATAGCCAGAGAAGAACACTGTGATCAGCTGTGACCTCCTCTACAGGAAGGACATGGGACTTTGCTAGGTGAATTTGTTCAAGAACTAGACCATACCTTTTGAAAAACTACCCAAAACTGAGTTAAAGGTGTTAAAAATGTTCACCTGACATTTTTTTTTGCCTGAACAGCTTGATTCTCAGCTTCCAGATGTAGCATCTTTCAAAACCTTTGTCTGTTGTTTCGGATGCCCCTCCATTATCGACTTGTTTTCCCTTACAGATATATTAAAGGCTATGTTCAGTTTAGCTCTTAGCCCCTGCTTGGATAAGCTTAATCAGTTCAGGTCTTTGAGTCATTCATTATAGGATGTGTTTTCTGATCCTTTAATATTTCTCATAGTTATAGTCTGATTCCTTGTCAAAATATGGATACTGGCACTGGACTGTATCCTAGTGCCAATTATGCAGATGATAGAGCTTCACCACTGTTATCCCCCTTGGCTACAATATTTTACCATAGCTCATATTCAACAGATTATCCACTATGGTTTGCAAATATTTCAGAATTATAATTTTCTAAGATGTAGTTTCCTATCCTATAAGGATGGCATCTGGCTTCTTGTCCTGTTTCTACATTAGGCCATTTTTAAATTGCACAGATTTTGCCTTCACCTTTTTTTCATCAGCCTCTTGTACTGATCTATTCCATGCTTCATTTGAAATTCCTCTGGTATCTGTACACCCACAGGCTTTATCAGTAACACTTTCATACTGAGTCATCAATAAAAATGTTCTGTGGTATGAGGACAAACCAGGACACTGGAACTTAGTAGGTTCTTTGTTTACAACCTGAAACCTGCCTTTCAACTCTATATAATTTCAGATGTGTGATTTATGAAACAGAAGCGGCTGCTTGAATAACATGAAGTTCCCAGTTTAAAATTGTATCAGCTTCTGTTTGTATCCAGTTAGTCATTCATGGCACATGGCTCATGAGGTGGTCCTTTGTCAAAGGCATGTTCAGATATTTCAGATAAGCAGTCACCTGCAATGGCTGGATGTGAAGGGAAAATATCTGGCTACATGTGGGTTACAGGCGTAAGGCTTTGTAACCCTTCTCCTCGCCGTTGCTTGCAACGCTACGCATGCAGTGTAAGTTACCAGCTGCAGGTAGAGCACTTTTTTTCACAGAGGATGCTGGGTAAGTGCTTTTTTGGTGTTGAATCAAAGCCTACTGTGAAATGAGCCCAAGCATCTTTTGGGCTTTGCTGCAGTTCCTGGTGGTGAAGTGCGGTGGGCTCTTGCATGGCTTGTATAGCCTCTAGAATAGCCACACAAGGAAACGGTGTCTAAAGATGTGTCTGTCTTACAGATTTTAAAGGTCACAAATATCAGAGGGTTTGAGTTTTGGGTGCTGCTTTGGGCTTGATTAACTAATGTGTGCATTCCTCTAGGGTCAATATAAAACCTGTTTTTGCTGTATGAATGGTGGGGAAGAAACATTTGATTCCTAGAAAAGCCGACATCAATTTGCTATAAACTCCTTCCTTATTAGTGACATGAGAAAAGATCAAAGGGCTAATGCTGTATGCTCCCCTTGTCAGTTTTTGCTGTAATAAGGTAGATGGTCAAGCCATTGGGCTGAAAAATGTCTGGCTGTTATATGTAATTTTTAAAAGGAACACTTTGTGCAAGTTTGTTTTATTGTGAAAAGATCTGTCTTTGAAAAATAAGAGAAATCCCTTATTATCCAGAAAAAGGAGGAGCTTTGCAACCTGCAGTGTCTTACATTTAATCTCTCTGTTTAAAGCTCCACACCGGTGACTGGTGACATTTATTTTGCTCTGGTTTAACACATGCTTCCTTTCAGCAATACTATCTGCCCATCAGGAATCAAAGCAAATCCAGATGGCTCAAGAACAGATGGCTTATGGTTTAAGAAACATGGGTCAGATTCAGCCATACAGCACACCAAGTTCACAGGAGTGCTCTTCTTCTAGAGACTTTGAGTTGCGAAATAATGATTTTTCTTTGCTTTGCTATTGTCAGGCTGTAAAGGTTAACATGCATGGAAGAGTGAAACCAGGAGCTGCAGTGAGAAAGTTCAACATGCTCCACTCAGCAGAAAGAATGAATTTCTTACATGGTAAAAAGGCGCAATGAAGTGGTTGCAAAGCCAGAGACCTGGGACTTATTTCAAAAAATCTCCTTGCTTTGAAATTTGAACCAGACTCCTGGAACAAAGTCTTAATGCTAGACATAGCCAGAAGAGAAAGGAGGATCTAGCAATATCACAGCAACTTCCCTCCTACATGACCAGAAATGTGTCTCTTGCAGCTTCAGGAGATGCACTAGTGCCTGTTTATGTCTAAACACAGACCTGTGTACAGCCATGTAACTGTAATACAGAACATCAGCAGCCATTGCAGGACACTATGGTAATGCATTACGGTAATGACTCAGGGCAAAATTCTGTTTGAGAGGTCTAAAGGGCATCTCACACAGACCACAGCAGAAAACCCCATTCTCTTACCCCAGAATTGTAGCATGATATGTTTTCAAGGCAATGTTCATCACTACTCTTTGCTCTCTGCCTCCATTCTAGGGGGAGAGAAAAGAGCACAGCAATACGTGTCCCCATGTGCTTCAGGTGTTTCCACACCCAGGGGATAATTAAAGAAGAGGACTTGATAATATGAGCAGTAATTAATGCGAGCACATACATACTGGACATGATGTATGTGCATACTGCCAGTAGAGATGAAGTGCCTTGTGTCTGAAATACACGTGAGGACGGAATCCACAGTGTTTTTCCTCAGACACACCATCTGTAATACAAACAGAACAAACCAATACCAAGTCAGAAGTATTATCCCTGCTGTACAGATGGACAGTGAAGCAGAGGGAAGTAAAACAATCTAGTCTTCCAAGGTCAGGCAATAGAACAGTATCTGGAAAAGAAGCCAGCTCTCCTAAGGCTTACTTCAGTGCCCTGTGTATCAGCCATAAAAGGGAATGAATGCGGGTTTTTAATTCTCAATACCTGTTGTAGAAAGGGAGAGTTTTGAGAAGGGAGATTAATAAGTGGAAAGGTTGAAAAGTAATCTTACTAAACTGAACTTTGCATATATTTCGCTTCTCTCGTTTCTAAGACTTTCTGTTATCCCCTTTGTTCTGGATTCTGCACCTAAAGGTTGGAGTAAAAGGAGAACTACTGAGGATTTTGGAGATGGATATCTGTGAACCTGTCTATATTCTCCTCTCAAGCTCTCACAATGTGGGAAACAACATAGATTGGGACACATCAGTGTCGTATATCCCTCCTACACTGCAAATTCTTTTGTCATGTGGCATCACAGAACCACAGAACAATTGAGATTGGAAGGCATCTCTGGAGGTTGTCTGGTCCAAGCCCCTGTTCAAGCAGGACCACCCAGGTTGTCCAAGACCATGTTCAGGCAGCTTTTGAATATCTCCAAGGTACACTCATCCTCAGGGTAACAAAAACGTTTCTTGATGTTTAGAAGGAACCTCCTGTGTTTCAGTTTGTGCCCATTGCCTCTTGTCCTGCCACTGGGCGCCACTGAAAAGAGGTTGTCTCCATCCTCTTTGCACACCACCCTTTATGTACATTGAGGAGATGCTCCCCTGAGCCTTCTCTTCTCCAGGCTGAACTGCCCCAGCTCTCAGCTTTTCCTCAAGACTGGTGCTTCAGTCCCTTAACCCCCTTTGTGGTCCTTCACTGGATTCTCTCCAGTATGTCCATGTCTCTGTTGTAGTGGGGAGCCCAGCACTGCACCCAGCACTCAAGATGTGGCCTCACCAATGCTGAGCAGAGGGGAAGGATCACCTCCCTCGACTGCCTAATGATGCTCAGGGAACCACTAGCCTTTTTTTGCAACAAGAGCTCATTGCTGGCTCACATTCAACTTGATGTCTGCCAGGACATCCCAGGTCCTATTCTGCCAAGCTACTTTCCAGCTGGGTGGCCCCCAGCATATATTGGTTCCTGGGGTTATTCCTCCCCAGCTGCAGGACTTTGTGCTTCCCCTTGCTGAGTTTCATGACATTCCTGTCAGTCCATTTCTCCTGCCCATTGAGGGACCTCTGGGTGGCAGCGCGACCCTCTGGTTTACCAGCCACCTCTCCAGTTTTGTGTCACCAGCAGAGTTGGTGAGTGGACCTTCTGCCCACTCTGCTTCATCATCCAGATCCTTAGTGAAGACGTTAAATAGTATTGGACACAGTATTGTCCCCTGAGGGACACTGCTAGTTACTGGCCTCGAACAAGACTTCATGCCACTGCATCATGTTTTTGTTCTGTCTGGAATGCTTTTTGTACTTACCTGTAGACCTTGTACTAACAAGGAAGACTTAAGAAAAGGGTGGAAAAAGAAGCAGCTCCCGTAGAGAAACTGAACATCATAATTTTATCCTTTATTATGTTGTGGTTGTTACCTGCTGAATATTACCTAATATCTCCATTTGGTCCCTGCTCTCTCCCTCTCTTTACAGTCCTGCAGTGGAAGAAGAAATATAGCTAGAGGAATACTACCTGCAGGAATATCCTTAGGGATCAGCATAGGCAGGCATAAATTAGGAGTACCTTTGAAACACTATATTTTAGAGTGAGGGTCAGGCTAGCCCATCCCAGACAAGAGATAAAGACATAATGTGAATGGTTTAGTTGCATCAGGGGCTCAGCTGAGCTTGAGGACCAAGCCTCTGATGTCAGTTCTTACACACAACATTGCCTTGCTACAGCCTCTTATCTGACTGAACTTGGCAAAATAATCTTACCTGGCACGAAATGCAAGGAATAATATTAAGCCTCTAATGGTTTGGTTTCAGAAATCTTGCTTTTATTGTACATATAATCAACACAACTGTGACTACCTGCTGTAATCCTGAGTGCATCTTTGTCTCCCAAATATATAACCAGAACAAATCTTCATCTGCTGCAGAAAGGCTTGATGCTGACATGGTGTGGATTTACGGAAACAGAGCTGGTAGAGCAGCATGAGAAACAAGTTTTGCCTAGCTCTAGCTAAAATTCTCGGTCTCATGGCTATTATAAGATTTCTAAGATTTCTGAATGTCATCCCAACTCTAAATTAGACCACTGTGAGAGTTGCAGATCCTTGGATGTTCTCCTTTCCTCTCTGCCAGTCATTTTCAGCAAGCAAAATTAAATCTTTCCAGGTAAGAGTTATAACATATTGCATCCACTTTACATAATTTACTATAAAAGATATAGGGCAATGGAAAATAAAAAGTCCAGTGATAACATCATCCAAAAACCTTCCAAAACTTTTACTACAAACTGATTTTAAAGTATTTCTTTTGGTTTTGCATGACTTTAAACCTTTTCTGATTAAGTAGATCTACTTAACAAACACTTTTCCAGGATTTGGTATATCCTTAAAAGCAAGAGAAATATTAATGATAATTTTAGTCACAGATAATATGGTCAGAAGGACTCTTATGATGTGATAATCTGACCTTTTGGATGCATAAGCCATGGAATTTTCCTCATAAATTGAATTAAATTTCTTTAAAGTTCTTTGTGTGGTAAGTGTACATCGAAAGAGTGTGTGTGGTGCAGGGTTACCCAAACCAGTTCTAAACAAATTAGCCTGGGACCAGCTGCTGTGTGACTATGTTAGCCAAGAATTCCATCAAGGCTAACGAGTCCTGCTGAGAAGCAGGCAGCATTAACTCAGGTAAGGCAGTCTACTGCTGCGGCATTCTCTTACTCCTAATTTCATAATTTGGCTATTGTGCTAATTTTCAGCATCTTAAGATCTGCTATTCTGAATATTGTTTGTATGCATTTAGGCTTTGGAATTAAATAATTCAGATTTCAATTTAACTCTACTCTGTGTATTTATGTATACGAGGTATAATGAACAGAGTATATTTCATTTTAACAGCTATTTATTTCAGTAAAAATAATTGTGCTTCATGTAAAGGGAACTATGGAAACTGAATTTACCCACCAGAATACTATTGAAGATAATGTGGAATTCTCTGGCAAACTCACATCTTCCATAAATACGCTTCCTAATGGATTTCCCAATGAGTCACTATAAGATTTTTTTGGTGTAAAGATGAAGTAAAGCCTTTCTCATTCTATGATTTAGGTTGGCAGGGAACTGAGAATAATACATCACAAATAATTTATAAGCAGATGCATGTTATAATCCTGCTGTACATATAGCTCGGGGACATTGTAAAAAGTCAATTTTTCTGCTGGATGTTCTTGGATACCCAGTGAGAGTAAAGTAAGTGTGCGGCAGCGCTTCCAGGCTATTCTTTGGGTTTCTTTTGTGGCTTGTTGTACCACATCCATCCTAGCATTTTATCCCAGTTGAATGGCAAAAGCTATATCTGCAACAAAGATCTAGCAGAAATGTCTTTTCTGAACTTCTGCTAAAAGTGATAAATTCCAGTAGGTCCTATATCCTGTGCAGGTCACAAATGAAAGCCATTTAGTAGAAACTTGGTGAAGACTCACTTACACACAAATGCCATCTTTAAAAGGAAGAGCCTTCAAACTACAAATATTCTATAATAGTTTTCTTGGCATTTGATTCCTCAGACTTTAAAGGTTTTGGCAAATGTTTTGTGGATCAACAAGAAGAAAGCATGTGTATGAAATGATTTCTTGAGCTACTCTAGTCTACAGATTCTTACTGAGTATATAGATCTAGCCTACAGATTCTCATAGAAAATGTTATTGACCATAGAAATGACCAATATAAAGGATATTCCTTTAATATGCCCCCCTTACAAGCATACATCAGAAATAAAAAAAAAAACAACCCACAACTTCCTATAAAAATATATGATCTTCTCGGTAGCCAGAAAGGAGGAGTTAGATCATGAAAAATATTTAACTATTTCTATTTTTCACTAAGTGCACTGAGATACTACAGTGACAGTGGTTGAAGGGGCCCCATAGATGTAACTGCATAGTTAGAGACAGACAGACTTCTCTCCCAGATGGCTCAGCCCCCACAGCTACTAAATGTTTGGCCTTATGACAAAATCTAAAGCTGTATGGGTGTTATATGCAGAAACATAACACTCTATGTCTTCTCTGCCTCAAAACAAAAAATCTACTTATATTTAAAGACAAAAACACATTGGCATGCATTTGAAATGGATGCTGAAAAGCACTAGTCTTTTGGAAAATGCAATTATATGCATGAAAGTGCGTGGGGGTGTAGGAGCTTGAGAGACAGAGCCACATGGCATGGCTGTTTGCAAGTCCTCCAAGCTTTTTTCATATGAATGCCTCTTACTTCCCAGAAACTGTTCTCCATAATAAGTGTCACCTCCTCTTGGCATTTCCAATTTGTCAAATTGAAAACGTCACCAAGATTTCAATTTTTTGGCTGATATTCGAAGGATGGGAGTTGCATTAGCTTCTTATCCAGGACAGTCAGCTGAATAACAACCTTCCATACTTTTTAACTTTATCACAATAAACTCCAGTGAAATAATAGAATTCTTTTCTTGAGCTCAAGCAATTTATGTGTAATGCATTGAAGTGTTGAAAACAGATTAATAATTTTTGGAAGAGAACTTCAGCTGTGTGAGCTCCCAAATAGCACAACCTGTAGAACACATCCCTGCAGTCCTTTGTCAGGCCAGGTAACAAACACCAAGTTAAGCTAAACTATACATTTTAGAAAGGCATCCTCTAATAGGCTGAATATTTCAAGTGTGAAAAATGCCTTACAATCCTTTGTAAAGTCTTTCAGTCCCTCATTATGGCCTTACTTTCCCCTACTGAAGATGACTGCAGTGGAATTCTTGTTATCCACATTTTTGTCCCCTGGGATAAGAATACATTACAGAACAAGGAAAAATCAAACTATTTCTCACTCCTGCATCAGCAATTCTTCAAGTTCTGCACAATTTTATAAGCACCCAGGTACTGTAGTGATGGGCACATCATACATACCCAGACATTGTTCCCAAGGTGCATCCAGCATATCTGTAGATACTACTGCAGCACACGTTAGCAAGCTTCACTGGCCGAATGCAGGTAGCACCAGCACCAGTAACAATGCAGAGGCAATGGCACGGGCTTTGTCCAGGCTTTGCCATCACTGAGAACACATACCCTGGGGCTCTGCTGAGCCCCTTTGCTGGATGCCAGCCCAGACACAAGCCTGTGCCACTTTATCTCACTGCTGTTGCTGCACGTGCTGCTTAGCTGATGGGGAAGGGATGCAAGGCCAGGCCAAGGCTGTTCTGCATTTTGGGCAAAAGTCAGTGGTGGCATAGAGGTTCAGAGCACAGACAATGAGCAAGCCCTCTTGCCCTGGGACCAGTGTGGCTGAAATAATTGCTGACTGGAAGGGGAGCTGGGAAATGTCCAGCTTCCTCTCCCTCCTCTTCCTCTCATCTGCTTGCCACTGCTTACTTAGCTTTCTCCTGGTGGAGGAAAAACATGGTCTCATGAAAGGGTCCTCTCTGATCGAGGTGACTGAAGAGCTGACAGCTCAGATGGTGTGCGCTGCTGCTGCTGCTGCTGCCCTTTAGGATGGTCTTGGAGCTGTGTTAACTCTCATGAAAATTGGAGGAGCTTTTGCTCTTGTGTTTAAGACCGATTTTTGCCCTAATCTGCTGCCCACTGCCAAGGCATACCTTGCCTAACTCTAAACATGCTGCATGCCACAATCCCACCTTATTTTGCCTTTTGTGGCAAAATGAGGTAGCATCATGCTCTGAAGCAGAAATACCTGTGCCTCTTGCACAAGGAGATTCTTATTTCTACATTGCATTGAAGGAAAGTTCGGTTCCATCTGAATATGAGGAAAAACTTCTTTACTGTGAGGGTGACAGAGCACTTGAGCAGACCGCCCAGAGAGGCTGTAGAGTCTTCCTCTCTGGAGACATTTGAAACCCTCCTAGACGTGGTCTTGTGCAACCTGCTCTGGGTGAACCTGCTTTAGCAGGAGGCTGGACTAAGTGATCTCCTGTGGTCCCTTCCAACCCTGACCATTCTGTGATCCTGTGAATCTAATTTTCACATGTTGGCTACAATAACTGTTGTGAATGTAAGGAAAGTTTGTAGGGAATTTTATAATTAAGCTGATTTCAAGGGCCTATCAACAAGACTGTCTACACTTCAGCTCCATGGCTGAGCCACTTGAGTTGAGAGTGTTCAAAAATATATGATGAAGTTGACAGATTAGAACATGGTTGAAATTACTATAGATGGAAACAAAGTAGGCAATAAAAATACAAATACTCTGAAGCATTATAATAACAGTACATTAAATCACCCTCAAACAGCATTCAGCAGCACACGCCACAGGGATTTGGGGCTGCTTATCTGAACTGTCCTGTCAATATCACACTTTTCTCACCTTCTTTATGAGAAGGCTTAATCTTTGCTGAAAGATTCAGATTTGCCACTCTAACTCCTCCTGTATGTTTCCTTAGATTACTCTAAAGAAACCCGGTTATTTGGGCCTCATTAGACATGGAGCTTGACCTGAAGTCATTTTAAATCAACTGCAATCTGTGGAGCTGGATGAAATGTTTGGCACCATGGAAGTCATTAAGATTAAGATGCTGAATGGAGTCTACACAGCTAAGTCACTGTGCATTGAGTTAAATGCACACCACCTTCTTGTCAGGGAATTAAATATGTATTGCATAGATAACCATGGGATTTTTATTTTAGGTGGGCATTTTGACAAATTATTTTGCATTCTGAATAGTTGCCAAACTCTCCTTTGGCTCTAAACAGTGTAAGCTTTCTGGCTTTGCTTATAGGCTCTTTGGCAGCAGCTTTTGTTGGGTTTTTTTTTCATTTCTTTTTTTTCTCTGAAGGTAAAATCTGATCAATTTATGATCTTTAATAACAACAGCCTTTAAACAGAGCTTGCTTTTAATTTTTTTAATATCACTGATATGTGGCAAATCATGTACAAATGCTCCCCTTGATTTCTAATACCTGTTGCATACAAAAACATTAATTGTCTAACAATGCAGCACAAATACGGACAGCAGTTTTGTCAGAAATGATCTCACCATTTATTTATTTGTTTGTTTATATGCTGGGGGCTTTTGTTAGCACCTGGAGGTGAGTTGCTTCGACATACTATGCACCAGCAGTCATGCCAAGCCAAGTGATGACTCAGCCAAGCCTTGAAAGGTTCCTGCAGGGTGACCATACCTGTTTACAGCTATCGCTGCCACGAAGGGCAGAAAATGAGCTAGAAAATACACAGGCCAGGTTCTCATGCCAGCCTATGTAGGGCCTTGCCAGCTGTCTCAGCCTTTAGGGCAGTATTTCTCAAACTAATAGCTAAAAGGTGGTCTGCGAAAGGACTGCATCATTTTAAAGTGCTTCATCCCCACTCTTAATCCCATGCCTTCCAGAAGGAGGCAAACATCAAGTAGGGAAAAACAGATGTACCAAATTCACCTTCAGTGCTCCAGCTGTTCAATGATTGTCTGTGTCATTAGAAAAGACGAACCCTGGTTTGTCTAAAAACAATGTTTTTTCTAATGGTTCCTAATAAACCTGGGGGGTTTTAGACTTTTTTTCCTCTAGGAGAAATCGATAGTCTTTGGGGTTTAAAGGAGCTCAAAGACTAAATCATAATCCCTGGGGAGCATATCTCTAGAGCAAACATTTAGCAACTTCTTTTGACTAAATGTTTTTAAAATATCACAAAAGTATCCTAATACATCCACTCTCCCTCAACAGGTTTCAGATAGCACCTGGTGCGCTGATAGTGTTACCCTACGTCAGGTGAAGCTACAAGCTGATTCAGACTGACTTCAGCTGCAGGATCGGTTACATGTTTTAAATCCTTAGCATAGCTCTTTTGCTGATGTAGCAACTTTCAGGATTGCATTTGTCAAGATCAACGAAGCACGGACTTTTTTCTCCATTAGTTTTCCCAAAAAGCCCAAATCTCCCTGTTGCCAATTTGAGTGGTTCTTCAGGTTGCACGTAATTCAAGTATTTGTACTTTTAGCATTTACAACATTCAGAGCTTCTGATGTAATGTGTATGAGTCATGTATCTCAAAGTCTTTTTTTCTGGGATTCTAGCCAAACAGGGAAATCTTTATTTCCTCTTTCCTTTTCTATTTTTTATTTTTTTTTACATTGCCCGCCCCCCCCCCCCCCAAAAAAAAAAGTTACTGTCTGAAAGGAAGATACTTTAAACTTGAGACTTTGCCCTCAGGTGAAGCCATTCCACTATTGAAAGGTTTTGAGCTTTAACTGTATAAATAATAAGTTATCTGAAGGCCTGCATGCTTCTTAGAAACAGAATGAAAAATTTGGGTGTCAGCACTGATTCTAGAAGTTCCAGAACCTGAAATGACTCACCAAAATGCTGATGAAGGGAGAGAAGCAGGGTCAGGTAAGAACAGTGAGAGTGCTCCATCATAACAGAGCAGGTCACTTCACTTGCATGTTGTTGGAGTACACTGGCAGAAAAAAAAAAAAGAGGAAATTCCAATTTTGTTTTGGAATACTGTCTGAAAACCAGAAGCTATTGTTTTCCTCATATTACAAAGAAATAGAATGGTGATTTCCCTGCAGCTATGATAAAAAATAATTTTTGAGAAATATTGATTAATCAGAGAAGACAGACTGTAGTGAAAGACAGAAGATGAATAAGAACTACTATGCAAAGAACATTTCACACCTAATAATCCTGTTTCGTTCAATACAAGTTTTTGTGGTACGTCCATCATCACGTTATAATGGGAAGACAAATCAAAGGGGAAATTTCAGGTCTGCGAATAACTAGAAAGTCTTCCCCATATTTCTTAATAAAAAATATTTTTCTTCTCTTTTTTTGGTTATTTATGTTGTGTAGTTATAGTACATTTGAAAAGAAGATGAGTAGCCAAGCTTTTAACACTTTAAGTATATTTAATTTATAGTAATATTCAGACCTTATTTAACAGTACATAGAGAAAAAATACAGAAAAAAATCATGCTGAACAATTTAATGTATTCACATGAGGAAATAAGGAGATCAAGGCTGGATATATACATGTTTCTTGTGGGTCCAGACTTGAAGGCAATGGGAATTCTATTTGAACTTCAACACAAGAATACTTGAAGCATTAGCTGAGCCAAATGCTTTCCAACATTAACATATAGGTGTGATTTTTTTTTCTTCAGTTTTCATGCTAAATCTAAAATTGGGAAGGGATCTATTTTAGGTTGTTCTTGTCAACAAAATATTATTAAATATATGAATCTCTGAAGAAGTTTTGGAAGCATTATCCATTATACTTGGTAATTTGCCAATCAGGAGCTCTGTGTTTCAGTATTTGAATTAAGTTGAACAAACATCTGAAGTGATAATTTATCCTATACTTACAAAAGATAGACTGCCACTTAAAATAAAATCAGTATGATAACGCATTTTTGCAATTAAGAAAACTGCTACAGATATTGTTTTGCTGTGATATATTACTTGATTGTGAGGCTTCACTTCTATCCAGCTTCCTCCACCCACCTGCCCATCCATCCTTGCTCTTTCCTTTGCAGTGGTCAGCATCATCCTGTAGCTCCAAAGGCTGTTACAATCATTTGGGGTGATGTAAACTGGTCACTTATGAAAGCAGCTGTCAAGCTGTAGCTGCAAAGCTTCTCTAGTGGTGATAGGAAAAAGTCACCTGGGGAAAGACCAAGATCCACTAGGTCTCTGCAGCGATGCAGTGTGGTGTTAAACACAGTTGTAACAAATGTGAAAGGGCTGATCATGAAAGCAACACTATACAGCTAATGGTTTTAATTCAGACAAGCACAGCTGATAGTAAATGGGCATCAGTCTCAGTAAACCAAAAAGCCAGGTTCAGCTTGAGCATGGGCCACAGTCCAGTTGCATATCAGGTGTGAGTGAGTGATAAAATGAGCGAGTGGCTAAGAGGTAAAATTCAAACTCGTCCAATACCTAAGGAGGTGTATACAGAGGGATGTAGGAAAAAAAGGATGTCATATGGGGAAACAACTGGACTGCTGTTGTAAGCTGCACTCCTTTTCCAAGTCTGAGGTGCCTGCCTCAAAAGCGTCAAAAAGGGCAGGTGTCAAAAAAAGAAACACATCACCATAATATTCTGGCACAGCAAAGCATTATATTTTCCCTTAGTCTCATTCTCAGAAAAGGCAGAGCCTGGTTTTGGCTGAAATTTTAAAACCGCATGCCCACAAAACCAGCCTGAAGTAGATATGTAGCTCAGGAAGTTTCAGCACAGATAACTAAAGTTAAATTATGTTTAAAAAATTGAGAATAGGCTCAGGTGTTTTGAATATTAAGAAGAGACACTCTCCCCACTGGTAACTAAATAGGATTAATTATGTTCCCTTTCCTATGTGGCTGGCCTGTGGTTCATATTTGTTGATATTCCAAGCAACACATACAGTAGGGACTTGAATGACTTTTTATAAAAAAAGCTTCTTCCCTGGGAAGTAACTAAAAAACCAATGCCATGGGATTTTATGTTTATTGTCTACCTTGAGAGAAAAATTGAACCACAAGTGACAGGTATGATTTTTTTACTCTATTCATAGTGGAAGATGCTCTGTTCCAGTGTTGATAAGAGTAGGAAAAGAACTTACACAAAATAGAATGTTTTTATTTTTTTCACCCATAGAAATTATGCTTGTTTTCACTTCTTTTTCCTTTTAAGTTATATATGCGAGCTCTGGGAATTAAAGCAGGGAATCAGACTGGGGCTTAGCACATCCTCATGAATACAAGGTTGTGCAATTCAGATTGTCTCCTCATTACACATGGGCAAGTCTTGCTCTCAGTGATGAGAAAAGAGTGCCACAGAAAATGCAACATCAAGCTGCTATGAGTAATCAGATTAATCAGTGCTGGAGGCAGTCAGTGGCAACTCAAAGAAAAGGAAGCAGTTTACATGGAGAGGCTTTTCATTAAAGTACACAATCCTTTTTATCTGCATGTCCATGGATGGAGCTATGTATTTATAATGCCACCCCAGATGTAGGGGAAGAAGATCCGTTTCGTGAATTGTATCCAGGATGATAGAAGTGGAGGAATGGAGGAGAAAATAGCAGTGAATTTATAGCGTGTCCTTTGACTCCCAGCCAAAATTGCCTCTAAACTAGGTAACATCCTACCAGACAACACCCAACTCCTTCATCCTCTGTTGAGTTGAGAAAACATATTATTAGATCACTTCTCAAATACATAATCCCCGATTCTACTGTTGGTTTCTCATGCTGGACTCTCTCTGTCCCAGAGCCTGCACCACACCTTTAGGCCTTAAAGAAAATCTGTCTCAGAAAACTTCTGGGAAGTTATTATGTGTCAGATAAATATGCCAAATGACTAAATTTAGATGTGGGGGAAAATTGTTGTAGGTAGTGCTCCAAGGTGCCTGTAGCTCATCACAGTCTTCGGATAGCAACCAGATGCTTTGCTTACATGAATCTCAATACTTGCTGTTTTACTCCCAAGAGAATTTCTGAACTTCTATATTATGGACACTTGCACAGTTTTTTTGTAAATATAAATCACTATGGTCTCAGGTTTTTTTGTTTTTTTTGTTTTTTTTTTCTAGTTCCTGCTGAAACCATTTGTGGAATGAAGTCTTCATGTGATGGGAGAAGTGATTTTGGTAAAACTGATGCTGTAGCAATCTGTGACTTCAGGATGACTTTCTGGAAGAAAAGGTTTACATGAAAACACAGGCCTAGGATAGACCTGAGTTTCGTGGTAGACTTCAGTTTCACAATAAAGTTAGAAAGTTCCTTTGTGCTGTGATTTACTGAAAAGGTAAACCTATGACCTTCTGTTCAGTTAGGTGTACCAAATTGTTCAACTCAGTTTGAAAACATAACGATATGGCATTTGTTTTTACCCTGAGGTGTGAAACATGGTTTAAGATGCTGATGGATATACATGACTGCCATTCTCTAGAATTCCACAAGCACTTCAGACTTCTAGTGTTGTGTGTTCAGATCACATATAATAGCTGGTATTTAAGAAAATGCTAGGACTTTAGGCAGGGATTTCCTGAATTAATGTTGTCCTGAAGGTACCAGCAGGGAGACTTGATATACTGAGGGGGTATATCAATATACATTTGCTTTACAAACTAATCAAAAAAAGACCTGCTCCCAGACGGAGTAGACTCAAGTTGTCATCACTGGAGGTGAGAGGAAGGATATGGGTCTTGCCTTTCAGCTCAGCAAACTGTCTTACAAGGAGTGAGGTCCTAAGATCCAGCAATTGACTCCCTCTGAGAGTAAGATTCACAATATAAATGCAATTAATGCCAGCATTTTCAGTTTTCTTGCATTTATAGATACCTGCTACCTTGAAACACTGGATTTTGCTGTGAATGTGTCATGTTTGCAGACATAGATTGTTAACCCCTACAAACCTGAGAACAAAATGTGTTCAGGAATTCAAACTCTTCAAAGAATCTTCTGTTTTATATTTTATCGTTGTATTCCCACTTAGATGTAGCATATTTTTATTATTGTGGTGTGTGAGAAAAACATGTGCATGTATGCATGGGTACATGAAAACGTGAAAATGCACCAGGAGAATAGAGCCCTGAAGCCAGACTGAGCCTAAACTCTGTCCTACAAAACTATTGAATGTTTAGTTCTCTGTTTTCTGAAGAACTCCAAAGAGGCTGAGCCACTACCAAGTGTTGTGTCTCATTTGAATGTTTCTGCTGGGTTCTCATCTGTGTTCAGGGTGGGTAATGAGGAAGAAGAGAGGAGACTGGCCACCACAGAAGAGAGCCATCTGAATGATGGGATGTTAATAGCTTTCAAACTGTGGCTTATGAGTACAGAATAATGTTATTTCAAAAGTAAAATATTCTGATGACATAGATAATTTTCCTGCCCCACAGAGTTTTCAAACTGGGCCTGAAAATCTTGATCTATATTTATGTAAGCACCAATTACTTTTAACTAAATAGTGAACTGCCAGTTTTAAATCTTACTTTAGGACTTGTATAAATTCATTTTCTATCATGCCTGATGACTGGACTAAGCTATGACTAATTCAGTAGTAACTCACTGATTTACTGACCTATTTTGATAACTGTCTGTTTTAATCCTTAGTTAGGGCTCAGATGTAGTATTTAGTTCAGCATCACAGGTTACCCGCCATCACGGGAGCCCTGTTAGGTATCCATATGCATAATTTTGGTCAACAGGAATTCAAAATGCTGTGAAGTTCCTTTCTCAATCTTTCACCATCACATTTCTTTCTACCACCTTCATTGCCAGTCTTACTGTGAGTCACCGATCCAAGAGTGAGAGCCCATAAAGTATTTAGCCAGTGCAAAGCAAACATACTAGCAAAGACCTTTTCAGGGTGGTATCCAGAGCCCAGAGTTTATGTTCCCTCTACAGTGCATGTGGAAAACCAACAAATAGCTTTCTGAGAAGCAGCTGTGTTGAGGATGGAGCTCTCTGTGCTAGACTAAGGCTTCTATTTCCCCGTAACATTAATTAGCTGAACTGTCATTCAGCTAATGACTGAACAAAAGCATCTTGGATACTTTACATCTTTTTGATTCTCAGGGAAAAGTCATAATACAATGCCAACTTCTTACAAGATGGATTGGATTCCCAGATTGACAGTGCATTAGGAAAAAAAGACCCAGAAATGCCATCAAACCCATAAGATGCTGAGAACAGGTAATTTCTAGCTAAGTTCAAAACATATGAAGTGATCTGGGACAATTTCTAGGGAAGTCCAACATGTATGTCAGAATCTGGGACTTGACCTTTGATCTTCTGTCAAGTGGAAATAACAGAAAAATAACCTCTTCCACCTGAATCAGAACTTCATTACCACCTGAAGTAAAGATCTCTCTTAACAGAGGGTAGGTGCACTTACAAGGTCCAAGTTCTATATGAAAATTCCTGATCTGTGGCAAGGAGTCAGATGCATAAAATGACTGTTTATAATTCAAATAACAAAATATCACAGAGCACGTGAATAAAAGATGAACAAACTGTAGTATTTTTTCCCTTTCTGACACTATGCTATTAACTGAATGAGTCTTGAATTGTTGTAAAATGAAGTGAGCAACGAACAAGCACCAATCCTCCCAATATATGGAACTAAGAGTGATTTTGGTTTATTGAACAGAATAGCCTTCTAAAGTACAACCAAGTAAAATCTATGTCTGGTGTGGTTTGGCCAAATTTTTGTTCACTCTTCTTTGGCAATAGGTGCCTAATTTTCTGTCGAGCATGCACAGAGATTTGTGTCTATAATTTACTGTAAAGTTAATGGGAGTTCATCTGGAAACACCCATGCATCAGTGGGCTTGGATAAATGCTGACTGCTCGTGACCCTATGCAGATTCTTTAATACATAAGAAATACAGACAAGCATTTTATGCTTACTTGCTCATAGAGATGAGGCAGATTCTTTTTTACTTTTTTAATCAATGTATAAAAGAAAGGAGACATACTGTCACCTCATCATTTCTGATTCCATAGAAAACAATAAATGGAAAAAGATTTCAAAAAGCACACATCCGTTGTTAGTGTGAGTCATCCATATGAATAATGGTGATAATGAGAATGGTGTATTGTGTATCTAACATGATATCTCTATTTCTGAAGTAGGTTGTTATTCTGCTTTTTTATTTTTATTTTTTTTCTTTATCTGTGTGGAGGTATGGCTCTATCATAAAGTTCCTTTGTGTAGCTGTTATAGAAAAAGTGTATAGAATGCAGAAAAAATCAGATATAACTCAGTGTTTGAAGTATAGTCTTGATGCAAACCCATCCCAAGCAGTTGTTAACTTTCCCTGGCTTTTGTGGGCTTTGAACCCATTCTGTATAGAGTTCTATAAAAAAAGACAAATAAGTGTCCCCCATTTAAAAAATTGAATGGGAAAAGTATTGTGCAAAGAGACATTTTGCAGAGCAGTAGGTAACAGGACTTCCTAAGTGAAAAAAATAGATCCCTTTTTTTCATTTCTGAAAAGACGTATATTCTTGCTGTGAAAGTTATTACCTGACATAATTAGTAATAGAAGACAATATCAGAGAATAATTCTGCTACCTGTCATGTACTTCACTCTACTCTGGTCTGTTCTGGCACAGGCGGTTTAGACAAAAAGGCATATCAAGAGGAGCATGTAGACGCTCACACACAAGCACACACTGCATTCCATCCTCCAGGAGCGCCACGTTAATGATCTCTATCCTTACCTGTTCAGGAGCAAGAGGAAGATGTAAAAGAGGGAGAAGTTGGTTCAAATACTACTGGACATCTAGATATATCTTTTGCCTTAAATAGCCCCTTCCCCAAGGCAACTTGCATTCTCAAACAACAACAACAACAACAAAAAAAATGATATGCCATTGAAATAATTCTGGATTGACAGAAAATCACCTCAGAAGAGATTTTGCCTAGTCAGTATAACAATAAAGAACTTTGGACATCAGAAACATTTTAATTTTAGATGTTACTTATTGGAGAAGAAGAAAGAAGCTAAACCTGTTTAAGGCAGCAGTTCTTTTTTTTGCGAATAATGGTTCTTGTACCAAAATTCTTTCAGAATGTAACAGAAAACATCAGTGATTGTTAGTTGTCACAACAGTAAATTTATACTCGGGGGGGAAACAGGAAAATGGAAAAAAATAATTGGTTAATAAAATCCCTGCCATATAACTTTGAAATTCTCCTGACCCAAAGACAGCAATGTGCAAAATCATTTGTTGCTGTAGCAAAATGTCAGTTTGGCACTAGTAAGCATTTAATCAGGTATCTGCTTGATACATTTAATGCGACTTCAGTGTTTTACTTGAGATAGACACTTAACTGATAGATGATGAATTCAGGAGAGCACAAGTGACAGTCACAAAGAATCAGGTCTGTTTAGTGCCTGCATTAACTTGGCTCCCATGAATAATTTTCTGTCTGGCAGAAGTTGTTAAGCAGCAGCCATTAACTATCCTCAGCAGCTATGGATAATTTCCAGCAAACAAACCCCAATAAACACAGGTAGTACACTTTAATACCTTCAGTCTAATACAGAACTTTCTCATATTTTCTAGACTTATTTATGTATGAAAGCAAACTAAGTTCTCTGCTGGTTTCCCTGTCTTCTAATGCAGAACTGTGTATTTTACTGCCTCATTTTCTGTTTCCTGTTTTCAGACTGCATTATTCACCAGTCAGACCTAGGCATCTCTGCCCAGATTAATGGAGGACACCAGACACACACCTGAAGGAGAGTGGCACCCACTGAGGCCAAAGTGGCACATCTAGTTGACACGAGCTCGGCTAGACCCAATCTATTGCACCCTACTTTTAGAGGTAGATTCGCCAGGAGAGAGGTGACGTGAGCCAAGGTCAGAGCAGAAGGTGGTGGTGGAGTCAGCAGCAGAGTGAAATTTCCAGGTGGTCAGCTCCACGCTGTCCCCTGCATCACCTCCTGCTCAGGGCACGCAGACCTGCTGCAGCCCGGTGGTCTCCCCTGCACTACACAAATAAAGAAAAGCAGAACTGCAGCAGCTGTGAAGCCAAGCGCTCCAAAGTGAGGAAGCAACAGAATTAAGGTATCCTTTACCAGCAGAAATTCGATAAGTGTGCTATCCACCCATCTATACACACGTTTATATTGATGCTGTAGTACTGACTTTAATTACACCGTAACATAGAATTTTTTGACAACATCCCTTAATTATAGAATGATTGTAAAGCAACAGGCTGGAGATAGAAGGCATGGTTTGCCCCTGTGGTCTCATGTCTTCTTCGCAGGGTCACTGCAGTGCTAGGTTATCTACTGCTACCTTGATTAAAATGCACGCAATTACTCTTAACAGGCTGCAAAGGAGATGGGTGAATTAAGTTCTTTTTTTGAAGACATTTCCAATCTCTAACTGTGTTGTCGTAGTTACAGCTGGGAAGTTTGGGAAATGTACTAGTGAAATTGATTACTCAGACATGTGTGACTATGATTCATCCAAGAGCTTGGAAAAGAAAAGATGCAGAAGTTCTTCCCCAGCCCCATCATTTCTTCCTTTATTACTTTATTTGAAACAAAGCTTGGACAACACAAAAATAATTTGATTTTATGATAGCCATAGGCAGAATAAAAGATGGCCTTTTATACCTACCCATGACAGCATTGTAGGCTAAAGATTCAATTTGAAACAATGGTTTTCCTCACTTCATTTGCTAACCATTTCAAGGGTATTACACTCTCATTTCTTTCAGGCAATCATAGATTCTGGGGACTGGAAGATTTGTTCTCCTATTAAAACAACAGGCCAGCTACTCTTAACATCTTTTGCCTGGCAGTAGCTAGTTATCAAGTACTCTAAGGAAACTTAAAAAGAGGATTGTGCAATTGAAAAACAATCCATCCTTGAGGGTTTCAGAAGATTTTTGCCTAATGGGTAAGTCTAGCTTGTGGGATGGCACATCAAGGCAACAGTACTGCCAAAGCACTAGTATTTTGTTTTCTCCTGAATAAGAAAGTTCTGGATGTTTCCATGGTGCGTAAACACATCAGTTCCTCTTTAAGACCTTTTAAAACTCAAGAAACATCGACACTTCTAAATGCCCACTTCATAGGTGTTATCACAGCTGACATATGAAAAGTATCCTTGACTTATCAAACATTGTAAATAGTTTTCTCCTCCTCTTCCTCCTAGGTCTTACTCATTTTCTGACTCGGATGCTAACCGTGCACTTTCCCACCGGCAGGCATGACCTGGGACACGACTACGTGAAGCTGTCATTCCTGGATTGCAGTTCTTAACTATTAAACGTGGAGTATTCTGCATGCTCGATGGCAGCTCCCACCCTGAAACGCTGCTCTCTCAGAGGGCAAGGGTAGTGAATAATGCCATGAGCAGGCACGCTCTTTAGAGTCTCAGCTTTCAGGGAAAAATCACTACTGCTGAAAAATACTTTTTAAAAAACAAAATAAATCATGCCCATTTTTAAGGTACCTATCCACCACCCCCTGCATGGGGAACTTGGAAGGACCAGCTCCCTCTGGGTTTTCCCACAGAGCCTCCCTCTATCAACTTGTCTTTGCAACAGCTTTTCATCTGTCCTGGGTATTCCTCCATGACTCACCACCATTTAATGATTAAGATGTTTTTAATTGTTTATAATCCTTTTGACATTCTGCCTCAGCTGAGAACCTGGAAGCATGCCGTTACACTTCAAGCAGGAGCTGTGGTGGCTTAGGGCAGAGCAAGGTTTGTGGGCAGAGGTGATTTTTTTTTCTTTTTGGACCAGTTACTGTGGTTGGAGAGAACAGATCGCTTTCAGGAACGCAAGGCCTTGTGCAGGTTTGAAGTGAAAGCTTCAGAGATAAATGCAGGTAGGGAACAATTACTCTAAACTTAATTTCTTTATGTTAACAAGTTAGATTACCAAAAACAAAAGGCAGCCGGTATCTGTGAAATGGAGACAGTGTGTTAGCAGAGGGAGGGGAGATAAATAGTTAGCTAAAAAAAAAAAAAAAAAAGACTTCTGCTTAGATTATTCCAGGAGCATTGTAGCCTCCTAGAATACATGACCACCGGTAACCATTTAACTAAGATTCACCATTCCAAATGCATTGTAGGAGTTATGTATGAGAATGCTAGAAAAATCTGGAAAATAATTTCCTTTATCTAAGCATTCCAAAATAATGAACTAAAATAAGAAGCAGACTAAAACACAATGCTTCTGAAGTTTTCCCAACCATTTTGCAAGACTCCAAACTGCTATAAAAATAACCGTGACAGGTGCTGAACAGAAGAACCAGCTAACACAACAGCTACCCCAGCCTCTACCTGATAAAGAACCATTCAAACACTGTCAGTCAATGAACAATCTGCTAACTGAAGGTGAACTGTCTGCTCCAAAAGCCAACATGTCTCCCTAGAGGAACAAGCAGATGACATACTTGCCTATGGGGAATTGGAATTACTTCGCTGACTCTTTCCTTCATCCTTCTTCCTTAATGAGCCAGAAGTGAACTCTGGTACCACTCCTCCTATGGCAACTTCAGGAAGAAGGCAAGGAAACATGTTGGATTTGAAGTCTCAAGACAAAAACCCCTCTTGGACTGCTATATTGATTACTTCAGGAAAAGAGCCAGAAGACAAAACCCAAACCATCCTCGCAATTTTCTCGTGTCTTACAAAGAAAGTGTATCCTAAATCACAAGTAGTGCAAGCATGCAACTAGATGACACTATGACTAATGAAGTCAAGGAAAATTATGTGCAGAAAACAACATGTTTTTTTCACAACAAACAAGTTATTGACTGAAACTACCTCCTCATTATAGTACTGTCATGCCCACCAGGAATGACCCCAGCCTGTCCACCTCTGATAGCATCCTGCTTTGTCCCCAGAATGTCCCCAAGATGAATACCAACTTTCTGTCCTCCAGCCCATAAAAATCAAAAAGTCATCTAAGTCATCCTCAACCTGTGCAGCTTCATTTCTGTCAATTTTCTTCAGACAATGGGCATAGTATAAGCATAAAGAAAATTCTATAATATTTTGACTTTATCATGAGCTACCTCAAAAAAAAAAAAAAAAAAAGAAAAAGAAAAAGAAAAAGAAAAAAAGGAATAGGGAAAATGCAAAGGAAAATAAAAAGAGATTCTAAGTTTTTATCTCACTAAGCCTGCGCTCTGTCTTATCTACTGAAGTATAAGCTATAGACTTTACACTGAAAACACGAATTTCCTCATTGATTTTTATTAAATTCAATAACAATTTTTCCTCCATCTAACTGTCTTGAACATCACTGCACTGAAATCACCTTAGATAACCCAATCAGTATCAAACTACAATTTACAGATTGTGGTTAGAGACTCACAGATAAATATGGTTGCCTGAACAAAATCAGCCATGATAGTGGGGTGCATTTCAGACCTCATCTCATTTGCTCTGAGGAGATCACATAGGGAGATCACTGTAATTATTTAGGTGTCCTTTACTGGACAGGTGTACTCACCTGGGCAGGTGGATGGCATCTGAAGCACCATCAGACATTATTGTTACCAGCCTAATCTGGGACTTATATAAAAGGTCATTAACAATTTACAAGATCCTAAACCAAACAAAATTTTGTCAGAAGCAGAACTCCTACCTTCCATATAGCTCCAGCCTCACTAACTTCAGCCACAGAGGTGAACGCTTGGGGTTACTGTGTACCAAAGAGATTGAGACTGTATTTGAGCAGCAAACATTGAATCTGGCAGCACATATCACAACAACAGTCATCCTCAGAGCCTTTACTAGACATTTCTGCAGCCCATCCACTGTGCCATATGCCCTCCTGGACACAACAACTAAGACTAAAACACTGTGATGCGCAAGGGTGAGCTCACGCAGCCGATGATGGACCCATCTTCCAGTGGGAAACAGTTTTCTCAATGCAGCCACACCATCTCTGAGATTTTTGGCGTTATTCCCATAGAGACACAATGAAAAAACTCTGAAACAGGAGTACAGGTACTAGAAATCACCCCTCTTCCAAATACTAAGATTAAAACCTCTTAGGCTTGTTCTCATTTAACACCCCCCACCCTAAGCTCACCTCTTTTGCTTTGAATATGGATAGATATATTTCTCACTCTTTTCCAGAGTATTTAACAAATTTATTTAACAAGTCTCCACAGGTACTTACTACTTTTTTTTATTTCAGACAGTCTGATGGGTTAATTCTGGCTTTGGAGCTGCTGTTTCTATTTCAGACCTGGAAAGGGTCTTGTGTGTCTAATCACTTCTCTGTTGTTTCCAGGTTTAGCAAACCAGTCTAATGAAACATTTCACTTCTCCTCACAAACTTTTCTTCACTTCTGCCCTTAGACCGTCGTGGCTGTACTACTGCTGCAATATTCATGAAAAATGGTTACATACTTTTACATTTCAGCTCCATGTCTCTCATGCAGACTGAACTCCTAAACTGAATTCTTTATGGAATTACTGCTCGACTTGTGGGATCCTGTGATCACTGCCTGCATTATTTGGGTTTGTTGTGCACAGGAACTTGAATGTTTCAGAGCCACCTCTTTGCCTGGGGTAGTGCTGTGCAGCCCTTGGGCTGCAGCGAGGCTCTGCCACTGGAGAGTGGTACCTGGCTGCAGGCTGGGCATCTCTGCCCCCAGAGCAGCTGTCAAGCCAGACTCGCTCAGTGCCTTCTGGAGCCAGCAGCTGTCAGAAGCATGTTCATTACAGAAGAGATGAGAAATAAGTAACATCGGGCATTTATTTAGTGTTTTCTGAAGTAACAAACATTATGCTCGTATGAAGCTGGTTAAACTATTACGATCTCTGAAGTGGGAAAAACAAAGCATAATGCAGCCAGAACCTGAAAAAAAAAAAAAAAAAAGATCATGGAACTGCCACCTTTTTACCCTAATGGCTTGGTTTTGAGAGATAATAGTTTTTCACACCTCCCACTGACTTTGTTTTTTAGATGTGGAAGTCAGAGCAAGTTGCAGGTGCTCAACACCTCTGAAGATCAGGCCACCTGCATAGCTGACTAATTGGGAGGGGGGAGTGCTTGGGGGGTGGGGGTGTAGCAGGTTGCATCTTTTTGAGGTTGATTTTGCCAGTGCAGGCCAGGTACATGTGACATTTCAGTAAGTCTGTTGAATGAATTACTTCTCATCCCAGTGTTAATTCATAGGATAACATTACCTCTCAAAGCAAGATTTTCTTTTCCTAAAGAGTTCTGCACACAAGTTTAGTTAAATCAATTAACGTACTGTTCTCTGCGTACACACCAGAGCTGAAAATCCCTTACATCCAAGAGATTTTTCTCATTATGTAAAACCAGCATTCAGGAACTGTGTTCTACATGAAACTGAGTAAGGGAGGATGTGCATCTTACATGTGAGGAGGGAAACAGCAGCCTGACAGTGCAGGCTCATGGCTCCCGGAGAATTCTGTCCCTCTTTCTGGGAACACTGAACCTTATGCGCTTCTTCCTTGAAATGGGTGGTAGCAACATTACTGTCACATTCCAGAGAAGGAAAATGTTTTTATTGTTCTAAAGCAAATAAATAGGAAAACTGAGAGGCAGGTCCATATCCATCGCTCCTGCTGCCTGGCAGTGAGGAATCTTCACCAGCCAGTCTGGTGCAAAGTGTGACCAGGACTGGGGCAGAGCTTTTGCCAGTGGAAGGAGTTTCCACTTTAGCACTAGGATCCAGCCAGTCTCTGAGTTTTGTGGATTGGAGAGTATAATGCAAATAGGATGTGTTGTGTTTAGCTCTTGATGGATTTGGATTTTGGTTTTGATGTTTTGGGTTTTTTTTTGTGGTTTGTGGGGTTTTTTTTGGTTGTTGGCTTTTTTTTTTAATTCTAGATAATTTGACTGTCAAGGTTTTCAATAGCATCAACAGCAGTAATTTAACTTCTGTTACCTGTTGTGGGTGGGTTTTGTAATGTTAAATTTTTACTTTTGTGCAAAGCATCCAAGTGCCAAGATCATAAGCATTATACAAATTACTAAATTAACCAAATGAGAGGCTTCTCAAGGACTCAAAGGAAATTCAGAGGCCTGATATAGCTCAAGAAAGAGCAGCATGACAGGAATAAAGCTATTAGAATATGATTTCCTTTCAAAGCAGATTCCATGCAAATACTATCTCCTTCTAGGAGTGTGTACATGCCCCCACCAAAGTGACAGCCCGCTGTTGCTGGGCTTCATATATACAAGAACAGGAAGACAACACCTGCTTTAAAAACATGTCTCCACTACAGGAGACGTTATCATCTCCGTTGTACATAATGAAGTCATACATTTGCCCAGTGTCAGGAATCAGTTCCTGCACAAGGAGTAGACCCCCGTCTCATGTTGTGGCTCACTCCTTGTTCTTCCATGTGATTTTCCTGCTTATGCACATCCTCTTCTTCCTCCTCTACAAGGAATCATATAAAATGAAGTCACACCTGAGCCCTTTTTTATTCGAGAACTGTAAGAACTTTTGAGTTTTTCTGAAGTTTTGAATTTTGAAACAAAAATTATGCCATTCTTCGTTTGATACTGCTGCACACTAAAAGGATGCAGAATTGCAAGCTGTGGCAATTCCAACTCCTTGCTCTCTGAGTGCTTGTAAACTGACTGTAGCTTTTTAAACGTGGCTACAGCCTGCCATACAGTTCTGTTGGCCACACAAGGGTATCCAACATGTTTTAGCTGATGGCACTGCTCTTTAACAGATCTTTACATGCTAGGACACGGTAGGATTTGGAGTGAGAAATGAAACTGTAAACAAACCCTACTGTTCCCAGATGGCATGGCTTGGCTTGAGACTATCATCTCCACCTTGTCAAATCTAATTTATTTTCTTTAGTTTAATGTTACAGCAAATACATAATTAAGAATTTCACACTTATGGAAATGAAAAAGGAAATTTGATGTTTGGAAAAAATTACACCACCCTTTATTAAACATGTGAACAATCTACTAGTAGCTATAACAATAGAGGTAGGGTGAATTAACTCACGAGAAATGAAGAGATATTTCATGTAAGAGGGCATATATAGTGGGGAAGAAAACTATCAATAAAAGGCAGCCAGATATAAACATGATGGAATGTCTTGATAGCAGTCT
>JAVJGJ010000014.1:89796775-89821050 GCA_035590215.1 Microhierax caerulescens | reverse complement strand
TGTCTTGATTGCAGTCTTTATGGACCTCAGCTATTAACCATGCTATATAACAGTGCAAATAACTTTCCTGCAAAATTTTAAATCAGCTTTGTGCCATTAGGGGAAATATTATGTGATATTTTGAATTAGTCTTTAAAATGACCCTGCTCAGGTATGCTCATATCAGGGATAATAGTACAGCTCTGTGTCAGATGATATCCATTCAAGGGAAATAAGAGATAATGACCATGATCGCTTCAATAAACCTATGGTTAAACCACGCATAGATATATGCCAGACTAAATGTAGCTTGACAATGAAATCGGCCATGGTGCACAGTGCAAAGAACATAGCTGTTAGAACAGCAGTCAAAAAATGACTACCTTTAAAAAGTGCTGTCATAAGAGGAGAAAAAGTATGGGCACAGCAGATATGTCACATTAGGTCACCATTTATTGATATATCTTTGAATGGAGTGTTTGGAAATGTAACTGTAACTTATAAGGGAACTGAGCAGAAAATAGAAGTTCTTCATTTCTTGCTTAGCTTGATTTAAGCAATGGTAGGGATGGTGCTGCAAGCTAAAACACAGATATGCTGAAAGCCTCTGAAGTAATTTTTCCACTGTATGAGTTGATGAAGTAGAAAAATTGGTTTGTCCCTACAGTTTGCTTATGTCAGGTGTCAGGTATGGAGTCTACATCACTAGGTATTCAAGTGGTGAGGGTAAGTTTGTTAACTTCTTATTTCCAGAGTGGTACTTCTCAAGCATTTTGGAAGTGTAACCTGCTTTTAGCTTGTGCCTGTTCACCCCTTTCTGTTGGCAGTTGCTCATCTCCAAGGCAAGGCGGTGGGAATTGGCTGGAGTTACTGGCTGCAAGTACTGATGCCCATTTCCTCACTCTGGTTAAGCTGAGCTGCTGCTGGCACTTAGGTAGTTAGCAGCTATCTAGCTAGTTGACACATTTGCAGCCCAAAAATAAAAATCTGTTCATGCTAAGAATGGAACTGCTACCAGCTTAGGACAAAACTGAGTTGCTACAGATATATCTCATCTAGCACTTCATGAGCTATTTCAGCCTTTATGCAGTTACTCATTCAGGGCAGTTCTGGAACTGAGTTGTAGCCATGGGGGATACAAACCTGGAACAGGCTTCCTGGATTATTTGCTCTTATGGTAAGCTATTTTGACCCTTTCATGCACTTAAGAGGTTACGCTCAGAAAAAAAGTAGTTCTTTTGCTGTCACTGGAAGGTTGCTCCAGTAACTTTGGCATTAGAATCCTATTTCTAATTTCCAGCAATTTGTTCCTGTGCCAATAGTCCAAAATTATTCTCAAATTTGGGATTTTTTTTTTTTTTTTCATTCCTGCAGACCCCCTCTGTCTTCTTCCATGTAAAAAGCAGTTACATGCCCTTTCCACCTTCATTTTGCTGACATAAATAAAGGAAGTTCTTCTGTCATACTCCTGTCTCTCCATACCCTTGAACATACTTGCAGTGTTTGATCTCTGTGATGTCTTCTTGGACTCAACTGGCCACATTTGCTACAGATTCTAGGGGACATCTCTACCTTTTTAGAGCAGTCTTGATATTTTCTTGTTTCCACTGGAAACACCACACGTGTTATGCCCTGAGGGTGATTTTCACTCTTTGTTGGTTGGTAACCTTGGTGACTCATAATTATTGGTGGTCACCTGCTACATCCAGGGCCTTGTCATTTCCTATCTGGGAGCCCAAAGGTACAGCAGAATGTCTTGTGTGACCTTATACTCGGTCAGGTAAACTTCCAGATGTTTATCCTCCTCTTGCCTTTAAAGTCAAGGCCTCTTGGTGGTTACAGTGGCTCCCAGCATTAGGAAAGTATACATGTGTAAGCCAGTGTTTTTCAATTGGAGGTGTTTAAAATTAAGAAGCTCATCTATATGTATACTGTACAAGTAATATTTATGGCAGTGTGTGTGGAATCATCTTGCAGTAGGAGGTGCAGAAAAGGGAAAAAACCCCCTCCAAATAATTGTCAATCCCAAAACCTCATTATTGCAAACCCTGTCTTCCCACACTTTGGAATGGGAAGAATATTTAGCTGGGTAACAAAAAGAAGTGGATTGAATTCTTTGGCTTAGAAGTATTGTGCCTCTCAACATGATTATTTTTTTTTTCCCAGTTAGAGTCTTGCTCTGTATTTAAGTCTTAAAGCCAAATATATTTTTATAAGAAAGAGATGTCAACACCAGCTACCAAATACATCTGAAGCGTTCTGGTCAACAGCAATGACTTGCGCTGGGTTAGGCAGAGTGTTTTCAGCAGGTCAAGGGAGGGGCCCTTTCTCCTCTCCTCAGCACTGGTGAGGCCACACCTGGAGTGCTGTGTCCAGCTCTGGGCTCCCCAGTACAAGAGAGACATACTGGAGAGAATCATGTGAAGAGACACATGAAAGGACTGGAGGATCTCTCCTACAATGAAAAGGTGAGAGATGAGGCTAGCCCACAGAAGGCTCAGGGGGGATCTCATCAATGTCTAAATACCTGAAGGCAGGGTGCGAAGAGGACAGAGCGAAGCTCTTCTCAGTGGTGCTCAACTGACAGGACCAGAGGCAACGGGCACGAATTGAAACACAGGACGTTCCCTCCGAACATCAGGAAACACTTTTTCACTGTGAGGGTGGCCAAGCTCCGGCACAGGCTGCCCAGGGAGGTTGTAGAGTCTCCATCCTTGGATATATTCAAAAGGTCTCCGGCCGCAGTCCCAAGAAACCAGCTGTAGGTGGTCTTGCTTGAGTAGGGGGGTTGGGTCAGATGACGTCCAGAGGTTCCTTCCAGCCTGGACCATTCTCTGATTCAGTGGGACTATGATACAATTTTTATGCAAGACCACCCTCTCCTTCAAAGGAAGGGTCGTAAAAAATTTAGGTTACATGAAATGCATCCTGGAGAAAATGGCACCTACAAGAGAAGAGACATATTCTAAGGACATTAGCAGTAGTTGACCTTAAGCTATAGAACTTTTTGCAGCAAAGTCTATAGATAGATTACATTGAGTATTTCAGTCAAAACGTTTTTCCACCTTGTTTATGCTAAGAAATACAGCATATTCCCTTCCTCAGGAAAAAATATTTTCACCTTAAAATCTATGTGAGCAGTATATTGAATTTCCCCATTTGGGCAGCTTGATGGGTAGCAAGAAAATGCAAAGGGAATGGCGGGCTAGAGAGGCAAAGTATGTGCTTAATGTTTCTTTGTTTTGTTTTCATGTTCTGATAGCTGCCTGCAAATTGTGGTATTAGCTGTATGTGAACGGGTACCTTTTGGAAATAGTTACAGATTACAGACATATCACTTCATCTTTACAAATTAGACTCAGGAGAACACCAGACTGGCAAATTTGTATGTCCATAGCTCACTGATGGGAAAAACATAATTGTGTGCAAATTGCTGTTTTAATGTGCATGTATCTGCTGTTGATACAGAAGATACATGCAGGGCAAGGTATTTGAGAACGTAAGTAGAGAGAAATTGTAGATATTAAGCTGCAACTCTATATTTTAAGTTGGCTGAACTACTCTAGCCCAAAACTGTAGCTAAAATTACCCTCAAGTAACAGAATAGCAGAGAAACTCTAAAACTCAGATAACAATAGTTACAGGTATATGTAAATCTAAAAGAATTTTTGCAAGCAGGCCACGAATAAGCTATGGTTTGGGAACTGAATTGGAAAAGCTGAAGCCCAGAAACCAGTCAAAATCTGCAGTTGTGAAAACGTGTCCAACCACGCATATCTGCTGGTCCTCCTCTTGTAGTGTTGATGCTAGAGATCTCCTCCCTTCCACCCCAGATACTGTCAGCTGTCAATGTTTCCTTTTAGGAACAGAAGTCGTTAGAGTGCTCAAATGACTGAAGAACTGTTTGTGGTAAAACATACTAATCCAAATCCAGATTGTATTGCAACATTCACAGTTGTGATATACATCCTTCACTTACACATGATGTTCAACACCGTTCAATGAAAAAACAGGGCAGATCTGTAACTGCACATAGTAGATATATGTGCGTCTACCTCAGATCATTTCAGAAGATAGCTAAATGACATTACCACACCTGAGCAGTAGGAGAGTGATTTTCCTAGTTGGCCAGGAGTGGAGCTAGTAGGAGAAATCCAGATGCTGTGGTTCCCCTGTTATTGCGATCTCACTGCTAGGCTATTCTGCTGCATGAAAACAAAGCTGTAAGGAGGTAAGAATGCTTTTACATATCAACACCATAGTAACTTTTCTCTAACATACCTTGTTTAAGCAATGTCTAAAAGCTTCTCTTTCTCCAAAGCTCTAAAGTCACGAGCTTTATACCGCCACTCAAGCTACAGTGAAAACTATGACTATCACTTATATTGAGAATATGTCAGACCAGATGTCGGAGAGGGGTTTTTATGACCTACTGGTGTCTCATAAATATGTTTAGAAAACAGACATTTTAGAGACCAATTACTTTTCATCAGAATACGTATATCTCATGCTCTGCTCCTAATTATGAAGGACACTTGTGTAAAAAGAGACCTTTGCTCCTTGGTCATCAGCTTTTGCTCTTCATATTTCCATAACCAGCCACAGACTTCAAATTTGTTTTCTGTGAAGATGATGCTTAAATATAAAATAAAGAAGGATCAGAAAATATGGAACATACACATGCATGATAGTTTCCTGGGTGGCAGGTGTCACAAGGTACTTAAATTGCTACTTGATTAAATTGCTACTTGACTAAAGGCCCATGGTCTTCAAGGAGGTATTGTCCCTTAACTTGATTGTCCTGTAGAAAAATGTTGCCATTTAACATACTGGACCTATTTTCACATTCAGTCTGATGTCCCTAGTTTCTTTTTACCTTTTCTTTTTTTCTTCTTCTTTTTTTTTTTTTCAAATTACAAATGTAGCATAATTCTAATTTCCTTTACAAAATGCAGTAGATATTCACACAACCCTGAGCACACATGGCTAGCCATAAAAACCCACAGAAAATGAATCTGTTAAAGAGGGACTCAGAGGAAAACTGGCTCGATTCCACAACAAATCTACATAATGGAACCTAAAAGAGGGAAACACCTTCTCCAGATGAAACAGATCAGCATGGGTATTGAGTTTCGTGCAGCGATGGGATAGTATTGCTTTGAGGAGTAGTCCCTTTTTATGTATTTCACAGGAATAGAGTATATTGTCTAATATTTTTATTTCAGGCTTCACACTTTGTTTTATGAAGGCTGTTGAATCATTACCACTTGGGGGAAAGTTAGCTTTAGTTCCTCACTGATGGCAATGCAATGAAATCACTCTGAGCAAAAGGTGAACATTTGTTAGCAACACAGAGGAACTTATGTGACACTTCTGTATGATGGCATTTACACCTACTAAATCCTTCTTGTGACACCAGTTGCTGGCATGTAAACTGAAGCTCCACCTGCGGCAGCTGTATTCATGTCTAACTTTCTGGAGCAGACAGGATTTCCAAAAATGTGACTGACAAATGAAGCATAAACTATGTGCTATTACTCATCCTGCACCATAATGGGTCTATTTAAACTTCTTTCTTGGCCTGCGTTTGCTTGAGTCACTCGGATAAATGGCTGCCAGGACATACCTGGTTGAGAAAGGCAATGTCCACATGAACTGATGCAGGTGGATGCAAAAGCTTGTGAACTCTGTAAGTAGCATTACCAGGGTGGTATCTATAAATAAATGTAACACGACTCCGCTTTTAGCACAGGCAGAATCCCATCCTAGCATTAGTCAGTGACGTCCCTGCTAAGGATGACCTATTTCCAACCCACTTGTAGCAGGGCTGAAATTCTGCTGTCTTCCTTCAGCCATACAACTAGGCAAACAGATGCAGACACAAGGGTAAGCAGTTAAAATCTCGTGTGAAGATGTTCTTAAAAGCTGAGGACAGGGATGTCTGAGATGGAAACAGTCAAATCGGTTTTGGAGGAAGCGGTCTGTATGGAATGGGAATGTGAGTGTCAAGGAAACTACAGAGGAGGAAACTGCAGTGATCAAAACAGGAGCTCATTGAGAAAGGGACCTGAGCTTTTCTGTTTTGACATGAAGGAAGACATTAGGAACTTTACTGGGAAAGAAAAAGAGAGCAAGGTTAGGAAATGGCTGGGTATTATGGCAGAATGTGAGAGGTGTTTAGTCAAACACCAGGAGGAAAAGTGATGTTGTCATCACAGCAGAAAGGTTTTCCACTGGAGAGAGTGGCGGGTGGAAAAACAGAGGTTAGTTTCAAGGCCATTAAGCTCAGAGATTTCAGAGGCAGGCTGAAACGTTGATTCAGTCTGAGAAAAGGAGCTCCAAATTGAAGGAGCTGATTTATGAGTACTCAGCAGAGACGTATAGAAAATTATATTTAAAAAGCTGAAAAGACACTTGGAGCTTTTGTGCCTGTCTCCTGTGTTACAAATTACCTGGGAGAAAGCCGTAAGCCTTTATGGTAACAGAGCCCTGGCCTGTCCCCTTGCCAAAAGTTTGCATAAGAGTGAAGTTTCATTTCAGCTGCACGTGGGACGGTTTGGGGTCCTCTTCTTATTGAGGAACATGATAAACCATCCTATTTTATCAAAAGCAGTCAAATTAATTTTATATTTCTGGAGTGGGTCAAATCCTTTGGAGAGAATTGAACAAAAATAAAGGCTATGCAATCCTAGTCTATTTTACAAAAAGTGTTTACAAGCTTAAGCAAGGAAGCAAAGAACATCCTATTTTAGGACTCCTTCTAAACACACTCCTGGTAACAGACTGTGAGCTCAGGCACCATATTATTATTGACAGAGATGATGATTTTACCTTATTCAATATCAAAGACTAACTGAAATAAAATACCAGCTTAATTCCTCCTTGGTTTCACTTGTATCCACCTGACAATCAAAGACACAGATGAAAATGCACAAAACGTTCTCTATGCTGACATGCTTTTATGACGATGCAGGTGTATGCCTAGATGTGTAGATCTGCAACCTTATTCAAAATAAAGCTGAGAATTTTCAGGTTGTCATTTCTTCATCGTGTCTCAAACAGCTATGCCCCAGCTCCAAGCATTTGCATAGTCATTGTATATACACATTTACACCAAATAGCAATGGGGATTTTAGAACTTATAGCAGTCCTACAAAGCACTGCTGTTTTGATGAATTTGCCTTTATTGAATATAAAAATGATCCTTCAAAACCCACTAAACCCGTTTTGGCCAGCTCTGTTTAGGTTCCTGAGTGCTTTACCAAAGGCCTCCATTCAGCTGGAGGGTGGCACAGCATTGTGCCCAGAAAAAACAAAAACCTGGTCATAAATTGCACCCAAGATGATGACAATGAACAAGCAACTCACCCAGCTAACTGCCATGCAAGCAGTGCTGGCACTCGAAGGGCTGAGAATCATCCTTGACCCAAGCAGAGGCATGATGTGATCCACTGTACTGTGAGATTTTCTTTGGGATCAAGTACATTGTGAATCGGAGAGATGCACAAAAACATCCTGCTGCCCTTCTCACAGGACTAGTACTCTGCACAGAGGAAGAGTACTTTCCCCATGCAGATACTGCACTCTGTGCTAGCTGTCTTCTTCACTGACCTTCACACACCCTGGGAGCACAAATTCTTAAGGGTATGAAGCAATTAAAAAGTGCTGTCTGCCTCTTATGGAATGAGAGGAAAGAAACTCATCAGGTTTCAACTAGTCCCCAAAACCGGACACATCTGCTCATATCATCATCAGCTCGTGGGATGAGCAGCTGGAGGTTTCCAGGTTCACAGTTGGGACTGTTAACACGGGGGAATCAGCCCATGGGAATTAATGCAATAGAAAGCTGCAGGGTAAGTGTGCATTATATAAACACTGGGGAAAATCTAGTTGCGTTTATGCTTATTATTTTCTGGAATCATGCAAACAGCTGATAAAAACAAAAAAGGCCCCACATTGTTTCTTGATTAAATGCAAAGAGGTCAATGGAGTTAGATCAGGAACTAATTTAGCCCATAATATTCTGAACAATTGCCATCTGGTGAGTAAAAGGAGCATGGTTCTAAAATGAGCTTAGAATAATGGCATTTATGGGCCAAAAAATGGTATGCGCTATACGGACTTATAAAGAAGTTGTAATTAGGAAAGAAAATCGTAATTGAAGACCACAGAGAATGTAATGTACCGAAAGAATGAATTATAATTGTCATGAAGCTCACCCAGATGCAAACCCAGGACATTTAGCTTCCATTCTCCAGACTATTTTCAAAATAGAATGTGTTATAAATTAACAACTGTTATGTGTAGGTGTCCCAACCTTAGGAATGGTTAGGAATGCTCTTTATTTTCTTCCAAATGCTCTGGCTTGTCAAAATGAAAATTTTTTCAGCTATATATCAGGTGTGACAAAATTTTTATTGTCTAGGTATGGAGTTTCCCCTGAAGAGAGCTGTTACCCTAGTAATATCCAGTGGATGTTTCAAGCAAGTTTATCAGAAACCTACATTCAATTCTCAACTCCGCTTGCTTTTAAATCTCATTTCTTTTTCCGTGGCTGTTCACGAAAACTCTACTTTTCATATTTATGAAGAAAAACATTTCTGACACCTTACTGTTTTCACAAAACACCAGAATTTTTCTATTCATACACAAACTTAAAACACTTGGCAGCAACATTAATTTGTTGCTAGTGATGCATTAACAACATAAAAATGAAGCGACTATTAGCTGCATATCTCTTGCTAATTAAAAAGAATCAGAAAATTAAAAAAAAAAATATGCTTTCCACTTACAACTTGAAAACAATTCTGGTTGTTTGCTGGAGTGGCTGCTGATAACAACAAAGGAACCTTCACTGATGCCTCTGTTAGAAACGATTTCTAGGAAGGACACAGCTTTTCGTACCATACATTGCAGTGTCTTCCAGATACTTATAAATTAGGATTGTGAAAGTGCTTGATCTTTATTTTTTTAGCCATTTCTAGTTTTTATTAATGTATGAAATAAATAATGGAAAATTTTTAGGGAGAGTGAGAACTATTTTTACTAGATGTATCCATCACATGATAAATATGAACTTCTACATTGCATGTATGAAGTCAAAAAACAAACGCCTTCAAATCTTGTACAGGAAATGAGCTAGGGGTTTGGGGTATCCTATTTTAATTATAAAACTGCTGCTTTTCAGGCATTTCCATTCAGAAGGTGTAAATGAACCTGAAAAGTTAATTATAACTCTGTGCAAGGCATCTTGGAGACAGATCATGGTCACACTGCTAAACAGCAGAAAGCCAGGTATTGATCACTTGTTGCCTCCATGCATTGTAGAGCTAGCTCCTTATGGATGGGCAGTTCAGTGGATATAGCCCTTGGCTCTGGGTGGTGTCCTCAGGGCCAAGTGCAAGGTCCTGCACATGGGTCAGGGCAATCCTAAGCAGAAACACAGGCTAGGCAGAGGAGAGTCTGAGAGCAGCCCTGAGGAGAAGGACTTGGGGCTGTTGGTGGACAAAAAGCTTAACATGGCCCATCAATGTGCTTTTGTAGCCCAGAAAGCCAACCCCATCCTGGGCTGCATCAAAAGAAGCGTAACAGGCAGATCCAAGGAAGTGGTTCTCCCTCTCTACTCCACTCTCGTGAGACCCCACCTGGAGTACTGTGTGCAGCTCTGGGGCCCCCAACATAAGAAAGGCATGGACCTGCTGGAGTGAGTCCAGAGGAGGGCTGGAGCACCTCTGCTATGAAAACAGGCTGAGAGAATTGGAGTTGTTCAGCCTGGAGAAGAGAAGGCTCTGAGGATACCTTATAGAGGCTTTCCAGTACCTAAAGGGGGCCTACAGGAAACCTGGAGAGGGACTTTTTAATGGTAGAACAAGGGGTAATGGCTTTAAACCGAAAGAGGTTAAATTTAGATTAGATATTAGGAAGAAATTCTTTTCTGTGAGGGTGGGCACTGGAACATGTTGCCTGGAGAAGTTGTGGCTGCCCCATCCCTGGAAATGTTCAAGGGCAGGTTGGATGGGGCTTGGAGCAACCTGGTCTAGTGGAAGGTGTCATTTGACCATGACAGGGGGATTGGAACTAGGTGCTATTCAAGATCGCTTCCAACCCAAGCCATTCTATGATTCCATGATTCTATGATCTGTGAGGTTACGGTGGCATTTCCATGCCATTTCTGTGCCATTTTTCCACCTGGAGTCTCTGGGACACTGTGAAAGCTGTGGTGTGGTCCACCACAGGGGTTTCCATATTGCAGCACAGTGAGCCACATATGGTATGTCTTCAGGAGAGACTGCCGGAGTTCTTGAGATACAGAGGCTGAAGGGGGACTCTTGGAAGAGGATTTTGACCGAGAGCTGAGCTGGGCACAGTCACATCCATGCTGCCTCTTGAAAAAGGTCCGAGTGACCTCTTGCCCAGACTACGCTTGGGTGGTGCCTCAGAGAGATCTGGCTGGTGGCCTTCAAGAAAAGACACGGAGCAAATGGAGGAGCAGAGATCCAATGCTCAGGTCTCCTCTTTGGTCTCCTTTCATTTATCAGTATGTACTTATGGAGCACAAACAACAAATTGACAAGATTTCACATCCTCAGCCCTCTGTTTTCAGAAATTCAACGAACTGTTGCAGACTGCACACATGTGAGGATGAAATAAGGCCTGTTATGTTTAGAAAGCGAGACCATAAATTCATTCACTACATCATTTGGTCCTGTCACAGTCTGTGAGTTACACGAGTGTTTTGCCCAAACTGTTTTAGAGGATTAGGTTCATTAAAAGCTAACATTCCTTATTGTAAGGCATATTTTCAAGACTGTTCATTTTGAATATTCCAGCTCATTTTCTCTCTCAGAAGACTGTAAGATTTTGCTATGGAGACATATAGAAGTAATAAAAAAAGTAGTGAAAAAAGTAGAAAGCAGCTGAAAGAGAAGTCCTTTGCTTTAAGCCAACATCAGTTGTAAGGAACTTATTCCTGACAAACATTTGTGTAACCAGCTTTTTAAAGTGCCCTGTGGTATAGATTCTACTATCACTTTTCCTTTTACCAAGCTCTCCTACTTAATTTAAATCTTAGCTGCAATTGTAGCTCACTGCTTCCGCATGCCCCCCATGAGTTGGTGTGGAGAACTATTCCCCTCCTATTAGCAACCTTCTATTGCAAAAGTAAAAAGGCTTTATAATGTGCCTCCCAGACTTTCCTAAGTGAGTGTTTTCAGTCTTACAATATTTATCTAGATTCTTCTTGAAGCATGGGGCTTTCTGAGCGTAGCACCCCTGATGAAGCCTCATGGGCACTGGCAAAAGTGGCAGGTTTTCCTGCATGCTTTATACTTGACACTCCTGTTTATGATGCTGCACCACTGTCTTATACACATTTCTCTGCTTCTGTTCAGCATCTTCTCTGAGCTCCCCATTGTCTTCAAGGTCCATCAGCAGGGGCTTTTACTCCCTCTTCCTATAAACAAATTCTGTGCAGAACCAGGCTCCAGACAGGACATCTCCAAGCCCCTCTCCAAACACCCTCTGGTTTGACATGAACGGCCAACAACACTATCCACGGTATTGCCTTCCAACCAGTTTGTTGCTTATGGTAGTTCCATCATCTTCAAGTCCCCCAAGCTTGTTTACAAAACTATCACCTGATAAAGTCAAAGGGCAGTGAAAGCCAATATGTGAATCCCATATATTTTTTGTTCTAACCACAAAACCTGCCATGCTACCATGGAAGAGAAGCTAGTCTGTAATTTGTTCCTCACAAATCCATGTCGACTGTTTATCTCCTTGATATTTCCTAGTTGTTTGCAAACAATTTGATGAACTGTATCTGGGAATTGACATTAAACTGGTTTGTCTCTGAAGCTTTCCAGTCTCTGCTTTTATTTCCTGGTTTAGAGCTAAGTCCTAGTTTCTTCTTTTCTGTGGTCATGTAGTACCTAGTCTACCCTCCTATGTATTTCTAAAATCAGAATGAATTATAGTGAGGGTGTCACAGCACCAGTCTTCTAGCTTAGCTTTGAAATGTCAAGACAAGGTACAAAATAATCTCAATTTATTCAAAAGAAATTAATCATTTTTACAGTTTTCATTCCTCTGCCCATCTGACTAGAACAAAATACAAATACAGCTAGATGGACCAGTGGTTGAATAACCTTCCCTTTTCCTCTCCTTTGGTGAACAGCCCTCCTGTCTTACCCTACAAATTCAATGGCCAAGAGACAATAACAACCTAAAGAGGGTTTGTTTGGTATGGTGTCATTTTATCCTTAAGAACAGAGGTAGCCTCTGCCAAAATGCACTATCTTCATCCTGTAAAAGATCCCAAGTAATTGGTCTTTTTATTGAAAGTAATTTGGCCCTGTACCGTAGTATTTCTAGGTAAATAATTTCCATGCAGCAAAAAGAATCAATTAGGTTGAAGTAATACTTTCCCACCAGAGTGCAAAATGGCAGTGCTCTGTTGCGTGGTGTTGACATATGAAAAAGACACCCACAGGCTAACTGCAAAGTTAAAATACAATATTGAACTGCTGGGAAAAATTGTACCTTTTCAAGTATGCGCTGCCACATCAGCGGTGTTTGTTCAAAAGTCATTACTAACCTTTGGCATCTCATCTGGGCTACTGAACACTTGCCACTAGGGTTGCATTAATATCTGAGCAATGGCATAACATAAAAAGTCAAGGAGTTGTGATTATGAAATGGAAAGGCCAGCCAAAATCTATGGCAGTCATCAGCAAAATCAGTAGCATATTTCAGACATGTATGAAATATACTGTATTTAGTGGTATGCTGCGAGGACTAATTTTATGCCACTATCTTATGGGCAAATTATTCCTTCTACTGAAGCCATTTCCACCTGTGTTTTTACCTTCTAGCTTAACCTTTCCTTTGACAAGGTGTTTTGTTTGTCGAGAGAGATGGGATAGAGGAGCCAAATTTATTACAACAGAAAAAAGTCAGCATTTTTCTTGATGGAGGATTTATCTGTACAAACAGGGATATCTACATTGCAGGTCACTAATCTGACCTCACTGTGTGTGTCTCCCATTGGAGTCAGTGGAAAGAAATGGGCATTTCTGCTGCAGGATCCATCCGATGTATTTTAGACCCCCTACCTTTGGATGAGAAGGATAAGAAGGAAATTCAGTGTGCATATCACTCCCCACGGACCATAAAGAAGTCCAGCCAGCTAGCTCAGAGGTAAATGCTCCCAAGGTAAATATTTCTGTTAAGAGGAATAAACACTTCCATAAGCCTGACAATTATCCTCTGACGGTTTACAAAAAAAATGGGGAAATATTTCTAAAGAAGCATCTGGAACTTATTCCCAGAGCAGGTGCCAAGCTCTGGAATGCCCAAAGCAAATCATACTGCTAGCAAAGTGGTTTGGTTTGGTTTTCACTTACATTTCCTTGTTTGCTCGCCTTTGATAGCTAACTGTTTATCATTCAGGCCGAATTACAGAGAGACTCCTCCCTGTTCAGTTCACGTTAAGCTTGGCATTTGGTTTGAGACAACTCAGTTCACCCTGGCTGTGTAAAGTGCTTTTTTTGTTGCACTGCCACAAGTGCTCCCTGCATCCTAGCTCAGGGAGGGATGGGGAGAGCAGAGCCTTGGTGAAGCAGTTGTCACCCTCCGCGGGCAGGGTCATTGCCCAGGACATTGTGTGACCAGAGCCTTCGGCAGCAGAAAAGAGGAGAGCGAGGTCCTGCTGGCCCCTACATGGCATGTGACTCTGGGGATGCAGTCCCCGACAGTGAAGAGTCAGAAATTCAGGTATGTTGCTCCCAGCAGGAAAGTTAACCTGCTATTCTCTCCCTGCTGCCTCACTGAATGAAGGTTGTTCTCTTTCACTCGAAAGGGTGAAGTTACTGATTGCCGGGTGGAACTGGGGGGGTGCTTCCTTTTGTGCCCATTAAACTTGCAGATTGAGGCTGTAGCCCCTGCGGCTGAAGAAGGGGCTTAGAGGTACATCCATCAGATCTAGGGTTTGCTCAACATTGAAAGTAAATTCAAATGGTAAATTAAGGGTTTAAGTCCTGCATTTGTCACTGAAGAAAATTTGACAAACCATATCCACATTTTCCACTGAATCTGAAACAGAAAAGCCAGTCCTGCTGTTTACCTATCCCTTCCTGGGGTCAAAGCCAGGAAAGCCTGTATTTACAAATTAAAGTTATCCACCCTCCACAAGTTCTAATCCCATTTTTGACCTATTTTCAATATGGAAAGATTGTGACTTCGTTTTTATCTGTCTGTAGACACTCTGAGGAGATGCAAAACACCACAGCAGCACTTGCAGCTTCAGATAGCCATGGAAACAGGAGGCTGGGAGCAGTCTAGAAATGTGCCAGGGTAACAACTGAGATCTTTGATATCTCTTTCAGTGCTTGTTTTCTTGCTTTACAGGTTCAGGAACAGAGTCTGGCTGGATCTTCATGCTTCAAGAGCTGTGCATTTATAAACAGAGCGAAAATGTTAAAAATACACACGTGAAATCTCTGCCCTGTATAGTGAAAAAAGTAACAGCAACCTCCTTTACTAATGATAAGAATTATCCTAAATACTCAATTTTATGTAAATTGTTGATGTTTATGTAATTTGAAGATGCTCAGATAATACAGTAAGATAGACAGTTCATTGCAAAATACCCTTGATACAAGATGTGTACCTAGGGTACATCTACACATCTCAGTGCAAACTCTGTCTCCCTTTTATATGAACAATATGCAGCTATGTTTTTATACATGCAACATCCCACACAACAGCATTCTGATTTCCACTGATGAATTTCTTGCTCAAACTCATTTTTATTTTTAAAATTTTCTTTTTTTTTTCAGAGTCAATGTTGCCGTAGCATTTAATATCTTACCAATGTTTATTTCATTGATGCTGGCCCTATAGTGCCACATATGTGAGTATCATTAAAGGTCTTACAAATTCCTGAGTATAAAAAATGGGATTTTTTAACATGGTCTTGAGAATTTTGTACCTATGATAAAACTGTGCTAGACAGATTGTTCATGGAAGTCCTGGAAATTTGACAAATAGGAAAAAAAAAATAAAGATGACTTGCAGTTTGACATTTTTTAACAAAATCCAGAACGAGTATAAATTTAGAGTACTTTCTGGCCTCATGTGTAAAATGACTCAAAGGTCATGATTCCAATTCTCTTCTAGCACAGGCAATTAATGACAACTTGCTGAATAACCCAGCATTGTGATTAATGAATTGCACCTTATTTCATTCACATTTTACATATTCTGTCTCGCTTCCATCTGAGATCAGGAAAAAAACAGCCCTGGAAGAATCCTAACCACTGTGCTTGTGTCGGTGTGGCTGAGGACAGGCAGCACCCATCGAGCAGCCCAGCAAGGAGCAAACCAGCCTGCAGGTGCTGGGGCTCTTGTGTCCTCCTGGCATCTCTCGGGGTCTGCCATTTCCACAGGGAGAGGTGCCCTGTGCTTTGGTCCTTCTGAGATGCGCCAAGGTATTTGTTCCTGCAGATATTTTTTTATGAGGTCCTACTGTAATGTCTTTGGCTTCTTCTGCTTCTTGCTCACTTGCTTTTTAAACCTTGTGCAAGCCTGTTTACACCTAGGATCCAAAATGTGTCCACTGAGTGAGAAATGGGGAAAATGCAGCAAGAGCAGGCATCTCAGTAAGCTTGAATCATTTAGATGTGAAAGTCCCCAGGTGATGAGGAGGATGTCATGACAGAGCCACTGCACTGGCTGTTGTGATACATGAGTCTGCATTTGTTTCCTTCCCAGGGATGCAGCAAATGGCATAGGGAAAGGACAGGCTTGTGCACTTTTTTCCCCCAAAACATGCACTGAAAGCTATGGGGATATTCCTTCTATCAGTTCTAGCCCAAAACATAAAGAGGCAGGTAGTCTAACACTGTGCTTAAAGCTCTGGTGATATTTTTCCAGGGCTGGGAACATGAAGCTTTTTTTTTTTTTTTTCAGTTTACACTGCAACTTCTGAGAAGCTGCAAATATTGGCTGATATTAGCTGCTCTCTCTTGAATATCTATTGGGTATATTTCCATGCAGTTTATTCATGAAGGGAATGCAAACCCTTTACAGCTGTGGAGAAAGAAGTGGTGAGGTTTTTGAACTAGTCATCCCTTGTTTCTGAGGTATTCATCTCCCTCAGTGCCTGGGCCAATTCTTCTGCCATGGCTGCAGATATAAATCTCTAGTGTCATTGGAGCTGGACTGGTGTATAAAAGCAGCAAGAAGTGAGAGAGAGGAAATAAAGCCTGTTCACTGGAGCTGAAATTGAGTCCCTTTCTTCCTCCTTATTCTATATTTGTAATCTCAGTTTTTAAATTCAGTGCAACAGAGCACCTTATAGAATGGCCATGAAAAGATATTTTATGATCTTCAAATGATAAGTAATGAAATAGAGAAAACTACACCTAGAAAAGAGACTCTCAAGCTAGAACAGGCAGTTCTTGGTTCCCTTTCCAGTAGTCATCTCATTTCATGACTTGGATATCAATTTATAAAATTCATAGCAGCATTTTAGTATAGCTGGCAAGACCGGTTTGAAAAATTTTAAAGCATATAGGGAATTCTAAAAGAGAAGAACTTTCCCAGTATAAAAAAGGAGAGACCTTGTACCTTACAGGATTCCTATCTGCATGCAGGCAGCTGCGATGCTGCGTTCTTTGTGGAGTGGAACCGGGGCTGGAGGCGCTGGGGGGCCTTGCGGACAGTGCGACGGGGGGAAAAAGCCATGTGCTCCCCGTGGCTCAGCCGGTCCTCCTCTAGGTGTCCTCTTGCTACAGCCACGGTGCTCAAAAATTTTTCATTATTCACAGCAAGACCCGCCCGCAAGATTGCCACAAGAAATGCGTAAAAAAGTAGATTTTTCAATCTGAGAAAATCAGATAAACTTAAAAAGATTAGGAGTAACAGTAGTCTATTAATAATGGAGAATGAGAAGAGTTATTTTGCAGGTCTCTCTGAGAGAATAAATGTTACCCAGTGTGCATCTTTATTGCTCAAGCCATAAAATTAGGATAATTTCATAATACTTCAGCTAATAAATATTAGTCTTTCCCTCAGGAAACGTTAAGTAGTACTCTGAAAGTAATAAAGACAGTTAAAAAAAAAGTCATGTAATGCAAATGACCTCTGCTCAACTTCACCATGTTGTCTATGGAGGTTTTGTTACAGCAAGGCTTCTTTCCCTTATTAGGATTCCCCCTGCTTAGATAAGGAGCCTCGTGGGTGAGGATCTTCTCGCCATTCCCACCTGATCCCACGAGACTACACAGAGCCAAGGTGCATCCGCTACTGAGCAGCGTGGGCATCTGCTCAGGCGACAGCAGAAAGCCTTGCTGAGGCGCCAGCACTGGCGCTTTGCATACAGTTCGTGTCCCAGAGCTCACCCAGCAGCTACCGTGCTAGGTGGTGGGTTTGGTTAGTGAGGCAGTCCCGGAGAGTACAGGAGCTGACATCCCGGGGCAGACGTCATTTGTCGTGAGCTGAGGTGCATCAGAAACACATTACAGAGTTTTTGCACTGGTTAGGTATGGAAGAGGCTATGTGCAGACCTGAGGAAGACATGCAAAAATTATAGCATTCAGTAAGAGATGATCACTTAGAAGATCTATAAAGCCTCCCTCAGCCTTGAGAAGAGAATCTAAAATGCATTTATTCAGTTTGGGCAACAAGAAGTTAACGGTCCCAGCAGGCTATGGCTTCAGTTTCTAGGAAGAGGACTGTCTCTTTTTTGTGCCTGCTAAGAAACAGTACTGAGTTGTAGCAAACTTCGCTTGCCATATACCTTGTGATATCCTTCTTGATTTCATCTGGCTCCTTTGAATCTTTCCTCTCCCATTTCTATTGCTATTTCTCTCTGCTTTCCAGGGGATTGTTTTATGTTCCCTCCAGCTCCTATGTAGGGGGTCCCTCTGCACTTCCTATCTGCATCGTACTCTCCAGAAATGTTTCTGCAGATGAAGAATTGTCTTGGTTGTGTGGATGGGTAGAAAGGTTTGTATATTAGAGGTTAGTGCATATGACCTAGAAATGTGATTCTCTGCCCCAGATCTGGCCTGTCTTACCAGCATCCAGTTCTGGATTTTCCACTGTCAATCCAAGCTCAATATTTTAAAAGAAAATGTCTTAGCTCTCTTTCTAACTCCTCTCCATTCCTGGTTTCTCCCTCATTTTCAGCAGTTCCGTTACCCTGCATGTCACTTAGCTTTGTTACCTGGGTTTTATGTGAATTCTCCCTCAGTTCTCACATCAAGACTATGCAAGACTCTTCCACACAACGTGTCAAAGATACAGCCTTTCTTATCCATTCATGTAACTGAAATTGTTGTCCACAGTCTAAGCTGTCACCTCATATCTCAAGCAAAAGCAGCCTTTCTAACTCTCATCTATCCAGAATAATGCTGTATATCTGATTTTCCCAAGCTGCCACATTAACAATAGCACCATTGTCTTTGTAAGCCCACATTAACCCTCTAATGAACCAGCATCTGCTTTTTTCTCAGGGTCTCCTTCTGTGGTCTGTCACATCCCATTCTCTAAAAAAGTAAACGCTTTTCCAGTTGGCCTCAATACCAACCTCTGTCTTTCACATTTTCAAACAAATATTTTACTTTTTTCCCTACTCTAGTGCTTGGAAAAGACTACCCTGCAAAGGTACTTTGCTATTCCCCTTCAGATCCTACTTCAACATTGTCCTTAACTGCAACACCCACAAAAATTGACGAGTACACTGCTCCTGTGCTTATACTCCTGCCAGTGCTGATTAATATTGTGTCCTGAAGTCCTTCTGCACCTCCAGTGATCTGTATTCATTTGCTCTCTCAAATTGTAGATCCAATGGGTTAGAAATTATGGCTTTATTCTGTGTTTGTCTGGTACTGCAATGTGTGCTCAGAAAGTAATTGACCCTCATGTCAGCATCTTATCAACACGATTCTAAAAAGGGCACTTTCAGTCCATTCCTTATCTCCAGGATTTTTGTTGAAATTAATAGCTGAGAAAGACAACTACTAAAGGCAAGAACTGAAAACAGAGTTGGAGTTCTACAATGCTGCTTCAGATATTGTTAAAGAAAAGACGTGTTATTCATTTAATTTTCCTACTGTGAAGTAAGATAGGTATACCTAGGCCAACACTAGAAGTTAATTCTTTAATCATTCTTAAAAGCTTCCTACAATACCACCTACCCCAATAAGGATATTCTACAATACAGTGCTGAACTATCATCCCTTAATTTCTATTAATATCAGATTTGATTCTCTCTTTCTGCAACTTAAGCCAACAGCAACTTTCCTGTCTCCTTCATCTGGTAAAACAATTCATTTGGTTGTATTTTTTGCAAAGGACTTTGTTATATATTTGGAAATGGTTGTTGTTCTCACCAAAATAAATAAATAAATAAATAAATAAATAATATCAGTCTTCCTTTATAGGTTAAATTCTGCAGTTCTGTAGTCTTTATTGTTTCTTTCTTCTGGACTGTTTTGTTCTTTCTCTAAATTCACTGTCCAGAGCAGGATGCAGTAGTCTGTCAGTGACCTAACCAATACCAAGTAAATGAGAGCAACTACTTCCTGTAATAATGTATATTAATACATCTGGGAATGTCATCAGCCATTTTTAAGGCAGGATCATATTGCTAATTTATATTCAACTCACATTATACAATGCCCCCAGGGCCTCTTCTGGCAGAGTTGCTGCTTCACCAGTTATCCTTCATTTTGTATTTGTGCATTTGATTTCTCCCTGCTAAGTGTATCACTTTGCACTTGCCTTTATTGAATTTCATCTTATTGATTTCAGTCCTTCAAATTATCAAGATCATTTTGAATTCTTATCTTGTCCTTAGAGGTGGTTACAATCCCTGCTAGCTTGGTAACATGCTCTGATTTTACAGCCATACTGTCTATTTTATCATGCAGACCGTCACTGGAAATATTTCATAGACTTATATTCAGGATTGACCCCACTGGAAATTCTGTCCCACATTGATAGTTGAACATCCATAACTATTCTTTCAACCAGTCCTGTATCCATTTTGAAATGCTATTATCTTGACCATATTTTCCGATATTCTTATGACAATATTGGAAAGGAAGGAAATCAGACCAGTCTGAAATTGTCTTCATGAAAACCTCCTAGCTCTTTCTTACTGACTTTACAAGTGGGCACTTTAAAAGTGTACTTGCATTTAGTCACGTGTGTGCAAATGTCTTGGGTGTGATGGTGTGAGGGCTGGCCCCAGTCAGGCAGCACTGTGCCCACAGACCACCAGTGAGGCAGCAGCCCAGAGGGTTTGGCATTGCTGACCCCATGCTGGAGGCGTCCCAGCCTTGGCGGCCCTTCAGAAGGACAACACAGGACCAGAAATGTTTGTTACTACAAACCAGTCCAAGGAAACCACAACTTTATGAAGAAAACGGAGTGGTGACGCCTGTATCTGTCACACTCAATACCCTGCTGTGCAAAGATGCATCCCAAGAGTGGCATTACTGCAGCACTGCACTTGCACTGATACTTTGTGTGTTGTGACACGGGTGTTCCCACAGCATCACAGCCCTGACCTTGCTGCAGAAGGGGAGCTGTTTTCTTGACCACTGGTTGTGACTCAGTTTACTTTTTCTGCAGGTATCAATCTGCCTGCTTCAGCTAGTAACACGCAAGATGGGATAGAGTCATTCATCACTCTTTTGTAGCCCTTCTTCTCCCATATGCCTGAAACGGGTGATGGACCTGATACACTTGCCTGACCCTTAACAACCTTATGGCCCTGTGAGAGAATCCACCCTGCAACAGCATAGAGCAAAATGTGAAGGAAAACATCTCAACCTTTCTACAGTTAACATATTTTGATATTGCATATCTCCACAAACAAAGGCTCTCTGGCTTTCTGTAGGGGAAAGTTCAACAGGGCTTCTACTGAAAAGGCACTGGAATAGCTTTTGAGCAAGCTCCTAAAAACTACCTTCTAGAAAGAAAAAAAAAAAAAAAAAGACAGAGTTATAACATATAATCAAAAGGAAACATAGGTAAATGGCAATGTCCATTTGCATATAATGCAAAATTTCAGAAAAAAAAACATCTCAGTTTAGCTGGAATGAATTAGAAAAAAAGGAAAGGTCAAGAAATAGTCAAGAAATAGTCAGGAGGTATAGCCTGTTACAGCCTATTGGGAAGAGTGAAGGAATAATTAAGCTATCAGTCAGATAGGCTGAGCAGAACATTAAAAATTTATAGAAGTTACAGCAAAATTAACACATTTCTGAGATTCCATGCAAAATCCAGTTTTGTGGGAGGGATGGCAGAAAATGTCCTGCGTCTTGATTAATTGTAAAATAGAAATAATCCAGATATTTAACTAAGTGAGCTTTAAGAGTTAGAAATAAATGTTCTGCAATTAAATCTGGGCATTTCTGAAAACATACATAGTCATACTATAATACACGTGCTTCTAAAGTGGGGTGGAGAGTTAGGCAAAGACCACTAGAAGGAAACTCCTTGACATTTTGCACAGCCACAGAAATGGCCACAAGAAAACCCTCAAGCGGATTTGCAGAAAATAAGCCTGTCAGGGCATGGGAGGTCACCCAGAGCATCCCCTGCCTCAGAGCAGAATCTCTACCAAAACCTGTTCTGAGAGACATGAGTCAGACCTCTTCCCAAAACCCTCCCATGGTGGGGTCTCTTTGGGATCCTCCATCAAGTGGCTGATTTGCTTCACCAACTCCAGTGTTGCAGTGTTTTTTTCCCTCAGGAACAGCCAAAACTTTCTGTCATTTTAGCCTATTACTTTCAGTCCCAGTCCCAGCAGATGTGAAGAGCAATTTGGATACAGCTGCCAGTCCCTAGCTGTCAGTGCTGGGCTTTCACGGGCATGCTGTCAGGAGAAGCGCTGAGCATGGAGCAGGGATGAAACAGCATCACAGGGGCACAAAGCTCTCTAGATCCGTGAAAAACACTGCAGATACTCCTACTCTGGATCAACCCAGTCCCAAAAGCTGAAGCTAATTTGATGACATGGGAACAAAACCTCCTTTATTCTGGTCAAATCGAGAGATGTTATAGCACAGGGGTAGTCTGAGCCTTTTTTATTGCGGGACATTATGCCCCAGTGAAATCTCATTTTTCAATGTCTTATCATTGACCCTTCCTCTTGTTATTTCACCATAGCAACGTTTTGGCCCCATTAACGAGCATACAATTAAGATTTGAGATTTCTAATTTCAGACTGCAGATGTACTGATGGATATGAAGCACCCACGCCTGAGATGTAGTATGTGTGCTACACAGGCAGATTCACTGCAGCAGAAACTTATGCTTGCTTCCTTGGTGATTACACTGCCATGGTAATATTTTCCTCAAACCGTGGATCAGCCAGAAGAGAAGTGGAAGGCAGCGAGGCAAGGACAAGAGTGGGGGTGGTGGCAGAAAGGCACCTGCAGCAGGGGAGAGGGTGTGGGTGAGGGTAGAGGTAAGTCAGAAAGGTTAGCAAGGACAGGAGAGCGGCAGAGGGGTCAGGGAGTGCAGAGCAGGGATGGAGCAAGACAAAAGAGTGGGACATGGGATGGAGTCTGCTGGGAACACAGCAGGATGGGAAGGAGATGATGAGGGCAAGGTAAGAAAAGCCTCCATGCGAATGATGGAGAAAAGGTGGCAGGGGAGAAGAAGCAAGATTAGGAGATTGATTATAGAAGAAGAAAAGCTAAGGGAGCAAGCAGTTTGTGTGGAGGGAGGCTGTCAGGTAAGGGGAACAGAGCAGGGAGGTAAAGAGTGACAGCTTTCTCCTCCCAGCTGTAAGCAGAAATTAAATGCTACCAACATTTGAGTAGCCTGTATCTGCTTAGGCATCTGACATTTCAACCTGAGATAATTGGAGATGATGGTGGCAGGCTTCCTCAAATATTATTACACTTATGAAATATAACTCTTTGCAATTTAAAAATCAGCCACACATCTTGAGGGGCAAGCATTATCCTGGGAGTTTGCAATATAAGAAGTTGGCAATAAGAGTATTGGCAGAGAAAGCATTTCCTCTCTGCTTGAATTCTCCTTTTTCTTAAAAAAAAAAAAAAAAAAAAATGTAATAAAATGTACCAAAATGCATGAAGCCTAATCACATAGCTACTTATTTGTATTCAGCAACCAAATCCTTCTGAGGGAGCGGTTATTAAGTGCACAGAATCCCATAATGCTCTTTAAATATCATGTGGAGAAGAAGCAGCAAAGCACAGGGAAAGTGAAACTGCTGTCTCATGGTTCCCTCTTGTTTTATCAGGCCAGAGCCCAGTGCAGATTGCAGCAGTGTTTGGATTGTGCCTGTGGATCTTATGCAGTGGGACAGTGCCTTCTTGCTGTCCTCAGTGCTCGTGGGGGAAGACAAGCAGAGGACAGTCAGTTCTAGGGGAAGTCTGGCTTGTCAATAGTGTGACCCACTTGCAGGCTACACTTTGGAAAGTGTCTTATTAACAATTCAGTCTCACCATAGTGGAATCCTTGAGGGATAGGGAAAGCTGTAGGCAAAAAAAGGAAGGTAAGGAAAAAACCCACAGAAAAAAACCAAAAAAACCAAAAAAACAAACACAAAAACCCACAACAAAATTCCTCTTTTTTTCTTTTCTTTTCCATGCCAAAACTCAGGTTCCTTTAGTATGGGAAGCAAAGGAGCAGAGGCCCTACCAGGTCAATGTTACCCATGAAAGCCTGACTTCCACCCAGGACTTCACTGTGAGGTTCACCCTTACACCCTTTGTCATGGCTGTCGGTTTTCCCATGAACCATTTTGATGCCGTTGTGTTCCATGAGATGGCCTAGTCCTTGATCCCTCATAGACCCATGGCCTCAGCGAGGGACAGCAAGGCTTTGCCTCTGTGCTGGGGCTGAGGATCTAGCAGTGCTCCAGCGGTGCCTCGGATTCAAGTATCTGCACTCACTTGGGAGGACAGGGGACCGGGACACCTGCTGGGGGGCTGGCACGTCACTGCTGCCTTGGCCCCTTTTCCCACGAGCTGGAGCCAAGGACCCAGAGCCAACGTGCTCTGCCTGTGAAAACGCCCAGGGCAGGCAGGAGGCTGAGCACCATCCTGAGGGTGCTGCTGGGCCCCTGCACCCCCAAGGTCTCTGTGCACAGGTCTCTAAGGCACTGCCTCTGAGCAGTGGAGCCAAGGGTGGCAAGGCACCCATGGGGTTAGGAAAGGGGACATCCCCACCCTCCCCACCCTGTGAAGGCTGGCTGTGCCTTAAGAAGCAGCAGAGGGGCCTTTGCCAGCCACCCCTCATGTTCC
>JAVJGJ010000014.1:89766713-89796766 GCA_035590215.1 Microhierax caerulescens | reverse complement strand
GGAGGGAAGAACGGAGGGCAGCCAGCAAACCTGGCATAATCCCTGGTGCAGCGTGAGGGTGTTGGGTCATGGCTCCTCATGCGTGCTGTGGGTAAGAAGCTGACAGCTGTCTGCTTTGATAAAGTTGAATTTCATAAAGGAGCCATCTTTCTGCAGGTTGCTGCTTTGTACATGGAAGTGTCAACAGCAACTAAGAATCCTTTTTTGCCTTCCAGACATAAGAAATGCTAGGGCTCCCACGTTTACAAGCTTTTAAAAAAATGGATCTCAATGCATAAACCAAAGCTACAATCTATGAAAATTACTGCCCTCAATTCTGTGTCCCTGTATCCTATTAAACATAGAGGTGTACAATGGCTTCTTTTGGGAAGGGCAGGGAAAACCCAAACAAATTCATAGACTGCCTAGATGCGAATTGCATTTTCTTTCTTCTTCTTGATTTTGTGAAAACCTGCTTGTAACCGGGAAGAGCAATAGTTTATCTTCAGCTGCCCTATTTATGTTACAAGAGTGTGACCAAGAAATCAATGCACTTAGCAGAGGAGAAAGGTACCACGTTGTAACTAGGTCATAAACACACTAGCTCTCTTTTGCCTTGAAGCCCTGCTCTTCTCTTTTCTATGTTGTGTTTCAGTACAAAAATACATTGCTCTTTCAAAAGATCCATTCCCAAACTTCTCCCTTACGTGAGCTTTTCTTTTTCATTTTCATTTCTGAGCACTGGTGCATCGACTATTACAGGATGTGTATACTGTTTGTAAAGTTCATCAGAAAATGAGAGAAACAGAAAGTAACAAGGCCATGCCTTGCAATATCCCCTCTTGTAAATAATCCAAATAAAATAACATTCCCATGATTCATGTTGAGCATTTAGGCAAGGGTCAGGTGGCCCTTACTCGTATCATATTCCTTATTGATACCTTATTGATAAATGTGATAGGTGTTTTGAAAGGCTGAACACAAATGTTTTAGTGATGCAAGCTAAGATAGTATGGATAAGGAGAAATACAACATGACCTGAACTTGAACAAGCCACCTACCAACCCTCCCAATTTTTCTTCATCCCAGGAGTTTTTGCAGTCCCAGTGCGAGGCAGTAGATGGGTCTCAGTTCAGATCACTGTGACACTGTTCCCATCTAGCCCCTGCCATGACCGTTCCCCATTGTGTAACTGCCATTACTGGAGATAATGCATGGCCCGATGAAACCCTTGATGGGCAGTGAGATAGGCAAACAAAAATATTTAGTTATTCCACATTTGATTATTCCAGTCATCTCAAGCAAGATGATAATTAAAAACTCAGAAGGCAGCAAGTCAAACACTGCTTCAGAGGACTGTCATGGTCTCAAAATGCTGCAGCAGTGAGATCACAGATTAGATGATACTTCCAGAATGTATCAAAATGAAATTCATTTTTGCAACAGGAATGCTAATGTGTTTGAGGAAAAGTAATTGTAAACAAGGATAGTCAGTGCAAGGGGAGACCTATATTTTGCAGCAGTAATGACAAAGGAGAATTTAAAGTTAATGGGCAGCTAATCAGATATTAATTTCTACTTATCAGCAACAAGGCTGCAGCTAAAGTAACAAATCATTGCTCGTTTGCCCACATAAACTCCTAGCAATTCCAACAGTAATTCCAGCTTTTCTTGGGCATGTGGCTTGGATGGCAGGAACAGCACCTTGGGCAGAGTTACAGGAGATGTTGCAGTTCTTAACAGCAACAGTCTGACCGCTGCCAAAGGCAGGGTTTATGGGTGGGCAGGGAGGAGGACAAGAAGGAGAAGAAAGTTGCTATTTCCTAGCAAAAGGTTCAACACAGGGTGAGCAGCCCAGCGGATGGCACAGGGATATCTGAGAAGTCAGCAAGGCTGCAGAGACCTGTTGGTGCTGGGGGAGATGGAAGGGATGGGTGAGGGCAAAGCATGAAAGGGAGGAGAAAGGGGAATGACGTGTTAGTCCTGATGGCATATTGCTGCATTGTGGCTTTATTTTGTTTATACTGAAGAAAGAAGAGTAACAATGAAAAAGGCAGAATTGCTTGGTGCAAGCAGTTTCCTTTAGCCAAGTTGCAAACGCCAAAGGGAAAAGCCTTCTTTCTCCAATTTTAATGGAGAATGTGTTTCTGCGTAGAAGTTCCTAGGTATGGAAAGAAGCAGACACATGTACATGCATGCTTTTTGTCATTGGTGAAGTCTATGAATAAGTGCAGACAAGCTGCTCTTATTTTCACAGAGAGGGCCATAAATGAGAGTCCTGAATTTCAATGAGGGAAACTAAAGTTTCATGTGGAAAAGATCTGAAGTATTTTCATACAAACTTCCCTTAAACCCTTCTCTTCTTTTAAAGGGAAAATTATTTATTATTGCTGAATTCATCACACATGACAGGAGTTTGTATAAACCTGCACAAACCAATTTTTTTTTCTCCTGGTTCATGTCATTAATGGAAAATTCCATTGAAAGAGGTGAAGTAAATTTTGTGTCTAAAAGTAATGGAGAAAGTAAATTCAGACCTGATCTAATTCAAACAGTACTACAATTATAAAATATTTAAATATGGGATGTTTTGAAATAACTGTATTGCCTAGAGTACTGTGCATATTGTCCTTAACTGCAGCATTTTTAATGATACAAGACCTGCTCCTACCCCAAGTACTGAGCAATTGTGTGTCAGACCGTGCAGCCTCTCCACAGCTGGCAGTCCCTCCATGAGGTCTACAAAACTAGTGGCACAAGGGGGAGGCAGGCAAAATTCCTGCTTGGCCACCTTTGCCCCCCAGTTTGAATGTCCGTTTATTCATTTAAAGCTACTCACTCACAGCTGTGCTGGCTGGGACTAGGGTTTATACCATGGGAGACTCAGAACAAGAGGCCACTGTATACTTAAAAATCACACACACACACACCACAAAAAAAAAAAAAAACAAAAAAAAAAAAGAAAAAGAGGTTTATTTGTTTTCCGAAGTTGAATCATTGGATTAGGTTATGTCTTCCAGTTTTACCCCACAAATCTGAGAAATAGAAACCTACTTTAAAAAGGGAGAATCCTGTAGACCAGGGACCTCCAGGAGCCGTGGTTCCAATGAAACACTGACATTGTAAGAGTGTTGTCACACCTTATATAAAGGACTGGTTGGATGTATCTCACCTAAGTCTGAGCTTGGGTGTGATCATGTTCATGATATTTTCTTGGCCCATATTTTCCATATTTGATGAGACATTTGGTTAATAAACCCTGTTTTATTGTCTGCTTCAAAATCCAAGTGATGAATGGCCTCCAAAGGTGTGTGCTTCTGATACACAGGCTTACTCATCATCTGAAAGGGCTTTCAGACACCCTTTGTAGTTGCAAACCAAGCAGGTAGAGATGGAGGTACCAAGGGCAGGTGGAGGGGGAAAGGTGGATCTTGCACATATGCAGGCTAGAAGCAATATTTTTTTAAAAATCAAAACAGACACATAACTTTTAAAACTATGGTTGAGGCAGAGAAAGGACTTTTACAAGTGATACATGATGTTTTGTTGGCTGCTATGTATGGAAGCTGGAAGGGGGAAGAAAATAACACTTGTATAATAGAAAAAAACATCTATATATTCCAGCCAAAGAATATATCTGAGGAAAGGAAGGGAATCATACTGAAGAAAAAAAAGCAGAGTTAAGAGAAGCTGCCTGTAAGGATAAAAGGAAATATCCCAATCCTAAATGGGTGTCTTGGTGTGCTCAGCATCTAAGCTTTGCCTCCCACAGATTTTATAAAACACACGAGATAGATCTGTCTCTTTGGGATTTCGGATTGGAAAGCAGCCATGAGTAAGGGTAATATTATCTAATTTTTAGGTTCCACTGCTGAAGAATGCACAGCAGGTTTGTGATTACCACCTACCTCCCCGTGAGTCTGTTCTCACCCCTGTTTGAGCAGGGTGAGCTTGTGGTACAAAGCTACAGCCCAAGGTCCCTCTACATCAGTTTCTTTGAACTGTCAGGGTAGAGATACGGGATACCTGAGTCTGGCTGACTGACATTAACTTGCAGATGCTTAAGAAAAAGGTTTCTGAGATTGCACTCAGCGGATGCGAGCACGTGCGCACTGCCACGTGTACTTCTCCCTTCCTCCATTTGAATTCAGTGGCTGGCTTCATACAAGTCTGACATGGCATAGAGGCCAAGTTTCTGTAACTTGTTAATGAGAGCAATAACAGAGAGGAGGAAGCAGCGGCCCTTGGGAAGGAGAGGCTGCAGTCCCTCGCCTACTCACCTCTCAGGCCCTTACCTACCAAACAGTAGGCACAGGAAGAAAACTGTAGCAGAGCTGCAACAGAAGTTGGAGCCCATGGAGCCTCTGGGCCCTGTTGGACACTCCAGCTGCACAGCTCCATTAGAAATATATCTGTTGTGGTTCCACCTTACGCAGTTCAACCCGTTTTCCTCTACAGAAGAGGAAAGGAACCAGAACATGCTTCGTTGTGTTGCTGTTTTGCAATGTCCTCTCTTACATGGCAGCAGCTTGGCAGGTCCAGATATCTCTGGAGGGCTGTCATGGCATGCTAACCTTCCCCTAGGGGACCAGTAAGGGAGCACTGTAGTGTCGTGTTCATACCTGTGTACTGGACGAATGCAGCGAGTTTTATGTTCTCCATAGGTTTCACTCATGCTGTCTAACCACTTTAAAAATCGCCCCCAGCCTTCTGGAATTACAGCTTGTTCCCACATGATTTTTCCTTCTTTTTGGACATACCTTTTCCCCCATGTTTTCAAGTGCCTTTGTTTTAGTTCTTCCAAACTCATAAAAATTAGAGCCAGGGTTTCCATAGCAACTTTAATTCTAATCCTTATTTCCATTAAAATAAAATTATTCATTTGACATTCATGAGGCTCTACGATTTAACCTTAGCACAAAGACCCGACTGGTCTGTTGAAGTCCAAGCCCTTGCCCAGATCTCTGGAGACAATTAAGGTTACAACACATATATATGTTGTTATTGTATTTCCAAGGGACAGAAATTACAGGGTGAGTCAGGAAGGAGATTGGTTCAATGTTCAAATAATTATAGCCAAAAGGTATGTTTTGTACAGTTAGTGATGTTTTCTAATCACTGAGGAGGAAAAGGAAGTTATTTAAACTGTAATTGCTGAGGAAGTCTTTGGAAAGAAAACAGATACTTCTATCAGATAATTGGTTTTATTGGTATACTAGGGTCCTTGGAACTTTATTGGAGCTAATTCAGTCTCATATAACAGCCTCATATAAGTCTCATACAACAGCCATATATTACATAACAGTCTCATGTAACAGTGATATAGATATACAAACTCATAAATTCAGTTTCATATAGCAGTCATATATAAATACTTCTATACGCACTTATATAGCAGTCAGCATGTGTCAGTTTGAGAGTTTAAGATTAAAATTATTATTATTATTTTTTTGCTAAGCATACAATCTTCTCATTTAACTGCATATCCAGCCAACACATCCATAATTGTCTCCATTACAAAAGTATGGACTGTCTGAGCTGACAAATACATGTGTTTAGAGACAGACTTCTAAGCCTCTAGTCAGACACTTCCAAAGAGATCTCTTTTTCAAAACACTGGCATTTTAGTAACCAAGTTAATGCTATTTGCTTTGTTTGAGCTGATAAGTATTTAGTACTTTAGAAAATTAAAGTAGTTAGTTGAGTGCCTAGCAGGGAATAAATGGCATAATTTTAGACAACTTTTAGAATCTGGTAACTTGGTTTGAATCTTGTTCTGAAATTAGGAGGGGATATTAAATAAACTTGCAGCTTGCCAGGAAAATGATTTTTAATAAGGACTTGTAAATTCAGGAACTACCTATGTCTTTCTGAAAACAAATATATATATAAGAAAAAACAAGCCTACTATGTATCCTACAGGCACATAAATCCTTCTGTCCCGGAGAGCACCTTTGACTGTAGGGATGAAATGGGGTCATAGTAAAGTGCAGTTGCCTAAGAATCATGTAGCTGTTACCTGCAGTGACTTCTTTACTGGTTGGTTGGTGAGTGTGCAGAAAGTGGCAGCTGTCAAGGGTCCCACAACAGAAAACTGTTTTACTTGACAGTGGGGTTGTATCCCTGAGACTGCTACTGGCTCAGCCTGATGAAATGCTATGGCAGCCCATGTTCAGTTTGCTAGGAAGGCAGGAAGACTAGCCTGGCTGTCAGTCCCAGCAGCACTAAACCCCTGGCCATAACTATCATTCCAGTTCCAGGGATGGATTTTAACCTATTCATTGCTCACCTGTTTTAACAGGTTATCATGGAAATTATATGGCAAACAAAGCAGACAGTGCTGGAGGGTGTTTGAAAGATGGGCTGCTCGAGTCACTCAGCTATGGTCATTTCAGTGGGCTAAGTGTTCAGAGACATTGTTACATGATGCTTTCTGCAATGTATCTAGAAATGTACAACTTTGTCAGCACTGGTGGTTGGTAGTGAATCGTGGCTGCTGAGGAAGGCTGAGGAATGGCTGGATGGCTGGTTTAATCCTTGCCATTTTGGTCAGCTGCCACAGATGCTCCTATCTGAACCCAGTCATGACACCCCTCACAAGTTTGTTGGCTTTCTTCATTCCTTGGGCTCATCCATTGGATGTAAAAATAGCAATCAATCTCCCACCTTTCTCAATTCAGAAAATAGCTTTATGCAGAAATGCTGCCATGCAGTAAGAGGTTGTGGGATTGCTAGTGATGCTGTGGAAAGACTGCCAGCAGTGGAGCTAATAGCACATCCCAGCAGGCTGAAGAGCCTAAAGAGCCAGCTACAAATTGACAGAATAGCATTCAGATGGTGAGCTAGTAATATTGTTTTGGGGCTTGCCCCGATGGTTGTGAATTATATCGTGTCTGTACAACCGCTATCAACTTTCCAGAGAGAGCTGAAAATAAAACACGGGGAAAGCTACTGCTGAAAGCAGTAGGAGGGAGAGGAGTGGGCTCTGGGGAAGGAAGAGAAGTCAAATGCTAACAGCATTTTAATGTTTCTCTACAATGTTATGCAAGTACTAAACTCAGTAAGAATGTACCTTATTTTTTTCAATGTTTATCACTTTACTTTCTGATACCAGAGTGTGGTGGATTGAGCTTGGCTGGCTGCCAAATGCCCACCGAGCCGCTCACCTACTCTCACTCCCACTCCTTAACAGGATAAGGGGAGAAAAAGAAGAGATGAAAAAGCTCCTGGGTCAAGATAAAGGCAGGGAGATCAGTTATGAATCCACTGCAAAGCCAGGGGAAACTGGCTGAGTCTGGCACAGGGCAGCCCCTGACCTCCTCCTACAGAGGCCACCAGTGCAGCCCCCTGGCTGCCAAAACCTTGCCACCAACACCAAATACACAGAGTTGTTAAACTGTTCCATTTTCAATTTCAGTTTCCAGCTTCATATGCATAAACCTCATTTACTTGCCAATAACTCTCCATGCATAATTACAAATTCCACCCACCCTCCCAGCCAGTGTATCTTTAAGTGATTCTTCCAGCTACATTTCTGGAGGGCTTGGCTAGTACACATGGGTTTTTTTTAATATTTATGCCATGTGATACACTGGTTTAATAAGTGCTTACATGCCAGTGCTGAAAACAAGGAAATTGTCAGAAGTGTGGCTAGATAAAAGCTAATTAATTGCTCTGCATCTAACCACCTTCTAATGCTGCATGATGTCTTCTGTCTGGACCTCCAGGATTTTATCTTGATTTCTCTACCAACTTAAATGAGAGCTGCATGACACCATTCCTTGGTTAAATGAAGTGTGTTGTACGAGCTGACACAGGGTACACCAAATCTTAATTCATATATGCCTGCAAAGATTACAGAGGAGTTCAGGAAAATGACTTCATAGATGACTTCATCTTCTCTGTTATAGGAAAAGAGCTTTCAGGGTTTTCGTTGTTTAGGCAAGCAGTTTTCATCTCATCAGTATTATGGCCCCCATTTTCTGCTCTTGCTCATTTGTATCAGCACATTCCTGCAATCAAAGAAAAAGGCAGATTTACACCAATTACAAGGCCCTTGGACAAGTTTTTCAGAGATCATAAACACAGAGTTTATAAAGCTATAGACGCCAGATCTATCCCATAGCATATCTTGGATATCCAACAGTAGTTTTTACTCCGCTGACATAGTGAATTGGTCAGAGTATTAAATCTGTGTTAACAAGAAACTTTTTTCATGCTAGAGTCATCAGCACTGTCACTTCAGTTGTCTTTAATGACAGAGCTATGTGGTGTGTGACCAACCCTACTTTAATTTCATAACTTGCTGAGTTTGAAAAATCATTGTTCTCTGGCTTTTTTTTTTTTTTTTTTTTCGTTATCTCTCATAACAATTAGTTTGGTTAATAGTATATATTACAACTTGCTTAAAGCTGCAAATTATAAGTTATGTACTACTCAATCCTGCTTTGCCTGGAACACTTCTAGCTTAAAAGAAGTTGCTTATTTCTTGCATCACAATTGGTGGTGACATAGGAAGAGGAGAAAGCTACTTCTGCCTGTAAGTTTCCATAGACTTCAAGGTGTGATAAATCCTTTGACATCTAGACATTATAAACTGTATTATAACATATTAATCTTAATTCTTGGTGGGTTTTACACACTGAAAGCTGTTTTTCTTTGGGGTTTGGTTTGGTGTTTTCTAATGATTCTGCAGGTATCATTTTTTTCATTAAGTTTCACCCAATGCAACACTGTGGCAGGAGATGGAGAAATTCACTGCAGTATCCACATCAGTCACAGTATCTCACACCTTAGCCCTGCAGTGAATCTCGTAGCTGTGAATGTGAGCCAGGAATGAGACAGCAAGGGCGAGGGTTCTCCAGTTGGCTGACTGCAGGCCTGTAATGCAGAAAGTCTGCACAAAATGGAAATTCAAAGTCACAGTCACATGAATTAATCTGTGCTTATTTTGTCATTTCTAGTTCAGGTGATGTTGAATGTTTTGCTTTTTAGTTACTAGTAATAAGTCAAACTTAACTGTTCAGTAACTCAACTGTGGACTAACAGTGCCAGGGAATACACTCCTTGGACAGTGACTTACTATAGCTACTAAAAAAGATGGCAAAACATATAAGAAAAGTTCCTTGATGAAATGTTCTCTTTAAGAAGTAGATGTATATTCCATATACCTTTAAAAATGTTATTTCTTCTAGTAAAATATCTGAAAGGCAGAAAGTATCTCTATGAGAAAACAGTGAAGTTGTCCTTCTCTGCATAAGGAAACACTCAGTGCATGATGGACTACAGAAAGGGTTTATAGACTTGGTAATACTGACTAAGCAGTGAAGTGGGCAGCCATTTGACATAGTAGCTATAGATGTCTGTCATCAAAAATGCCCAAAACGTTAGCAGTCTTCCAAGCACAGTGTTTAGAAGTGGAAACCACCTCATGACTGCAAGCTGTATATAGCACAGAGCTGTGAAAATAGCATTATTATTAACAAAACACAGCTGCTGGCTGATGTAGGTCCAGCCTTTCAGAGACATCTATTTTTCTGGAGGATTGTAGTTAAGAGAGCCAAAGCTCTTCTGGCTGTCACCAGAGTGACTGTTTTCCTCCAGTTGTTGTATGTGTCTGTCAGAAAAGTAATCACCTAGAAGACACAGCACTGACTTTAAAAACCTGTGAAGTGTCTCCTTTTTATTCCCCTAATAAACAGCTGTTGGAATCAAAGCTGATTTCAGACTGCTCCTTTCTACCCTACACGTTGCACTCATTCTTAACACGGTCCAGCGAGACTCCCATAGGTTGGCCCTTTACCGCCTTCCTTTGCTGTCGCTTCTATTAACTACAGGTATTGAAAGTCAGATGCCCTTTTTCCTATTAAAAGGGAAGTTTTAGAAGCAGTACACAGCATTTTCTGTCAATATTGGTGTTACTTTAGGTGCAGACTCTGTGCAGTTCCCATAGAAGTCTGCCAACCTAAAAAGGATGACCCACTTTTAAAGCCAGGGTGCACTATGAAGCACTACTGAATTTGTAGCCTTCAAGAGGGATGCTACTGAGTTGCCAAGATTTACAACTTCCCAGCTTCTAACTTATAATTTTCTTAAACAGCCAGCTTTATGCAACTGTTCCTCAAACCTTTCATACAGTTACAGTGCGTACTTCACGAATTTCAATGTTGCTTCCACTACAGCTCAGACTTGATCTATCTTGAAATTGGAGCAAGTGCATGATTAATCCTTTCAATTATGCCACTGTACTATAATGAAAGCTGCTCATTAGTCCAATATTTGCAGATGAGAAAACACTTAGCACAAGCAAATGCTTTTACTTAAACCTTGCACAGGTAACAGTTAATGTGCAATCATAATGTGCCTTTGCTTCATTTGCAAAAGATAAACAAGGCCAAAAAAAAAATCCTTTAACAAATATTGGACAGTTCTGACTTCATTAATATATCCTCAAGTGCATTTTCAAAGGGTTTAACCAACAGAAGTGTCTACAACTTTTCTCTAGTGCTTTTGTATTGGACATTATGCTCCATCTTAACAGTAAGTAACTACATTTCACAGCATCCAGACTAAATAAAAGAAGTTTCAAGCACCAGGTCTGTGCATAATAAATCCAGTTCCTCTAGCCTGTATCCACACACTGCTTGTGCCTTTAAAAACATACTGTCCAAGTGACTGGAAATAAAAGAAGTCACCTACTCACAAAAACCCTTCAGAATCTGGGAATTTCATTTTGTGAGTGCTTATAATGATGTACCTTATTGCAACAGCAGGCACTACCTCATAAGAAAGATGTTAAAACAAAATGTCCCTTTCAGACTTCATTTTCCCCACACTCTCATATTAGTTGACAGTGATCGATAGATAACCTTTCCACAGCAGGGCTGGGGACTACTGATATCCCTGATGCCTGTCGTTAGGATATTTCTTGTGTCACTGGCTGACAGCGGCAGAGTCTTGGGCAGAAGAACAAACAAGACCATAGTGCTCTAAGCTGCCCTGCAAAAGCCTGATTGTCCTCCACATGCCCCACTGCTTCTGCCCCAGGTGACTATCTGTATGCTTCCACCCCGGGCGTCTCAGTGCAACAGGGAAGTTAGTTATTAATTTGTAGCAGTTCTCAAAGCCTCTTAGAAGCAATAACTAAAATTTCCCAAGTATCCCAGATTTAGGCTTCACTAAGTTTCTCCTTTCCAGTCTCAAGTTGGGGGGTTGCTCTCTGATCTCCAAAGAGATTCAGGGATGTACATGCCTACATCCCACCAGGAAATGAGACTGAGGCATCAGTGTGACCATGGTACTTTTCCACACTTCTAGCCATTCTATTTCAGTGTAAATGCTATTTTTAAATGGTTTAATTAATGGCCACTGGTATGACTTGTGATGGAGGTAGTCTTTTATGCCATATTTCTTTCACACCTCAATGAACTGTTAATTATTCCTTGCCGTTCCTAGAACAGAGTTCACAAAATCATCTGGCAAAGTGTTTCTGAGACAAGGCACATGTCATGGGTTATGGACCATCCCTGGTAATGAACAGTTGAGTGGCTTCTGGGTTTCCCTTGAAAAGATCACATTACATATTCTTGGCTGAAATTTCAGGGAAGCAGAAGATTTCTTCTACGGAGGAAGAAAGTACAGCATGTTTTAGTTGTCTCATTTTAATATACATTTATACAGCTTCACAGGCACAGGAGTGACAGAATGAAGAACCAAAGCAAGTGAGCTGCTTTTTAACATGAAGTACAAAATACCTTAACTGAGTGCTCCTTGAATATATGGCTTTTAGGGCTTTTGAAGGAAACAAGTCTGATCACAGGCAAGGCTGGCTTTTCCAAGTTGTCGTTAAACAAATTAAGATTTCTTCAGGCCTAGTGCTGAGATGAATGGGCAATCATTACACACCACTACCAGACTAGTCAGGCTTCATTCTATTTTATTGTGACTCAGCCCACCTTTTGCATAATGGAAAGTTGTGAGGTAGTCACAGGAGTAGATGAAAGTTTAATGGTGCCATGCTCCACAGTTTAAAGCTTGGCCTATTCTTGGTTTAAATTCTGGAGTTGCAACACATTGGTGAAAATGGTAGCATTAAGTCTCCTAACAATCTAGTTTTCACAGTGTGTTAAAATGCTTACGCAAGTGAAAAGCATATTGATTCTCATGCCCACCTCTTCCACTCTAACTGCTGCCGTTTAAGCCTTTGATGAATTGCAAAACTTTTGCTTTGATTTCCTTAATGGTCTCTGGAAAAGGTGGAGCAGTAATGCAATTTATCACCTATATCTGTGAGGGGAAAGGAACTATGGGCAGTCTGTCATGTTGGAAGATGTTAACTGGTAGGGAAAATAAGTGCTTCAATCTGGATAACAAACTTTTTATACTTAGGCCCATAATTTACTGTTGTATCTGTAAGTAATCTGCCACACTGGTTTATATTCTGATTTGCCTCTAGACTGGTATTTTGCAGCCTGTTCTTTTTAAAGGGCTTCCTTTCTAGGAGAAACCCTTGTCATTTTATGGGACAGGGAAAGGGTGCCAAAATGTTATATACTCACTGATAAAACTGGAAATATTGATAGTAAAAGATGATGTCATTTTTCATCTGCTGGTGAATAACAGCCAACTTTGAGGAATATCTGTATGTCTGTCAGTTTGGTTTTTTCCCTGTTATATGGACTACCATCAGTCACTGGGACACAGGTGGAAAAACACTGCTCTAGTGACACCAAGTTACATATTTTATATAGAAATAGCAATGATGACAAACTAACAGAGCAAAAAATGGATAAAAAGGGGAGATAAATTGCTTTACTGCTGCATTTCTATTCCCTTTCTAGTCGTGATCAAGTATCGGATTGAGGTAGGATGCTGGTTCTTCACCAAAGCCCAGCCTGGGCTGGAAGAAATGGAAGAAATTGCTGAAACTAGGAACTGTGAATTACTATGTTCCAGAGTAAATGCATATTGTTACAATGAATCTCCATCGTCCAACTTCAATTTCATCTGACTTTTGTCTGGGATACTGGGAAAAAGCATTTGCAGTTGGCTTTGTGTGGAAGCTCTTATTTCCTACTATAAGGACTAGGAGCATGATTTATTTATTTTTAATAAAAGATAACCTTTCTGAGAAAATATCAAAACACAGTATATTGCCTGCCGGTATTTTGCAAGCATCTGAAACTTGCTTGTTCCATTTTAATGTAAAGAACACCTGTAAAATTTTGCCACTTTCATATAAAAATGAAAGAGTTAAGATGCTGAATCCAGCACTGTCCAAATCTGTAGCTTCTTTTAATTTCTTTTAGACTTGTGCAGAAATAACTCCGCTATCATGGATTATTTTATTTTCTTTCTTTCCTTGTGACCAGTCTTCAAAGTTAGGCCAGGCTGTATCGGTATTTTCCACAAGGCCTATTTTCTCAGGTTACAGATCATGTTTTTTTCTTAGTAAATAATAAAATTCACAAGGCAGCCGTCCCTGCAAGAGCACAAAGAGCAAATCTTTTGCTCTGCAGCGTGTCTTCATGCAAACCCACTTTAGGAAAGAGTCAAGTAAGTGGAAGGGCTGTGGGTGATAGAACAGACTCTTAGTTTTGTATGCAAGCAGCCAAACGGGCCTGCGGTGTTCTCAGTTCTCCCTTCCACAAACTGCTCATTAACATGGGAAACGGGTACCTTTATGTACCTGTATGAACAGATAAGGTACAGGGCACTAGCAAGGCTCTGACAGTAAAATGTTAATTGCTCGGAGAAACCTGGGTAAAGTAGGTTATGTCTACACAAAGGTGGAGGAGGCGGGAGCCTGGGTAGCACAGCCACTGCACTGGGAGGCTGGTGCTTCCACAGACACTGAAAACGATGGTGTGGCTTGGCTGAGCAGCTGGTGGGGTTGGCTGGATGGGGCTGCCATGATCCTGGACAAGCCCAGTGTGGAAAGGGAAGGAGGTGGGTGGACTGCTCCTTCTTTTCATTTCTCTTCTTCGGGGCCTGTCCCAGCAAAACAGGTGCTGAGGAGGGCTGAAGAAGGAACTGAAGAAGGAACACTTTGCAAAATAAAAGCATGAAAATAATCCCTTTTCAAAGCACTAGGATTGTATGATTTATTGACTATCCATTTTTGAAATTTTAATGAGCTTTTTCCACCAACATTTACACTCTTTGAAAAACAGGAGAGGGAGGGGAAATCAAGAAGGCAGAAACACTCTGTCTGTCTCTTTTAAGAACATAGTTTTCACTACAACCAGCTTCTGTCATGAACTACCCAGCAGATCACAAACATGTCATGCAAAAATCTTTCACATGTATTAATTTAATTCAAATTAAATTTGCAACGGAGGCTTTTAAATTCCAGAGGCCATGGCCTCAACCAGAAAATTTTGTTGTACAAATTCCTTTTCAAGTGCAAATAGAGTACTGTGACCAAAACTACAGTCTTTCTGCACTAAAGAGTCAGTATTCCCCAGGAATTAAATTGAAAGTGAAAAAGCATTTCAGGCAAAAGGAAGAAAATGCATAAATACCTTAATAGGTTTTCTCTTGCCTGTCTTTTTATGAATAGACAATAAAATTATTAAGAAACTCAGAATTTGTCATTTATTATTAAAGTCAGAGAGCAAAGGAATATTATATAGATGGTGTCTTGGAAAAGTCATTGTTGATACTATTCAGTGAATTGATCAAACTAAGGAGTGTACAGTGAGTATACCAAAACCAATCCTTTTTTTGAAATTCATAATCCAAATCATTTCCACAAACTGTGAGGTTTATTAAGAACAGGTTCTAAAACGCAGGGTAGGTTTTACTTTTCCTTAAGTACCTCTTTAAGCCAGATAGAGAAAACAAACGGCCAGTTTCTATAGAGGTTATTCTTGTTTGTCGGGGCCCCGCTGCACACAATCCTGTCTCTGTTTCTGCAAGGAGAATGTCACTGGCCAAGAAGCAACGTTCAGTGAGGTGAACCCTCCTCAATCATCTGTTCAGGCAGCATGAGGCTGTCCTGCTGCAGAGGAAAATCCTGGTATATCTGCCTGATAGAAAATGCAACGCCTTTGTTTGGTCAGGTTGAAGTGTCAAATTGGGGTCATTGTACCTCCCTAAACATTCAATATCAGTTTGTTTCTGTCTTCTTAAAGTATTTTTGCTTCAAAAAGCTCATGTGAAATGAAGGATATGATGGAGGGCCTAAATGATTCATATGGAATGATACAGTTCAGGGCATTTACACTTCATGAAATTCTTAAAAAAATAACTAGTTAGATTGTGGGAATACTTGCAGGGAGGTACTTGTTACTTGGTACTTGCTGGGAGAGGTAGCGAAAGGACAGAACAGTAGGAGAGATGCAGAAAATCATTCCTGTTCTCAAAATCAGACCTCTTTGGGGTGTGTCAAGGTGGATACCCGGAAACTAGTTATTTAAAAAAAAAATGTTCTTTTTCTGAAATTCAAAGCTACAGAATTCTCAGCCCATATACACACATGTGCCTTTTAAGAACTCAGAAATGTCCTGCCTTCTCTGAAATCCATGCCATCAGTCCATCTTCCACCTCTGAAACTAGGATTTTGCTCTCGATGTTATACACATTTTACATGGAGGAGCCATTTTGATGATATGCACTAATTGTTCTCTTTACTGAATGTTTCATGGCAGGGAACCGTAATTTACTTTTATTTTGTTTGTGTTTTTGAACAGCATGCTTACCAATGGTTTGTGTGTGATACGGTTGATTACACTGCTCTTTCATTCAGGGGAAGGGGTGAGTTTGGTTCAGGGCAAAGGGAGGGCTACTAGGTGGTACTGGTAGGGAGAGGGATTTGGCCTGTTTCGGAGGTTAAAAAGTGAGGTTAAAAGAGGAACAGGTTTCATTACTTTAGTGTATACCGTAGTGATGGAGGGCCTGGGTCTCATGTTTTGTGTTGAAGAGGATACCTCAGTGAATTGCAGGCACTCCTAAAAGTGGAGAGACCGCTTATTTTATATGGAAAGACTGAGCTGTTCCACAACAGATAGGTGAAGGTGGGTCTGGATACCTTTTGTGCAGACTATGTCATTTGGCAAAAGGCCTTGTGACAGACACAATCACCATGAACATCATTTTAACCTTTCTGGCTCAAAAAGAGGTCTTTTAACTTTTCTTGCTCACATCAGTTGATCTGACCTCATTTCATTTTCTTTATCCTTTCTCCTAGGAAAAAGATAGTGGCTTTTTATCTGACATGGAACCTTTTGTCTGTAACTTTTCCCCTGAAGGAATTAGTAATGGCTCTATGTTGCTCTTCACGCAGCTAGGATTTTGCATGCACATGCCATTTGTGACTGCCTTATAGGAATGTGATATGACAACAACTAAATTTTAATCTGATACTAGCCTATACTAATACAATAGCTTCTTTTTTCCCCCTAATTATGATATTCCATAAAAGACTTTTCTAGAAAAGAAAAGCTTTTAAACACTCCATAAAATCCAAGGCTCTACTTCTCTAGCTCCACAAACTCAGCTGTCTGCCTTTGAGAAAATTCAGCCTTGCTCTTTTTATCTGTCTGTGGTCACACACAAGCAGTCTGACCTGGTCAAGATGACCAATTGTACAGTATAATGAAAAAATCTAATGCAGTAGTGGCCATAGCCCATGAACAGCCCTGAAGTTTACAAGCCTTTTACATAACTTAATTCAGCAGAAGTTACTAAAAGTCAGAGTCTGGGAGAAGGTGAGGAAATGGAATAATGAAATTATTGAAATATCCTGTTGACTGCAGATTGTTTCTTCACCTTCACTCATGAGATCACTCAGTAGATTAGATAAAGGTGAAAAATTCATCTTAGGAATTTAGATTCATGATGATATTAAACCATGAGATACCTACTAGTGCATAGCTTATTGCTCAATGATTTGGCTAACGTGGAGGCAATCTGTATTCCTAGCCACATTTAAAAGAGCAATTTATCTGTTTAGTTTCTGGGTTTACCGCAGTTGCTCTAGCCGAAGGTATTTTCCAATCTCATTATACCTCCTGTAGCAGGATTACTTTTGAAATAGTAGTAATATTCTACTTAACTTTAAAATTGTTAAGCAACATGTCTCCTAACAGGCAATATCTGGCTGCTTTCCTGAAACCCAGAAGCGAAAAAGAATGTGTCTAGGGGCACGAGTCCAGAGCAGGATCCAGTTCTGTAAAAGCCTGCACAGACCTTGGACTCCAGCAGCGCTCCCTGGGGCAGGTTGTTTTCTTGTGTTAAAACAACACCCCAGCTGAGTTCTTCAACAGCTTTTCTGTCTTCCGGGTGAGTTTAGTCACTGTCAGAATATAATGGCAAGGTCTTTTTGGACATCTGGGAACATGGAGTTCATGTTTGTTCAAGAGGTACTGACAAAACATTTCTACGCAAAAAGCTCATTTGTACAAGGACTTAAAAACAGCCTTGTAGTGAACCTGGGTACAGAGTCCAATTGTCTGTCTGGAAAAACACACCTAAGGACTATCATAAAGTCAAGTTTTTGTACAAAACAACAAGCCATTAAAACTTTAGTTAAAGGTTTTCCTACTGATTGAGACTTGTACCTGATATGAGAGGGGAAATGTGTGAGAAAGGGAACTAGAGAGTGGTCCAGATTATTGCAATCGGTGTCTTCAGAATTTCAGTACTAGAGGATGTAGTTCTCTTCTCCCAGGCCAGGATAAGTAACAGGGTAAGAGGAAATGGCCTCAGGTTACAATGGGGAAGTCTTAGATTGGATATTAGGACAAATTTATTCACTGAAAGGGTGGGAAAGCATCAGAACAGGCTGCCCAGGGAGGTGGTGGAATCACAATCCCTGGAGGTGTTCAAAAACCATGTAGATGTGGCACTTAGGGGCATGATTTAGTGATGGACTTGGCATTCCTGAATTAATGCTTGGACTTCATGATCTTAAAAGTCTTTTCTAACTAAATGATTCCATGATTCTGATTTTATGATTCAATTCAAGTAAATGTTTTTAATATATGGTGATGGATATTCTCCATTTTGATCCCTGCATGGTTTCGTGCAAAGGAGTTTCTGCAGTTTAATTAGGCACTTTGGGGAGTATGTCCATGGGGGAAATATTTTTATTTGTTTTAAACTGTGTCCTGTTGATTTCAGTTATTGTCCTCTGAGAAATACTTCATAATCATTTGCTTTTCACCTTCTCCATGTTATTCATAGAGACATGCATACAGCTATTACAGCCTCCTCCTCCATATACAGTCCTCTCTCTTTTAAACAGAAGAAGGTTTTTCTTCTTTGTTTGGTTTGGTTTTGTTTGGTTTGGTTTGGTTTGGTCTCTGTTTTCTTGTGTTTTGTTTTGGTTTGGGTTTGGGGTTTTTTTTGTTTGTTTTGGTTTGGTTTGGTTTTTTGTTTGTTTTGGTTTGGTTTTGTTTTCTTTTGTTTTCTTTTGTTTTCTTTTGTTTTCTTTTGCCTGCTAGCACATCCCACTGCTTTAGGGAAACCTTTCACTGTAGTAAATCCACAGAATGACATCTTGCCCAGGGAATGAGCATTATTCATCCCTTATGAAATGGGAATACCACTTATACTGTACCTGGATATAGCTAAGAGGATGTAAATTGCACATGGCTTTGAAGGTGTGGGGTGCCACTGGAGGCACACAGTGAGATAATTTCTACCTTTTTCCATCAACCCCTTTTTCCCTACTGTTTTATTTTGATTTTGACCCCTGCTGACTATCAAGCTGATGTTTTCATAGAGCTGACCACAGTGATTCCCCCCTCTCCCTCCCTCATTTAGAGTTCATAATTATGCAAGTGAAATTCTTTTTCTCAGGTACATCACATTTATCGACATAGAATTTTACTAACCATTTTATTGCTCACCAATGTAGTCTTACTTTAATTCTTTACAACCAGCTTTCATTTTTATTATCCTGCCTAATTTTATAACACCAGCAAACATTTATCAATTCACTAGCTGCCCATGCTTTCAGATCTCTCAGGATGATATTGCAAAGCACTGATCTTACTGCATATCACTGTAGCACCCCACCCGTGAACTTGACCGCTGTAAGGCTGGCCACTAGTCTTACCCTTCTTTCTCTACGTTCTAACTAGTTATTAATCAATGTCAAATTAGCTTCTTAAGAACCTTTGATGAGGAACCTTGCCAAAAGCTCTTTAAAAACACAAGAAGGTATCCTGACAAGATTATACCTATCTCACAGTCACTGGTTCCTCTGTTTGATAGGTCTGTGTGGCATGAGGCCCCTTCACAAAGCCATATGGGTTCTTCTGCCATAGAGAACAATTTTTCCATGCTTTCTTTAATTCTCTTTTATTGAAGAGCCTCCTGCTTTGCCCTGGACAGACATCAGATACACTGTACAAGTAATAATAAGTATAGCAGTAGCAGCATTTTTCAGCTATGGATTTTAAAGCATTTCTCAAGTCAGCCAGCACTCAATACACATGAGGAAAGTTGCAAGGTTGTGCAGAGAGTAACTGGTGGAGGTGGACATGGAAGCACTTGTTGTATTGTGGCTGAAGACGGACCTTCCCAGCCCTTCAGAGCTACTACTGGGGGGTTTGGTAGCAGTCCTGGTGAAAATATGAAAGTTGGCTGCTCTGGTACCAGCTCTGGGAGCAGCGCCTACTGCCCTTTTGCTTCTCTTTTAGATATTCACAGAGTCACAGAACAGCTGAGGTGAGAAGTGACCTCTGAAGGCCATCTGGTCCAACCACCCACACTCAAGCAGGGCCACCTAGAGCTGCTTGCGCAGGACTGTCCTGGCAGCTTTTGGGTATCTCCAAGGATGGAGTCTCTACAGCACTCACTACCTTTTCTTTCTTGCCAGTCACATGTCTCCCTGGTAAACAATATGCAACATAGTTTCCTCTCATAAAGTTCAATTTTTTGTGTCCGGGCATGAAATTAATGGGTGACTTGCTGTTAGTTCCTGTTGTTTCCACTAACTTCAAAAAAACAAGCTTAACTGCTTTATACTTTTTTCCTGAATGTCTCTTTCCACTACCAGGTGTCCTGACATTTCACTCATTTATCATCATAACTAATAGATGAGTGATACAGTGATACATGAAGGTGACATGAAAGTTTTATATGAATAAGTTTAGGACAGCATGCTACCAAAAGTAGAAAGCTGAGAACAAACCTTGCCAAATGAATGCCTGTAAATCCCCTACTATCATGGTATGATATATTCAGGATATGTTGAAGTTCACATAAAAACTGGAAATACTGTGCAATTTTAGAATATTCTACTGATGTTTCTCATATTTCATTTGTTATCTGACTTACTATGAGTTCAAATGTACACAGTCCAGGAAAGAGAGAATAAATAGTTTTTAGAATGATCTTCTACAAAACAACAGAAATTGATTTTCCATAGACTTCAGTGATTTGCGACCTGGAAAACCTAGAAGCAGTATATTGCATCTATCGTTAGAAATACAGGAACCTTCCTTTATTTCTCCTACTGCTATGCCAACCAGAAGAATACATGTTCCAAAATTTTGAGATTTTTGAAATTTTGAAATTTTTGGCAATTAAGAGAGTACAGAATACTTCCTGCCCTAAAATCAAGACTGATTTTTTTAAGGCTACTGCAGGTCTTTCCTATAAAAGGTACCTGTACCTTGTTTAGCTGTCTTTTCTGACTTCACATATTTTAAACTGAAATTGTCACCTTTTTATTTTCCAGTTTTGTTACAGTTTTTAATCTGTGATATTAGTACAAGGAAAGAGGAACAGCTTTCATGATGCTTTGTTTTGATTTTCAGAAAAATGGAAAGAAAATATCCAGAATCTTTTATGAAAAAGAGGGAAAACAATATCTGTCTACATAAATACATGCCTATATACATAAACAAATGCTTCAGACTTACTGTAATTAAAAACTAACACAAGTCATTTGTGTTTTGTTTCCTTCTCAGGTATGGAGTTGGAAAGTTTCTACCAAACCATTCTGAGGACAGCTCTTTTCAGGGGTGGCTATTAAGGAGCTCTCAGGGGGTTCAGCAGGCCCCCCAGCAAAGGCTGCTGCCCCCCTAGTCAAGCTGGCTTGGGCAGGCAGGGCAAAGATGAGATGGAAGCATAGAGAATCAAGGGACACATCCAGGAAGGGAAGTCCTCTGAGCTCAAACCTGCCATGTACCTGTGAGATCAGTTTCTCACCCTCCAGACCTCAACCTACCCTGGAAAATTGTTTGCAATGGAGTCTTGACCAAGGAGCCTTCCTGTGCTATATTTAAGAAGTTTCTGCAATGTTTTTTTTTGGCTTGAGCATTAAAGTGGTTGGCTCAGATGCATAACTTCAGTAATATAGCACGTACCTATCTACTTTCCTAGTTCTGCATGTCCTCACCTCTGCAGCAACCTTAACCCATTGCTTGTCAAAGGCACCATCATGGTTATGCTTCTGCTTCAGAAACTAAGGTGAGTCGATTCTTGGTGTGAACTTCAGAGATCTGGGTTTCCAACACAGGAGCTCTTTTACATCATAAACCAAGAAAAAAGGAGGTGGCTGACAGAAAATCTAGTTGACAAACCTAAGAGAAATGAAAGGAAAAAGAATGAAATCTACCCATGACTAGGGGTACACAAAATCCCAGGTTTCATTAGGGAAGTTTACTATAGAACAGATTTAGAACCCACGAAAGGCAATGGAAAGACTCCCTCAGACTTCTGTGGGCTTTTGGCCAGGTTTTAAATGCTTAAACTCTTGGTATCCTGTCAGTTCCCATGTCACATCAAAATGTACTGAAAAATCTATGAGTGGAAAATACTTCAAAGGAAGTATGTGCAGAACCCCATAGGAAAAAAGTGTGTTATAAATGTGAATGCCTAATTCGATTTACTCCTTCCTTTGATATTAGAAATATACTGTAGCTGAAAAATGCCGTTAGCATACTCAAATATGGAAAAAACACCATTAGTGGTCTTCTTGTCCTTGGGTATCTAGTATATATCACATCAAGGATATCTGCTAGTCATACAGGCAAAGGTTCACTATCCTCGTTGCTCATAAGATGGACAATAAAAATCTGTTATGCTGGTTTGCTTTTCTTTCTCCTAAAGAAAGTGGGCTTAATCCAGGTCAAGAATCCACTAGAATGGAAGGAAAAGGTGTAATACAGAGATAAATTTCAGAGCTCATCTTCCTCTACCTTAGGGATTTTATTAAACCACTTAAATATGGAAGATCTCCTAGTTCATTTGCATTGTTTGGGCGTGTTCTCATGGCTTTTAAGAAAGGCTGTGACATTCCTCGCTAGCTGTGCATAGGGAGGCATGAGGCACACAGCAGGTTACATGTGAAACAGATTGTGTGGAAATGGAAAGTATGATGGAAGAGATTCCTACCATCACATAAGCAAAAAAAAAACCCCACCCCCCAAAAAAAACCAAACAGAAAGTCAGTAAAACAATGCATTACATTGAATAGATATCTGCCTTCCACTTTCTTACAAACAAATACTAAAGGAATGGGAGAATTTTGTTTGCAAACAGTGTGTTCTCTACCACAGGAAAACACTTCTGAATGCAGGTATCACAGAAAGCTATTGGAGAGAGCACGTCTCTTCTTTGGAAAGGCTATCCTGTAAGAAGAGATTAAAGGTATGTGTACATTTAGGCCAGCAACATGAAGGATGGGACAGAGTATGCATGTTGTTCATGGATCCGTGAGGGAGGGAAAAGAATTACTTAAAATCACACTGGCAGAGGGATGGACAAATTCCATGTAAGAATTAGGTGTCTGCAGCTCTCCTGCTTTGGAACAGCCTTGCAATGGTACTGCTAAAACCTGACTGGGTTTCATGTGCCATTCGATGAAGTTAAGGGGAAGCTATTTGGTGGGACTGATGGGCATGGATGTTCTCCTCTATGCCAGCGTTCAAAACATAGAATTCATACAGGCTTGCAAAACTACCTGGGCTTCACAGAATGATGTTGTTTCCCTCATCGCTCTTCTGAAATGTTGTCCCTCAAATCCATGTTGTGTCAAAGACTGCTACCTGTGAACATTGCTGATTTCAATTATTTTTTTACTAATTTCAATATTTATCATTTTATGTGCTCAGAGATAGTCATTATTGCAAAATACAATAGACATTGGATGTCTATGATGCAGGGTAATACATCCATCTTATATGAAAGCACATTTATCTAGAGAGAACTGTTACATGTGGTGCTAAATAGAAGTAATTTTGAAAATAATTAAATTTACGAGTATTTCCCAAAGACAACTATATCCTCCAGTAATTCAAAACTGTCAGTTACCTTTTAAGTGCTGCTACAATACAAAGTAGCATTAGTGATTCATTACTATAATTCATGATTTCCTTAAAAAACATAATATCTTAGTCTTATTAAAGTTCTTGACTATTTTGGAGGGAAAAATACCAATTCTGTTAGTAAGAAATATATTCCATTTCAAAGTTTCACAAGCTGCCAAAAATCTTTCTTCGCTTCACTAAATAAAAATAATTATTTAAATTTCATGGCAGAGCTATGCAAGACAAAACATTTTAGGAGTAGATGATGCTGTTCGGAGGGACAATGTATGGTCTACACAGCTAGCAGCTGATCAAAGCCTCTGCAACATCATCTCTAAGACACCAGAGGTTCTCTTGAAGAGAGCTGGTTTATGTGCATAATGTGAGTAAATCATTGAGGCTTTCAATTAAAATCTTTGAGAAACTCCATAAAAAAGCCGGGGGGGTGGGGGAAGCAGTGATAAGGCAAATATAAGCACAATGACCTCTCTCCATGAGAAGATCCTTGTTCTTGTGAATAGCCAAATGCTGTTGCAATACAAAGAACTATAACAATCAACATGAAATACAACAATCTGAGCAACTTAAAATGTGTGTAAATGGGAAAGGAGATCAAGGCTGGCTGAACAGCAGCCTACCTTCAAGCCCACAGGTCTCAGAAGGCTCAGCAAGACCAACATTTTCAGACAAATGAATCATGCCAAGATTCTGAGAACTTTGTAATGAGGTCGGTGACTCCTGCTGCACCACAGACTTCCTGTATGTGGAAGGCACAAAGGAATGCTTTGTTTCTGAAATGAGCCTGGGCAGAGGGCAGCAGATAGAAACAGACACATGCATATCTATCTATCTATCTATCTATCTATCTATCTATCTATCTATCTATCTATCTCCGTTTGCATTCCTAATCTATATGTAGATATATAGCCTGCAATAGCCTGGGCAACCTGACTCTACAGTGGGAGAAATCAAACGCTTGTTTTCAGAATTGCTTGCTCCTTGGAAATAGGAACATGTGAAATGGGTTAGTTATCATTAGCAAGGTTTCTGAACCATCCTGCAAAAGTAAAACTAAATTGTTTAGAGTAATGGCTTGTGCATAGCCTTTGACAAGATAAGTATGTTTTGTGAACCCATTGCTGATGCCTGGTTGCACCCCAAATTGCTCACCTCCACAGAGTGCTCCTGTCATGGTAAGTATCACGTGGAGAAGTTGAATGTCTCATTCTGTTACAAAATCTTCTCTTCCTCCTTTCCGCAGAGAATATATGAGGCCTTTTGGGTTTCTATCAACAGCTCATTGGTGCCACGGGAGACTAATAATCTCTCTTAAGTAGTTTGAAGCAGAAAAGAATTTTCCCTCCTTTGATAGAGCCTGTAGCCTTAATTTTCAAAGCTGCTGCTGTGACTGTTTTTTCAAAGTAGGCAAACTAGTTAGAATTACAATTTATTTTTTTTCCTGGTCAGACTGGAAAAAAGCAAGAAATTCAAAACATCTTTTAAGAAAGCTTTTCTTTTCTGAGTATACCCAGTGCAGTTGTTAAGATTTGCAAGATTTGGCTGAACAAAGCAAGTCTTTATTCATCCTCAGATTTATCAGATGGAGTGTTTGTGTATGAGAAATGCTCTAACCTGCCCCTCTAATGGCCACAGAGGTGTAAAATGGCTTATACACTCTGTGGCTTCACAATATTTGTACTTTAAAGAAGTCAAGAAAAGGCTCCATGTAAATAATTTATGGGAGGATAATTAAAACTGCAGTTCTTCCCTTCTATGAAAATACTCTCAGATAACAATTTTTAAACAAAAGTTCTGAGTAAATAGGCATAGCACTGAATGAAATGGTGGGTACACATTGCAAACCAAATGGAATGGGAACAGTTCTGCAAACCAAGCACCTAACCCTGAAATCCCTTTCAATTTTCCTGAATAGGAAGTAGAGCATTCAGTGGGGAGTGCAGTCATCTTAAAAGTAGGATTTAATGCATAACTTTCAAGCAATCGCTTTTTTGAAACTGTATCTTGAATATTCAAAGACATTTCTCTTTGCAGAGCAGCTTTTAAAAGGATTGGTATGCCAGACACACGTCATGTTGTCCTTATCTTTATTTAAACAAATTCCCAGACTTGATGCTCTGAAGTATCAAACTAAAATCTTCTGAGCTTAGCTGTGCCACAAAGAGAGCTGTTTGTACATACTAATAGCATCAATTGTAGCAAGCACAACAGAAAACATAGTCTGCTAGTAAATATATTCAACTATAAAATACAAATTTTTGGCAAAGGGTTTCTACATATAGGAATGTTTTGTCCAGAAGAGCTGAGTTTAATTAACACTAACTAAAGAAATAAAACTGGTAAAGAGTATCAATTTAATAGTATGCTCATGTCTAGGGAAAAAAAGATAGAACCATTTTAGTCAGCAATATGGTCACTACTTAATAAGCTATACATTGACATAATGAGGAGCCATAGAATGACTTCTGGACCATTTGGCAATGTCTTGAAATTCCAATGAGCCAAACAGGGAATTATTTAGGGTTTAGCTCTAGGCTCCTTTGGTTAAAAGCATAAGGATAAAATATTGACTGTATACCTATCAACACTGTAAGTAGGAGATTGGAGAGCTTAAACTCGAATCTTAGCTAAAAATTTCTCTAACATTTCAATGTAAACTCACAATAATTAATTTTCAAATTGCATTTTATGTTTTAAAGGTGATAAAAAGCATGTTCCCTTCCAAGACTTCTTTTGACTATCTTACCATCAATAGAAAATAGCAACTGATACAGGATAGCTTGAATTCGAGATTTTGTGTTCCATAGTTACCAAAACACCGCAATTTTGGTCCACAGCCTGATATTAATGGAAAAAACTCCCATTGGTTTCAGTGGATTTTGGAACTACCTTAAAGTAACTTTTGTCCCTCTTCTTGTTAAAACCAAATCAGAGCGATGCTTGTAATTGCCTATCAGTGGCGGTGGTTGGATCACGTATTCCTACATGTGGAGCAATACTGAATCACACAGCTGTAGAGTTCAAGCCCACATCTACTTTCTAGAGAGAAGGGAAAAGAGAAGAATAAAAGGAAAGGCAAGGCAAAGGGAGTTGACTGAATGTACAGTTAAACACTTGCTTCAAGCCAGTGTTTGTAGATATCAGGTCTGCAGATCAGTGATATACTGTCACCTTAATAAACACAGTTTAAATGTATATTAACACCATAAAATGTATTTAATTGGTTCTCTGTATCTGGTAGTCTACTAGAAAGCTTGAGTGTTACTGTCATTTACTGGTCCTGTAGCTGCAGAGACAGTGAACTAAATACATGAAGATATGTTTGAAGTTTACCAACTTGTGCTTAACAGGTATTTTACCTATATGTTTCTTTACTGCTTCTCTGGATAAAAATGATGAAACCAATCTGGAAAATGCACTTTATAACATATAAATTCATCAGGACCAGGCTTGTCAGGTAGTTCTGGGCACTTAAAAAAAATGTATAGTGAAAGTAAAGCGACCCAGGGCTACCTAGGTGTTATTAAAAATGGTATTATGGATCATTAAACCATAATGGCATATGAAAATCTTTGATGATGGAAATGAATCCACCAAAAAGAAAACCATTAAATTTTTGTAGCTTTGCAGTGTCCTTTAGTGTTTTATCACCAAGGCCTGTTTTGTCCTCTTTTTACCTCCAATTGTCAAGATGAGATAAAAAATTAATCTTCCTCTTCTGTATCCTGAAAAAAAGCTGCACCCCCTTGTCTGACACAATACAATTCATTTTATGGCTCATAGTTGTTGGATAAGGAGTAAATTATTACCATATTTCAGCAGATATCAGTGGTTATTACGCGTGAATATTCTCCTGGAAATGCTGGATGAGCTGTTTAATGCTTTCTAGGAACAAGACAATTACACAAGACACACAACAATGAAATTGTTCTGTTTCAGATTCAAATGTTAATGTTTAGTGGTTTGCTAAATTTCAACCAAAAAAATAGTGGCCTATCTGTGCTATGTGATGTATAAATAACTGGCAAGTAACAGCCTCTGATTGAAAGAGTTCGGTAGGGTAAAAAAAAAGGAACTTCTTTTTGCACCTTCTAGTACAGAAAAAATGAAGTTACTATATGGGGTGACCAAACCTGCATAAGAAGTGTGTTACAAAGTTAAAGGTGGCGTTCGAGTCTTGGCCCACGATTTTAACCATGAGACTGTCCTTGTTCTTTGAATTGAGAAACTAAATGATGCAAGAGCAAAGAAGACTCTTTAAAATGGTTGTGGGGTTTGGGGGTTTTTTTGTTTGTTTGTTTGGGGTTTTAATTTGACATGGAAGTCTTCATCATCATCAAACTTGGCAAAACCGAATACTTTGACATCAATAAATTAGAAGAAATAAAATAGAAGAAAATTCAATAACAAAGTTAAAATCTAGAAGCATATTCAAAAGCCATTCCTTAGACTGCTTCAGGTGTACTTGTTTGTCTACAGTTTGTGTTTTCAAGTTACTACGTAAAAGTAGAAGGCTGGAGGGAAAAAAGCAGCTTGTTTTTCATACAAACCAATAAAACCTTCCCAAAGATTTGATTCACGCATCACCTCAGGAACACCTTAATGTGGTTAGCATGTGAGAAATAGAACATGCAGTCTTGTGTCCACAGAGGCCAGTGGATGCTTTCCCCATTGGCTTGAAAGGCAGCAGCACTGAGCAGTAGATTATTGCAGAAGACGAAGGAAAGCAAGATGCTGCTTTACTAAAGCAAAATATTTGTTTTGTGCCAATGCCAAAGCCAACACCAGTGCCAATGCTGCTACTATATTGTTCTAAGCTTAATTATATCCCCTATAGCCTGATTCAAATTTAGCTTAAAAAATAAATAGCACATAAGCAATTTCTTCCAACACAGCAGAGTCAACATATTCATCACTGCTTCTTTGAATATTGACTACTTGAAACTACTTTTATATTCTCTGCTATGGCCATGTTTCCCCAACAAAACCCACCAAAACAACAATAACAAAACCCAGAGTCCACCTTTCTTTGCATCACATTCTTCCTGATAATGATTGATATTCCTTGGGACTCTCTAGTTCTGTACTGCCTAGCATGCAGCACGAGTCAAAGATCTTCAACATTAGAGCTGACTATAGATCAGTGGATTTATAGAAGCAAAACCTGCAGCAATCTATCAAAAAAAAATCCTTTTCTGAGGTCCTAGGCACTAAAGCCATGACATTTTAGTGCAGTGTTCTGAGTCAGAGTTAGCTGTCATGTCACAAACAAGAAAAACTAATAACTTGTCAGAGAAAGTCTATGGTGTATCTGCATACTCCTCTTTGTAGACCAGGTAAGAGCTGCAAAAAGAGGCACACCTTGGCCCATGGAGTTTATATTCTAAACTAAGCTTCACACAAAATATTATTTTACTTCTGGGGAGACAAGGCACACATATAGTAATGCTTCTGTGCTACAACATTGCTGTTGCGGTCAGTTTGACACAAGCTGTCATATGCACCTCAGGTTAGCTGCTGTCCCCATGCACTGTTGTTCTAAGCTGACAAACTCAATATTCTCTCCTCCTGAATAAATAGCATCCCTTCAAATATCACAGACCTTCAGCTGTACACAAGTATCCTGTGCCCTAGGAATTTTCTTATCAATTCAGAAAAGTGCCACCTAACCTGTCTCCCACTCATGTGGACTTTTAAGACTGCCTCCCCTGTTACTCACAGAAGCTGGAGCACCAGAGACAGGCCAGCAGCCTTTTTGTCTCTATCTCAGCCCAGAGAGGATGTCTCCTCTGTAAGGACAGAGCATGTGGAAGGAAAAAATTCCAGAGATGGTTTTATGAGGATCTTTTTCTGTCTGACAAATTAGGTTTAGTTTGTGACTTGACTTGGGAAACCCTGTGCGCTTCTGGTTATCCAGGTCACTGTGCATATTGCAGCTCTGTACAGGCAACTGAGAGGAGAGAGGCTCAGGAATATGCCCCTCTTTCTGCCTCTCTGCACCCAGATCTGCTTCTTTGCAACTACATTTTTGCAGAAATCAAACCTGGACAGGCCTAGGAGCTGGGGAGTGCTCCAATTTTATATATAATGTTAGTGATCAAGAGAGATGAACCCCACAGTGTGACTCTGCATATTACCATTAGTATTCTAATACTATAGGTGTTGTTTACCTGGACTTCAGTAAAGCCTTTGACACTGTTTCCCACAGCATTGTCCTGGAGAAACTGCCTGCTCGTGGCTTGGATAATCGTACTCTTTGCTGGATAAAAAATTGGCTGAATGACTGAGCCCAGTGGGTGGTGGTGAACGGAGTTACATCTGGTTGGCAGCTGGTCACTTGTGGTGTTGCCCAGGGCTCAGTACTGGGGCCAGTTCTGTTTGATACCTTTATCAATGATCTGGGTGAGGGGATCGAGCGCACCCTCAGCCAGTTTGCAGATGACACCAAGTTGGGTGGGAGTGTTGATCTGCTGGAGGGCAGGCAGGCTTTGCAGAGGGGTCTGGGCAGGCTGGACCGATGGGCCAAGGCCAGTTGTATGAGGTTCAACATGGCTCAGTGCCGGATCCTGCACTTGGGTCACAACAACCCCACACAATGCTACAGCCTTGGGGAAGAGTGGCTGGAAAGCTGCCTGGTGAAAAAGGACCTGGGGGTGCTCGTCAACAGCCAGCTGAACATGAGCCAGCCATGTGCCTGGGTGGCCAGGAAGGTCAGCAGCACCCTGGCTTGTACCAGAGACAGTGTGGCCAGCAGGACTAGGGAAGGGATCGTCCCCCTGTACGTGGCAC
>JAVJGJ010000014.1:89718064-89757243 GCA_035590215.1 Microhierax caerulescens | reverse complement strand
TGGTGGGGTGGGGTGAGAGGCAGAAAAGCCCTTGATGCTGTGCAAGCCCTGCTCAGCAGGAACTGAAACAGCCCTGAATTATCAACACTGTTTCCAGCACAAATCTAAACCAGCCCCATACTAGCTACTATGAAGAAAATGAACTCTACCCCAGCCAAAACCAGCACGCCAACATTCCTCAGCCTTGCTTTGATGATTTAAAAGAAACAGACATATCATGGCAGATTTTCTTAGCAGATACTGTATATCTCCTAAGCATGCTTGTATACTACCTATGCTTCCAGGCTGTGTCTACAGAATATGCTTTCCCATCTGGCATAAGGGTGTTAGCTTGAATTCTAGATATTCCCATGGTGTTAGCTCAGGTGGTTCCACATGACATGGAATTCTGCAAATTGACATTACCCTAATTTCCTGTCCTTAACTACTCCAGAGCACTGTCAGGCAGCAGGGACTGGGCCAAGGGCAGGCTCAGACAGTTCATAAGAAAAATACACTCCTGGGACCCATGGTTCCCCAGCCCCATCTGTGCCACCAACACAAAATTCCAAATTATGAATGTAAAGTATATGAAAAAGAAAAGGTATCTGGGTGTTTATGAAACTACCAATTAAAAGATTTCCTTCTCTTAATTAGAAAATAAATAAATATTTGAAGTGAACAGATGCGAACAAGTACCCTCAAACTGATTCACTTTGGCTAATCAGTTCCACACAGAAAATAAATTCATGCAAATCTAAGTTTTCATATGAACACAGCTCTTCAGTGACATGCTCATAAGGTCATTTTTTTCAGATCAATAAATCAGGCAGTTCTAGTAACAGCATACTTGCTAACATTAACCTCTTTAATCAAGAGTTCCTTTCCTCCATGAAGGAAAGCTATCCTCCACATAATTGCTATTTTCTGATTAAGAATATGCTGAAGATGTTGAATACAGGATCCAGAAGGATTTCATGAAGGGCTGGTGTTTATTCTGCCCAGTGGAGCATGATGGAATGTTTCCTGTATACCCTGAAATACTGTGCTTTTGTCTAGTAAGTCTGTGCCAGCAAAGCACAAACAATGTAATTTCTAGCACCTGAACACTCAGGAAAAACTCTTCATTTTCAGTGCTGCTACAGAATGAGTTGTAAAAGCAGCCCTTGGAGAGAGAGAGTTTATAATTGTACTGCATGGTTTTGAGTTCAACTCCTAATTCAGTATGCAAACAAACCTGATTAAAGAGCATATCCAAAGAGGAAAAAGCATAACTTTCTTTTAATTTTCATTGCCTTGACATTTGTAGCTCAAACACTTCCCATAGTGTGTCACGAAAAATTATAACTGTGTGTACAGCCCTCAAAGCAAAATATTTGCTTTCATTTAGCCCTGATCCCAATTACCTGGTCTGTATCACCAGATGATTGGTAGGTATTTGGTGCATGTTCAGTCATTCACTCCTCTGGGGCTTTTGAGAAGGTGAGAAAGTATCTTTTTAAAAACCTTTTTGAAAAGCTAATGTCTTATACTTGTCTTACACTTGTCTTACACTTGTTTCACTGTTCAGTCATTATGAAACTCAAAAGGAAAATTCAGAAAGCTCCTGTGATACAGTGGATTAATAACTGCAGAACTCCTTGACCAGGAGGGAAAAAAAGGGGAGAAATCTAATGGACTACTACTCATGTGTATGCAAAAGTTAAAAACCAGAAAACTGCAATATAAACCTTGTAACAGGACACTTATCAAAACTGCCTAAAAAAAAAATAAAAATAAAAATAGGCAACATTGTCTCTAAGTGTTAAAATCTGATTTACAGGTGAACCAGGGTGATGGCAATTCTTGTTAAAAAGGGTTTGAGGCATTCTTAATTATATTACTGTAATAACTGGAGGGTACAGTAAGAGTTTAGTCTTCCATTGCTCTGAACACCACTAAGAACCAAGCAAGCAAAACCCAATCTGTGCTCCAGAGAGCATGTGTGTGCTTTTTGGGCTGTAAACATAGGTGGAATGGCTGAAAAGATAGAATGGAAAAGGGGAAAATGAAAAGGGGAAAAGTGGGGGCTAAATACATAAAAACAGACATATGGCTAAAATAGATTGCATTTATAGTTTCAGCTCACCTCACGCTGAAATCTTTAGTTTTTCATTTCCTGGTTTATGAAGGAAAAGGAAATAATGAGAATCCAATGAATAATGCATATTCATATGTCAGCCTGAGCGTACAGACTAGCACTTTTGCTCATTTGTAATTTAATAATATTCTGTGCAATGAACAATGTAATTCTCTTAGTCAGAAGTCTGGCTCTGAGTCACTATGAGTGATGCAAGCTCACAGGTCAGCTTTCTCTTCAGTTTTTAGGAAAGTCCTGTTCCCAGACATTAGATGCTCTAGTACTTGGCAATTAAGGACATTGCTGAGCTTTCACAGAAGTTATTTCCTGATTATTTCTTGGCTTTTGTTGGCAGATTTGTTCATGCAGAAGACTTTTTAATGGAAGGCTACAATGAACTGTCCATTTAAGAAAGATTAAAATAAACAAATGGAAAATGTGCAGGTAAACAGCAGTATTAATAGGGAGCAAGCCTGTTATACAAATAAGTTTTAATTAAAAAGTTTCCATTTCTTTCAAAATTGATTAACGCTTCAGAACCATTTTTAATATTTAATTTTCTAATTTTTGTCTCAGTGAAATAACTGGACTATAAATGGATTTTTTTTATTATTTACTTTTATTTTCTCTTTCTGCAGTGTGAGACAAAGTAAGAAAAATCTAGTGTAAGAGAACTTAATCACAATTTAAAATGAAAGCATGAAACACTTTTTTCAAGTTCTAATGCTGAAGATACTCAATATAAAAAAAACTCAAAAAACCCAACACACACTCTTCCAGCAAAACATATTGTCAAAACTGATTTTTCCAACAAACCCTTCATCTTGGCAAAATCAATGAGCTCTAATCAATCTCCACAATCCAGGACATGAAGCGCCAGGCTCTCCTGATTAAACAGTGGTGTTGGGAAGTGGCAATACCCTATGTAAATACATATAGTCGAAGTAGGATCAGGCAAGGAAGTGGGGGGGACACAGGACCTTGGGATGATTGTCCACTGGCTGGCTTCTAACATGAATTCCTGTGTTCAGTTCCTGAGACCTCTAACATAGAAAAATGTGTGGGGATCATAAAAGATATCAGCTGGAGAGCATGTCCCGAAGTACTTTGTGCCTCCTGTTGATCCCATACCGAATACAGATTAGCTAGACTTAAGGTCTGGCACCTTGATTTTCAGAGAACACCCAGGATAAGATCTTCAGGTAGCAGAAGTCATCACAGCTCTGCTAATTTGCTTTGATTCATGCCTGCCAAGGATCAGGCTCTTAAATTTTAGGAAAGGTAGTCTAAGAATGCAATACCAAGAACTTGCATTGACAGGCTTTTAAATGACAATACTCAAAGCAAGAGCATATGTGCTTACAACAAAATAGTCATTTTCAAGGTCTTGGTGCTAACAGAGCAAACTGCTATTGCAAATGCACAGGCCTTTCATAATGCATCACAGAATTCATGGGGGAGTGCCATACCTGAGACTTTTGTAATGTATCACACAATTCATGGGGGAACATCATTCGTGAGCTACTGCACCTCAGCCTGATGTAATTTACTCAATCCACAGAAGATTGTTCTCTGGAACTCAAGATTCCATTTCTAGATGGATGCCCTCTCTTTTTATCCATGACAATACTACTATGATTTCTAAGTTTCAAAAAAAAATGCATACTGTAATACAAGTGCAGAGTTTCACAGTGGCGGTGGCATTATTCTGATAATCTCAGGCTCCCCTATCTCTTGTGAGACAGACTGATACCTGGCAAGAGGCGTGCCAGGCCCTCCTGTCCCTTGGCCTCATGAAAGGATCCTTAGCCTCAAAGCTTCCTTTCATTTTTCCACCACTATTAGCGAAATATTACATAACTTCCCATGCCTCCCCTCACATCATCTACATTTTCAGGTCCAAGGCATGCCTTGGAAGGAAAAAATTATGCTTCCCTTTCCCACAGAACTCCCCTTGTATTCCTTTATTGAAGGCTCCTGACGGAGCTGTCTGGAAGGGTACCAAACCAGCCATTCAATCATGGGGACTGAGACAGCTGGTCACCACCCTGCCTTACTGAGTAACATCCCTGGGCATCTCAGGCGCTCTCTTCAGCCCTTTGTTCCATTCACACTGAAAAGACTTCTCTGGAAAGAAAAGGGCATTGAGGGTTAATGTTTGAGGAATGCAGGACTGGGATTAATGCTTGTGGCAATTAGTTACTCATTGGTGTGCACACTAATTTTCCTGAGCCTTGACAACACCAGTACTTAAGGCATCCAGGGAATTTTACTTACCTGAATATTCTTTTACCTGAATAGGAGTGCAAACTTCAATAAAGTTGGTCACATATATAAGGGCTTGAAGCTTCTAACCCTAAAGCAGTAAAATCAACAGTACTAATGAAACCTTACTTTGAAATATAACCCTGAAATGGAACAGAAATAAACCAAGTAGAGAACAACCTCACTCTGAGCTCGAGAGAAGTCAACCCCCCTAATCCCTCACTACCGACCTAATTGCCATGCAATGGTAGGTCCCTCATGACGTGCATAATCTGCTACAAATGATGATCTTGCAACACGTACAAAAAGCATTTCTGGAATGTTAACACACATAGAAGTTATAATATCCATTTTATGCCTCCTTCATAGAAAAGTAAACTGTATTTAAAGGCATTATACACGCTCGCTATGTAATTACATTAATCAGAGAGAGTTGCTCCTCTGCGTTCCCCTGCAGTTGCCATGGCAGCATCCCCGTGTTTGCAAAGTGCAGGGCACCCGTTCTTAATTATACTTACAAAGCAGCTACATTTCAAAGGAATACAATAAATACAAAGTTAAAGTGAGGATGCTGCACAGAAGTGATGCGAAGAAACACAGGTTTTATCACGTCTCCATCTTGTGCACACTTCACAACTGTTATTAGAGCATTCTGCCTAATTCTCAGCTTCCTTTTGTGCATTTATGGAAAAGTCCAGCTTCTTGTCTGCCAGAAAATGCAGTCCGTGTTGCAGGCCCCAGAGTTATCTCCACTTCTAACCTGGGAGCTTATCGTTATGAAACCGAAGCAGTTTAGAGAGACCTCTCAGTTTTCACTGATCAAACTATGGCAGCTGGGGATGTCTTCTTATTCTCCACTAACCAATGTAAATGCCATTGCTGCTCTGCATTTCCACTGATGCCCACATCACCCAGCCAGCAGATGCCCAGTGAGCTACCTCCCTGCTGCAGTCACCTATCTCAGTGTCACCGTGTCAGTTTTGGTGACAGTGATGGTCTCATCCACGATCAGTCTGAGATGCCAACATGACACTGATCAAGCAGAACGTATTTCCTATAGCATGCAGGAACCACTGGCTTGGTGCAGCACATGCTACCAGCACCGTCCTTGCTTCCTTGTGGATGAATAACATGGAAATTGCAGTCAACATGGAAATTTACATTTTTACCCCTATAAAGAAATAAGGGATTCCCTCATTCTGAAATTATTGTTCTCCCTTAACTTGAACGGAGCTTATACAGATGCTGGATTGGAGATATGAATTATGTATTTTCTGGGGGTGGAATGTCATGCAATTTTAGTGTTATTCAAACCACAAAGATCCATCAGGGGAGAAGTAATTAGAATATTTCAGAGCCCCAGATTTACATTTCTTAAGCTCGTGAACGAAATGAAATTGGCTGCCTCTAATTTACATGTCTGCAATCACACCATGAAAAACCTGTCAGATCTCAGCTTTTGGATCTGAAACCTCTGGGGGAAAACCAGGTGTTCTGGCAAATGACGACGTTGCTTTGGTGTCACTTACGCATAGCTAATTCTGAAAAAAGAAAACCCGTGCTGAGGTGTAAGGGGGCACACAGTGTTACTTTACTGTATGTATCTGAGCAGGGGTGGTAAAAGCCACTGGATCTGACTTACAGGGCAAAAGCCCTATTTTCCAACCTATTTATTTTTGTTCTTGGTTCCTTTTCTCATGCGTATTTGTTTTTCACCTTGTGGGTGGGAAATTGTGGTGTTTTCACCTGGGTGTATGCACTCAGCCATCGAAAAGGAAAGCAATTCTGCCTCCTTAATGAGCTGTGCTCTGACTTAATTATCTGGGTAAGCAACGTGGCCTGGACAAGGCTGTCATATAAGGATGTGTGGGCGGTAATGTTTCTTTTATTTTAAAACAGAAAATCATTCTGCAATGTGGCCTGTGAGCTGTAGTCAGATGCTGTATTCTTTCTGTCTTTCTCTGTTCTGTCCAGGTAGCTGCCCTGGCTCCCTTAGAACTGCAGTGACTTCTAGGTACACTTTCAGTCTCATTTGACTCCAGCTTGCCAAGAAGGGTTGCAGTTGCGTTGCCCTGGCTGGAGCTGTGGAGTGGACAGGAGACCACAAGAGTGTTGCAAGGCAGGGGTTAGTTGTTTCTTGCACAACATGCTGATTCTCAGCACCTGGGTCTTGAGATGAATTTGGTTTGCTTATTCTGCCAGCAGAGTAAGAATGCCAGCCTGGTCTGGACTACCAACACGAGGGATTTTCTTTTGCTTTACCTTCTGCAGGCTTAATTTCCAGAGCTTTTGGATTGTGGGAGTCTCCCCACAGATCTGAGAAATGTACTGCTGGAAGCAGAAACTGAAAACACGATTAAAATTGATTTACCTCGATAAATATTTGAGAATACACACACATACATATGTGTGTACGTATAAATGTATATGTACATGTATAAGTGAAGCCTGTCCCACTACCACCCTTATGTAGAGCACAGATGTTACGTAACGCTTCCAGCTGGGAACAGAGAAGCAGGGATATGACTAAGCAAGAGAGCGTGACTTATGAATAACAAATTGTGCATATTCCCAAAGATATTTCCCTAGCTGTTCTCCAAGGAAAGGAATCTTCAAAATTAATACATTTGAGAAATCTCCTATCTCCTAGAGGACTATGAGGGGATACTGGAGGACAACAAGCAAACAGAAAAGTAGACAGAATTTATTCCATATATTTACATTGCTCCTTGTAGATTACTCACTTGCCTCTGACAATGACTTCACGAGTTGATTCAGATGACTAATATGTGGGTCAAGAAATTTCGCCCACTGCACAGCAATGAGTGCAGTGTGACTGAGATCCAGTTTGCAGCTGAAGGCAGCAAGCAAACCCCTCGCAGGCACCAGAGGGCAGTTAGAGGCAGATTAAAACTCAGCAGGGTGAGATCTAGGGAATTTGCTCTCCTACTTGATGAGGAACCTGCATACAGACAGCTACTGTTTTGTTTGTGGTGGTAAAAACCCTCTCACCTTGTTTCTTTGGGTTGTCAGTACCTCAGGTATCAATTTGCACAGCAAGGGCCCTATAAAGTGGTAGCATCAGCAAGGCAGGCATTTCTAAAATATTCAAGCCAGATCCTTGTCTGGAAGAAATCGGCAGAGCTCCAGTGCCACCAATAAAGCTGTGCCAACTGACTCCTGCTGGGGCTCTCGGCCCCAGGTTTCTCAGAGAAAAAAATTTAATTGGTGATAAAATAAGAGAGGAGGAGGGAAAGCTTTTAGATGCTTGAAAGATGATTTGGAGACAGAAAAGGAAGGGCCAGGGGCAAAGAAACAAGGGTGCATTTGAAATGATTCAATAAGCAAATGGGGGAAAAGATGAAAGAAATATCACAGATAATGAGAGAAGGGTGATTTTTTTTTTTTCTATCTCCTCTCTGAATCCACATTTTGTCAAAGCAATCATGGTTTTCCCATGGAGACACTATGACCGTCTGATCCAAGGAGCTGTGATTTAGGTAAGACAGCTGCTTGCAACAGCATCCTCCCAGCCCTGGGATCCTTGCTTGTCTTAGTGCTGATCGGTTGATTATACAACGCAGTTATCTGCTGAATTTCTAAAATGCTCCCCTTGGAGCCAGTATGCCTACACAAGCACTGCAGGACAAAAGGGAGAACTGAGCTCCAGCTCTCCTTTGCTGGTCAAACAGAGCTGAGTCAGTACAAAGCGCTCTGCAGTTTATTGCCAGCCTCGCTCAGCAAGGGTGAGCACCCAGGGAAGGATGCCATGAAAGACTGGCTCCAGAGCACAGCGTCTCTTTGGACCAAGCTCTTAAAGTCACGCTCTTCTCAAAAGCAGAACAAAGCCAGGCTTTTCTGCCGACCTTTTCCAATGCTCACCGGTAATGCTGCTCTTTAAATAAAAGACTCAGATCAGCCCCCTCATCTGTACTGGCTCACTCTGCCATTCCCCTTGTTTGTTCCCCAGGACGACATCGTACAGTCTCATTTAGGCTTGCTAACAAGGTCTCATTATTTATCTTTTCCCATTCTCTTTTGCTCTCTTCTTCCCTCTTCTTTTAGTCCCAAGGTTTGCTTCACTCTACGCACTTCATAGTTTGCCATGTCTTATTTCCCCCCATGCAGGGGACCACCCCCTGGGCTCTTGCTTTCTGGGGGCAGGAATTTGGATCCCCGAGTGACAGAAGGCTCAGCATAGTTCAAGGCTCCATCCAGTCCAATATGATGTTGATCTAGACAGTGAGAGCAGGGAAACTGCTGCTGCTGATTTTGTGGCTGATTGCAATCTGGTCTGGACAGGTTTTGACCAAGCCAATTGGCTGTCTATAACACATGCTAATAATTTTTATAATGTGTATACAACTTTGACCAGCATGTTAATCCTGAATGTAAAAAAAAAGCTAATAAACTACCCCAAAGAAATTAAATTAGCACCTGTAGTCTGCCCAAGAGCAGTTCAAAGGTATACCAAGGCTGAAATCTTGGAGGTCCACCACTGAGGGGGAAGGGATGCATGTTTGGGCAGGCTACCGAAACCTTTAGTTCCAAAAGAGCTACTACCTAATTTGGAAGGACTTCAAATATCTGGAAGATGAGCTTTCTGTGTATTTAGCATCCAATTATCCAAAGAACTAAAGTGAGTGCACACCATAAATCTTTCCTCAATGATATTTGTGTCAGAACTGATGATAAGGCAGCAGCATAGAAATGACAATTTGGACAACTCTCCTTTTTTATGCCTCATTTCATAGCTTAGACCAACTCTCCAAGCTTCCCTGCAGCTGTCGGCTCTGGTGAGATTTATTCACTGGCAATAAAGATTCCGGGCATTCCTAGTAACTCAACTAACATTTACACCGACATGTTCCCCTCTTCCCATTAACCCTCACCTGTGCCCATGTCCTCGTTTCTCCGTAACTTCTCCCTTCCTTAGGTGGGCTAGTGACTCTTGTTTTCTCCCATCAAACATTTCTGAACATGGCCACTCTGACAGTCAGCAGTGGTGAAAATGTTCATAGCAGAGACAGCAGTTGGTTGTTTTTTTTTTTCCTTGGGATTGATTTATTTCATAGATTCATAGAATCATTTGGGTTGCAAGGGACCTTTAAAGGTCATCTAGTCCAACCACCCTGCAATGAGCAGGGACAACTTCAATTAGATCAGGTTGCTTGGAGCCCTGTCCAACCTGATCTGGAATGTTCCCAGGGATGGGGCATCTACCACCTCTCTGGGCAGCCTGCTCCAGTGTTTCATCACCCTCCTTGTAAAAAATGTCTTCCTTATACCTAGTCTAAATCTACCCTCTTTTAGTTTAAAACCATTCCCCCTTGTGCTACCACAACAGGCCCTGCTAAAAAGTCTGCCCCCATCTTTCTTATAAGCCCCCTTAAAGCCGTGGAGGGCTGCAACAAGGTCTCCCCAGAGCCCTCCCTTCTCTGGGCTGAACAGTCCAACTCTCAGCCTTTCTAGGACAGGTGTTGCATCCCTCTGATCATTTCTGTGGCCTTGCTCTGGACCTGCTCCAACACATCCATGTCTCCTGCTCTGGACCTGCTCCAACACATCCATGTCTCCTGCGCTGAGGGCTCCAGAGCTGGATGCAGTACTCCAGCTGGGGTCTCTGTCAAGGCACAGTTGTACTACGTAGCAGATAGCACAGATAACACAGCTAAGACTAAGCACAGCTAATACCAACTGAACAAACTCCCAAAGTAGCACAGCAACATCAGCCTGGCTCTGCCTACAAGAAACAAACCTTAAACACTGAGCTGATTGCTCTGTGCTGCGCTGTATCGTGTTGATCATCTTCAGTGGCTCCGAACACGGCTCTCCTGCATGGCATAGGGAAGTGTTGCCCATCTGAGGAGGGATTTCAGGTAGTTCATCATATTGTGACTGAGAAATGGGAGGGAATTTCTATGCAGCCACACGTGGGAGCTTTACTAAAGAAACACAGGCTGCAACACTCCAGTTTCTTTCCTATATGGAATTTTATTCCTTTTGCTTCCTTCTAACATCTAAGTGCACACGATGATAGCCTCTCATAGCCTAGTGCCTCTTTGGGTTCTGTAATAAAAAAAAAAAATAGAGGTCACCATCAAACGCTCCAATTAGCTGTTATAGCAAACAATCCCATTTATTGCAATCTATGTCAATGAATTTTAGCAAGGACAATTGGCCTTTAGGCACCTAACAACAGTTGTAGTTTTGCTTCTATTGAATTTTTGCCTTTTTGGTGAAAAAAAAACCCAACCCTAAGCATTTTCTAGATCTTGTATATTTTACTGAATGCACGAGTATTTTATGACTTTTCTGTGCACTCTTGTTTAGCCTATGTCTTATACTTTGAAGAGTCATTTTAATGAAGAACTACATGTGTGAAGATTTTTCTTTAGTTTCATGACAGCAAGCACTGTAACACATTGCTAGTTTTAAGGCAGGTTGTACAACCTCACATGCTTGCTTCCTTAGGGTAAACAGGCACTTCTGGTTCTGCTGTTTAGTTTGGTCCCAAAGTATTACCAGCCCTGCCCAGCATGATATTTACACAGAAGGAATGCAAACTCTCTTCCAACTCAAGTGATTTTTATGGTCCAGTGAGTAACAAGATATTAGTCACCACAAGGTCTTTTGACCTCATTCGTTTTTACCTTCTTGCTAATAAATATATTGTTCTGGTTATGAATTGCCTACTTTTCATGCAGGAAAAATCACCTTCCTGGAAAAATCTGCCAAATGCAAGTGTCTTTCAGATTGTTACCTTGGAAGTTAAGACAAATTAATGGTGTATTAACTCAGACACAATGTTTTCAAAACAACAAGCAACAACCACCCCAAAGCCATTCTTCTGACCTTTGGGCAGGTATAGCAATGGCTTTGTCCACACTGGCCACAGGAAACACTTGAACTCCTGCATACTTAATCCCTGGATTTGGAATCTCCCAGCTGTTTATATGAAACACCTCCAATCTTTTCCAGCTGAGCAACAAAAAGGGCCACCTGTGCCCAGCCCTGGCTGTCGGAAGAACAGTGCAATAGTTTTGCAATATGAACAAAGCACAAAGAAAGACAGGTTGCAAATTCCTCAGTGGTGGCACAGGGGAAGACCTTTTCACTTGTGAGACAGCATTAAAAAGGTTACTTGTATAACCCTAACTTCTCCCAGGACCTCTGCTGGGGCAAGGGTCCAATCTGGAAGCAGCATCCTGCCACATTAGTAGATGGGCATGAGTAAGGCAGCCAAAAGACCAGAGAGAAGTGGATACTTATGGGAAAGTCATAGAAAGGGAATTCATCACAACTGAAGGATGTAGACGGCTGTTAACAAGTTTGCAGACTGCAGTGGAGAGACGTCATTATAACATGACCGCACACAAACAGGGAACTAGGATTAAGACCTCAGCAACAGAAAAGCAGCTTTTTATAGTGTGAATCACCAACAGACATCTACTGTTGTTTGTGAAACCAGGTTCATCATCCTCTGTGGACCACACTGTGTCTTGTCACAAGAAGAGGCTGGGATGGGGTACCTTGCTGCCTGAGTTGGCATATTTTCCTTGCTGAGACCATATGCAGCTCTGTGCTGCTACTCAACATGAACACAGCCATCAAAATCTTCCTCAAGACCAGCAGAAAACTGCCTGAAACTTCTCAGCTCCAAAAGCTCAGCTCTGCAGCCTCTGCAGAACAACAGAATATTGCTGAGGCCTTCTAACTATGTGTTGTAAGAAAAATGGTAGAATTAGTCTGTTTGCCAACAGTTAGTGCCCAATCTGACAATTTCAGGATCTGCTGCTATCTATGGATAATATAAACTGCTATCCTGCTGCAGTAATAGTACATTCTAATAAAATTGTAAGATACATCACTGAAACATACCTTTGAGTATTTTCATGTGTTTATTAGGAACTGTGAGATTTAATTAGATACAATGCAAGCATTTTATCTTGTCAGCTTTGCTGACAGCGATCTGAGATGTGTAACTTCAGTGGGCACAGATGCTCTTCCTAGAGAATCTCTTCTTCTGCCCTAGCTGTTGATCCCCCCACTTTTCCTCTGTTTTTTGATGTGTATATTTAGCTGCATATTGGGATTTTGCAACAGTGACTGTCCGGATAGTGTTTTGTGTAGGTTGTATCAGCACCCAGTATATTCTGAAGCCTCCTTGTATATGTACTGCAAGAGAGCCCCTGCCAAAAGCAGGTAACAAAGGGAACAGGAACTTTTATTTGAGTGCAAGTTTGATAGTGTTTCAGGAGCCATGCAGACAGGTTACATGGAATTGTTGTCTGCAGTGCTCTTCAAGAAGGGGATACAAAAGTTTTCAAAATTTTCTGGAGATTAAAGATGCTCCATTTGAAAGCCTGGAAGGAGTCGAGTGTCTTAAGGGTTCTTGACTTTCAATTTCTGAGAATCCAGACTTACCAAGATGTTCGAAATGGGTCCCAATGAGCAGAAGAATCCAAGCACTAACATCTCTTTGTCAGTTCAATCTATATATTTTATCTTGCTATTATATCCTACCCACTCTTCGAGCCTTCTCTGGCTCCCACTGCTAAATTGACTGCAGCAAGCATTTCCTACTCTGCTTTTATTTAATAGAATCCGTAATTTTCAAAAAGAAAGAGATTTAATCTAACAAATTGCTTAAGCTTGCTCATACCTGCAAACAACGGTAAATAATTCTGTTGAAGTCAAGGAGGGATAGCACATTCTTAAATTCAATACAGACTAAAATGTTTTGCTACATCAGGCCTCACAAGGGCTGCTGATGAGACAGACTAGATGACTGGTATTGCTCAGATACATACTACCTGTGCAGTAGGAAGGTTCAGCTGGAGCTGTTATTGCTGCAGCAGCTCTCTCTAAATGGAGGTTGAGCATGTAAAGTTAAGGTAACAAGGGGTTTTGTGTCAGTGCAGACTGACTTGGAGGATGAAATAACCTTAAAGATGGCTAGCTTTAATATATGGAAACTCATGCTTATTTCAGCCTTAGACTGGCTTCACGGGAGGTATAAGGCACATCAGGACTGATGCTGCAGTTCTGCCCTTAGCTTGAAAGCAGGAATCTCTTTGTGGCACCTTTGTTCCCTCTATGGTACAGGGCAGGGTAAGCATGTACAGAGGGCTCGCTGCTAAAGTGCTGAGGATCTTGGCAGCTAAAATAGGGATCAGAAGACATTGAAGACACCAGAGTTTCCAAAATTACATGCTTCAGTGCCTACATCCTTTATGGATAGGTCCAGCCCTGTTATAACTGCCTGTTGGCTTTTTAATGTAAATTCACATGTATGTTTCAGTTCTCACCTGGAATGACCACTCTCAAAACAAGACAATAATTCAATCTCTGTGCTACATCTCTCACTACTGAGCCCACCAAGAGAGGGTGGCAGCTGTGATTTTTGTAGTTTGTGCTGTGCTAGAAACTGAGCTAAACTTGCTGGCTGACGGGTAACAACATTTTTTGCTTGTGGTGAACCTGAGTTAGTTTAAAGAGATGACTAATGTAGGAAAGTTTCTATTGTCCACTGCCCTATCCTCTCAGATACTCAGTCACCTCATAACTACATAGTTACTTTTTCCTTCCCCAAAGAAGCTCAGATAAACAGTTCTAAGCAGTGGCATCACATTAAATGATGCAAACCCCTCGCTCTTAATGGGTGATTGATGGATAGATAGTAGTAACATCACATTTAGACCTTTCTTTAGTTTTGGTTGTGAAAGCTGCTGCCTGGGAAAGAAAGCATGTCTCACTGAAGGCACAGCAGAGTTAGAGCTTCCTCACCAGGGCTGGGACTGCAGAGGAGCCCTGGGAATGCACTGCTCGTGCATGGATGTAGCAGTCCCCAGACTGGTGGTATTGTGATTTTAGTCACTGGCAAAGGGGAGGGCAAACAAACAAGAAGAAATTCAAAGAGAAACAGCAAACCACTGTAAGCAACCTGAATTATGCAGGAATCATAGAGGGAAGACTAAGAGACTTGGACAGGAAAATTCCTGAAAAATGTATAGCAACATCTGTCTTGTGTCTGTATCAGACTTGAGGCAGAGCTGGGAAACCTGATCTGATGACATGCCAGGTGAAACAAAACCATTCCCTATCCCTCAAAGAAAATCAATACGGAAAAATGCCACTCATTCTTTCTCCTGCTGTGCCGCAGTAACCCTTTCAAACACGCCTATACATTTTGCAGGTCTTACAAATTCAGAGGAGGCAGCACTGGCCCCACCAGCAGTGCTGATTCATCTGGACTGGGAGCTGAGACAGCCAGCTGAGATGTAGTTGCCAAGGAGCAGGCAGCCTGGTGCCAAAAAGGGGGGAAGCTGCTCTCCTGTCACCATGAAATATTTCCAACCCAGGGCGAGCACCAAAGCGCCATGCTGGAACAGTGGCCGGTGAGCATGGAAACGGGTGGCATATACCGAGTGCCAGAAACTGCATGGCCACAGGGATGCTGCCATCCTGTCAGCAGAGCTCAGTTAGAAAATGTCCCTTCTCAGTCCAGTCATTGCAGCTCCAAGCACAGAAATTTCTCCGAGAGAGTGAAGAGGTGGTGCCTGCTCTGCCTCTCCCATTTTTTCCTGTAAAATTAATGAAGGAAAGCCTGCAGCAGTGCCTCCTCCTCAACTTGTTCTGCTTTTCTTTTGAGCAACAAACGACTCATAAGCTGAAGTGCAAGGCTTAGCCCCCTGAAGGGACCTGTGTCAGCCCCTCAAAAGACATGTGGGGCACACAGGCATTCCAGAGCCACTTCTGCACTGTGCTCAGCACCATCTGTAAAGATGCCAGGAAGCAAAACACTGTCTGGATTACATTATTGGAGACAGAGATACAGAGCAAAATACGTACGCTAACAGTCTAGTTGTCCAGGACAGTGTCATTACCATCAAGTAATTAAGCTTTTTAAAAGATACTTTATAAAGGGTTGAATTGAACACATCTTTTGAGCATTTTGACAAAAATGTGAGAAGACTTGGTGTCCTTCTTTATTTTTTCAACCTGCTTTTTTAAAATAAATTTTATAAACCTTGTTCCATTTTTCTGCCTGAAGTACATTAGTTTCTATGGAAACATTGTAGTCATTTATGTGCATGGTGTTTTCTGACATCCATATGTGGAGTATAAAGACAAGTTATGTCACTGTTGTGAAATGTAAGCATTTATGTGATACTTATCATGGCTCTGTGCAAAAAAGAGGATACCTTTTAATCCGTTATATAATAGATGTAAAAGTCCAGATACAGGGAGGCAGCAATGAGCTGAGCTGTGGAATTTAACACACTTGATACACGGACAGCCACACTGGAGAAAAATGTGGGATTCACTTAATATTTTGATTTTGCATATTTGGTGCAACTATGCCTGTCTTCACTGTGTAGAGCTATGCTGAAACCTCAGTGAATTAATTACCCAGAGAGTCTAATGATGTAATTCATCCTTCCTGTGACAACATCCAATACTGCTGAAGGGAAGATAAAGAAAACAATCATGCTGTTTCTTTCTTCATAAAATACAGAAAATTATATTGTGATATGATGTGTAAATAACAGAACCAAAGCTATTGGCTCTCTAAGTAACTCATTCAGTAACATAAAACAAGCTTCCAGCGGGTGATACTTGTTTTGTATGTTTTAACCAGGCTTTTATGAATCTACATTTCATATCTCCTGAAGGGTTAGTGAAATCCTCCCTATTCAAAGTACATTGTAAGAAACAGTGCCACGGCAGTTTTGGTTACTTAAGAGAATAAAATTATTACTGCACCTTTGGCATGCTGTGGAGCTAGAGTGCACCCACACAAATCCTTTGGCTGCTATGTGTGAAAACTGCAGTTTAGGAGGTGGCATTCTGCTCATTGACATTACCATAATGTTGCTTCTTACACATCTTTTACTTTTTCTTCTTAATATTCAAAACTGTAATTTGACAATTCGTTATCATTTCTACCATTAATTTCCTCTATCAAGACATGGAAATCAGCTTCCTTGAATATACCTCTGCAATGCAAATTAAACTGTAATGGAAATATTAACCTCTGATGTACAAGTCAGGTGGTGTTACATCTATTACCACATGAACAATCAGCAAAAATCTGTAGTGATATGACAGGCAGGATGAATTAAACCTAGCAAGCAACTGAAACTAAACAGAGTAATTTGCTAAGATATAGCAGTATCAGTAATGTTACCACTTACTATGGACAACACACAAAAAAAAACCTTTCTCAGATTCCTCCAGCTGATGCACAGGATTCTCTGTACTCTTTCTTGTTGAAAAATATGTAAATTTCAAATGTATTTGATGAATCCTGCCTCACAGGAAGAAGTCATATTTTCTCTAAGTACACAAGCAGGAGTAACATCAGTTTCTCTGTCATCCATGTTTCCCTGTCAGACCACCTTCAAGTGCCCTTCTAGTGAATTTAGTAAGGGCTGCCAACTCTGGCATCATTGTCCTGATGGCGCACGGCAGGACAGCTCAGCAGCTTCCTGAGCATTTGTCCCCTCCCAAGCAGAACAGAGCGGAGTGGAGCAGAAGTCCTCTTTAGCCACATTAAGGGATATGGGCAGGGTTGGTCTCCCAGGTGGTTTGACACCATCAGAACCACTTGAATTGAAAGGACATTTTGCCAAGTAGTAACACCTTTTTGTAGTCTGCAGCTCCAGCTTATTTTTTACCATGTCTGAACTGGGTGTGGTTTATCTCCAAATTCTCAGCATAAGACCAAGGAAGCCCACTGTACAGGCAGACCCTTGTTATATCAGGACAAATGGAAAATAAAAGTCTATTGGTGGCAAATGAATCCAAATGGTTGAAAATGTGGGATCATGGCACAAACAGGAACAAAATCGTTAATTCCGAACTCTTGACTTCATTAGGAAACCAGTGACTCCCAGGATAAGGCAGACTGTGTTGGTTTTGGGAGGTGGGTATTGAGCTGAAGGAGCATTTTAACCTGATGTGATCTGGCACTGGCAGCTAGCCTTGGTTCCTACGCACAGGAGAGCACCGGCACTTGAGCTGTGGCCACCTCGCTGGCAGCCCAGAGAGCCCTGTTCCCTCCCCATTCAGAGTCTGGGAATAGCCCGATGTGGACAGAGATGAACACAGGAGCCACTGAGAAGAACATACTGCAGATCGCCGGGGTTTACCATCAGGTGAAGGTTGCTGGGGCTCTGACTTGCCGTGGCTGCAGGGAAGAACACAGTGAAGAAGCCTTCATATTGCATCTATATTCCCTGACAATGCATCTTCAGTGGGGTGATCCCACTCTAAAGGAATTCTAGGTTGAGAAGCTATTTTCGAAGGGAAATGCTAAAATACCTGTACTGACGCAGGGAAATCCTGCCTTGAAGTATGGGACTGGCAGTACTATGGGATAAGGCTATTGCTGAGTGTGGAATTTATTTTGGCAATGCTTGGTACATGAAGCCCTGTATCACAGCTTCAAGCTCAAATTTTTTTTGGTTTTTTTTTTTGGTTTTTTTTGGGTTTTTTTTGTCTCCCCTTTCTCTTGTTCTTCCAAGGAGAGCTGTCTGTCACTGGCAGGAATGTCAGATGGGTTAACTGGGAAGCAACCAACCTGGTAAAAGAGGAAAAAGAAATGCCAGTGAAGGGAAATGCTGAATATTTGTCTTGGTGTTGGCTTTGGGAACAGTTCCAGACTTTGGCTGCACAGTGCTGAGTCAGTGATGGAGACAGCAAACTCACCGACCATCACTCTGAGCTGCTCCTTGCAGGAGCAAGTAAATCAGTATCTCAGAAATTTCCTAGGAAAGGGCGTGGGTTTCTCAACACATCTTCTGAATAAATTTCATAACATGCCACAGGTAACATTATTAGGTGTTCCCTAATATCCTTGTCCGAGGAGGGTGGAGTGGATCTGTGTGTGTAACATAGTGGGCTATCCCTCAAGATGCTGCTGTTAACACTCAAAGCTTATGACTATGGCAAATGAGCCATGTTTCTGTCAGACCTGAGGAAAGATGATCCTATTTAGCTTATGTTTGTTCAACTATCTGTAAATTGGGTCCTTTTCACTTTATTGTCCTTTAAAGGTAGCTATGAATTTCTCCTCTCTCAGAGCTTTCTTCTGTCACTTACCACTAAAACATATGAAATTGCTTCATGAAAAAGCAACAGCAACAGCAAATTCCCCGGTGGGTTTCAGGGAGTCTCATGCATGTTATTAAGACAGATCTCTGCCTAAGAAAGTTACTTTGATGGGTGATTTTTCTCTGCTTCATCCTGAGAGAAGTGAAAGGAGCCGAGGACTAAATGGGGCATTTTATTTGTTAGCACCACAACCGGAGCAGAGGTTTTCCCTTGGAGTACAGCTTCCTAACATCAGGATCAGCTCCCAGTGCTGAGAATTGCTGCCATAGCAAATGCTCTTCCACAAGGCTGGGCTTTTCCCACATTACCTCTCTGGCCCTCTCATCCCCACCATCACCCGGGCTTAGAGCTGTCATCACAAATTTTGGCATCGCTGGGGATTGGTACATTCATTAACTGATTTGAAAACTGAAGCCAAGGCATATTCCTGGTGCTGGATGCTGAGTGAGATTGGAGCCAGCTTGGGGAGCTCACAGCAGCCACAGCATGAGGAGAGTGGCCAGCCAGGCTCCTGGCTGGAGGCAGCCTGTGGATCAGTTTTGGCTCCAGCAAGTTACTCTGTGCCAGCATGGATGAGACAAATGCCACGGCCAAGTGCTTGCTAAGATCACCAGCAAAGAGGAGATTCAAGAAGGCATTTTTGCAGACTTGGTCAACCTCATCACCCACTCCCTGTGGGGAACCAGATAGAAACCCAAGGCCTGGCACCAGTCCGTCAAGTGAGGGCCCAATGTCCTTGGCAGAAACTAGGAACAGAGCTTTGGTCTTTAAAGACATCTCTGTTTGACCAGCATCACCTGAATCTTGTCTGGAACCAACTTCAGCCAATTGCTCTTTTGCCATTTTAATAGGTTTAGTGACATCAGATGATATCTCTATATCTCTACATTTCTATATTTCTGTATCTCTGTCTATATAGCTATATAATTACCAGATTATTTTTTTTTTTAAATATATATATATACAGACACATATATGTGATCATCATCATCACCCCTAAGCACTACAGCATGTTGTCATATCCTAAAGGGTTCCTGTAGCTTTTGATGAGGAGACAGGATACTATGAATATTTTAAGGACTTCAACTCTGAGCATAGTGTTTTTTGCTGGGGTTTTTTTGCCCAAAAGGATCTGTTCCAGAGGGTATAGCTCAAATGTTTTTCTCAGAGTTTTGCAGGTGTGCTAGAAGCAATATCAGACAGAGCCAGCATGGCACAGGATAAAATTGAAGTGGGTACCTTCCTTTCCCATTCCTTTTATATTATGTTAATATTTAACAATAATTTATCAACAAACTTGCAGAGAGTGACATTTTCTTGGAAATGTGATTGTTTTACAACATCCTTTTGGAGTAGGGAATGTTCATTATCAGCCATCAGCTGAGGAGCAGTAGTACCTCAGGGAAGGCAAGTGTCATCCCCATCACACAGAAGCCACAGACAGCAGCAGTGAAAGGTTGTGCCCCAACCATCACACATCCCTTTTTCTTCCAAATGTGTGAGGTTTGCAGGGTCATGTTCTGACAGATGTCCAAGCTGCTGTGCAAGCAGATGGGCGTAAATGAGAACCTCCCTGCCCTATCTGTGCCTCTCACAACAGAGCTTCTCCAAGAAGAGTCCTTACCAGCCCACGCTGCAAAAGGGAAAGAGAAGGTAAGAGCCATCCCACACCCAGAAGTCTCCAGCCACAATGGACATTTTGCACTGATTCAGACAGATGACATTAACAGGATTTCAACTATGGGATGAGCTACCTTATTAAAATGTAAGGTAGAACTTCGGTGATAGAAATAATACTTGTGCAAGCAGTTATTTATTGTTTTCAAAAGGAAGAAATCCATGCTTTTTCTGTGTTGGATGCCCCTACTTTAGTTTAAAAAAATGTAAAATATGAAAGCATCTGTTTCTAGTGCTTTGTGGTATATGGAATTTGTTGCCCACTTATCAGAATAAACCCAAACACTTTTCTCAAGAAATGTGAAAAACCAAAGAGACTGGACTTTACCACCACATGCTATGGGAATATGATGACTGGCTTCTAGCAAGTGTGTGACTTCAGTTGACTTTATTTCAGCTATTTTTATTTTCAACTATTTTTATTTTCTATCTCATGATAAGGCCAAAATATATGAGAATAAATGTTTCAGTCTCTGTGGCTGGAATTTCTTCTAGTCACAACAGATGTAAAAGCCCAGCATCTGTAATAGAGAGTCAATAAGCAATACTCAAAGACGCCCAGCAACCACAACTGGCCTAAAGAGAAAATAGCATCTAAATCAGTATTTTCCTCAAATATTCTTGACTCTTCTCCACTTCTATTTGACTACACTTCACATCAAAACTGTTAGCTGTTAAGATTACTCTGTATGCCACAGTCTCTGTGTAGGAGTCGGATCCTTGTGCAGCATCCAGCGTGAGCCTCTTTCAAGCAAGAAGTCAGTGTCTCCACTGTGCTTTGCACGTGCTGTCCGCTTACCCTTTCACATATCAGTGCCTGTTGCGATACTGAATTATCCAAATGTCTGCTTATGGTTTGGTTGGTTAGAAATCAGTTTACTACAGTGAACACGTGTACCTTGTCCCTGCTTGTTACCCTCCTAAAGCCCCTCAGTAGCTGCAACTTCTCCCTTCCCTGCTTCAAGGAAACAAGTCAGGGCGTGAGGGCTACGCATGCTGGCTCTCCACCAGCCCGTGGCAGCCCGCAGCCGCCGGTAACTTCCGCCCTGCCCCACTTTCTGCAGGGCAAATCTTTTGGCTCACTGCTGCCTTTTGATCTCTAGCTTGAAAAAACAACTCGTCACGGAGCCGAGAACAAGGTGTGGGTTCTGCACAGCTCTGAGCACTTTCAGGGAAGCTCCTTACCCAGACACTGTGCTCCTTGACTGCACAGTGACCTTACGGCCATCCTACTCTAAATCTGAGTAATACCAAAATAAACATCCACACATCCACAATGTACTCATTAATACACTGTAGATTTATTTCATATAATAAATTATATGTGCTATGTTAGGAGACAAATTCCAAATGGATGTTCTAGCCCTATGAACATGATTTACCATGTCCTAGAAAGCATCTTAATAAGAAGAGAAGGGTAAAGAACAAAGGGCAACATAATGAAAAGGATACATTTAAAAGGGAAAACAAATGCTGTGCATCACACTGTTTATGAAGTACTGATGAAATACAAGAATAACTCCCTTTAATTTAGTGCTGTTCAGACAAACACAGTGGTCCAGGTACGGAAGGTATTTAAAGCACAGAAGCACTCTCCAGACCCTGTCCTAATGCCTGTACTTGTCAGACCTGAGCAGGACAGTCCAGGCAGGCAGCTGGGATCCGGGACAGAGTGGGATACAGAGCATTGCTGTGGAATGAAGCGTATGAACACGTAGCTAAAACTTTACATCTTACTCCAGGCAATATTTCCTCTGAAAACCATCCTGTTTTCCAGTGCAGCTAGGCCAGTGTCACGGACAGTGGCATTAGCTGGGCATACTCCAACAAATGAGCAGAGCTTTATAAAGACGCCTTACCACAGAGAGACTTTAAAGAGGGGAAGTCCTTTCCTCGATGGCACCGGACCTTTGCACGCCATGCTGGCTCCAATCCCACCGTGGCATGGCGGTGCCTCCTGCCCCCCACAGGCCCACAGCAACCTACTGCAGAAACGTGGGGTCAGAACACCCTGCTAGGGACACTTTGTTAGCTGCATGTAATTACTTACACAGAAATTAGACCAGAAAACTTAGCCTAACTACACTTGCCGTGAATTGCATGTGAAGTGCACAGCATTTCAACTGCCTGACTAAAATGTCTCGAGATTTGCGCTGACCAGAGCCAGCTAGAAATTCAATTTTACATTTTTACTGATTCCTGCATTATTACTGCTGTTGTTAATCGCTTGCAGTTAAAGAGTGCTTGAAGATCAGCATTTTATTATGTAAATGCCCATGGCCTGTTGTTCCAAGGGCCTGCAGCCACCGAATACTGGCACCCCTGTGTCTCTGGTGGCAGAGGAAAGGGTGGCAGGGGCAGTGGCAAGGCTGTGAAGAGGATTCACCCCCAGATGCCTCAGCACCTGCTGGCCACCAAGCACCTTACCAACCACCTGTGGGGTGGGATGCATTCTGTGTCAATCGGGCACTGAGCCCAAGCCTGTCTCTCTGTAGTCAGTGAAGAAAGAGGGACATTCAGAGGGCAGTTCACTTCATCTGCCTTGTTAAAAAGTGCTATTTCCAGATGGCAAGTTGTTCCCCAAAGGACCATTTCTTTCCCTGCTGACCACAGGAGGAGTCTAAGAGGCCACCCATCCGCCCTCTGTGCCTTTAGAAGTACTAAAAAAACCTGCAGGCCATCAGAGAAAGGTCTGCTGGTAAAGAAAATAACTCAATCTCTTATTTCAAATCAAGCTGAGATCTTACAAACTTGATTCACATGTGAAGCCAGAGCCTATATCCAGCTGATGGCTTTAGGATCCTTGATTAAAATATATTAAGACTGCAAGAGAAGTGAAGTGAAAGGTGGTGAAGATAGTGTTTTGTAATGTTAGAGACAGACACTGTAAAAATGTTGTCGTAGTCTGGTAATGTAATTTTCTATATGCTAAGTAATGCATAAAGGGATCTTTTTGTAACTTACACCTGCTGAGAGATATAAACGTACCTATGTGGAATTGGGGTTGTCTCTAATTCTGTTCATGTCCTTTGCTTTTCTGGTACCTTGCAGACATTACACTGATAATATGCCCCATTAGACTCATATCACATTCTGCACTGAACTCAATTGTACTCACTGTACTTACATGAAATAATCAGGATATAATATTTTTGTATGAATAAATAAATAACAAATGCATGCAGACACACAGTTTTGATGAATGGGACCCTTATTAGGCTATGTTATGTTACCGACTGTAACACTTCAGCTGTAGTGTTCTTGGGTTTCCATTTTAAGTGTTTCAAAAAGGACATCCTAAGAAGAGGACATAATGCCTCCAGAGATTCCCTGAGTAAGCTGTGACACACACATTTGCACAATACTGCACATGTACATCTGAAGAATCAGAGATGCTCCACGTGTCCAGACTACCAAACAAATTACTGAAAAAATGTGTCCTGTTAATCTTTTGCAAATCACCACTAATCTTCTTCCCACTGTTTTTGAATACTCTCCTTCAGCTTGCTCTGTACCTTGTTGTTAACTATTTGATCAAGCAAATGTAATTCTGTCTGGTTGTCACAGCTACCGCTTCATACTTCAAAAGAATAACTTTTGAGTTCATTAGAGTATAAATAAATAAATAAATAAATAAATAAATAAACCCCCAAACCAATGTCATCATCCCCAACCAGTCTGTAATAAAATACTGCACTCAAAATCTTTCCCTGTTATTTCCCAGGTGCACATTTTGGACAAGCAACATCAGCTACATCAAATAGCACACTTGAGCCCAATGAATGAGCAACATTGCAATATGATAGATGTAATGCCTCCAAAGGGAAACAGAAAACAGCTTCTTAAAAGCAACAGTTAAAAGCACTTTTTTAAACCTTACATGTCACAAGAATCAGGACTTAAAATATTTTCCACTATTTCAGAGAGCACTTTATTTTTCTTTAATAAGTGGGTGAATAGAACATTCTGTACCAGCATGTAAAAGGCATAAGCTACGGAGGTTTGCCTGTTGATTCAGCAAAGAATAAAATTGTTTATTAAGGGGTTTGTTCCTCACATTTTCCTAAGATAAGGTTACAGATTGTTAAACTGTAGTTTCAGGATAGGTAGATTAAAAGCTAGTCTTTATCTTTTTTTTTACTTCTAAGAGTAGACAAAAATAGTACATGGCCACATCTAAAAAATTTTAATACTTGAAACTTCCTTAAAAATGTTATTTCTTGTTCCTTAAGAAATCCAATATTATTTTTGCTTATGAGACAGTATACATACCTATGGATGTATAAGAAATGGAAACTAGTCTGCATGTGATGTTTGAGAGAATGCTTTCCTTCTGCATAGCACTCGGTGACAGGGAAAAAAATTGCAAACATGCCTATAGCTTCTGAGTTACCTCTTGGGTTACACAAAGAAAAAATACTGTTAAGATAAGCTATCGGTGTCTTACACTATGAATAAATATCAGAATAAAAAGCATGTGATCTATTCTTAAAAACAGTAGCAGCCATCCCGCAGTACAGCTATGCATGTACTCAAAGTTATATATGTGAATATTTCTTGTGATTTACAACAAGTGTACGTTTAAGTGGTTTTCCAGATTGGGGCCATAACCTCTGCTTATTCGTATCGCAAGAGGGTTGCTACCACTCCCTGTCCTGTGCTTCCATGCACAAATTTGTGCCAGGTGTTACACATTCATGTCTTTCACCTTCTGAAGACGAGAGGTTAACCAAAATTAAATTGTGCAAATTAAGTCAGATAGGAAGGAAAGAAAATTGTTATTTGGAGCTGACAGACAATGTGAATGTGGCTGCACTTTGGGAATGAAATGCAAGTTTAAATAGGAAACAGTGAGAGGAGATAAGAACACAGGTGTGTCATATCTTACCTAGCAATGAAAGCCCTCTGTGATGTGAGAATAGAAAATTAATTTTGGAGAGGGTGAAAATATCTAGATAGGCATGTCTGTCAGCATACAAACTGAACAGCAGCAAAAAATACATAACTTTTCATCACAAATAATCCTGAAGTTCCTTGCACATTTAACTGATGAAAATTGGACATCTCAGAACTGGAATCTGGCCATGACAGAGAAGTTTAATACAAGTCTATGCAAAACAACATTACATCTTTGGAAAGATAGAAGCTTGGAGTGAAATCCAGCATTTACTGAAAATGGGTCTTCCAGCAGTCCCTCTGGGCCAACCCCCCTCCCTTGGATTTAAGGTCACATTTGAATGCCTGCACCCGTAGCCAGGTGGCAGCCCCTGAATCCACAGGAGCGTGCTGAGGCCCAGGGGACGTGGAGCAGATCCACATGGCTGGGACTGCACTGTCACCCATTTGCAACTATATCCTCAGTGCAGCAGAGCCCATGCTGGGTGAGATTAAATGAGCTTCTTTCATCCCCTTGGTGGACGCATACATGGATGTACCCCTGGGTGTGCAGTGCCCACAGCAGCAGTGTATGGTTTGTTTTGCAGGTTTCTGTTTCCTTTGTTAGTCTCCTCCCAGGAAAGTGATCTACGTGTAGAAACTGGAGAAGGGACCACATCAGGCTAAAAAAATGGAAATGCTGTAATTCATTACACCCGTGTTTACCAACAGTAAAATCTCTTTGGCTTCTTTGGGATACCTGGGGAGGGACAGCTACAGAATGTGTGTGGAGATTCCATCACCGTGAGCAAAAGGTTCATTAGTCATACTGTGGAGTCTTTTTTAGCAAATCTGAGACATGTAAAGTGGTTTGGAAAAGGTCATGCTGTTTAATGTAGGATAAATAAATTTGATCTTATTTTAGTAAGACCCAATCATATTTCAGTGTTGTTAAGGCAAAGACTGTGTCAAATACCAGGATCCTTAGTAAGCAGGTTTGTTTATTGTTTTACATATCTCACAGAGAGTAGAAAATTACTTTACTTGGAAGTAAAGTACAAAAAACGTGTCAAAATAATACTAACGACTTTCTCGGATTTACCAGGTTTTCCCATGCCAAGTGGCTAAGTTTACAAAAACCAAAGCGAAGCAATTAGTAAAAGGGAGCTTGATGATTTGAGGTCTAAGGCAGAAGCACAATACTCAAAATGCAGAAGCAGCATTATAGTTTGACAATAAGGTAAATATTTATTTATTTACAGAGATCCATTATGATATTATACAGTGAGTTAAAATGTGCATAACAGTAACCAAAAAAGGAGAATTTATTAATAAATGTATGGATCCATTCCTTATCCTTTCAAAAATATAACTGTATGACTAAATATTTAAGGCAGAATATTCAAGGCGCATGTGGTACAAACTTTATAATAAGGTATTAAAACACTTTATTTGAAATGCCCAGCCTAATTATCAGACTGGTCTGCTCAATATACCAGCTACAAATTGCTTTTGATAGTGAGCTGCCAAACTAAACGACTCCAGAAAACCAGAACAGATGCTCTCTGGGATAAACAATCTGGGTCATTTCTGTAATTACGCATTTGCATAAGAACCAAATCACTCAGTAAAATAAAATATTTTTCGGACTGTGTTCTTTGTTAGTCATTAAGCCAAGTGACCCGAGTGGCTCTGATGATGGGCTTTTTGGCCTTCTTGTTCTATAATACTCACTTCAGTGAACTCCTTAATCATTCAGTTAACCTGTAAAAGACAAAAAAGGCAAACAAAGCCTATGTGGTTAGCCTGTTTGTAATAATGAATAATGAGAGTTATTTTTAAGAAGCCAGGAAGCTTAATGCTTACCTCAACAAGTCACAAAATGCCCATCTAAAATTTTTATGAGAGCTGGTTTCTCTCAAAATCCACCAAAGGAAAGTAAATAATGTATGTGAAAAATTAAACTGTTCAACTGGAAAAAGCACGTTAAAAAAAAAGAAAAATCTACTGATCATTTTTCCTTCCACAAACATACAAATTAACATGGGTAACCACAAATTTCCTGGATCTGCTATGCATAAATCAGTCGGTATTTTTGTCCATATGGGTAAATTCGGCCATAATATGGGTAGGTAAGGTAGCAGTGTGCCTTGTACGAACCAGCAGTAACTTTACTGTCCCATAAAGTGTCTCTGATATTCTGAAATGTGATAGGCAGGGGCAGGAAGATGGTGCAAAAAGAATGAAAAGGAGACATGTAGAAAGAAAATATATAGCTGTGGGAGATATAACAAACATCTAAACCTAGTGAGGCTTGACATTCACATGAGTTTCTGCTTGCAATCTAAGAAAACATTTTCCAAATGTTAAAACTTAGGGCCATACCTACGGTCATGTATTAGTTAATCACTAAACAGGTATGATGTTCTGCTGCTTTCTACCAAAAACATATTATGTGCTTTGCCCCCATGTAACACACTCGGACATTCATTCTGTTATTGAAATGCTTGCTGTCTTCTTTAGCCAATATGACATTAAAAGGTATATTCAAATGTTGCAGGTGTTTAGTTCCAGATAGTTTTCAAAAAGGTGCATATTCAGAATGTAGCAACAATAAGCAGTTTCATCTGAAAATACTGGGAAATGTAAATACACTAAAATTTAGCCATTTCTAGAAAAGTAAGTTCCCTGACATGAACACTTAAATACAAAAACGTTAAACTGTTTGTTTTGTAGAAGTTATAACAACTTGAGAGTTCAAAGAAATAAAATATTTTAAAGTCTTTATATTGCATTTAAGCAAAATTTCAAAATTAACAGAAAGGTACAGTTAATGTTTCATTCTACAAAATCTCTCCCTCATTTTTTCCCTTGTCTCACACTCTTTGCCCTCCATCCCACTGGAGTAAGTGAAGAAATCAAAATTAAAAGAGGAAGAGGAGGAAAAAGACTTTTCCTTACTTCCCATGGGGAAAATGTTAACTTCTCATTGGAAAAAGTTAACTGATATTCTAGGTTTTTATCCCGTTCTTCTTGTTAGTGATAGAAAAATAATATATCTGAAGATTTAAATGCTGCTTTTATTTACGCTAAGAGTTCTACTTTTTACTCACATTTCCAGCTGGGGAGGGGAGGTGGGAGAATAAAGGAACATAAGTATTTGCCATTGTTTCAATGTAAAAATGTCAAACATTATAAAAATATTTTCCTGATTTTTCTAGAAGTGATATTTCCCCGTAGAATGCTGAAATCACAACCTTTTAGAAATACTCTCAATTTAAGATGCCAGACCTTTCAGTTAACACTTTCTAACAAGTTTAAAGGTGTTAGCTTTCATGCATAACATTCACTGAATTACCACCACTTCAGGATTATATTCACCAAAGACTTCAGGGACTTGAAATGAGATTAAGATGCAAATTAAATACTTAAGAGCAGTAGGATGCTCCTGAAGCTCCCAGACAGTCACTGTCCAGCCCGGCAGACACCCACCATGGGACATTTTCCCCGGCAGCCTTTCGGCGAGGGTGGGTATCGCTGGGTCTGCACCTGCAGAGCAGCTCTGGCAGTGGATGCTGCATGTCAGGGACCTACCCAGGCTCAAACCACTTCAGGTTGGTTTAGTTCATGGCTCCTGCTGCCCTGTATTTCTGGCCAAAGAAAAAGGTTTGAAGTCAGATGCACCCTGGGGGCCTGGGTTTGAAGTGATTTATGCTGGGGATTTAACCCGGGCTGCCACTGCAGGGGAAGCGGGGTCTCACCTCCAGGTGAGCACTGAAGTAGGCATGGCGGAGAGTCCTTCCCTTTCTCCCACCTAATCTTCAGAGGAAGCAAAAAAACCCAAACCAAACCTGTAATCAATTAACAGAGTCCACCTCCACTAACCTAATCACCTCTGCATGCTCAAGGTGAGCGTTCTCAGCAGTGAAAGAGACGGGCTGTGTGCCCCCAGACCCTGGAATTCTGTCTGCCCCCATGGGATCCTGTGAGCTCTTGGTGGGCTCTCCCCAGCTAACTGGGCATCTCGTGTAGCAAGAAACCCCCACGCATCCCTCCATGCTGGCAGCACGGCCAGGCTGTGAACCCCATCCAGACTGACGTGTGGGGCCATCCTGCACACTGGGCTGGCTCTTCAGTGGGGGGCGCTTACAGCAGGCCAGCCCTGCTGCTAATTTGATTTATTTCAATAAAGCAGCTCCAGTTGTCGTTCCTCTTTCTGTTTATTATTTAAGTAATTTATCAGACTCAATGGCAGAAGCAAGGCCTGCTAGGAAAGGAGTCTCTGTCAGATCACTTCTGTTAGTTTAGTCCTACAACAAATTTAAATAAGACTTTTAATGATGCAAAAGGGCTCAGACCTACATTAAAAAGTATGAAGAACTGCCTCCACCACAAACACAAATCAGAGCGTGAAGTATTTTATGAGCTCAGTGAATTTTAGGTCTGTGTGAAAATACAGCTTTATTCTTGGTGAACTGAGCAGCATAAATAACCAAAGTAATTCTTCAGGGAGAAGTCTGAAGGTGCAAGCAAAAGAAGCCTGAGAAAAGAAAAGCTACACAAATATGGTGTATGTCTTTTTAATATAATCTGTGAATACAGAATACAGAAATAAATACATCTGTGGTGCATCAGACAAAAAGATACTTTGAAGAAGCTTTCTACATGAAAACATTGAAAGATTCGTGAATATACATTAGAGGGGATATTTCAGTCTTAACTCCTATCTTTAAAGAAATTAAATCCTTCCAACAACTATTCTCAACACCTTCCCATAAATTTGATGTAAACACCCCACCTCCATCTAGATTTAGGAGGACATCGGAGAATTTTTTCCTTCCTTCTCTAGTGCTAAAAAAGTTTATTTCCAATATGTGCTGGAAATTAATATCTTCCATAGATTTCCTCTTCACGTGCTGCATTCGGTACATTGCACTAGCAACCCACTTCAACAGCAGGACTCAAAACTGTGTGCCCGCACAGTTCTGCAACACGGCATCACTGTTTCCAGTATCTGGCCATGGGGTTTGTGCTGGGTTGGCCACGGCTCAGTGCTGAACCCTATCCAGCTTGCTCTGCCTGACCTGCAGCTTCATTTTAACATGCTTTAGCTGTAACTGCATTTTTTTCTTCTGAACAGATGCCTGTGGCTAATCTGGTTTATTTTGCTTCTCACTGTATGGCACCACTGTAGTTTCGTGGCTGCACAGTAGTGATGCAGTAGGAGAAATACTGCCTCGTGGGACAGCAGAGGCTCTAGGGCCTGTGAGAGCAGGGCACAGCATAGAGGAGTCCCAGGACCAGGTGACAGGAGACGGGGCACAGATTTGGCACTGGAGACCTCACAGCTATAAACAACTCACAAGCGCCAGCTAGAGAAATGCAGACCTGGAGCTGGACAAAACTGGGTTTAGGGGCAACAAGAAGAAAGGAACTATCTACTATGTGTAAAAGGCTCTATATTTAGCAAAGTCAGATCTGATGTGGAGTGCAGACCAATTAAGAAAGAGCTAAGATGCAAAAGCATGTTAGCTAACATGTAAAATACTGAACCCAAGTAGACCCTGGAGTAAGGAAGAAGAAATCATCAATGTGAACCCCAAATCCCTCCTTGAAGGACTTGTGTTATGCCAACAACTCCCCATAACCCCTCCAACTCTAACACCTGAGCAAAAGCAGCAGCACTCAGACGCTGTGGAGCTGGGGAAGGAGGAGCATTACACCAGGGGAAGGGGTATCAGCTAAGCAATGTGCATGTCACAGTTTTAGCTGTATTACTGATACTACTATGATGGAAACTTTTTCTGCACAGACACATATTTCTTTTCTGTAATAATTGCATCTGGAGTAATAATGACTCTTGGATTAGACTGCTAAGGTTTCAATTATACTAAAAATAAATACCTGTCTTTATATATGAGTTGTTTCCTCCTTGCCCATAAAACAAAATACTGAGCACAACTAGCTGCAACACCTTTTAGTTAACCTGTAAAAATATAACTTGTTAGCAGTACTGAAACCATGTCTCTTCACGTTTGTTAGTTGAATACAAAAGACTAAATAGTCACAACTTTTACCCTAAAACTGCTATCACCAGATAAAGTTTCATATGCTTTTCACAAAACTGAAAGGAAATCAAGAGATCAGATTTTCAGGTTGTGTAAGCCAGCTTTGCTGTTTGGTTGTGTGGAAAAAGCAGAGCCCTGACTTCAGGCTCTGGTACTAGGACACGTGGCTTCCTTGAGAACCTGGGCTCTGGTAGGACAGTAACTTACCCTAAGAGTAAAATCTTGCTCCCTCTGAAGTTAGTGGGAATTTTGCCACTCATTCCTACTGAGGTTTCACCCAGGGGATTTTACCCAAAGCCAAATCCTTCACCCAAAGAGGACCAGGTGGAGATCAGAATGGGTCACATCAAGCTTGAGCCCACTATTGGGACTGAGCATCACTGCTGTCCCCTGTGCACTGCTGGAGGTGAAAGCATGGGCACAGCCCATGAAAGTATTATGGCAACACACATTAAGCTGGAGCTGCTCTCTGTGGGATTTTCCAGCTGTGGTTCAATTGGTGCATTAGATCAGCTGATGCTACAAAGCATGTTATAAATAGAAAAAAAAAAAGCACAAAAAAAAAGCACAAAAACCCAAACAACATGCAAAAAAACCCCAAAAAACCAACCAACAAAACAAACAAAAAACCCCAACCAAAAGTAACACACCAACATAACCACATAGCTGTGATTATGGAAAATGAGTTTTGATGTCTCAAAATAGCATTATTAAAGTTATGACTAACTGGAATGGACTGAATATGAATGAATGAATATGAAATGAATAAAGTTGTGGACTAACTAGAAGATAAAGCATAGATAGCTGAAAATAATCCACAGGTATGGATGTATACCTATACATCTCCCATTAATTTCTTTTAGATTGTGTGATATGCAGGAGTAACTTTCAATGAAGCTTCAGGTTAAAACGTGTATAGTGAGTCCATATATATGAGGACATTGTAACTGCTGAGCAGAAACACAGAATTTGGTTTCCATACAAAATGTATCGGGAAGGTTACTGGCCTTTTGCAATCAAGTTACATCACATAAAGATGTAAGTCTATAAACAAAGAATGAAGGGCATATGGATGACCTCCTCAAACTAGGTACACTTTATACGCGCAGGGGAAGTTCTCGTGTTGTTCTGGGGATAACTGGTGATTTTGGATGCCCGAAGTATGTGGCTCCATACAGTGCTCTCCTGATTTCTGCTCAGGCACACACATGCCCAGCATTACTTTTGTTGCTTTGTCACATTATCCTCTGGGCTTTTGTGTTATGCACATGGAGTACGGACTCCATCTACTTACGTGTAGAATTCTGAGAAATTGTATGTCTGGGTCTGAATTATTCACTATTGGATCATTTTACAGTCTGTTGAAAGACACAATTATTTCCAGAGGGCAATTCCTCTTCCTCTGAAGATAGATCATTAAGACAAATCATCCTCTAGAAATGCCTGCTTCTTTTAACCAGACTTTGAAGGTGCTCAGCTCAGACTGAGACATCTAAAAGTTTACTTACTCAATCATAGAATCAGAACCATAGGATCATAGAAAGGTTTGGGTGGGAATGGACCTTAAAGACCACTTAGTTCCAACCCCCCTGCCCTGGGCAGGGACACCTTCCACTAGACCAGGTTGCTCCAAGCCCCATCCAGCCTGGCCTTGAACATCTCCACGATGGGGCACCCACAGCCTCTCTGGGCAACCTGTTCCAGTGTCTCACCACCCCCACAGGAAAGAATTTCTTCCTAACAGCTAATCTAAATCCACCCTCTTTTAGTTTAAAAACATTACCCCTTGTCCTAGTGCTACAGGCCCTACTAAAAAGGCTAAGCAAGATATATCCCTCTCAGGGTCTGTAGCGGAGGCACATGTTTTTCAGTTCTTGCCCATACCTAATCCAGGGGTTGTAAAACAATTATCACGTGCTGTGCAACTGTAAAGATTGCTGTGAATTGGACTGTTTGGCATTTTGTATCTAGCAAGTTTTGGATTTTACAGGCTGATTGCTGAAGTCGGATAATGACTTGGGAAACTAAAACTATTTTTTTATTATTTTTTCACAGAAGGCTCACGTTCTAAATTATTTTTCATTACAAACTTTCAATTGCTGTGAAAATGTTCAAATTTGTAAAAAAATCTATAGAAGGTATACGACATGTTAGAGCCATTTCACACATAATATATAAAAAAAAACCCTCTCCAGCAACTGGTCCTTTCAGTGGAAAACAGACCCCTATGATCAATTAGAATTTTAAATCATTATTTCAATTTCCATTGAATTTTTTAAAAATTTCCTTTTAGTTTTCAAATGAACACATGAATGCTCTCATAATTAAGAAAAACCTAATTAGCTATATTATGATAAGCACAGAAAAGACTCATACATTTGTAAATGGTCATTCTAATCATATTTTATTAGCATGTTTTTAACACTCATTCACTTTTGACAAATTTACTACGAAATCTGTTGCATCAGCCATGGGATGATGCCCATCTCTAAGCCAAATGCTATAAAACCATCTTTAAAAACAACAGTAAGCTTAACATAGTGGAAAAACCAACATAATCTCTGATTGGGAAGCTCACCTTACGAAGTAACTCAGGACAGGGGAGCTGAGCTCAGGAGTAACCTCAGGACTGCTTCTTCCCTGCCAGATGGAGAACATCAGGGACAACAGGTTTGGTCCCCGGCGGGGGGAAGGATGCCGGCCCCTTTGGCAGCCCATCCATTTTACACTGACTGCATCAGCCTTGGAGGAGATTACAGCTCCTGCCTTCCCACCTGAGGAAAGCCTGCTGCAGCAGTAAACGGAGGAAGAAATATCAGGGCTGTGTTTGGGTGCAACAGAAAGGCAACGAGCAACACGAGGAGCTGCTGCAGGCAGCAGACGCCAGCGGTGGGGCTGCTGCAGCTCCCCAGTGCAGCCAGCGGGCAGGCGGAGTGGGCGATGCCAGCGCACACGTGCACACGCAGATACACAACATGCATACATATAAACACAGAGGGACACACGGATCAGCAGGGACTGAAGCACTCTGCACTTGCACAAAGAGCACCAACGGCCTCATTCTCTCTGGCTGATCAGGATGAAACACATCAGAGGACAAATGGTATACGTAGGGATCCCTCCCGCACTGAGATCTACACAAACACACAGGCACATGAAGACACACATGTGCACTATGGTTCTCTCCAGTAACGGGCCTTAGATACCCAGTGCACCCAGCAGCTCGTCCCTGGCTCCCCTGATTGCCCCATTGCCTCATGCCCAGAAAGACAACCACATGCAAACTGAACTGGTCTTTCTGGTAGTGGGTCCAGATTAGCACTTAGAAGTAGTCAACTCCCAGATGCCAGTGTCTCACCAGTAACCAGCTCTGATCCTCTGGCTCCTCCACTAGCCAACACACAGACTCTCTGGTCTCTCCAGTATCCAGTTGAGACCCAAGACTGCTCCTATGCTTGGCTTCCAAGTCTTTATCTGGCTCACTGGCTAGTTCAGCTTGATGTTTGCTGGCAATCACACGGTGAGACACTCAGTCTTATGTGCTCTCCTTGTGGCAGCACAGACATATGGTCCTTCTGACCCATGGTCCTGCTCCAGTTGCTGGGACTTAAACCCCCCATACACACACTTACACACAGAATAAAGAACCTTTCATCCAGGAAAATAGTCAGAAATGGAATTTAATGAGGACAGAGGACAGAATGCACTGACCGGCCTCTGCTAACCTCCAGCTAGCCCCATTTATTCCTTTTCACTCTACTTTCCCATGTTTCTTCCTCCTCAAACCATGATACCACCCTTTCCCACTTTGGTTCCTCCCCTGAACATCCCATAACAGGTTCTGCACAATCCCCAAATGTTCTTCCCTTGAATCCAAACAGTGCCACCCCACCACAGGCAGTGCCTACCTCAGTCTGGAAGAGGCTCCCCAGGGCCTCTCCCCTGTCCCATGGTGATGGGTGTCCCCCAGCCGTGGGGCTGGTCATCTCCTGTGACAGCCTGGGGAGGGGTGGGGGCCAGGGCACCTTCCTCTGGCAGAGTTAGTGCCCCCACCCCCAGCCTGCCCATGTGCCTTTGTGCTCCTTTGGGTGTGGGGGGACAAGCCCTTAACCACATTAAGTCAACAAACACATACCAATTTAATTCCAGAAGAATTAAACCATTGGGAGCAACTCTCCAGAGCAGGAAGCACTGAGACTGTGGCAGGGTACCTGCTTCACCACACAGGGAGATGCTGGGTTAATGCAGACACATGCACACTTTTTCCTCATATATTTCTTTTTATTATTTCCTCATTTTAATTCCTCTTTTGCATTTTCCAAACCTGCATTTTTTTCCTTCTTTGCTGTTGCTGCCCTTCAGAACCAATATAATCAAGGCTATCTCTTGGACTCCAATGTGACCAAACACAGACACTGCAAATCCAAGTGCCATGTGCATCCTGGGACAGCACCATTTCTCTTGGTATTCAGTCACGTCTATGAAATGACTTGACAGTAGCAGGAAGCTAAGGCCTTTAAAAGGTGCAATACCTAGTACCAAACCCAAAATTTAAATCTGGAAGTGGACACTGGCATTTTTGAGTTTCATTAGCTCAAAGCATCTCTGGTCTAGTCCCTGGGCTGCAGACTCACTTGCAGCTGGAGGACATTAGTTGTGCCACCGGAGCCTGTCTTCTGGTATATTTTTGTCAAAAAAAGGAATCTAGTTTTTGTGCTCAAAGACACATCTATAATAAGAGGCAAAGCACGGTAAGTCAGGACAACCGAGAAATTCACTTCAACAGTGACAGAAACGTGACTGCAGATGTACCTTCAATCAGATGGCATGAAACCAGAAGTTGTCTCTAATTTAAAATTAAAAAAACCCAACAGTATAAAGAGAGATCATGGCATCTGGCACACAGGAGCACATCTAATGCATTCGTAACGCTAGAGTTAGTCCAACAAAAATATAACAAGTGTATAGCGTATAGGACCTACCACTGGCTCCAAAGGGCTCTCTCTGTGGTGAGCACGCCAAGGCACAGCACTACCTGCCCACAGACACCCTGTGTAGGGCAGAGGCAGCCAAGTCTGGTCCAGCCTCACTCACACTGCCCTCCCGGAGCAGACCCGGGGCCAAGCATCACCAGAAGTATGCACACTTTTTGTTTTGGGGAGATCTAGTAGATTCATGCCAATTGAGTCTGAGACTGGACAAACATGGATGATTAGAGGGCAGAACCTGGAAATGAACTGGGGAGTTATTTGACAGCATAGAAGTACCTGATGGAGTCAGTATTCTCTGGGGAAAAAAAAAAAAAAAAATTACTTACCTAGATACAAAAGCTTATTTCTGTTGGAGAGCAAGCCCTAGTATATGTTCTTTTTTTTCTTTTTTTCTTTTCTTTTTTTTACTTTGAAAGTATTTAATCTTGTGTTTTTATTAAGAAACTATAACAGAAATTGTAGTGCAATTTTAGTTAGCAATGGATTCCATCTTAGTTTATAAACAAGGAATGGTATTTGTAAAAGTAGCATACTTTAGGCTCCCTAAACTAACTGGAAAAGCATAGACCATGCCTATTATGAAGGCACGCAGGAAAGCTAATCAAATAAAGGTGGAATGTAAGTATGCCTAAACTGCAGGTTGATAAACGCCATATGGGTGCTCTTATGTAGAAATAAAATGGCTTTCATTTTCTGTAGCTTAATTCTGTTTAAATTGTTGCAAACTCTAGGCTCTTTATTCTGAGTAAAAACACATGTCCAAGGGAGTTTAACATGCTTGAACTTACGCCTGTTACCTTCACCACTTGATTATCCGTAACTTTCCAAGTCTCCCCACCCAATCTTGCCATTAAAACAAGTCTTTGCCCTACTTATATGCAAAGTGTCTGAGCAAGCATAGCAAAGTGTTCCATGCCAGCTGCACATCAGCCACGTGGAGGCCTTCTAACAGGCACTTTCCCCCATGTTTGCATGTGCTTTAAGAAGTTAAACTCCCAGAGACGGAAAGGGAGCTAACTGAGTTCAAAGAAATCTGGCCCCTTTCCATGCACCTTCTCTAAATTTGTCCCAAGGGCACTGGACCCACTTCTTTCTCTTATATGAAAAGGATGCAAGAATGGCAATGTACATCAAAAAAGACTATGGCAGACTAAAGCTGATGTCAAGCTTTAGTATGAGTGCTGTTTTCCAACCCTCACTTCTACCAAATCGCTCAGGATGACAAGCTACAAGTTGGTTCATTGCATCCTATCTACAAAATGCCCTTCGACGTTCAGAGAAGAAATACTTCTTGATACCCTGTTTCTGATTTAATTTTAATGTTTAGCATTGTATCATATTTCATACAATTTTAAAATATGGAAAGTAATAAAAAGAAAAAAAAAAAAAAGAGAGCAGCAATAAATACAAACTGATTCATAGCTGAGGTACCAGCCTATTGCCCAAACTGTCTGGCATGCGTTTGATGTACAGGATGATGAAAAAAATCTCATAACAGCTATTTCATTTGTGTGCTCCTAAATAGGGCAAGAATATTCAGAGGATGTGCATCACCACTAAATAATTCACTCATTGCAGGTCTTGTTCTATGGAGCACCAAGGTAATACTGCCTTGACCTATTTTGGTGCAGACTGACATCGGCTGTGGTTCCCCACCTCTAGCAGGAGTGCCACTGGCTTCACACAAATCACTTCCAAGGCTGTAGCCAGGCAGCCTCCCTCTTCCTATATGGATACTAATTTGAATTGGCCAGGAACCGCCTGTTCAAAGCTATAAGTAGTAGCTGTTTACGCAGACATCCACCCTACGGCTCAGCTCAGGCCACTGCTGCCTGCATGACCTGGCGCATCCCAGCCCCCACCATTGCTGACCCTATTTCTGGGCTTTGAGAGGTGGAGGTGGTGGAAGGGTGGGCTGTGAGGCTGCTGCCCCAGTGTGAGAGTACGTGGTAGGATAAGATGTGGGCAGCAAGGGTAGAGCCAATATTTGGTGTCACTGCCAGGCACACCTGTCCCATCTGGATGTGAGCAGCCCTACCACAGAGCACTGATGTTCCAGTGTCTTTCAGTGACTGCTTAGAAAATAATTTAAAGGTGAATGTTAAGATCTATACCTCTATATATGACTCTGGTTGCTACACAGCTCCACATTTGCATCATCTTTTAGGAAGTTTTACATTTGCTGTGTAATCTAGAGGGGGAAAAACCAAAACCTGTCTCCTTTGGAATGAAAAGTCTAAGCTCCATGGATACTGTTGCTATAATACATCTTCATAACTGTAGCTGGACTCTAGGTTCCCTCTGAAAACACATCTTTGATGAGAAAATCTGGCTTTTTTTTGGAAGCTCTAGAATTATATCAAGAAAATTGTAGAATATTAGAATTATATAAAGAAAAGCACAGAATGGCTTCATTTTTTGCTAAAAAACTCCCTGGGTTTCATTACTAAACCTTGCATCTCGTAGTAAGTTTAGATTATTTAATGTGAACATACAAAACATCTTAAACTGTGCCAAGGTGTTGCAGGTGACCTCAAATTCAATTTCCAAGGAAAAGCAGATAAACAGGGAACCTACACAAAAAAGGAAGCTCCAGCATTTTGAACATTTTGTAATCAAGAGCCTGGGAGAGAAGGCAAAACCAGGAAAAAGAGGGGCAGCTGAGACAGAGGATGAAGAGTTAACAATATTTGCTGTGATACCAAATATTTGGGAAAAGTAAAGACTTGTGAGAGTACAGAAGTGTGGCATTGTTTAAATTCTTTATTTTTAGATTTTTGTATGCTTCTGAGGATCTGGAAAACATAAAATCTAAGACTACTTGAAAACATCCTTACTAGCTACTTAATGTATCCTTGCTAAATTATCTGATATACTGGTTGAATGGATAGGCTTAATTTGTGAGGGAATCAAAATTTTAAGGTCCCCCCTAAGGAACTACATCTGAATTTCATCCCAGGTAGAGGCAACTGCAGATACCCCCCTGCGTGGTGAAGCAGGTACCCTGCTATAGTGTCAGTGCTTCCTGCTCTGGAGAGTTGCTCCCAATGGTTTAATTCTTCTGGAATTAAATTGGTATGTGTT
>JAVJGJ010000014.1:89668767-89690399 GCA_035590215.1 Microhierax caerulescens | reverse complement strand
TTTACCCCCCCCCCCCCCCCCCCCCGTGCTGCTGGACCCTCTGTATTGTTTGCATTACTGGGGAGTTACCAGTATTTCAGCAGCAGGGGAAGGGGCCGCTCCCCACCCACTCTATCCCAAGTCCCCTGGCTCCTCCTCATTACAGGGGAAGGGGACGGTTAAACGCCTTGTGTCATCTTTACTTGTGAGGGCACTGAAGCATTTCTAACTGACTGGCTGCTTTTTTTAATGAAAGAAATTTGTCTTGTAACAGCTTTATATGCCCAGCTAATTAAAACCACTCCATTATATTACTCTCCATGTATCCTATTTTGTAGGCAAAAATTGTTTGCTCTTTGACAGATTCATTACTTGTTGATGTTGGTTTTGTAGGACACTGCTGTCTTGGACTTGTATAACTTAGAAATAATAAGGCATTAAGGCATTTCATATATTGGAAAATACAAAGATTTGTTAATCATTAACACGGAAAACATTTTCAGTCTTGTTTAGCATCATAAGATACAGTTTGTTCTGCATGTGTAAATGCCTCGTCTTTATGGCAAGACTAAGTTGAACAGCATTTAGTTTGATACATGAAGCTTGGGAATGTGTTTTAAATAAAGGAATCGTTACAACATGGTACGCTTTTGCTAGCAACCTTTTAAAATGCTGTCAGACAGAAAAAATGCCTTTTTTTTTTCAGTGAAGAGGCAGGATTGTACTTTCTTAGGCACTCAGTGTCGGTTGATGCCCTTCAGGTTATTTGAAGCCTTGTATGTTTTTCCAGTGGTCTCCTCGTCGCAGTGCTTTGATTTCTTCTGTACAGATCTGAGTATATGCACAGGTGGGACTTGAAGACTGCCATGCCGCCTGTCATTCCTCATTTGAGACTTGGAGGTCTGAGGAACTTCACCCAGCTGGGAAGCTGGATCGGCTGTTGAGATAGAGCTACCTTCTAAACAAATCATGCATACCCTGCTTTTCCTCCTATCTTTTTCTCATGCCAAAAGCTGTGGGATTGGACTGAGGATTAACAACCACGTTTTTTCCCAGCTGTCAAGCAGTCCCTTGACAAATTCTTCGGTGGTCATCTTGGTGTGAATTTTGTAGCTTGATGAAAAGGGGAAAAGTCATAATAAGGGGCTTAAAATAGCACAAATGAGGTTTCTAGTCAGTATATTTTTGCTGAGCCTGTTGATGAAACAAGTTGGGTTCTTTTTGCACGTACAGGAGGCTTAAAAATGGAGGGGATGGGGAAGGCCTTGAGCAGGCACCTTTCTTCATCCCTAAGTGGAGAATCATTCACCAAGGGTGTTACAGCCTGAATGGCATGACAGAAAAGGTGAATTATTACGTAGGTTATTTAGGGGGAGAGACCTGGTAACCAAATGATAATTGTGCACACTTCAGGCTGAGCAGTAGAAGCTGTCACGATTTGCCATCTGGTTCACCATTATTCTGACTCAATGTAGGAGGGGAGAGAGTGTTTGTAATTCATAGTGTGGTGGTTTGAGGGAGGCTTGGTGCTGGAAATCAACTGGACGGGTGCCTCTTGTCCTAGGCTCTTTAAAATGCAGGTCCTGAATAACCTAGTTTGTCATTCGTAAAAAGAGAAAGGCAATATATGAACAGAAGGAGAAAGATGAGTACTGCAAGCTTATTTTTTTATATAGATTATTTGATTAAACAATTCTGAGCAATAGGAAACCCTTTGGTGTAAAATTCCTGTCTGCTATAAACTGTAGGCCTGCTTTGATCTTGCACAGTGGTTATCACTGTTACAATGATAAGCAAGACACTACAAAACAAATTTGTGAGGATGAAAAATAAACAAATACACCACAAAAACCTATTTCAGAAGGTCTTTGAAGCTGTATGAAGTACCAGAGCTGATAATACCATGTTGCTGTGGATATGGGCTGGATTTGCATTCTGTTTGTTACAAGGGCAGGAGGGGCTTTGGTGCTGTCGTGGTTTAACCCTGGCTGGTAATTAATTACCACACAGCCGTTCACTCACTCTCCCCTCACCCAGAGGGATGGGGAGGAGAGTTGGAAAGGAATGTAGAACGCAAGGGCTGAGATAAGAACAATTGAATAATTGAAACAATAAAAATGAAAGAACAATAATAAGAATGATGACAAAGACAGTTATAATGGAAAGGGGAAGGGAAAGGATAAAATCCATAGGGAAAGGAAGAAAGGAAAACGTGGTGCACAACGCAACTGCTCACTGCTGCCGACCAATGCCCAGCCAGCGCCCGAGCAATGAGCTGCCTGCCCCCCCAGCCCCCCAGGTACATATACCAGGCATGGTGCCCCATGGTATGGAAAGCCTCTTTGGCTAGTTCGGGTCAGTGGCCCTGGCCGTGACCCCTCCCCATTCCTTGTGCCCCTCCAGCCTTCTCGCTAGCAAGGCCTGAGGAACTGAAAAGACTCACATCAAAGCCATAACACAGCACCACACTAGCTCCTGAGAAAATTAAGTCCATCCCAGCTGAAACCAGGACAAGTACATATTGCTCAGTAAGTTACCAGTTAAGAGTCAGGTTATTATAGGACTTCAAGGATTTTTAAAAGTACTCTACGGATGAGATTAATAGATCATTTGGTGAGTTTGCATAGTATGTTTATGTGTTAGAACAAGCTCAAAAAATCAGTTGAGATCCTGAAGAGTACTCATTATTAATAGTCATAGTAAATGATGACATTCCTGTAAGCTCTAGCTTTTATTTGCACCAGTATTTGTGATGGCGTTTAAAAGAATATTTTCATGGGTATTTATGGACTTTCTCAAGGAACGTTTGAAATTACATCATCTTACAGCCTTTTCTGTTTCAGAGTTTGCATAAAATAATTGGTGATATTAAAATATCAAGACTGGCAGGAAAAGAAGCATAACATAGAAATAATGGAAAACCAAATAACTAACGTAATGTATCTTGAATAAAATAAACCACATACCATTTTTCTTGTTTTATTTCATGATGGTTAAGTAGTATGACAAGCACTTATGGCATTTACCATATGCCAAAGCAGATCACAGGGAGGGGCAGGCGGAGATGCCTTTATACTTTTAGTAGAGGGACTAAAAGAAGGTCTTCCCTGGCCCTTGCTTTGCTTTTACTCGAGCCGTTACCAGTGTGGGCACCGAGCTCCTGATGTGTAAGCACAGCCAGCCCACATGCAGCAGGGTCACTGCTGCTGGCAGCTCTGCAGCCGTGCCGGGGCAGCGCCGGTGCTGAGCTGCTCGGGGAGGCATCTCTTTGCCGTAGCCCCGTACCTCCCTGCAGCATTCATGGGTTATTAATGTGCTCATCGGGGTGAAATTACCTGGCACCTGAGACAGGCCTTTGACCAAAGAAAGGGTGTGGTAAGCTCTCATGGTTAACAAAGGAACCTCTTTCAGGTTGGTTAGTCATGGTTGGTAGAAGGCAAAGAGAGTTTAATATTGTGTTTTTAATTAGAGTTAGGTTTCTGAAATTACTGGCTGCCCTTGCACAGAAGCGTGGACTGTGTAGAGCAGAGGGAAGTCAGAAAGCATCCTCGGTCGGTAGGCGTGAGCTGAGACGCCTGGGAAGTCCTGTTAAGACAGCTCTATAAAGGCTAACTGTGCAACCGGCACTTAAGCTACCAGGTCTGTGATGTTCTGATTCTGACTCAAGCAAAACAAAAAAAGTCAAGTTTATTCATCGCTCTACGATGTAGCGAGAAGCTCTGTGTCAATTGACATTTTTGTCATGTTTTGAATACTCATTAGCACTTCAGATCAGCTATTAAAGGACATGAAACGTTTAATCACCATGTCTTTTCTTGTTAGCAGTAGTCACTAGTGCAATGCTTTTTTTAAAAAAAAGCCTTGTAATTAAGTGAAAAAATTGTATTCTAACAATTTTACTTGGGATGCAGCAATTTTGAGCATTGAGATTACTGTCCTAAGCAATGCCCATTTTCTTCTCCCAAAATAATGTTTTTAAACTCTTGAAATCTTAAAATAGTAATAAAATAATTCTAAATGTCATGCAGAAACCCAGAAGATCATCTTCTGCTGCCTCTAAATGTCTGGGCATTTTTAGTGTTTGATGCAAAGGTGAATACTTTTACTCATGATTGAACCTAATGTTTTCTCATCTTCTAAAGGTGCTATTTAATGAAATTTTAGAAGTGTGATACACTATCGGTTCTGTAATAGTGACACATACATTGAATTGATTTTTTTCTTCCCTAGTACTGGTTAGCTATTTTTAAAAGCTATTTGGAATAGTTTTCTGACTACCTTTACAAAGGCAACCTCTCAATTATAAATTAAAGGAACATTTATAAATCCTAGAAATCCTCAAAATACTGAAGCTCAGTCTTTTATTAACTTTTCAGCCTGATACTCAGAAAGTTTCAAATAACAGTAAAATAAAATAGCTAATTCCTTCAGAAATCTGTAATTGTAGGACCTCTTTCTTAAATCAAGATGTATTCCTATGCACAAAATTGGCAATTAATCAAAATAATTTTCATGAAACTGTTTGTTTTCTAAAAATGTGTGAAAGATTAAAAGCAAACACTGACTTTTAATAGTTGTCTTTGAGGGAATGCCATGGAAAATAACAGGGATAAGTTTGCTGATCAGTCCCTGTCATTCCTTTTGCTATTCTAAATGGCCAAGACCTGCCCTAAGCCATGGCAGGAGAATTCTTCACAGTAAATTCACGCCGTGAGGATTTCTGGCAGTGTGTGGCAAGGCAGCACGTGGCATCCCATCCTGTGAGGAGGAGACAGGCTGAAATGCTGAGCAAAAGCAAGAGGATGAGGTCTGTGGCATCTTGCAGCTTCTTCCCGGGTCTTGTGGGGAGTAGGTGGCTGGCCATCCAGCTGCCTACATGGGGAAGCTCTAGGTCAGATGGGTTTTGGGTAGAAATAGGGGGTGGTCACACTGAAGACTTCCCCAGCTGGGGGATGCACTGAGGGACCCAAAGTACCTGTGCTAGAAGGCATGGGCAAGGGTGGGAATAGTGGGTGGTTTGTATGTGGGAATTAGGGAGGAGAGAGAGGTGACTGCTGTGGCTCTTGTTCCCAGTTGCATTGGTGAGTTGGCGCCCAGCTGAGACACGTTTCTTTACCCTTGCCTCAGTCACCTGTGGAGAAAGACAGTGGACCACAGGTGATGACTGCTGCAGTCAAAGGTCTTTGGAAGAACTGAGATGCAGGAAAATATCTTGTTTCCTCTAAATTCGGAATGGTAAAGTTTTCTTTCGGAAGTAACTGTGAAAACCCGACCAAGAAAACCAATACCTTGTTATGTTTTTCTTGCATGCCAATGGGGTTAAGTTTTCTATTGGCATTTAGAGGATGCTGAGTGATGAGGATTGGGTTTGCAGAAGAAAACCTTCTCTCTGGAGCTTTGCTTCTTTCATACAGTAAGGGAAAAAGAACCTCTCTGCAGGCTGGCTGAAGTGTAACCTTGGTGGTAAGCAGTGGGGAAAGTGAAATTTAAGAGTAAGATGCAAACAAAAAAAGGTCAGTTATTACTAGAACTAAATGTATTTTTGTGAGCCTGACAATACAGAAAATATTTCTTTAAAAAAAGGGAAGAAGGATTGTATATACTTAATAGCTTGTAGAATCTTAAAGAAAGGTTTATCCTTGGCAAAGTATCTTCAGGCCTCAGAAACAGTCAGGTATTACAAGCATCTCACAAGGAGACGTCTGGGACCCTGCGTCTTGAGATTTTGGTGCACGGTTTGAGCTTCTTGAGCAGAAAAGCTTCTTCCTGTGGGCAGTGTTAGGTTTTGAGGTTATACACAGTTTAACTCCTTCAAATTTAATTACTAACTATTGGCTGTACAAAACACATGCTGATTTGTTGCTGTTCCCCACCCACCCCCCACCCCCCCAGTCATGTAACTTGGAAAAGTATTGAAGACCAAATTCAGAAAAAATGGGAATTGAGTTATTTTACCAGTATTAAAGTATTCCTGGATAAACCCCCAAAATTAAGGAAAAAGTCAATAGGCCATATGGTTGTATAAAACTGTATTAGAATTAATTTTGGAACATAGTCAATACAGGAACACTGGCTAATAATGTGTGTTTAGTGGGAAAGTTGTTTTGTTTTTTTAATATCTCCAAATGCTGATGCTTTTGAGATTTTCACAATATTCTAAGGTAATGAAATTAATTTCTGCGAGAGACTGTAAAGGACATACTTCGGTCTGATGTTTATACCTTCCATAATATCAATTAAATTATTTAGTCTCTGCCTGCTAACAGCGGAAAGGACTTGAGTAGCTCTGCAACTTTCTAGAACTAGGGTTTCACCACCTAACAAGATACACAAGCTCACACTTAACATAAAGCACTAGTGTGACATGCTGTAGTTCTGGTAGCAGCATTCACATGCAACATCGTGGATGGTCTCAGATAGCAGGCCCGTATGTGAGAACTGCAGTCTAGCTGAGGCACATAGACCTTGGAAACTTTAGTCTGGGGATTTTCTGATTTTGCCTGTCTTATTTCAGTGGCATTAATACTGCATTTGTGCTAGCATCTAGACTTCAATTGACATGTAGTTATTGCTTAGTTACTTTATTGAGGGTGGTATGTTTTGGGGTTGCCAGTAGCTGTGAAAATAATGTAATAGTGAATAGTGCTGCAAAAGTACTTGTGTACTGACAGTTCCTTTTTATCTGGGATGAAAGGTTTACTTTCTGGGAAGCTAAAAAAAGAAGTTGTTTTTTATGTCTGCACCCTCAGAAAAAATTTCTAGTTGTTCTCATCCAAGGCATTTTAAAAATGTTACTTTCTCATTGCTTTTGATTAGTTGCTTTTAATGGTTTTAAAGCGTTTGGGCATTCATGGGGCATTTTTGTCCTCAAGATAGAATAGGTCTTCTTGAGATGGTATTAGGGAGTACTGTTGCTACCAACTGTGTTAGATATAAATTTGAACTTGCTGATTTACTTAATAGAATTATTTCAAAACTCAAAAATTTTAGGATCTAATGTTTTAAGCTGGGCTGTGAAAGCCTCTAATCCTCAGCATCCAAATTAGCTTTCCTCATCCTATGTGCAGAAAGGAGGGGAGAGACATTTTGGGATAGAGTTCAATAGTATCAGGCCAAACACTGAAGGATTGTTTGCACAGCTGTGTATAAGCAGTGACCAAACTGTTAAACAACCTAACGGGGGGAAAATGAATAGAAACTCCTGTTGGCCAGAGGACTGAGTTTCCTGGATAGTGCTCAGGACGTTATGAAGTCATCGCACATGCTGGGTCAAGGCTTTTACCCATATTTTCCCCTTGTGCTCAGGGATAATTAATGCTTTGCTTTTTCATAATAATATAATTGCCTTAAAGCATCTAAACAAAATTCTGTATTGACGAATGATGCACTGTAGTGTACTTACCTATAACTTCAATTAGGGAACCTTTCCCTGCCAGTAAACTGATTCACTGATGTGAGAGGAGACAGTGCCTGTATATCTGTCTTGCTTCCTTGCAAATTGTAGATTATGAAATTGGACTGCTGAGCAATAATTTAATCAGTAGCATCAGAAGAGCATTAAGCTCCATTAAACGTTGGGTCACCATCAATGTCAGATGAGTATTAAATTATGGCTTGCAACTTAGCAATACTCGTCCAAAAGGCAGTGCTTAGGTTCTTGGCAAGCATATAACAGTTTATTATGGAACAGATGCTTCAGAGCTTAACATACGACTGAAGTGTCAAGTTGTGTCAGAGAAGATGGGCCGAACACTAATGTGGAACTCCGACTTTGTGAGGCACATGTTAGTGAGTCACTCCCTACCTGAACGATGTGGGTTAAAAGTGTTTCATTAATAGGATCCCCTGTTGAATGCTTGAAAGTCAAAGCGCTGCTCTGTCTGCCAAAGACTGGCTTATAATGTGAACAGGTTATAATAAAATCCTCGCTACAAATGGTGAAGATGTAGTTCTGTTAAGGAGGGAGGATCCCTACAGGCTGCTCAGTTTGAATTTTTATGTAGAAGAAACATAATTTTCTTTCTAATTCTGGTGCGCCATAAAATTGCCAGCTTGATACTTGGAGGATGATCTTGATACCCCTATTGCTAGTCACAGATTTTCCAAGTAACAGCAGCAAGGTAAAACTGGTAACGCTTTTTGGATGGCTTTGCTGATGTTAGCAGCAGCTCTCATGCAGCAGCTAAATCACTGAGGCTCTTGTCAGTCTGCTGTATGGCCCCTGCCACTTAGGAAAGCTGCATGCTGCAGGAGGTACTGGCCTTGGAGCTATGCAAGAAGAGAAAGGAGGAGAAAAGAAAGGGATGCTAGAATAAAATGGTTTTCCCATTCCTGTTTAGGTGCAAAGAAAATAAGGAGTTAAAGAAGAGAGGGAGTGGGTTGGACTGGTGGAGTAACAGACGTGATGAGGAAAATTTTTGCTGGTGGTGGTGCTGGGAAAGGGAAAAATGAGAGTGGCGTTGGTATAGGTATAGCTTATGTGGTCTTTATGCAGCCTCTAGGTGGGTGGCAAGATGAGTTCTCCCAGTGGGGATCTTAACAAGATTTTACTGCCCATCTGATGAAGATGGTGATTAGGGTTCTCTCTGAAATCTTGTCTGTGTGTAAGATTTTCTTGTCTGATTGAAACCACAAATTGGCCATGTAGTCTTACAGGCATGATATGGCAAGATATTTTAAGACCTGTTACAGGTTTTCATTTATTAAGGATTGCACCACTGGTGCTCAGCTGTTGCCAACTAAATTCTTGCTGCTGCACAGAAACCAGGGTACTTTGTTCTGTGGCAGTGGGCTGCAGATGGGAATGCTGCAGTTTCAGCTGAAGGAGCCTAGGACAGCTGCGCAGAAGGCAGTGTCTTCAGTAAGGCACCCTGTCATCTGGCTGCAGGATAGGATGCCTGGGGTGGCGGGGCAGTGTGTTGCAAAAAGCACTCCAGTCAAAACTCTTAAGAATTTCCTTCTTCTGCCTCTAATTTTCACCCTAAAATTTGGTGTTCATTTGCTTGTTAAAAAGTACTGTCCCAGAAATCTGCATGTCCTGTATTGCTATGCTGCTATTTTTCTTTTCAAAAACATACCAACAACTTGTTGTAATGCTAATACTAAGCTATTAATATTAAAGCTTCAGAATTATTTTTTTTTGCTTTTTTCCACTTTTCTCCCTATTACAGTTGTGAAACTAGCAGTTACACAGAGAACCAGCTCCGAAGGGGACTTTAGCAGAGCAGAACCTGTCATGAGAAGGGGAATTGAACCTTATCTTTATAGGCATTAGAATTGCAGTTTCTTATCTACTAGTGCTTAACTTCATGCATGCTTTAGTATCAAAAGCCCTGCTATTTCTGAAATAGTTCAAGTTAGTGAAGACATTCTAAAAGAACTGAAGAGTTTTAAGGTATTACAGTTTCGTAACAGGAGGCTGAAATAATACATAAGCACTAGGATGCATATGTTGCAGTGCAAGATGAGAATACAGCTGATAAATGCGTGTTTAACAGACTGGTTGACATTTGGAAATGATGGTGGAAATGATACCCTTGATACCTTACAGCAGGTACTTGGAAATAAAGATGTCCTTTGTCTTTCAAAAAAACCCCACTCCTCTTTAAGTCTCACTCAGGTTCAGAAAGTTTATTTTTAATGAGACCAAAAGTGTTTATGGGAGGTAACAAGGACAGTCTCTTCCTCAAGTCTTTAGTGACAATGAGGAAGACATGCAAAGTCAGCCAGAATCACTGTGATGAAAACAGTAATTATTATTATCATTCAGGTCTTGTAAGTGCTTGAAATGGTATCTAACCTTGTTTCAGATATACTTCTAAGCATAAATATGGAACCAAGGAATCTCTCATATAGAGATAATTAAAATTAGTACATTTAACATGTCCAGTTAAACTCTGCAGAGTGAAAATTCAGATGTTGTCTTGTACTTTTTGGTTTTGGTTTGTTTTTCCAGCTTTTGTTTAGGTCTGGATGAGGTGCTAACCAAAATTGTATTTTTATAGTGATAAACCCTCTCCATCACTTTTCAGTATAAAGTAAACAATGCTTAAAATGGGCAGGAGATAACAGAGCAAGACCAACAAGTATACTACAGTTGGCTATGTACTACAGCTAGCACAGAAAACATTCAGCAGCATTTGCCTCCTGGTGATGTCTTGTGGAAATAGGCAGGAATATCCATAATTAGGACACATCATCCCACACTGCCTGATACAGGTATTTAGTTCTACCAGCCAGCGATACTGCCAAATAAAGGATGAAGATCACACAAAGGACGCTCAACCTCAAAATTAATTCAGTGCCAAAACTTTATATGTTTTTTTTCTTCTTCCTTTTATCTGATAAGCTATGGCAACAATATACTAGAGCTTGTGGAACTGCAACCTCAGTTCAATCTCAACTGTGATTTAGTTTGCCATGCTGTCCATGTGGCTTGGGGCAAGGCTGTTTGTAAGTATGCCTAAGCAAAACACATGGGAGCATCCCTTTACTTTGTGCTGCCTTCTGGAGGGCTCTGTACGAGTAGGGCTCTCAGTGATGGTGTGTTTTCTGTGATGTTTCTGGCCTCTTTCTACGTGAATTGTTTAGGAGGCTGTGAGGTGCGCATCTTCCACTTCCCCATAGATGTTTCTCAGTGTTGCTTACAACAGGGACAAAGTGTGGGGATTTCAGGTTTTTCTTTGGGTTTCCCAGCATTAGGCCTTTGAATTGGCTGCATGTTGTATATGTGTGCATTATAAAACATTAATAGCACTAAACTGCAGCATTTTGCACAGATGTATATAGTGTGTAATACTAATATTTAATGGAGTACCTCATCTTCTCTTTGGCAAAAAGCTTCAGGGACAGGTTTCATACCATTAATTTAATGCTATGCAGTTAATAGTAAAAAACAAACTTATTAATTTTGTGTGATGTGCACACATTACTTTCCATGTGAACGTTCATTTCTCTTTCCTGGGGATATAACATTGACAAGATTTGAAAGAGACTATTATGTCGCTGTAGATTAATTCCATCTTTGAAGGGTCTAATTCCTAGTTACTGCTTTTTGCTCCTATGGATAAATTGTATGAGCAAGTGATTATGCAAAATGAGAAACTAACTGAAGTGTAACTTAGGTTGTCACTTGAACAGTTTATATTTTTGTTTTAGTTTTATGTATTTACAACTTAGGCAAAGCTGACAATATTATTTTAAAAAGTATATTGACAAAGAAAATAGTTTTTGCTGTGATCCAGTTGTAGGGGTTGCACTCCCACTTTACAGGTTTAGGATTATATTGTAGATTTTACATTATGGAATGTATTCTTCTTTCTTAATAAGCAAGAGGGAGAGTGGGGAAGAGCAGGCACGTAAAGTGGTCCTTGAATGTGCTTTTATGTAAAGCGCTCTACTTTGAATATAGTTTGAGGCAGATTGTCTTAGGCAAGAAGCTTAAAACTGCAATGTTTTTGACTTCGTAACAAACACTATATCTGTGCATATCAGATATAGTGTTAATATAATAAATATAAATAAATATAATAAAGCTCTACTTGTAGCACTGTTTGTAAACATATTCTATCCAATTATGGGCCATGTCATTAGGGTTCTTAATTCTGAAATCCTTCCTGAGAGAAGGCAGATTGAGCCAGTGAATGTTGGGTGATTTTGCTAGTATTAGAAGGAAAATCAAATGTAGGGGAAGGAAGAAGTCATCACAGAAGCACTCCCAAGCAAGTCCAGTATTTTGTCCACTATTCCTTCAGAGTGGGGTTCAATGTATGCGTATCAAAACTGAGGAATTGCTTGTGTTGCAAAATGAATAGCGTTGCTTTTACCCACATTGCTTGGCTGCATGAAATCCACAGACCCCATGTGATGACATCACCAAATAAATCTTGAAGCCTTATCTGAATCATTAACAGATTTCTCCAGTGGTGGGAGACAGTGTGATGTACTGAGGTAAAGGAAAGCTTTAACAATTGTTATATTATTGCTTTAAGGACACAATGTTCTGGCTTGCTCCAAAAGGATGCCTTCTGGCATAGTAACTTTTGCTGCCTTCTTGGCAGCAAAGCTGGTTTTCCTAGTGAAGAACTATAATAAAGACTGTGGCAGAGCTTATTTGACTATTTTGCGTAATAGCATATATTAGCCCATGTGAGGGAGGGAGAAGAGGAGAGCCCTTCCTGCGACAACAACAGTGTTTAATGTGGCTGCTGTGGAGCATGCTGTAAAAACACAAACATGGGAAGGCATTTGAAAGAACAACCAGTACTTATGTACTTCCTTGGTTAATGTCAGGGGTGTGTTTGGCCTACATAAACATCTTCTGACTGTCTTACATATTATACTTGTTTTTTCCCCTTAATACATGATTCATTTACATTTTGCAGAGGGGTGGGTTGGTTAATGAGGCATCGTGTGTGAAGTGATGGAAGTGATAAATATTAGAAATATAGCTCTCCATTTCTTCTTCAAGGCACTCCTACACATATCGAAGTATTTGACCTGTGATTTTCAGTTACAGATGTTTCTTTGTCCTGTGGAGGGGGATGCACAGCTTTTTCTGCCCACAGTTCTAAAACCATCCCAAATCTCACACTGTGCTGAATTGTGCGATCTTCTGCTAAAGAGCGCTTCAAGCCTGGGAATTGCATGGGTGTTGCAAGAAGGAAGAATAAACTGGAGGGAGTTCACTCAGAGTTTGAAGAAACTTTCCCTCCTGCCTGCCTGTTATAGGCTTGGACATTTCATGGTTTTGCACTTCCTATAGTCGTATGTGCTAGTGTGAAGCACAGCTGCAGATAATCATGGGAGACAGTGAAAAGCTCTGGAAAATTAAGACTTCTGTATCTTAAGTCCTGAGAGGGTGTTTCAGCCTTACAGCCCCTTCTAAAGTGTTGAAGAAGCCAATACCACACCTATTTAAACAAAGCCTCCCATCCTTAGGGGACAAGGCGGTTGCATTTCAATGCTTGCAGTCATATTTTGGAATTTGGCATGGTGCAAAATTGTCTGGAGGGCAGATGCTGCACATTAGTGCAGTTGCAGTTGGAGATGTGCAGCTGTAGCCCAAGGGCTGATTTGCATCTGGCTGACCGCTCCTTCACTAGCCCTTTCCAGTTCTGGCACTGTTAGGTTGGTAGGGTCCTTGAGCCTGGTGGCAGTCACTTCCTATTTTAATATCATTAGTGCTCACTGCTTGCTTGAGAGGTGTGTTGGAAAAGTAATAAAGCCACACGCTGTTGTTAGAGGGACAGTTGTTCTCCCCGTGTAAACCAGTGGTGTGGTCATTTTGTTTGCAGGCACCAGAATATTATGTGTTCGGTGATATGCTGAGTTTTAGTCTTGTCAATTTGCTTTTCACTGGTACAAAGATGAACCTCTAGAGACTCTGAAGTCAGAAGGACACTGCTGAGAAAAACTTTTTGTTATGCTCATTTTTTTATATTTTAGGGTCAACCAAACACTAATAGTTACTTCTTATAGTCTGGTGTGTGGTAGCAAGTTCTTAGGAAACATCAAATGCCTACAGTGGTAGTGATGCAGACAGATGTTGTACAAGGAATCATTTTAGAGGAGAAAAATAGTAGCATTTGAAATTTTTTAAAAATTATCTGATGAAACACGAAGAGATGTTATTAATGATATTTAGAACCTTAATTTTATAATGTGGATTGAAAATGCCTATATGCTAAGTTAGTTGCAGTATATTCCAGTTTACATGTGATAATTGGAGCACACGTGTAGTACCTTGAGGAAGAAGTCAAACATTGATTGGATCCAAGAACACTTGCCTTTCCTAAGGTGCTCTGCAAATGGGAGTACATGTGAAAAATGGGAAGGAGAATGACTGTGAGAGTGTGAAAACTGCAAAGTGAAACTGAGTAGAATTAAAAGCAGCTGTTGAGGGATTTGCCTTTATTAGCTAGTCATCTTAGANNNNATGGAGAAAGAGAAGTTTATCAAGCATCTTGGGTCAGGTCCATGTCTCCTTGTATGCTACTTTGTACAGGCTTTAGCATCGTGGGGCCCTGTGTGAGACTAGACTAGAGACTAGACTGGCTGGATTCTTGTGTATCATAAAAATATATTATTACATGTAAAGCGACAATGCCACTTTCTCCTCTTGCTTTTTGCAAAGCTTTGATGGTACATTCCATGTCCTCAAAGCTGCTTCAGAAATCATGAGGGCATAGTCTTAAATAGCAAAAAAATTGAGACAATGGCATTTCCTCTTTGAAAATTTCAGGTGAATATTTCAGTCATGTTTATAGTGTTACAGTCTTGACAATGCTTAGACAATTTATTGGAGAACTTCTGATTTTGGTAGAATATGATATTTAAACACGCACCCACCCACTCGCCCATTAGCCTGTTGGTCTTTGTTCAGAATACAAATTGGATTCCTGCGGGGGGGGTGGGGGTGGGTGGAGAAGAAGAAGAAGGAAAAAAAAAACAACAAGAAAGAAAAATATTAATTACAGTTCAGGTATTTCCAGTTTATCTTTAGATGCCTCTCAAAATGTGCTGAACTTCTATCCCTAAGCTTAAAATCTGTCATTGTATACATTGAATTACGAGAGCGAATGCACGCTTTCTCGTCCCATCCTTATTGTGGCTGTCTTACAGTTGCATGTAGTAGTGTTTGTTTATCAGGAGTAAATGGATGCATTCCTTTGATTAGCTTCATTTCAGGGATTCCTGATATTTAATGATGCTGTGGGTTGTTTGGCTTCTCTTCCTTCCACTAGCAAGAGATTTCCACTGCCGTTATCAGCTACACTAACTTTTCAGCACATTTCAGCATTTCTCATGTGCAAAGGCTACAGCTGTCATTGAACAATGTGGTTGAAGTAATCCAATAATAAGAGTCCTAAATATAGCAATAATTATAACCTCCTACATTGAGAACAATATTGGTAATCAAGGATACTAATTCTTGAGTTTCATAGAAATAGAGCTCAACACTGGTTGTTGCAGTGTTATCTACGTTTTAAGATTTTAAATACTTCGCAAAACTTGTGTTGTGCTTGTGTATGTGCTTGTGTAAAGATCTGGTTTTGCTATACAGATGGGCATAATGGAACAAAAATCACCCAGAGAAGTATGAATGATTACATTTATCAACAGCTAAACAGAACACTTTGGATATTATTCTTGTGATTAAGAAGTCTAACTTGCCATAATAAGCCCTGATTATAAGTAGTCTAACAGCAAGGACTGATTTTATTGAAAATGTCCTATTAGACACTGTCCCCAGCTCTGTCTTGTGTATCTTTAAATCATGCCCGTGGTTAGTCTCCATGTACATGTTCTGTTGTGCTTGTCTCCTTTTTTAAATTCCATGTTCTTTTTTCAAGAAAACCCTTTTAAAATTTGGTCACTGTGAAATTCCTTGTAAAGTAGAGCTGTTGATGAGCCATGTATGATCCACTAAATCTTTCTGTAGTTTTCTGATGAACAGAATTGCCATTTATTGGCAACACGGTCACACAACCAATATATTCAGGACTCATAAGAGTTCACAATAGGTAAATAGAGGAGTGTATCTGTAGGCACGGAAACAGCAGACATTTCAGAGTTAGATTTGATTTTAAATTCCAGACTTTGTAGTGATGTGAGGCAGTACTTTCACCTCAACCTGATGTTTTCTTTGCTGCCACAAATATGGTCTTTGACTTCCAGGTTCTTAACTGGCATAATGACATCTTGTTCACTGGTGGCTTTTTCTTTGACTGACCACAGGTGCTTCTCCTGGCAAGGACCTTAAAAAGAACAGAGCAACATGCAAGGTCTAAAATATAAAATATTATTTATTTATATATATTATATATATATAATTATGTTTCAATTTCTCATTTTGCACATCTCTTCGTGAGCCCAGTGTGATACCTTCCTTATTTACCTCTCTGCTGTACACAGGTCTAGTAGCCAGGGTCTCAGCATTTATAATACCTTCAGGAGAGGCTGAATTTGGATTACATTGCTGCTTCTCATGTTCACATATTCTGTGTTTTGACTTCTTCATTCTACAAACTTGGCACGCTCTTCTGGATGTAGTAGTATATATCCAGTGGATATAAAGTAAGGGGTTTTATGTATTGTGTTTCTCTTTCATTGCCTAAAAATGTAGTTTTCAGTTAGCAGTACTTCTCTGCTACTGTTTTGACTATGAATTCTTTGAAAAGAATACATCTACTCTAAACTTTTAGCACATGGAAAACATGTAATCTTATACTGTATTCTGTGAATACATGTTATGCTTGAAAGAATAATTATTTGGATTTTCTCAGTCATTTTAATGGTTGTTTTTAATACTTTGGAATTTTTTTTTACTCTGATATATGGTGGTGGTGGGGGGATGGGTGTGTGTGTCTAAGGGCAGGGGAGAGACAGGGAGAATAATTATACAGAGTGAAGGAGAAACATGTTTTGCAGTTAAAGGGCTTTTGCCATAGTTGCAGATAACCAGAGTACAAAGTGATTGTCCCGCTCTTGTGCAAATACTGCTATAATCCAGGTATTTGGCAATTCTTTTTCTCATTAATCCTGTATCCATTCATAAATCCAGAAGCTTCAGTATTTATACACACACACACACACACTAGTTCTAAATATATTGTAATTTTTTTCCCAATCTGTCATGAAAGCTGCTTCTGTTGTTTCTTTTGCCATCCTACCTGATTTCCTCCTCTGGGATGGGACATTACTTTTTTGCAGCTGTCCTGTCCACAGTAGGCATTTGCCATCTACTGCACTTAAAACATTCTGTTCTTTGCTCAGTTTTTTGGCACTGAAAACTGTGACATCTGTTTGTCACATATGAAGCCCAGGAGGTGCTGAAGACCCTGATGCAGTGAGCATCCCTTACGTGGGCAGAGGAGAATTAGCTTTGCCTCTCAGGTGGGGAAGCAGCTAGTTTGGCTTATGCTCGGTTTCTGTGGTGGCATTCAGATTGAGGGACATGGAGAGATTCCAAGTGCCCATCTCCCACGTACAGATGGTGGGGAAACCTGGCCTTTCCTAGCCTCCCCTCTTGTACTCTGGTTCTCTTAAGGAGGAAACAGGAGTGTGTACCCTAAATAGGAGCTGCTGTGGTGGGGAAAATTGCCTGCTCTGGGCTGCCTGCATATCTGTGCCTAGGAGCAGCTCTCTGGTTGAGGTGGAAGAGAGGGAGAAGTTTTCTTGTCGCTTATGGAAAGAGCAAGACAATCAAAGCTGCTATTTTTGTGTAATTGAAGTGAATAGGCTAGTAGCCTATCAGCTCTGGATTAATAAAGTGTGGGTGAAAATGCATAGGTCATAGCACAGTATTTTAACTTATCAGGAACTCAGGTGAACATTGAAGTTGAAAGATACCTAGACTCACGTGCAGTTTCAAAGGTGGTAGTTGGCTTAAATTTAATGCATATTTAATGGTGAGCAGGGAGAAAACAACCGTGACTTTTTTTTTTTTTTTTTTTTGTATATTTAACATTTTAGTGGTCCCTTCCATCATGCTAGTTTAGATAAAAATGTTGCAAACAATAGTTTACAATCTGGAAAGACATTGAATAAGTGCTACATAAATGCCCAGTTTAAACTGTGTTTAGTATTTTCTTTTAATGACTTGTTAAATTCTGTGCTGCAGTCCATTGCTTGAATTTGTATTTATTAAGGTGTCAGACTGTTGGAGTTCAGGTAGGGTATACTCTTTCTTTCTGGATTGAAAGATGAATTAGTTTGCCTTATATTTAAAGAAAAAGAAAAGCCTCAAACCTATCATTTGTTTTTTAAGAAAGCTGTGTGTCTTTCCCTCCCATGCCAAATTATTCCCTGTATTGTCTGTATGTTACTGCTTTTCAGTGAATGTTGGGTTTACAGAACAAGGACTTGCCCAGGGAAGTTGTCAGTTTGCATCCTCATTCTGATTTTCCAGGGGAGCATAAAGATACACTCCCTTATCAAAGTTTCAGGTGTGGTAGTTGAACCTGTAATGTTAATCATCTTTCCCTTAGCCCCAAACTGAAAAGAAGGTTGATAAGGACATAAGCTCTATTACTTTCACTGTAGTGCTCCAATCTTAAGGAAAATGTCTTTTGGCACCAGTTTGGGAAAGAATATTCCACCTAGTTGCCACTGGTTTTAGAACTGTCTTCTCATGTATATCTAAGCAGCTGATTACAAATTTTAATTCCGATCTAACCACAGAAAATATTTTAATACTTTTTATTCTCTCAGAGGTGGGAGCAAATACTGAACTTTTTTGCAAAGGGAGAGCAGACTGGGATCAGAACCTTGGGATGTATTATTTCATTGAGAGGGTCATTTGCATTTGGATTACCACAGATGTGCATAACCTGTTCTGACACTGAATTGCAGGGTGGTTTGTTGGCTTGCTTGTTTCAAATGATAACCTATTGCACACTTCAAAATAAGACAGTAAGACCTCAGAGAGATCATGAAGTATGGAGTTGTGTTATTAGTTAGGAGATGGCAAGCATGGAAGGTTTCCCTGGAGGGTAGCACTGCATCTTGCAATCTTGTTCCAGGAAATCGTATGAGTTAAAAAAAATGAAATTAAACATTTCTTGATCAGTTTCTACTGTGCTGCTGTAATAAAAGAAATTCGTTACATAGAAATCTGCCCAATTTTGCATCTGTGAGCCATTAAAGATTGTTAATGATTTAATGAACTCTGGCTTGGCCCATTACAAGGGTAGAACTCAGTGATGCAGTAGGGGGGAAAAAGCCAGCTCCAGTATATTCTGCTTGCAAGGAATCTTTTCTAGAGAAGATTTCTTTTTAATGTTAAAAGCACTGAATCTTCTGAGCAGTTTCTTTTGGAGGAGCTTTCTTTACTTTTGCTATTGTTTTTTATTTGTTTGGTCCCACAGAGAGGTAGAGCTTGCTTTAAACTTAATGAGAAGAGTTTCTCCTTTTCTGTTAATGCACAGAATAGATCATCTGTGTGTTTAACATCTCGGGGGTAGGCCAGCTGACAAAGGTGTGCAATGCATTAACATTTTAAGTGCTGTTCTAAGGCCCCAGTCAATCTGGCCAGGTAGTGAGTGTAAAATGGGATCTGGACAGCATTGCCAGACTTTGTGGTTGGTAATCTCAGGTGGAAAGCATGTGAGGTAGGAGAGTTCTTTTTGAGTAGTTAGTGTTCTTGGAGGTTGGTGTTACTTCTGCAGCTCAAGATGAAGAATCTTTTAAGAAAAAGGAAAAAAAGTTACATTGTGTAGCGTTTGCTTTAAAGAGGAGGTCTAAAAGGAAGAGGAGTACTTACCATTGTACAGTTTTACTCTCAACTCTATTTTTTTATTGCAACATCTGTGCCTTTACATATACTTTAAAAATCTTGGGGTTAATTTGAGTGAGGAGCAGGGTTGTTGTGTCTGAGACTCTTACTTGTGTATTGACATCACAAAACCTGTGTGATGTGCTACAGGGCCTTATGCATCCAGAACATAACAACAGACCTGTTTTTTGGACAGATGCCACTGTTCTTGAATTATCCGGGACTGCTAGGTGCTTGGCAATCTTAATTGCGCCCATGGCCAGGAACAATGAAACTGTTTCATGTAGTACATGAAACTGGGTTATTTGCTAAGTTTCTTGTGGCATATGGGTTGTGTGACATCCTCTGATATGAGGGCATCTGCATGTAGAAGCAGAGCAAACCTTTACAACTAGAAAAAATTCCCACTACACTAAGGTTGAGTGGCTGCTGGACTTGCAGGAATATTGTAAAAGACATAGTACTGTTAAGAAAGCTGTGCTTTCCCTGTTAGCTTCCAGGGTGTTTGCATGGACTCCAGGCACCTGATGTGTTTTGGTACATCTTGTCCTTTCCCAAGTTAAATGGCACTATCAGCCAGGAACACCCATTCCCTGCAGCTCCCCTCCTGTTGATCTCAATGTAGCAGCAGCTGGCCCGCTGCTGGCAAACAGGGCTGTCTGCTGTGGCTCTGGGGACAAAAGGTGTGGGAAGGGAAAGCTGGCGGCCTATAAGAATAATTTCCTATCTGTGTACAGTTTTGTTTACAAAAAGAATAGCTGCTCTTTAAGAAATGGAATGTAATAAATTACTTTAAAAAGATGTTCTGTTTAGGGAATGAGGGGAAGTATTTGTGTCAGGCTATTCTGAAAATGTCACGCAATCTATGGTTAAATTATTTTGTTCTTTCCTGGCTGTAGTTTTTACAAAATTGGTGAGTCAAGCAATCGTCAGTAGTATTTTTGTTGTCTTTTTTTTTTTTTTTTCTTACCCTATATGAACTACGTGTATCTGTCTAGCTTACATCTGAATGACAAAAATACATAGATAGCAGGAGGAGGAAGAGTAATGGCTTTATATAGAATTAACTGTCAGTAAGTGTTTATTAAGTGCTTCTGTCATGTCTTATTCTGGATTTGTGTTGCTAGTCTTAGCTGGGAATTAATTTTATGATACCTGATGACGTTGAGTATTTTAATGTTATTATTCTCATTCAGTAGTCTATGTAAGCAGTGTGGGACTTAAATTCAGGAACATCAGAAGTACTTACTGCTTCCTTTTTTAGTCATTTCACAAAAGCACATCTATGGCCTATTTTTAATACTTTTTTAGATTAAATGTTTTACGTATTGTCAAGAATATTAGGGTGGTGGGGTTTTTTTTCAAAAGATAAATGCCATTATACATGGGACTGTGCTTGTAAAAGTTCATGCAATTAGTATGTTGCATGGAAAACTTGGGCTAAGCAGGGCTCGGGGGAGAATATATATACAAATATGGATAAATCAAGAAGGCTCATGTCAGATAATTGAAGATAATGGTATTTCGTGTGTGTGTGTGTGTGTGTGTGAACTAGTAAAGTAGATTCAAGAAGATTAGAGAAAAAATATTTCCCTTTGCAACCTAAATTTAAATGTCTAAATGAGTTCACTGGGACTTGGTAAATGGCCTTACTTTCAGGTGTCAGGCAGAGAAGACTATCCGATCTGTATTGCTGCTTGTCTGTTTGCTAACAATGAGCATTGCCTAACTAGCATGTAAGGGAGAGATAGCACCATTTGCATGAACTGAGGACTGCCATTGAAATGCTTTGGGAATGTGCAGGACTGTTAGGGTCTTTGAATGTTCTGAAGCAAGAAACAGAGAAATTAAGATCGTCCCCTTGTACATTACGCTGATTACGCATGTATTGTATTGGTCTACAGTGAAACATTGCCTTTGACCTTAGAACTGCTTGTTAGTCAAAAGTAGAGTATTCATTATTTAAGTACAAAGGGAAAATATATCAAATATACAGTGGGGCACATATGACTGATCATAGAATCATAGAATTCTTTAGGTTGAAAAAGACCTTTAAGATCATTGAGCCCAACTATTAACACTGCCAAGTCCATCACTAAACCATGTCCCTAAGTGCCACATCTACATACATGTCTTAGATATGTCTATAGGTTGTGACTTACCCTGGGCAACTTCCCTGGGCAACCTGTTCCGATGCTCAACAACCCTTTCTGTGAAGAAATCTTTTTTTTCCTAATATCCAGTCTAAACCTCCCCTGGTGCAACTTGAGGCACTTTCCTCTTGTCCTATTCCTTGGGAAAAGAGACTGACACCCACCTGCCTACAGGCTCCTTTCAGGTAGTTGTAGAGGCCGAGAAGGTCTCCCCTCAGCCTCCT
>JAVJGJ010000014.1:89642408-89667253 GCA_035590215.1 Microhierax caerulescens | reverse complement strand
CGTGACATCCTTGTGGTCCTCCTGGGTGGCCTGTCCCTTCTTCCAGAGGTCATGAACTCTCTTCTGTTTCCTGAGTTTTAGCCAAAGCTCTCTGTCCAGCCAGGCCAGTCTTCCCTACTGATTAGTCTTTTGGCCCATGGGAATTCCTGCTTCTGTGCCTTTGAGATTTCCTTCTTGAAGAACAATTTGAACGATGATTTGATTAGAAAGGGAAGTGAATGGAAGGCATAGCTTCAAATGCTTGATTAACCTAGACCTTTAAGTGGCTTTGTTTTGGAGGCAGGAAATCAGGTGGCTCTGGAAGGATGTGGTTGGAGGCAGCTTAAGTTACAGACCTGCTCCTGTGTCTCAGGCCTGGAGCATTTGATTTACAGTGTGTTTGCATGTGGTTTAGTTTTGGTGTATGAATTCTAGAAGTTAAAGCCTCGTGAAGATTGTGCTGGTGTGTTGTAGCAGGGACAGAGTGTGGGTCACGCTTGCCTGAGGGCTGAGCCAGGAATGCCAGGCTGGCCTGGCAAGGTGTTCCTTGTGTAAGTCTCTCTTGAGGTGTTGTTATACCCTAAAAGGGTTGAATGAGAACCAAAAATGAAGGTGGCCAGTTTCAGAGAAGCTTTATGCTATGAGCTGTTTTTTTTATGAGGCAGCTGGGGCTCAGCAGTCAGATCAATACTTCCTCCTTGTGTATCTTCAGATTTTCCAGACATTTTTATTAGCAAATAAAAATGTTCTCACTTTCTTGCAACCTAACAAGCAGATGTCTTTTCAACATTAGGATTTTTTTGAAGACAACCATCAGAAAAGTGGTATCTCTCAGGAAGCAGCTAAATTAACGCATTCAGGTTTTTGTCAGATCCTGCCACTTGGTAGCAGTCATGCTGATCCATCACAAGGTATTGAAGACAGAAATTTTAGATGGACCACCAAATACCCAAGAGTCTTCCTTATCCCCTTGGCACAGGGATGCATGTGCTGCTGAGCTTCCCCGTACTGGTCTGGCACTTTTAGGCAAAGGTTGATGGGGAAGAGATGCATGATAGATTATCCCTTGTTTTGCAGTGCTCTTTGCTCCAGGCAAAAATGAAAATGTGTAGTCAGCTACATGTTGATAGACTGATATTCAAACTGAATAGCTAGGATAGGGGTGGCCTCCAAAGCAGGACCTGGTCCTGCACAACCCTGCACTCATTCACATCCTGTGTGAATGTGTTGCATGCACTTCTAGGATCTTTTTTGGCATGATGGGCCTGTTTCCCCAATTATTCTGTTCTGGGGAGCACACACAGGTCTTGATTTTAGTGGCTTTTCATGCTCAGTAAGTTTTTGTGTGCTGTGAGTGACTCTACATTTTCTTAACTGAGGTACGTTGAGCTGGATCTGCTGCTGCAATTGTTGCCCAGTTTATGCATTCACAGTGCTACCACCTTTCTTGTTCTCTAGAGCTCTTTGCAGCTTATTTTAGGGGTTGGCATGATTTGTGAACTTTCAGGTGGCTCAGCAGTGTATGAACGGTCTTGGAGTAGGAGAGATGCTGAGATGTGGCACTGCTGGTTTTGTGTGTCACTGCATGGGGCACTGTAGTCAAGCATTCTGTGAGGAGAGATTCCTAGCTGAGGGCATCTGCAGCAGCCCCTCCTGGCCTGTGACCTACCATGGCAGAGGTACGCTGGAAGCATCATTAAGAGGGGCTGACAGCTAGTCACTCCTGGATGTACAGCATGAAGCATATTCACAGTCATTATTCTCTTAGAATTTGTCTCTGACACAAATGCTTTCCTTTGTTTCCAGCCTCTTAACAGTGCTGTAATAACTAACAGCATCTGTTGATACACAGCACCCAGAAAAGGATGCAAGTCTTCCACCCTTCCATTGTTCCCTCTTCTCCTTTCCCCTCCCAGATGTCATGGAGGCATTACTAACATAGCTGCTATTAGGGGCTGCCAAATAGGCATTCATAGTACAGTATATTACAAGAATTCAGGACTCTGTTCGGGGTTCAGGAGCAGCTGATATTGTCCACGGGTGGAAAAGCCACAGCTGACATAGCTCTCCAAATCCTAAGATTTGTGGGTAGCACTAAATTTTTTATGTTGAAATACTTCTCTTAAAGATAGGGCAAATGTCCTCTGTTGGCTTGATTTCTGGGTCCAGCCCATTTTTACTTCCTCTGGCAGTACAAAATATTGCTAACTTTTGTCTTCCCTTCTTCCATCCTGTTTATACAGGTCTTGATGATTGCCTGCAGCAATATATAAAGAACTTTGAGAGAGAGAAGATTAGTGGCGACCAGCTACTACGCATTACTCATCAAGAACTGGAAGATCTTGGAGTCACACGAATTGGCCATCAGGAGCTTATCTTGGAAGCAGTAGACTTGCTCTGCGCACTGGTAAACTTCTTGGGGCAAAAAGGGGCAGGGAGTGAACCGTTTTTCCGTATTCAGTTTGTATACTCACATTTCTAGTCCTAAAGACTAAGTAGTTCAAGAAACTCCTGCCTTATAATGTTTGAACAATTTAGCGTTTTAAACCAGAGGCACAATAAAGAATCTCCTGATAGGCTGGTGCTTGTTAAATTAATTGGTGCAGAAATTTAAGACTTGCATAGCTGTCTTTATAGAAGAAAAGTTTATCTGAAATCACAAAAGAGCTGGACTGGGTTTGGTTTGGAATATAAAACAGTTATATATGTGATTGCGGTAGTTGAATGCCAGTTGCCCTTTACAAACAAAACGTCCAGATAGTAACCATGTCATTTTTCACTGATCCTTTCATGCAAATTATGTTTTAGATGATTGTTTGAGCTTGCTGAAACATAGCTGCTTGTATTTCACAGTAGGAAGGTTTAAATACAGAAGTCATTATCTTATGTGCAAATAATACATCTTTGATGGAGCATACAGAGGGATTTTGGTAATGGTCTTTTTCAGTCAGGTTGCGTTATGCATAACTGGGCTGACTTTACCCTTCTTACGAAATTTTCATGTGTGCCTGTAAAGATTAGTGATATATTGGGCACACTGTCTGCATTCTCCACTGTAGGAAGGATTGCGAACAGCTCAACTAAGATGTACTTAACTGCCTAAAGTGGTGTTTTGTTGATTTTTAATGCATACTGCTTTTCCAAGCCTCAAAGCAGCTTTAAGAAAGCTGAATCCTGGTAGAGGTAATCAAAGATGGCAGGCTGAAAGACTCTTCAGAAAGGCTCGTAGATTCTCAGTATGGAGCAGCTTTTCTGAATATCCTTTTGTTGCATCTTTGGGAGATAGACAGTGAGGGGTAATGAAGAGAAGAGAGTGAAAAAAAATGCAAAAGAAAAAGAAAAAAAGAGGACAAAAGCTTGTACATAAGGGAAGACATTTGGTTTTAAACACAGATTCTTTTTTTAGAGTAGTGTTTAATAATGTTGCAGAGTGGCTCAGTGCAATAAGTTAACTCATCTATTTGTTTTTTAAACAACAGAAAGGATGCAATCCTAAAGAAGCTATGCTACTGATATAGAAGGTAACATTAACAAAGCTATTCAGAAAGTACTTTTTCATTAGACAGTGCAAAAAGAAACGAGAAAGTAAATATTTTAATTAACTGAGACAAAATCTTAGTTAACTATTTTTCCCAGGAACACAGGGAGTCAGATTGTGGCTTTTTCAAAAATAACCTATTTTCCCAGGAAAAAAAAGTGTTTAATAGCTGAAATATTGTTTTTTCCTGGTTATGTAATTACAGTTGTTGTCTTTAGACAAACAAACACAACTTGTCTTTGTAGCTCCCTTATTTTAGGGAAAAGCATATGGAACTAAGTGGAATATAAAATAAGGAATTTGTAGTGAAGGCTGACACTGCATCCTTAATTCATGCAGCAGGTCTCAGCCTTCCTGGTCCCTTCTTACACATATAGTGGTGTCTGCTTTTTTGAGCTCATCTTAAAGAAAACTTCATCACTGAAACACAATAGCATGTGTTCATATCACAGCTTCTAATTTAAGCTGAGGTTTTTGTGGTCTCACAATTGGCTTCTGATGGCTCCTCAGGGATACAAAATGTGATTGTTAATATTGATTTTAGTGGACTTAATTTGAATTTATTGTTCATGAATCAGATAAACCTCTTAGGAAATTTAATTCTGAGACAATCCTTTTGGCTATACTGGTTCTATACTTACAGGCATTCCTTTTTTTATTGCATCAGTAAGTATCTGTCCTGGTGAGTGCCTGCCCATTCTTCCGATTAGCCTCTAAATTGACTGTATTGTTTAGGAGAACTTTGAACTTATGACTTTCCAATGCATGATAACTGCTAGTGCAGGTAGCCACTGTGCAAGGTTTTTTTTTTTTAAATGAAAATTCTCTGTTTATTTTTTATGTTTCACTGGAGTTTTACGTTTCATGGTGGAATTTGGCATGAGTTACAAGTGTAAGATCCAACTGAGTAAGATCTGTGTAAGTGTAAGATAAGTGTAAGTGTGGTAAGTGTAAGACCTGTTTGGATGCTGGAGATGATGGGTGGAGTGATGGGGTACGGATAGTAACATTAATTTTGCCTTGCAAACATAATCTCTGATTGATTTTAAACTAATTGTTAAAAAGCAAAAGGATTGTCACTTCTGATCTTGCTCTCCATTCTCTTTGAGTTAGTGAGTGACCACCTAAACATTTTTCGGTATTGAGGACAATTGAGGGGGACAGAACCATCTCTCACTGTTTGCTCCTGCTTTCACTCTGCAGGGGAGAGTTGCCATGAATGAGGAAAGCTTTTGCAATGTTGTTAGCTGCACTTTCTTCCTGCCTCCCTTCCCAGCCATTTTTTGGGGTAAACTTCTACTAACAGTTTCTGCCCTGTCAGCTGTGGATATGGCAAAGGGCAACCCAGCTGCTTATGTTGCATCCCTGTAGTTCACGGGGCAACATTTTCTTGCTGGAGGAAAGTGAAGAGCCTGAACAAGCACGGAGAGAGCATGGGACCTCCTTAACCCAGATGGGGGCTGTTGTACAGTGCTAAATAGACAAACTGCTTCAATAGTAGTTGGGAACCAGTTATGATTGACAGCAGCATTTAAAGGATGTTCTTTATTGATTTGACAGAAGGTGAGTGGGTGGCTATGGGCTCCCACAGTATTCCCTTCCTGTCATAAGCACTTGCAACAAATGGATCCTCCGGTGTTCATTAGCTGATCACAGAACAAATGGTGGCCCATGCTATCCATCTCAGTAGAGTCTCTTTTGGCTGCCAGCATGCCATACTGTGCTCTTGACAGGAGAGCAATCATCCTGGGGGTGAGATTCACAGGTTTTCTTTTCCTGTGGTGCTTCAGTGAAGAAGGAATAAAGATTTTGCTCAGCTGCTACTGCTGTTGCAGGTCACATTTGCTGATAATGGTGGGGGTAATCATACTGCATACCATCGCTGAAGGTGAATGTGCTCTAGGAGAGAGCAGGCAATGTAATTAATGTGGTTTGTCTTTTCCCTCTGTCCTTCAGTCTGTGAAGGTGGGAGCATGTTCAATAGATTGTCTTGCCTCAGTGCAGTTTTGTGGTTTATAAAATCTGTATGTCAGAAAGGGCAAGATAAATGAAATGTCCTCTCTGCTCGAAAGAAAGGGATAGTGAGGTCTGTGATGGTATTTCATTGCTGCTAAGAGTTTGTTGCATGGTTTTCAATCACTCCTTGAGAAACCACCATGACGGATATTTGCCTGTAGAGTTGTTCTTTTTCCAGCAAAGCATGTCTCTTGTCCTTCCCTTTCTGTTCAAACCAGGACATGAAACAGAGATCACACTGGTGGCACCAACAGGTAGATTCCTGCTTGTTGTGGATGTGCATGTTTATTCATACTGACAAAATCTCAAAAAATAATTTACACTCAAAAAATAATTGACATCTCAAACCTGGTTGAAAAATGGTGAACTAAGAAACTGTGTGTCCAGCTCTAGAGATACAGGAGAAACTGCAGAGTTAAGCACCATGGCATTTTTTTTCTCCAGGCTACTCCCAGATAATAAAACATACACTTATTCATCAGTTATAAAAATTGCCAGATCTAGCCTCAACGTGATCCTTTTCAGCATGTGTGTGGCGGTGAAGCTAGTTGAAGACTGCTTTACATTTCATCAGTAAACAACAGTGTAGCAGACCTTCACACGTAAGGTGTGATGAGCCTTATTTCTTTGATGGTTGCTTTAAGAAGTGGATGTGAATGAGCGATGCCAACAGAAAGCAAATTGAGGAAGGGTGGAAGTGATGCTTATGAAAAGAGAAATGCATACTGCAGAACATGTTACTTAGATAATGGCATATCACTGTATCAGTCAGTCTTCGGGTTTGGAATGCATCTGGAGGTCTTGTACCTCCTGAAATTCCTAACTGTGCTCCAGAAAGCAAAGAAATACATGCAATTATTTATCCATCATCTGTTTGTTAGGAGATGGAGTTTCATTTATAAAAACTGGGTATGACCATGTTTTGCTAAGAGTCCATGAACTCTAAATTTTGTGTCTCCTTGATAGTATATTTTTCCGAGAACTTGCTACCCTTTGTCTCACTGCCTGCAGAATACAAAGACTGAAGCTGAAGATTTCTTCTTCCATCTTTAAGAAAATGGTCTAGTTTGCCTGATGTATCACTGCAATGCATTGATGCATGAGGATTTTTTTTTTCTGCTTTATTTCTCCAAAATATCACGTACATATTGTTTGCGTGAAGATTAAATTTGTTTCATTTGATTTTGAACGTTTTCAAATATTTTTTGAAGGGAGACCTTGAAGCAGGAAGTATTTTGTTCGGGGGAGATAAGAGTATTTTAAAAACTTCACAAATAACTTTTGAATGCTTTAAAGTTTTCCTTGAACAAAGAACTTAGTAAAGTCTCTGAATTAGCAAAATACTTCTTCAGGGAATCTGTATTTGTATAGAACAGAGTTTGATTAAAAACCAAAACAGAACAGTTTTTGCTTTGTACAATGTACTGGTTTCAGTACTGGCTTCATGCTAGTTGTTTAAATCTTCTGTGGCTGCACAGGAATTTATTATACACTGTATATTTGAATGTATAAAGCTAGAACATTGCAGCAGATCAAATAGCATTATTTTTTTGGCAGAGAAAACATTGATGTGCACTAACAGCATGAAATTACTTACCATTTAGCAATAACACAAAACATTTATATGCAAATGAATGTAAAAAATAGACCTACTTTACCCATGAATTATTCGATTCCTCTTAAGAGTTATGCCTCATCTTAATTTTGTTTTGCCATTTTTCACACAGAAATCCTTCCCTTTAACCTTATCACTAGTCAGATCTTAAAACTACTTTTGTCAGTAAAAGTGAATATTAGACTTAATCACCATAGTGCTAAATGAGGAAGACTTCATTTTGGAATGGAGATATGTATGTACTGGAGTTGGGATTTATTGTTAATATTCTGCACGCTCATAGCAGAAAAATTACTTACCCTTTCCACTACTGCCCTTTGCAAGTTAAAGTTCTGCTTTTATGTCATTTGCCTTCTTGTCTTCAGCCTAAGCTAACTTAACTTCAGGGAAGGAAAACCTGAAGTCCATCACCAGATCAATAAAGCTAGAGTTAAAGGGCTTCTGATAGCTCACATAGATCACGTTGAAAATGTTTGTTGCTTGCATTACTAGATCATTTATACAGAGCTGCAGTAAATCCTGTGGTATGCCAAAGGCAGCAAGTATGTCTGTATGCAAAGGGTGAATGTTCTTCCTCCCACTCGCCTCAAGAATCAGTTATGGATCCTAGATGCTTTTCTTAGTTATCTTTTTTGCTTTGGGCTGTTGGCAGTTTTGGGCAAGTATGAAATATATGCTGGTTCACAGAGTCATAGCATCATTTGTATTGAAAGGGACCTTTAAAGATCCAACCCCTAGTTAAAAAAGGCTGTTACAATGTAGAATGTTTTAAAGAGGTAGTGTGTTCGTAATTATTTTTTTTAAAACTGCTGATTAGGTGTTTAAGACTTTGTGAAATCCATGTAACTGCATATGTAAGTGGTAGTTTGAACTCTGGAGAAATAAGAGCACTTGGCTGGATAGGGGCAAAATTACATGAGAAAGTAGAAAAAAAAATAACGAGCACTTGGTCTTGCAGAGTTTGCTGATTGAATAAGAGGAATAGTTTATATAATTGCTCTATTAGTGCTACAGAGCATGACCAGGGCTTGGCTTTTTGATGTGTTGTTTGATTGTGCTGTAGGAAAAGAAGGGTGTTTTTCAGAAAAGGGGATGATTAAGGTGATTATTAATCTTTCCTAGGTTCTGCAGGGCTGTAGGTATCATGCACCTGAGTTTTTTATGACTCTGTAAACATTTAGGACAAATACTTATACTTTTTGAAACCATATGCCTTTTAATCAGTGTATGTTTAATAATTGCAGTAAATTATAAGTGTCATTTAAGCTATCTGGCTTTTTCTCCTTACCTACTTACTCTTTGTGAAAGATGTGTAAGGATCATGTGTTATGCACTTCTAAATTACCCCATATGTCAGTGATATTTGAAGGAGAGATAACCTTAGTGTTGGCATTTCGTAATGGAAGAAGGGCCGTTAGAAATATATGTTGTAGGCAGAGCTGATGAGGTATAAAGTTACATAAGGCACCTTCCATATGACAAGCTGTGTTCTCAGTTGCTCGCAGCTTTGGGCTGGTAAGCTATCTGCCTCATTCTTTGTGGGATGTGTTGAGCAAAATGTTTTGGAGAATGAGGTTCAGATGGATTTTGTTCATTCAAGTTTGGAGGTAAAGGTTGGAACATTTCTTGGTGAATTTTTGGCTGCCCCAGATTCTGAGGTGTGGTTTTGAAATTGCTGTCATGTGCTATAGTATCCATGTGATGCTGTTTTGATTAGTCATCTAAAAACTTCCCCAGGCTTCCCGAGAACTGAGGACTATATGAACTTCACTTTTTTCAGGTTGCTTGTTTAAAAGCAATAAATAATACATTCAGAAATGTTGCACAAGAATTATAGATGATGAAATCATTCAACAATAGTAAAAGTTAAGTGTGCCCAAGGTTGTCTAAAGTCCATTTCATAACAGTGATATGCTATTCTTACCTAAAGCTCCTGCATTTGGTCTGTATTTGAAAAAGACTTTTTGAAAAGATGCATTAGAGGGAAAACTTATGATTTCATCCCTGTGATTGTTATCCATATTACTGAGAGATATCAGACATACATGAGAAGTTACATTTCTTTACACATAATTTATAGTACGCTGTACAGAATTTATTACACAGTACAGCTATCTAGACTATAATATTTATCTTTTCAAAACATTACTGTTTCTTTTTCCTCCTTCAAAAAATAATATTTGTGTGTGTGATGACAAACATTTGCAAAAGAAAAAATAAAACTTTACCTTCTGTAATTTATACAGTCATGGTCACCTTCTCCAGAGGGGCAGCAGAAATTAGTCGATGTAAACACTGCTATCTGCTCTGCCTGCCAGGTGAAAACTGTTTTTATTTTCCTTTTGCCCCCCAAGCATCAGTGTTACAGTAGTATCTTCAGTTCCCATTTTGTGCCTCTTCAGTGACAGTTAGCACTGGTCATCGCATGCCTTTTGCTTCATGTGGTTTTCAGCAGCTTTCTGGGTTGAAGAGAAAGCACAGTTATTTAGGGAGGTAGGCAGAGGGGTCATATGCTCATGTCTCTGTCTTGGATTGTTTGTAGGAGTCAAACAATGTCATTGAACTTGATGTGGCCTTTGTGCTTGGAGATGTAGAGGCATTTGTGATTGCATAAAAGTTGTGAACAAGATGTGTTCTAAGGGATTTCTGAATTTGTTAATGGTATGGTGGTGATGTCTTGTATTGCATATTGCGGTGTGTTTAGATCTGGACTTCTGTTGGTATCTGAGCTTGTTTTTTTCACTTAGCTGAGATGTCTTTGCATTTGCAATGAGCAGCATAAAAATACGCTAAACTAAAGGTCTCAGCAGCTTCTAGACACCCTGTCTGAGCCAGCAGACATAGCACTATGTGAGTTAAGAACACTTTCCTTTTTAACCTGTGCTAGCGGTGTGAGTGCTAGCACTTGCCTGCCAGCCAGGAAAGAAATAAAATTAGCTCTGATTTTAATTTTTTTGTTTGTTTGGGAGAAGCGGGGAACACAACGAATGAACATTGATCAAGCTAATCCAAGAAAATTTCACTTTACTTCCAAAGTTTGGTTACTGAACTGTCTTCCTACCCTGTGGTGCTGGTGCAAGGATGGGCTGGCAGAGGGACTAGGCTGGCTCTCCTCACCAAAAATAAAGCAAAACTCATCAGTGGTGATTAGAGCTGCTGCTTGTCAGCTGTGAAGAAAAGAGCTACAATTCATCACTCACGCTGTCATGTGAATCCACAGAAAAGTAATTAGCAGGTAAAATGTCTATTAATAGCTCCCACCACCTTAGTTTGAACACCTGCTGACAAGCTATTACTCTGCATAGCTTAGCTTCATCAAGTTCTTGTTTTGTGATTGCCAGAAGAGACTCCATTAGAGCCATTTCTGTTGGGGCACGGTGTCTCTGAAGAGGTTTGTGGTTCTTTCAGTGGCTGTGAATTTATTTTGGCTAATGAAAGCGTAACTTGTGTTAGTGCCGACTAAATGTAGACTAGGGGAAAACAAAGAATTGTCTCCTTTTCTTGCAATTATCTTCTTACGGTGCTTGAAAATACATGCAGTGCATTTCTAAGAAAACCATACTGCTAATAGTATATTATTGCATACAAAGTATGATTAAACTTGGCATTTACTATTTGAGCAAGCTTTTTTCTAATAATAGAACATGCAACACTTTGTTCATTTTTAATGTGGGCCAGAAATATTAGTGATAAACAAAGTGGGGATTTTGTTAGTTTGGCTGCTGTTTTCAGATCCTTCTACTTGAAGGCTTCAATAAACACAGCTGCCCAAAAATATACTCTGCCTGAAATTTATCTCTGTATTTTCTATCTCTGGCTTTATCTGTCTCATCTTACAGGTGGAAGCTTTACTGAAATCAGTGCCATTCCTCATTTAGGACTGAATTTTATGTGTAGCTTAGGCATTAATTTTGTCCCTCAGTCTTTTATGTTAAAGAACACACACCCATTTGATGAATATGTGTGAAAATGGACTTTGTATCTGTTAACGTTGTCTCTTCCTTTCCACATATCTGTTGATGAAAAAAGACATCTGAAAAAGAGTGCATCTGTAGGTGGCTGTCACTTGAAATGTTAACAAGAGGTCACTAGGCTTATATAGGAACTGATTTTCTAAGAAGCATGTACATAAATTTTATTTATGAAATAAATAAATAATTTATTAAAAAGCAGCCTGTTTTCCTGTCATAGAATTAAGTTTTTGAGCATTGTTTTGCACCCTCTGCAGTGTTCAATACTGCAGATTATTTTTTTGCTGGTGCTTTACTTTCTGGTGGGACCGGAGGCCTGTACGTTGCCTGTCAGTGTTCTTGCTGTGGTGGGCACGGCATACCAGTGCAAGTGGGTACCCATCACCTGCCTCTCTAAGCAGATGAGGTACAGACAGGATGACGAAGTGGGAGATGGAGGTAGAGAGGAAGGCGAAATAATTTTGGGTTGTTGAGGAGGAGCGTTGGGATCCAGCACGGGCCCCCCAGCTGTGAGCCTCATGTGCGGCCTGGCTGGGGATGTGAGCGGGTGTCTGGGCCCGGCCAACTCCTTCCCTGCGCCCACCCCTGCCTTAGCTGACCTTGCGTGGTCTGAAGGCGAGCGTGGTATTTGGATAATCACACTCAGCTTCTTAGGAACAGCCACCTGAATTGGGAAGTTCAACATTTCGGTGTGTCAGAAAGATGGAAACCCCGTGGCCAGCCCGTGGTTTGCGGTGGTTTCCCCTGTGTCTGGGGATACGCTGGTGGTTGTTGTGAGGCTCGCTTGTGATGGGGTTTTGGTTTGGCTGATTTGTAAGACATTTGTGTGATGTATCTTTCATCCAGAATATCTTTCATTTGGTTTGTTCCCTGTTAATTTTGCCAAAATGAACTAGATGTTCAAGCAGTAGAATGAAATAAGAACAAACCTGGTATTTTTTCCCAGCTGACTCCTACCCAGTTCTCAGTATCTGTCATGCTTTCTCAGCCACAGCAACCACAGAAAAAAAACAATTAATTTTTATCTGATGTTTAGCTCTTTAATTTGGACTGATTTAATAAGTTATGAGTTGTTTAGCTGCAAAATAAAGTACGTTTTTCTTTTCCATCTCAATTTATTGTTTTCACCGTGTAATTTTTTATTTATAACCTAATTCTATCTGTTGTGTAATTGCTATTGAATATTAACATGGTGGAAAAGTCACTGCCCAAACATATAATTTGTGTAACTGGGAACTGAACATAGTGGCAGAGGACAGCGCCTGTGCAGAAACTATGCAGAGGAGAAACATGCCCACAAATCCTTCCTTGCCCAAAATACGGACGTTCACAGAAGTTACAGTAGTGGTTTTTAAAGTGCAAACTTAGCATTTAGGTACTTCCCCCTTAAGCCAAGCCCTGAAGTGCGTTCAGTGCTGCGGAATGATGGCCCTCATTTTAGCAGCTCCCTCACAAACAGTGTTTGGTTTACAATGGCAAAGACAGGCTGGCTGGGAGAGAGCAGACAAGCCATGTGCTGAAGTCTCTCCATGATGGTCTTCCATTTCCTTGGGAGCAGGCATTGTGGGAGGGCTGGGGGCTATCTGAGGCTAGTTTCAGTGTAATGTTTCTGTAGTCTGTGTGCAACTCAACAGGAGATTAAGTTCGTTTAGTAGATGGTTTGGATTAGGAGCATGACAACTGCTGTAAATAATCCTCTCCCCTCCCCCCTCAATTTCCTATAGAAAAAAGAATAAGATAAATAAGCTTCAGCGGTCTTAAATTAGCATTGGCAAATACCTTCCTTCTCCCATCTCTTCTCCTTCTGGACAAATCAGTATGTGGACCAAAACTGGGGGGCATGGGAGGAGAGCTGATGAGGACAGGGGGTGTCATTAGGAAGTACATTTTTCTGTGTGCAGCTGAGGGGCTTTCTGCATCCTACTTCATCATCATTTGTGGTAGGAAATGGTCCACCTTTGATGATAAGTAGCCCTTCCCATTGTCAGCTGAACAAGTTGTGAGCACCCCACATTATAACCCTCTGATGCTGTTAAGGCAAGGACCACCTTAAGAAGTCTCATCCTTCTCTTACAGGATAATAAGCTCAAGTTTATGCAATTGCTTGTTCCTTTACAAAGGCAAATGAGGATCTCTTTTGAAATAACTCTATTATTCTTTGCATTTGTGAGGAAAACAAATCTATTATAGAAGTAACAAATCACTGATGGCACTATATTAAATTATAATTGAACATTAAATGAGGGCATTCTGTAGTGCTGTTTCAGCAAAATTTGTATATTTGAAGTTTTTTCAAGTACTATTTGTTAATATTTCTGCATAATTATTTATGCCTGTGCTGCACAGCTGAGGAACGTAATTTAAGTTTAAGAGGCTGAATCTTAAATAACAGCAAAGTTTACAACTTGACTTCAGAAGGACAACATAGACAGTGAACAGAGTAGCACAATGCTCTGTGGTCTGTGATTCTGGTGGTCCTTTATTGCTAACAAGAATAAAAATAAGAAAATGAACATGCTTCCATTGGTGAAACCAACAAAAGTAATTTGATGTCGTACTATGTGCACAGTCCATAATTCTGCTATTTGCAGGCCCTCTTGCCTAATGCAATTTTAGGGATCGGTGTGAGTATAGATATGAGGGATTGATCCCTAACCATCAGATCTACTTAGAGAATAGTCTGATCTACTGAGTAATGCACTGCTTTGAAAATCAATCTTCCAGACTAGGTTTTTTCTTCATTTTGAGATGTTTTTCTCAATGCACTTAAAACCAACTAAAAGATCACTTATAATTTTACTCTTCTTTTGTTCTGTTTTTATGCATTTTAGAAGCAGAACATGCCATACATTTAAAAACTAATGAGTGGGTGCATTTCTATCTTAGTTATTAGGGATGGTTAAGTTTTGAAGCAGAAGAGCAGTCTGGCTGTTCTCAATACTTATGTTCAGCTGCAAAGCTAACTTTCTTTTCTTTGTCTTTTTTTCAATGCAGAACTATGGTTTGGAAACAGAAAATCTAAAAACCCTTTCTCACAAACTGAATGCATCTGCCAAAAATCTGCAGAACTTCATCACTGGGAGGAGGAGGAGTGGTCACTATGATGGAAGGACCAGCCGTAAATTACCAAATGATTTTCTGACATCGGTAGTGGATTTGATTGGAGCAGCTAAAAGTCTTCTGGCTTGGTTGGACAGGTAAAATCTCCCAAATGTGTCACAGGTAACCAGATCACACACATGCACAACCCCCAACTTCTTTACAAAATGTAATGTAGACATTGAAATAGAAGCAGAGTTAATTTACAAATTCTGAGAGGTTGTTTGTAGCAATTTTTTCTTCTTAAGTCAGCATGGAATTCAAATAGCATTTCAGTACAATACTTCTAGATGTACTGCAACCCTACACGTATACATATACTGGAAATACAATATAGCGACAGGATGCCATCATTAAGTTCTATGTTTATTTTATAATTACAATAGAACAACACTTTGACCTGTATAACTAGGATTCATAGTTCTGATAGTATCAAATTCACAAAACTGTGGGCATACTTTCCATTAATTAGGTGTCAATATATACTTCTTCTGTGTGTGTGTGTGTATAAACATGCATGTTGCATTTTAGTTTTTTTAAACTAAAATGGTAAAATACCCCTGGTGGTAAAATACCCCTGAAAGATCAGAACTGTCTTAGACTTTTACCTCTATTACCTAGGAAGTATGTTGGACCAGCACTTAAGTGCTCTCCTTTGCTGTATCTGTAGTGACATTTTTCTACTGGTAGCAAGAGTAATATGCAGGCATTTAAGGTGGTCATTGTAACTCGAGAAGTGGTTAAAATTAGTCTTGTTTATATGCATAAAATGTATCACAGTGTATTTTTATCAGCGAAAATAAAATGCTTATCTTGATTTAAAAGCGTATCTTATTTTGTATCCAGCAGCTGAACTTTTATTCAGAGTATGATCTTTGTGTAATTCTTGAATCCAACAGAATTATTGGAGTTTTGTTGTGTTTCATTTTCCAGAGGAAAACTAGCTTCTGTGTCATAAATGATTTCCTTATGGAAGTTTTAGGTGAGGCATGAATCTTCTATTTCTTAGGCTGAACTGCAGACTCTTTGGTTCAATAGATTGCAGCTACCACTGCTGCTTCTTTTCTCCTCTCTTTCTAGCCTTTCCCCAAGTTTCAAAACCAGACTACCTGAAGTTGGGCTTCTAAATTTCTATTTAGATGTTTGACATTATATGCACAGAGAAGCAATACAATCTCAAGGAAAGAATTCAGTATTATGATTTAAAAAATTGGGAATACATTTGTAGCTCTACCTCTAGCCTGTTGCTGTTACTTGGAAGACCTGTAGCTTCAATTTTTCTCCCTGCAAATCATTTTTGGCAGAGAACAGCATGTCATTCTGGGTTTTAAAACAGAAGGAACAGTGGGAACCATGTTCTTTTGCATAGGTAGATCAGTGTTTGTCACTTCTTTCTATTTAGAAATAGCCTTGATTGTTTTCTCATTGAAATTGTGGGTAATGGATAAAGGCTGTTAGTTACAAAGTTGAGATTCATTTATTATTTTTTATATGAAATAGTCTGGTATTAAAAAATAAACTTTTACATATATATGTTTAACACATTGAAAAACAATGTGGTTTTGGCATCATAATATGAATTTAGTAGTTGAATTTCAGGAAGAAAGTAGTTGTTGATGCTAGGAAACATCTGCATCTAAGCATTAACATGTTACTGTCATACTGTGCGCTATGCCCAAATTTTATTATTAAAAGACAAATCCAGTCTGTAAAATTTGATTGTACCTCTAGAAATGTGTTGTGAATTACCTCTTACTAAAATTACATTTATAAAAGCAGCTATATTGTATTTGTCAGAGATAATTCTGTTAGCAGGTTTTAGTGTTGGTGGGGGAAGAACTGTAAAATAATATCTAAAAACATGCATATCAGTTCTACTCCCAGTAAGATGCAAAATGACTTTTGTATTTATCTGAAATGATAGCTGTTCAGACCCAGCAGTTCCAAGAAGTTAAAAACGAGGGCAGCCATGGTGTCAGTCCACTTTTAGCAATGCTGTCTTTAATGTCCAAATAAGGCTTCCTAGAAGTGGTATTTTAATTTCATTCAGATTTCTGGGAAAGTCCTTTTGAAGATCTGTGTACTTTAAAAACACCTGGTTCTGGCAAATGTTTTCTGTAACATTTTAAGACTTTTCTGATTTATGAGTGTATGGGTGTTTTGGTTAGGTTTGTTCTTTCTTCTTTGTGAAGCCCCCAATTAGGGTAAAGGCAAGCCAATAACTGCATTTTTTCAGGAAGTGGGAGCATCTGGAGATCAATAAGATTCTATTTGTTATATTCCTTCTAAGAAGCTATTGCAGCCACTAGGGGGAGATAGAAAGATTTTAAAAATAAAATATTTAAAGTCGGGAACATGGATTTAATTTTATTCTGCACAGCTGTTACTATTAAATCTAGGGCCCAGATCTTAGTTTTTTTGGTTGGTTTCTTAACACTGGTTTCATCTGTGTGTTGTGAGAGAGGAGACAGCAAAGCATTAGCAGGGATAAAGTGGCTCTTCGGGTTATCCACCTCATTGTAACAGCTATAGGAGGCTGCCCTTACGCAGCGTGTTTTTCAGGTCATATCTGGAAAAAACAGCGGCAGCTCCAACTTGCATAGAAATACAATGATGTGAGTTTTCATGTGTCAGGAATGGTGATGACTCCATATGACTTGTGCTCCCCTTGTCTTTTTATGATGTTTCTGTAGGACACTTAGATCTATAAAGACGTCGTTAGGCCAGGCACAGTTACCAAAAGGAGTGTGAGTTCTGATTTGCTGAGTAACATCGAGGCTCTGGCAGTGCCACTCTGCAGGGCTGATCCACGGACTCTCTTTGTTCCAGGTCTCTGCCTGGAGCGGTCCTATTTCCAGATATATGTCAGAGACTGAGACGCTTTTATTGCCAGGCTTTAGAAGTCTTGTTTAGTTTAATTTAGGAACTGCAAAACTTAGTAGAGAATTCTAGCCATTTTCAGAAGAGGTTGGCTGATTATTTTGAGGAGCATGAAGTAGCTGTCCAATAATGTCCTGTAAAGAAACTGTCACTAATGGGTTACATCCTTAAAGTTGTTGGAAGTATTTTAACTACCTTTTACTTTCTCAGCTCAAAAAATCTATTGTCTCTTCCAAAAGACTTCAAAAAAATATTTCTGTTTAACAAAGTCTTATTTTATACTCTTTCCCTAATCTTCAAATTATTCCAAGCCAGTTTGCTAATGAGATTGGTATTTTCTTGAAATAATATGAGTCTTTTGTGAAAGTATGGTACATTAACATAGCTCTTAGGCTGATAGAAAACCACACTTTAGGCTATAGCAACAAACTACTTACCTGCTTTTCAAAGCAACTTGCTTCAAACTGTCTCCAGTGGTAGTTCTCAGGAATTGAAGAATAATATTTAAAGTAGTCATCCAGGTGTTCTAGGCTTCAGTTAGAGCATTGGTGGGTGTTCTTTTCAGACTTTATTCCTGTAATTCATGAAAGTTGTATTCTATGGAATAGAAATACATGTCCCCTTTCTGAATCCTCCTTCTTTGATGTGTCAGGTTCCTGGAAATTCTTCTGCTTTTTTATAGGGCTGACACACTCCATCCTGGGGAGGAGGTTTTTTAAATGTATAATTAAAGTAGGATTATTATTGTGAGTTCACTATTGTGGAGCCACAGTATAAATGCATTTCAATTTTCTGACATAAAGCTGTCTCTAACCTCATAAAAGTTTTATTTTTTTTCTGTATAGTAGTATGTCCAGTAGTATCTGTACATTCAATTGAAATTAGACATATTTATTTCTGTTAATCACAGGTAAGGTTTTGTTCTTAGAGCACACATTTACAGTCCACCTGAAAATCACATTGTAGAAGTGTTGCTTTGTGTGTGGATTTGCTGGTGTTCACTGCCTCTCTGAGATTTCTGAATTAAGTAGATATCATATATTCCTGGTTTTCTTGGTCTAAAAGCACCATGAACACCTGGAAGATTTTGAGAATCAAACTACTTTTTCCATCTTTTAAAAAAATGATTTTATTTTTCACCATGTTACTTGATCTTCAGATACACCAGTGAACACTTCCCAGTTTCTGTCTAGAGGCACATATGAACTTAAAAGCAATATCATAGAGATCCCAGAAAATTCTTCTGAGCTTCAAGTTTAGAGCTTTTAGCAGTGCTTATAACTGTCTCTCTGGTTAAGAGAGACACAGCCAGCTATTGTACCGTACTGTAGTCGTATCTCATTCCTTTTCTACTAATTTCCTACTACCTATTGGTTGTACTACAGAAATTGTGGTGAGTCCTGAGTGAAAAGTACTCAGATTCATACAGTACTTTTTCTCCCAGAACTTAAGAAATATCTCACAGCCAGAAGGTTTTATTTTTGTTAGAAGTTGGCACAATGTTAAGTGCTGAGTTTGTCTCCTAATGAGTCAGAGGCTGCTGCAAAGCAAAGGCAGCCTTGGGAGCAAAAGCATCTTTTGCATATCCTTTAAGTACCCCATTTTCCCCCTTCAGGTCACACTGTATATTGTATTTCTTTCATGGGACAGCTAGGTTTAACAGATAGAGCTCTGTACTATAGTCTTGGCTGAGAGGAACTGTAATGTTCTTTGTGGAAGAGGAAGGATCCTGAGGGAACTGGACCAGGTGTGACATTTGGTGGCAGCTGCATGAACATTGTCTCTTCCCATCTTGTCTCTTTGTTCAGCCAGCACACAGCTTGTTTGCATCCCTTGCTTCTGCTGGTGCCATCTTCCACATTACTCTTGGTTTGATATGTTGTGTCATTTACCTCCACCACACTTCTGTCTTCTTTGACAACCAAACACCCTGGAAGACTATATTTCCTGCTGATGTCACTAAGCAAGAAAAATATCTTAGTTGTGCTTTTGGGCTTCCTGCTCCTGCCTACCTGTAGTGCTTGGGCCGTGTTACCTGAAGCAAGGACTTCTCATACATGTATCTTGTGCAGCATCAAAAAGAATGTTTTGGATCTTAGAAAATAGTATCTGTATAAACTATAAATGCAAACTTAGAGACTATGAGTGAGGAAGGGATGGTTGTTCTTAGGGCTTTAATTGATTCTTCATTAAAGGCACAACTAAGATAATGTGGTAGTTTATTTTTCAATTAAGAATTCAAGAAAATATAATCAACTTCCTATGAGACAACTACTACAATGTTTTTTGACTGTTGTTGTGCCACAGATTTTAATGGTCATGAATTAGGATTTGTCAGGGAACACTGGATTTTTTTAGTGTACTGTTTGACTCAGCCATCTGCGTGGGCAGTGGTTCAATATGTCTTTCACAGTAACTTTCCTGTTATCTCTTGTTTTCCACCCTAGCACTATCCCCCTTTTGGAAATAAAAAACTTAAACTGCTGCTGCAGATTACACTGAAGTCTAAGTAGTACGAACAAAGAGATCTTGTGGAAATAGATTTTGTAGTCAAGACCTTCAGTGCTGTGGCCAGAGAAAAGCTAGCAGGCTGACAAATGTGCACCAGTCTGATTGATTTACCACTGCTGTCTGGATACATGATACATGAACAAAATGAAACAAGGAGATGAACAAAAAGCTCAACTGTAAATAGAAATTGTTGGTCATATAAAAGTTATGGGTCAAATTGCTGACAGTAGTAACAAAATGTAACATTTCAGAGTAAAAGACCTTTCTGGCAAGTCTAGTTCTGCTTTCAGGGCCATTCAGAGTGGTGGAGTGTAATCCTTTGACTTCTGACTCCAGGTGGGCAGGTCGTTCTGCCATGGGTTTAAATGTGCTAATATTCTACAAAGGATTTTTACATATATATATGTGAAAAGTAAGGTTAAAATCTGTGCCTAAATTTAAGGTTATTTGAATGCTTCAGTGGTTATGTCTGGACAGCAGAACAGGACTTCCAAGCCTCGCTGTGGGCTGTGTAAACATCTTTTGATGATGCTCTGTTGTCTGCAGAGGAGTGCAGCCTGCAATGGTGTAAACACTGTTTATGTATGAGCAGTTCTAGGTGTTGAGCTTCAGCACACCCTTTAAGCCTGCTTGTATGAAAGCACTGTGGTAGCAGAACACATTCCCCACTCAAAAATGGATCTCCCTCTTTTCACCATGTTGACATACACAATGCATAGGTTTTCTTCCATTGCAGGTAAAATGTTCAGCTGGATTTTTTTGTCCCATCAGTTTTGGCGAATGAGCCTTGGTGATGTGCATGGTGTGACTACTTTGTAGCTTTAAGTGAAGGTGAACATTGTTTGCAAGCCCCTACCTTCTTTTTTACAAAGAAAGTGTTACTAATTTAGAGTCTCCTTTATAAGAGACTTCATACACTCCTGTTAGCCATGCTTGGTTATTGCTTGTCCTGACAGGGTAAATCTGGTTTGCACACAAGATGGTTGGAGAAAACAAATAAAAACCCAAACAAAAAGAAACCAAAGAGTAGGGATTCTTTACTCACCACACAAACAATGTACTTCCTGCCAACTGGTTTTCAGTCTTAAACCTGTGAATCATGTTTCCTTTATGCATTTCCCTTTATGCTTGTTTGAATGGTATATCAAACCTGTCAGTAAGTGCTGCCTAAGAATGCTATGGTACTTAACTGCATTGTGCTACTGGAACAGCTGTAAATGTTTAACAGAGCACTCATTTAAAGAGTGATTTTATCCAGTGTGAATTTTACTGCATTCCTCTCTGATTCTACATGAAGCAGTTCCATTAGAAATACAAATAAAATGTTTGTTTCATGAAAGTCTAAACCTTTGAATCTTAGATGGATTTGGTACAAATATATATGCAACAACATTGTACGTGCAGATTTTTATTTGAACTTAATGTGTTACCCCTAAAGATTGAGTTGTATTACCAATTTGGTTTCCTCTTGCTTTAAAAGATTGTGGACTGTTATTTTAATCAAACTGCTCTGAGGATGTTTTCCCCTGTTAGGATAATAAAATAATTATGGGACTGGTTTTAAACCCCTCACAATGTCTATTGTTGTAAAATAGCTTAGCAACAAGAAGTGGTGAAATATGATTAACTTTTATTTTGGGGCAGTTCTTTTATGAACAGTGGCCTGTATTTGTCCAAATAGCAGCTTTTAGAAGTGAAATAGTTACTTCTGTGTATCATTTTCCCCTAACCAAATGTTATATGAAGAAGACAGACGAGGAGGCTAAAGCATGAGGTCAAAAATGTTGATAGTGTAGAAACAGTGATATGCGTCTCCTTCGCAATGGACATCTTTTTCTGATTATTTGGGAAGGATTTTCCTTTATTTGCAATCAGTAGTTGTGAGTATTAATAGCTGTTGAACTGTATTATTTCTTAATTCTATGAGGGAATTAGATGTGCTGTATTGATATAGCTGTTTTTCCAATCAGTCCTTCAGGGTGGCTTAAATATTGAATGTTAGATAATGTTTTTTTTAATTCTAAAATATGCTGACACTGCTAAAGATTTTAATTAGGTCTCAATTCATCAAAGTGTATACATACATGCATGGGTGTTACAGCCTGTATTACACATGTATAAAAAAATTCATATTTCAGAGTTGATTTATTATTTATCTCAAACACCACTTTAAAACACCTGAAAAGGAGCAGTAGCTCTGTCATTCCTGATGCTAGGGAAACCTTATTTTCTATAGGTTAGGGTCTTGAAGTCGACTGACTTTAATGTGAAAAAAAAAAAAAAAAAAAAGGCACCAATTGTAAGGGTTTGTTTTCCCCTGTGAACGAGTATTTAGTGGTTCTTCATCTTGCTGGAATCTGGTTCCTAATAAGGTGCAGGCTCACAACATGGGTTTGCACAGTGGAGAAATTAAGAGGCTCCCACTTTTCCAGCTGCATGATCACAAAACATGTATGAACTTAATTATCCTTGAAACCTGTTACCTACCCATTTGTGAAAGTGATTTGAAAATGGCTAATAGCTTCAAATATTGGAAAGGAGAAGGTAGGAGAAAAGGTGAGAACAAGGGCAAAATCACTCAGCATGCATGTGCAGAAGCATTGATGTGACTGCATAAATCTCTTTGCCTTAAGATATCAGGTGTAGGGGTGTAGACAATGGAAAGGGGGAACTAGCAGAGGTCTGGAAGAGAGAATGAAGGGAAAGGGCATGTGGTCAGGTAGGTGCACTGTGGAGCTGCAAAGGTGTTTTCATGTAGGTGTTGAAAAAGAAGAGAATCAAGAGGGATGTTTTGAAGGAAGAACAAATAAATTACAAGAGAAGCTGAGTAAAAAAGGTTTGATGACTAGGGACATGTATATTGGGAAAGGTCGTGGAAATGACTGAGAGAGGAGGCAATGGGACACTGAGATCAATGTCACAGCAGGAAGTGGGGTGACACATGGCCCCAGTCCAAGGCAGTTGTTACGTGTTGAAAATTGCAGTTGTTCTCAGGGACTTTTCTTCACTGAAGCCATAGGAGGTACCTGAGACTTGAAGGTTCAAGGGACTGCAAAAGGTGTAGCTTTGAAAGAAAAGAACAGAAATTGGAAGTTGATAGAAATGGCTCAACCAAAGCCATGGCAATAATTTTTGAATAGTAGAGGGAAGTGGTCTAATGAAAAAGTAACTCTTTTTACTTGGTGTGTTTCTGGTGCCTTGAGAAGGAAAGTGTTTTGGCAGCCAATTGAAAAGTTACAGTGTATGTAGGCTTTATTAGCATTTTTACATATTATTTTGTCTGTTCACAGTCAATAACATTGTGATGTATTAAAATGACAATGAGTGGAAATATTGTCAATGAAATGTGTTGTTGTTTTTTTTTGTCAGATTGGTGTTTCACACTGTGTCTTTTATGAAATCTAGTCAGTGATCCTACAATGAAGTTTCTGTTGATATTTTGGTTGAAACTGTTGGCATGTTATTACACTTAAGTGTTGCTGAACTTTCCCTGTTGAAATTGAGGCATGGAATGTAATACCAAAATACATTTCCTTTGGTAGTAAATATTTAAAGAAAACCTTACCATTTTGCAAGTTGCTTATGCAGTAGTGGCTGTATAGTTGTGTGTACAGATTGCTTCCAGGGAAGTGGTCTGAATTGAGGAGGAGGAAGAAAGGGAATTGCAGTTTTACTGGTCCAGTTTGTAGGAATACCCTAGAGAGGCAGAAACTGATGTGAGGGAGTTCATTTATAAGCTACAGAGACCTACAGAGGAGGCAGCTCAAGGATCCCTTACATTTTCTGCAGGAGCAAAGTCTGTATAAATGGAGCTGTCTCCTTATTTTTCCAAGTTGTGAAGCACTTTTTAAAATATTACATGTTAGTTATTGATTTTTAGTAGTCTCCTCCCTCCTGCTGGCACCCTTGTTGCCTGCTTCACATGCTGTTTTCAGTAAATCTTCATTGTGTAAATTTCAGTGTAACAAAAATGAGTAATGTCTCAGTCCCTTTACTTGTTCTTTAATGTCAACAAAGTTTATGTGGGGCATTTCTAACGATCTTCACTAAGAGCATTGATGGTAAGAATGTCATTATTTTCCTTATGAACCATGAAACCAAACTAAATTGTAAAAGTATGAGGGAAGATGATGCAGTATTAGATGCCAAAGACTACCATGCGATTTTGTTTAGAGAAATGCTGAAGGTTTTGAAATGTCAAATAGATTCCAGTTGTGTAATTTGAGGATCAAATTGTATTAAGGCTCATACTTAAAGTAAAATAACACCATTTTGCTGGCTTGATTCCATTAATCTTCAATAAAAGTAAGTTCATAACTGAACGTGACCTTTTTAAATCAAGGTTTCAGGTAGATTTCAGAACCTCAAAAGTTACAATTTTTAAAGGAAAAATACCAGTATTTTTGTACATCTTGGCTAATGTAGTTTTTTAAACACAATTATGGTTCATAACCAAGCAGTTCAGTTTCCTTTTAACTTTTAATATGCTCATGTCTCCTGAACTTCAGTAATAATCTGTGTGTGTCTGTAGGTATGCCTGCTGTAGTTTGCATGTACAGTATAATTGCCATATGCTGCATAAAACTTGGACTTTGAGTTGTGATTATATATCTGTGTCAAATAGCTTTGGTAAGGCACCTTTTGAAGCTCACACACACGCTGCCTATTAAGTCTTCACTCTTTTGTTGCCTTTATGCTTCTTAAACTCTGCCTAGCTTCCAATTTCTGTACTTCTGTTTTAAAAAGAATGTACTGCTTTTCTCCCTAGAAAATACAGGCAGAAAGTACATGTTGTTGTATGATGTATTACATGAAGTTAAAGCTACAAGACTTGAGTATGCACCTCAAAGTTCATTCTGTCTTATGAACCATCAGGGCTGGATTTGGAAGCCCTGGAGGAAAAAAAGAGGGCATTAGAAGGAGCAGGCAGAGATAGGGGAGTTCACGTGAGTTCATTAATGGACAGTTCCAAATCTGCCTGCACTAAAAATTCATTAATTCTGCATATGGAAAAGAAATTTAGAAACCTGTTAAGAACCTGTAGAACTGTATCTGTAGTTATCATTTGGGCATGCTTATAGCAGAGTTCTTTATTCTGGAAATTTGTCTCTATGCTTAAATGAGGAAGGCACAATACCAACCAATGCTGTAAAATTCTTGAAAGTATATACAAGTATGTATACTCTGAGAAGTGATGAAAGAAGACAGCTGGAGAAAGGATTAGTCACCCAGCGTA
>JAVJGJ010000014.1:89494818-89642308 GCA_035590215.1 Microhierax caerulescens | reverse complement strand
GAGCAGTGTGAAAAGGCTCTTGGATACCATGGAGATGGGTACAGTGTAAAAATCTGTATACTATAGATAAGTAAGTGGGAGGTTGATATCAAACTCCTACCAGCCAGAAACTGGCTTTGTGCAAGGTAAACATGTTAAAGGGCTGGGGAGCAGGAAGTATTGTTTAAGACTTTGGCAATTGCATGATCTATTGTTAGTTTATTCAGACATGACAGTCCTTGTGGTTCTTTGCCACCCTTTTTTGTTTTAAATGTTTGAAGCAGGTATATTAGGGAGAAATGCCATCTTTGTGATGCTGATAATGCCCATAAAAACCTCATTTGCAGCACTGATGAAGTCAAAATCTTGACTCCTCTTGTCAGGGTATCAGGCAGGGTATCAGTCCTGCCTAGTGTTTGGCTACTTATTGAATATAGAAAATAGGCCAAGCTGAGTTGTAGTTTAACCCAGACTTGTAGTACAGAAACGAGGTGACTTCCAGCCTCACTAATGAACTCCGTTCTAGCAGTACCTCTAGAACGCAGCAAGCTTCTAGGTAGGCAAGCATTGTAAGCATTCTAACATGAAGTTTTAAGGTATAGGATACGTGTAGGTGACATCTCAAAATGCTCAATTAAACTTTTCATTTCATGAAGGACTTCTGATTGTAGCACAGTCAGTGTGGGGGGATGTTAGGTTACACCTCCAGTTTAGCCTTTGCAGCTGTTTCTGAGCGTTGATGTGTCTCTGGCTTGAAATGGTATTCTCCCCTCTGGATAAGATTTTACTTCTTCTGAGTCCCTCCATTACTTTTACCAGATATTAGATCAGGTCTCAGGAATCCCAGTGAATCAGCCAAATGCTTTTCTGATCTGATTCACATCTGGACACCATTCATACCACAGGTGAAAGCAGTGCCTCTGCCTTTGTGAGGGTGTTCCCAAAAAAACAGAAAGCAAGGCAGGCTTTTCTGGGGGAGTAAAGGCACTCCAGAAGTAATCTGGAAGGCTGTGAGAAATAATGCTTTTATAAATGGAATTTGTTAAAAAGGAAACTAAAAACTACAAAAACCAAAGAGAGATGAACGTTTTTGATGGCTATATATCCCATATTTTACAATTTTAATAGTACATTTTGGGTATTCTGTGTGATTTTAATAATTCTAGAAACAATTAAACGTATTAAGTGCATTGTGCACTAGTGAAGCAAGTGGATATATGCTAGTATTCAACATATATCTTTTTCTTCTTCTTTTTTTTTTTTTTTTTTTTTAGATCACCTTTTGCTGCTGTCACAGATTACTCGGTAACGAGAAATAATGTCATACAGCTCTGTCTGGAACTAACAACAATAGTACAACAGGTATGAGACTATCTGTTTAGCAGTTTATTCTTTCCTAAATTGTAAATGGCCATTACTTTCTTCACATAATTTTCTGTTACTCTGTCTGTCATTGTCTAACAAAAATAAGGGAATACTAGCACTTAGTAAATGCTTTATTAAAATTCTGCTTCCTGGTTTTATAATACTAGCTTGGATTGTGCGGTATATATACCTCTGCTTATCTCAGTAGTGACATTCATCTTGGGTTTTCTAGTCTAATATCTTCACTATAAATTTGCAAAATATACTTGATAATTTGCATATTTAATTTCTTTTTCTTTAATTTTTAATTGTCTGGTTCAAAAGGTTTGTATGTATTGGACTTCAGTCACCTGCTTTTTTTATACAATTTGTATCATCTAGGCATCTGTTAAGATGACACATGTCCCTGTGAGGCTAGAATATTTTGAGTGTGTTTTTGTACATACTACCTTCACGAAATCCAGATGTAGTTACACAGAAGCACTTGCTTAGTGGGCTTCATTTGGGAGTGCAATCTGGAGAACCTTCCCCACCCTTTTGTTGCTTCTCTGTGTGTGGTTTAGGTCTGTCCCTATCTTTGCGTGTTGTTCTGCTGAAACTGAAAAGTCTTTTTTGCTACAAGTTCAAACTAATGTTGATACTAAATTCTGTAGATATAACCTAGGAAGTTAAAATAGTTCTATGCAGTTGAGCATCATCATTTACCCTGGTGCATCCATTTCTGAGACCAGTCTGCTACTGGTGGCTGTGAAGGGCCTTGGTACCATCCTATCCCATCAGTTGACTGTGTGGTGCAGCAGTGTGGCCATCATGCAGATGGAAAAGGGAGCAGAGAGGGCTGCCTCTCCTGGTAGACCAGTGCTGCCAAGCAGAGTTGGCGGGAGTGTTTGCCTTTGAGCAAGTAGAGTGAAGAGAAAGGGAGAGTGGGCTAGGTAGGAGCACTGAGGAGACTTTTCCTGGTTCTCAGAAACATCATTTCAAAATGAGAAAAGCTAAACTTCTCCTATGGCTTCTTGGCATGACTTTGTATGATGATATTCTCCCTTTTATAAAAGGAATGCATTTTTTCCTGACCCTTTTGTAAATGTGTGCAACACTGACAGTTAGTTGGGTTTGCCTCCCACTTGAGTTGGAGAAGACCAGTATTGTTAATCCTGCATGTTCAAGCTTGGGAAATGAAAGTTTCCCACTTTTCTGTAGTATTGTTATTATTATTAATTTTCCCTCAATTATGAGCAGGGGTTTTGACGTGGAAATGGAGCACAGGTTGTTCCCTCCCCACAGGCCACACAGCAACGGTGCCTGTTTGTTTCCCAGGCCCAAGGGCCCTGCCAGTCCTGACCTTCAGCCACCCTGTGCTCCCCACCAGGCTTCTCACTATCACCCTGCCTCAAATTGGGATGGAGGTGCCAGTGGTGGGCTGTGGAAGAAAAGCCCAGGCCTTTGTTTTCTTGTCTACCTTTTGCGTGATGCATGTTTTTTTATCTGTTGCCCTGTAGCTGCTTGTGCCCTTGTTGAGTTGTAAGAAGGAGTCAGTACCCTGGGAAGAGGAGTCACGGTGGGCACCTCTTCACCTTGGCCAAACTGCTCATTTTCCACAGAAGTAGCTGTGGAAAGCATCACCGTGCAGTTTTTCAGTTGAGGGGAAGAGCCATCCAATCCATTTTCATGTGTCCACTATTAGTGAGAAAGTGGGTAAAATACCAACTGCCACAGTATTTCCCAGGAATTAGCTCAGTATCAGTTCATTTTCTTACAAATTCATCCCTATCCATGATACTACTAATTAGCTATGTTGTAGGTAAATAGTTCTCTATGTATATTTTACAGTGTGAATGAGAGCAAATGTTACTATTTAATACCTGTGGAGAACAGCAATTTTATCTTTGCCAAAACTGACATGATTCCTCAATCAGGAAGCCGTTCAGTACATGAATGCATACTTTGAAGTCACAAGGAGCATTTATGTGCCTAAATTGAAGCACACTTTGAAATTGGATTGCGCTGTAGTCAGAAGAATGATGAAAAATTCCCTTAGTAGTCCCAGACACATGTGGCTTTATCTCTACTTAAAACAAATGCATTCCAAAATAGCATTTCAAAATGTCTTCACTGAGCTTTTCTTTTACATGATCACTGAATACACTGAAAATCTTCATTGTGCTTTCTTAAGGCTGTAAATAGAATGTTGTATCACATTATCAGGTGGTTTTTCTCCCTCAGAAGCTGTTTTCTTTTATATGCAAAGTATGTTTCAGTACTTCACTAACTTACGATAATTTATATTTAATTAGAAAATATTTTTTTTCTTTGTGAAAGACCTACAGAACTCAATGTTACAATTGTTCTTGTAACAGAGCTAACAGTTTTTTATAAAGCTTAACAGTTTATTAAAAGAATATACACTCTGTGTTTTCTTATACCTTGGACTTTTTTTAAGACAGTCATACAATTTAAAAATAGAACTCCATATTCACCTCAGCAACCAAGCACCAGCAGGACTGAAACAAATTTTTTGGTGTTGTTTGAACTACAGGCAACACTCAGATTTTATTAACCAAAAATTATTTTTTAGTCAAGGTAGAGGAAAAAAAGCTAAAATGAAGCTGGCTTGCTTGAATTATTGTGTATGTTTTGAGGCTAATTGTAATGTCAGTGTTTCTTCATTGAATTAAGTGGTTTTGGGTCACCCCATTCCCCCCCCCCCCCGTTATCAGTGCTAAATGGATAAAGAAGAAAAAAAATGACAGAATTACGGCATGTTCTTAGAAGTATGAAGCCTAAGATAAGAAAATCTATTGAGCGTCTGTGCTTTAACCTTTAAATAATTAAAAAAGTTAGAGTTATAATACCTACTTAGAGACAGACTTCGGAATAAAATGCAGAATGGCACACATTTTGTTTTAACCATTTTCTATGTATTGCCCAAGACCCAAGTAACAGGCCAGCATGCAGTGGACATTTGCAAGTGGAAGCTGGTCCCTCAGAGCACTGCAAGTTATTATTGTAACCTGCTTTGTATTCACACTAATCATCTGCTTCTATTCAGCTGTTTTATTTGGGCTTAGGGATTTTTTTTCTCCCCCTTAGTACTGTAGGATATTATTTCATAGGCACCTCCTGCAAGTTTTCACTCTTAATGCCATCCTTCTTGCTGATGGCTTATTTAATTCAGGGCTTGCATTCTTGTTTTATTTTTGTAATCAACTCTTCCCTTGCAGCAGAACACTGGAGTTAAAAAAAAAACAAAAGGATTTAAAAACATCAGTGAGACTATAATGATTTTTCCTACCATTACCTTGCACACCCTGCCTTTCTCTCCTACACCTATCTGCCTCCCCGTCAGAATTGGAGGCTGAGTATTATCTGTTTTCTGCTTTACACAGCAATAAGTAAAAAAGACCTGTTCATTCTTGATGGTACAAGATGGGTTTTGAAGGGATATGGGCATACAGGTGGAGGGGTGTGTGTGTGAGATTAGTTTGGGTTGTGCTTTTTTCCCTTTTCGTTCATTCATTAATGTAGATTTGAGTCAGCAGAATTGTTCCAGTCACAGATGCCTATAAGGAAGAACATGAGTGACTCCTTGTCATTATGACATTCATCAAAGTCTTGCTATTGACTTAGCTGGGGTGTTCAGCTTCAGAGGGTGCCAGGAACAGGTCCTTTTAAGTGTGCTTATTCTGTTTTAGAAAGGTAGTAGTAGCTACAATGATAACTGTAAGGAATAGAGGATTTATTGCGTTCTTAGGCAGTTTGTAGGTGGCTTTTACTATCATTCTCAATGCTGTTATTCTTCAGGAATCCACTAAGGTTTCACTAAAGAAGCTTTCTTCTTTAGAATTAAAACCCTGGAAATCATGGAATATCTGAAAAGTCTAATTTTATATCGAATTTGTAAGTCACTAGACATTTGAAGAAGACTTTACTGCTGAATACCATAGTTAGTAGTGAACATTAGTAGCACTTGTTATTATTTTTACTTTCTTTAATCAGCTTTCAAAATGATTTGCTGTGTTTATTTGGTTTTAAAACCACTGATGTTTATCTCACAGCTTTAATGTCTTATGGGATTTACACAGCAAGATGCTTCAGCAGAAGCATAGCTGTAGGCCTTGTAAATACTCCTTTATAAAAGCTTCCCTGCAATTACTTCTCTGCCTAAACACCTTTTTGAAGTGAGACTATGCAGTAGAAGCAGTTCAGTGGAACAAGGATGGAGATGGAGAACAGTCACTTGGCTGACATGGATTGGGCTTGCACTGTTGGCACAGAGCGTACTTCTCATGTCATCTGTCTCACAGCATTTGGAAGTAAACTCAGATTTTTATGACATTGGGTGAGAACCTGAGTGATGCAATTTGGGAGGTGGTGGCCAGGATGGAAGGTAGCTAAGAAAGACCAATACAGCCATCCACAAATGCTCTGTCTGGACATACAGGCACATGGGATTTTGAGCTAAAAGCCCTAATGTAGTGCACCTATAGAAGTGCCCTGTGCCTCAGCTGAATGTTTTCGAGTTCATTCTCCATTTAAAGGTGTTTGAAATTAGAAAAATTAAGTGTCCATAAACTTCACGCCTCGATAGACTCACTTCAAATGCTAGTGGGTTGATCTTTGCTGGGCTTCTAGTCACTGGGGTCTTTCAGATAAAAGATACTGAATAGGATCACAAATTATTTCTTCAGTAATGTACTATTTCTGTGCAACATTGTGTTTTTTTATAATCAAAAGGCTGTAACTTACATGACAATGTTATAAAACAAATGTTTCCAATATTGTCTCACTGCGAAACTAAGTGCAGGCTTGTTTTCTAGTTTAAAGGATAAAAAGGGAGTTTACTTTCTTAGCCCCCTGCCCCAATTCAGAATTGAAATACAATAATATAAAATGGCTGTATTTATTTGGTAAGGACTGTATCAAATACGTGAATAGAGAATAGTAATTAAATCCTTAGTATGTGAATAGAGAATAATAATTAAATCCTTAGTACTATTGTTACAAAGTATCTCTCATATAATCTTTTCTTTCACAGTTCCTCACTGTTTAAGTCCCAATTATTAAGGACTTCAGGACTCGCTAAATGTAGGTTAAAATTTTGAATTTTAGGTCATACCAAGTAGCTAATTACCTCAAGTATCTTTAGCTAATAAACTGGCTTTAACAGTTTAGTGGCGTGAATGTTTGATCAGTTCTTCATTAAAACTGCTTTGTGCTTCTGGATTGTTGGTATTTTCTAAACAACATGTTTGATGGAAACAATTACGTATTAAATTTTAAAGTTTCTAATTTAAATTGTCAACATTATTCCTTCCACCTTAATTTTATTATCAGATGGTTGCAGGAAAATCTTTGTTAGCCTGCCATGGTAATAATCCTTCCTCTCCTCCTTTTTTGATCAAAATACTTCATGGTGAGGAGGCCATGCTCTTGGAATTTAATATATCTATATGCATAATACACTGTTTATATAAAATGCCCCATTTCTGATAAGTGTGCAAGTGGGTAGCTAAACAGGTATGGTGAAGTTAAAAGCAGAATTAAAAAGACCTCCTTGAAAACAGTACCCAGGCAATATCTGCCTATTGTACATGGAATCCAAACAGTATTCATCTGGGAATGTTATAACTCATTGCAAGTAACACTGATAGAAATTTAGACTTGCCTTGTATCCTTCATGTGCTTCTCTTATGCAAGATTTTCTGTTGCATAAGGTTCAAACAATTTCTCAGCAGCAGTAGTGTTTCAGGATATGTATTAACCTGTGCAATTGTTTTCTTCACATTTAGAAGTCAATGTATAATGTATAAGGTAAAACAGAATTTAAGGAATTGTTGGAAATATGAAACTGTTTTTTGTTTACAAGAAGCTCTTTCAGAGTAGTTTCAATTTATGCTCTATAGCAATGTTTTTCTCTTTTTTCATAGTAGAGTAACTTATTTCTCTATAGCACACTTTTATGGAAAATTTCAGTTGTGGTTTAATGTAATGTAAAAGTGCTTGAGGTGCTCAACATTGATGCCTTTTTGTGATTCTGGTAGTTCATTTCTGCAATTTTATTACACTTTTTTGTTTCCCTTGAATGGCTTACTTGTAGGTATATTGTTTTGTCTTTTGAAGTTTTGAAGTCCTTTTTGAAATGGGATTGGACTCAGAACAGCTCAAAGGTTAAAATACCAAAAATAATCTATAGGGTTATGAACCACTACTAGAAATAATTTGATGCCTCATTAGTTGTCTTTGAGATACATGCTGTAGAGTTTATTTTTTTCCCAAAACTTGTATAGTATGTAATGTGACATTTTCAAATTAGCTGATGAAGCAACAGCATGCTTAAAGAAAAACCCACCCTGTAAAGTCTTGTGAGTCTGTTAGCTCTCTTTTCTTTTACATTCTGAAAGTTGTTTCTTTACCCTGTGGATGGACGAAGAAAGAAAACAACCCAAAAACCCCCAAAAGATTGCTGAGTATGTAAGAAGCTTAGTGACTAAAAAGTAATAATGGGTTAGTATTGGCTTGTTTGGGTTTTTGGGGTTTTTTTGGGGTGGTTTTTTTTGTTTGTTTTTTGTTTGTTTTTTGTTTGCTGTTTTTGTTTTTTTTTTTCTTCCAGGTTAATGTTTTACAGCCTCTGAACATGGGGAAAAATGAAACACATAGCCAAATAATTTGTAAAAAAGACTAGTTTTTTAGATGGGCCGTATGCTGTTAAACCAATGCACCTGCTAAATTTTTCCAAGAAAAGAAGCCCGAATGGGTCAAAGTGACAGTGAATGAGTCAGGGACTGTTGGTTTAATTCATGCACTCATGGAAGCACTTGCAGAAAGTAGCAGAAAGTTGGTGGAAACTGAGATGAAGTGTAGACGGGGAAAAATGTGTTTTAGTATCTCCTATGTTTACTTTAAAGAAAAGCTTTTTTTCTTAGACAGATTGTTGCAAGCACTGTGTCAGTGCACATTCAGTGGCATCACATTTTCCATTTGAATAGAGGCAAACAGGATATGCCATGCCTCCTGTGTAATTCTTTATAAATGTTAAATTTAATCATTAATGAATATGGATTAAAATTATGTTGGTCATATCAGTAGAAGTGAAGACTGAGACTCTGAGACTTTCTTCTACTTTGGAAACTGATTTTCCTTTCCAGAGACAGTATGATTTCTGCAACTGGGTACAATAAAGCAACATTTCACTTCAGTATAGTGAATTATATAAGCTATGTTTTCCTAAGTAGCTTGTAGAAGCCTTTAAGCATGAAAAGTGTAGGGTCAGTCTTTATTTCAGGAATATAACGTGAGGTATGTATGTCTTTGTTGGCTTAAAGCCATTAAAAATACATCAAGAATTTCAGATGATCCAATATGAAACATTCAAGTCATAGCTGAGCCTGAAATACCACCTATCTAAATATCATTACTTTTTCTCACGTGCAATTAATTTTTTCTCTGTTGGCAGAATAACCACCTAGGTTCTATATGAAACATATTTTGCTACAACTGTGCTTTATAAACCAGAATTCTTTTTCATGGCAGTACTAGAGGAAAAGCAGAAGTGAAAAAATAAGAGGTTACCTATCTCTAAATGGTATTGCAAGTGACAGTGAAAGCTTAAGAACTGCACAACACCTTGTGCTACAAAGTCTTATTTTGCATGTCAGTAATAAAAGATTTAGTTCTGAATGCAGGACGCTTATTTTTCTGCATTAGAAGTGTGGAAAGAAAGGGTATTTTGACTTTTGCTTTTTCACTTGTGGGTGGAACGTTTTTGCCTCATTTCCAGCCTCTCATCTGTTGGTAGTTTCAGTGGATTTTAAATTTACCTGCTGCATAGAGAAATCACCCTAAGAGCTGAAATTCAGTTTGGGTCACGTAAGTACTTAGATTCTAGCAGGATATATGAGTATCAGTGTGATATTAGTCAATGCTAAAATACTTGTTATGGTTTCTGACCTGGTGGTATACCAGCTCATTTTAGAAATGGCATAGTAGGAAGAAGTGTTACTGTCTATATGGATATTAAGAACTAATATGTGACCAGGTCCCAGAGGAAAGCAAGATGACGTCATTTACAGAAAGGAGAGTAAAAATAATTGGAAATGAAAAATTCCTTCAGAAATAGGGAATAAAAGAGCTTAGCATACACATTGCATCTCTCTTAATCCAGCAAGCAGTTTTTCCAGTAGTTGCTTGATCTGTGGGTGATTTATGTAAGTTGTGTTAAATTTTTACATGAAGTATTCTGTTACTATGGTGATAGGTGCCACTCCACACAGATTGTTTAAATAAAATTAAGGCAATTCTTTGTACTCAATAAGCTGGGTAATTACTGTTAGTTTGTACACAAAGGTTATGAACTTGGAGAACTGCAGGTTCATTAAATATTCAGGGAAAGGCTCTAGAAGCATTTGTGTAGATTGCATAGGCAATGTCCTTTGTCCTTTTATGTTGTATTTGTTTTTAATAGCTTGTATTATATTTTTCACGAGAGATTTTTTTTTTCCCTCTTCCCTTAGTATCTTAAATGGTGTGTGCTCACCATTCTGTTTTCTCCTACCTGTCAGTTCTTACACGTTTCTGATGGGAGAGGACAGAGTGGGTTGCTGCCGATACAGATGAGCTCTGGCTTCAATGCAGAAGGGCCAGGGAGTAATAATAAAGTGAGGATGCCATAGACCCAGTGGCAAGAAATCACAAAGATTAAATAATGGTAGCATAAGTGGGAAAGAAAGCAAATATTTCTGAACGGCAGTGGGAAGAAAATTGACAGGATTTGTGTGGGAAGTGAAGAGGAGTTGAAAATGGCACCCTGGTTGTGAGCTTGTAGGACATAAGGTGGTGGAGTTGTTGACAGAGATAGGGAAAGAAGAGAGGAGTAGGGAGGGTTTGGGAAGAAACGTGATTTCAGCTTTTCAGCACAGTGTGTTAGGGCTGGTGGCAAATATCCAGGAGATTCTGAACTGCGAATGTGAACAGAAGGGATGAGAGCTCCGTGACTCATCTGCACAGAGATGATAATTAAAGCAGCATGGGTTTAGGAGGCTGCTGAGCAGTAGGGAAGAGATTGCAGAAAAGGAGAGATTGAGAATAGAGCTCCCTGGGACTGTGGCAGTCAGAAGAAGGAGGGATAGCCATGACAGGAGACTTTTGGAGCAGCTCAGTGGGAAAAAAGTCAGGGAAAGCATGTATTTTGTGATGTCCACTTAGAAATACTGTATAGGTTTTTCAAAAAGACTGTAATTTTTAAAATCCATTTTATATGGCAGCAGCCAAAGGTTACCTGTGCAGGCACTGTGCTGTTGCATAGCTTAAAAGTAGCTTGCTATGCATTTTAGGCAATGAGACAGGAAAAAGGTATTTCCTTTCCCCTCTCTCTATTCCAAACATTTGTAATTGTCAGTGTCCCCAAGACCCACGCCTTTTGTGTGCAAAGTCCTGCAAGACCTCTTAAAATCTGTGATGTGGTAAAGCACCTCAGGGAATCTCTGCCTGTGTCATGCTCTTAATTTTGCATAATAATCTTTGCCTGTTGCCAGTGGAGAATGTTAGCTTGTCAGCTTCTGTAGCTTTGTGGGTATTTAAGAGTTTTTTGTTTCTTGTTTATGTGAAGGAAGGTTGGAGAGGAGGGGCTTAAACAGAGCTGTATATCTGCCAATTTGTATTGTATTATTCCAGTAATTATCCAGGCATACCTGTAAATCACAGTCTGAGCAAAGTTCCCCAATGTGCTTCAGTTTTCTAATTGTCATGCTCTATAGAACACAGTATTTCGCTATAGCCTATATTATATCAATCAGGTTTATTGTTTCTAAGTTGTTACTGCTTAATCCTACCATCAGCTGTATTAGATATATTTTCCATACATTTTATAAGTAGAAAAAAGCTAAATTAACTCAACCTATCTTACTCTTGTACCTCTTTGGAAAGTATGGACCATTGTCTTGGTTTGAGAAAAGCAATGAAGGGTAGTAATAAATGAAGGTACTATGAAAGCTAGAAAACTTTTGCCTTCTTCATGTATTGGCAAAGCTTTAGGCTTTGTCATTATTGTTGAGAACTTTTGTAAGAACCTGCGGTGACGACTCCAGCAAACCTCAGTCTTGTGGCTTCCTTGCCATAGCTGAATTGGGCAGAATTCAAACCAAATGAGCCTTTCTAGAGCCAGTGGCGTACATTCCCTAGAGCTAGTGACACTTGAAGAGGATCAGAGTGGGCTCCTTGAAGCCAGAACAGCTTCGTTTTGATGGTGCAGTGTGGAGGCCAGGGGGACTGGGAGTTATGATCTAAGCATTCTCAAGTTAATTATTTTTTATTGTTGCTAAGTAGCAAGACCGACAGACTGTCCGTTTGACATATACTGGTATTAAAGGATTCAGTTACAGTTTTAATCAATTTGAGAAGCAAAGGGATTTAAAGGATGGCTTGGCTTAATTTCAACCAATGGCTACATTGCTCAACAGAGATTTTATGCCAGAGGTTTGGCAAAGTATGAGAGTCTGAACCCTCTTTTAGCAATCATGTAATTCATTATTTTTGTTACAAAGAGAGAACTGGAGTTACATAGTTTATTACATTTTCTGTTAACTTCAAAATAATGGTGACAGCAATTCTATCAGACATCTGTTTTTGAGCAGTACGTAAAATCTAGCTGTTGCCCTCTTAAAACTAGGCATGGAAGATGTGTTGGATTGCTCATGAAAGATGCACTTCCCAGGCAATTTCACTACTGCTTTTAACATGGTGTTCCTAACCTGGCCTACATTTTCTCAGCAAAACACTGGTTAAACCATTGCAATATATACAAACACACATATGTAAATTGCCTTCATGTAAATTCAGTTGGACTGAAGAGGAAAACAAATGAAAAAGACAGTGAAGAACATTCACTAGAAGCAGCTCAAAAGCTGCCTGGAGAACCAATGCTCTCATGGCAAACTCTTGTTCTTTTCAAGTTTCTCCAGTTGACTCCACATCTGTAGCACCACACAGCCTGCTTTTGAGCAATATTGCTATTGTACAAATTCACAAAGGACATATTTGAGCTACTATGTTATATGACAATCCAGAGATCTGGTTTTTGTTCTTGACAGTCGTGTAACCTGCTTCTGTATCAGTTCTGCTTAGGAAATTTCCTTGCCTTGGAGGAAGAAGTAAATTAGGATGACTAAATATACATGAGCAAGTAAGGGATTCTGCTGAACAAGAAAATACAGTGAAAGAAGTCCATGCCATCTCTTGAGCCCTCTGATCTAAGGATTAGTAAAAATGCTGAAATGGTTGGTGATTTGTTGCTGAAAGAACTAATAAACATATTTCTACAATTATCTCTTTTTGTATCCCTTCACTATGAGTACATATATATTTTATTTTCTGAGCTGTCATAACTTTGTACTGAAGTTAAGTCATGGAGTTGACAGGAACTGAAGAGTGCCAAGAAGAGTGCAGTGGCTGCCTAGAATATGTTGCAAACCCATGAGTAATAATGTAGTAGTAGTAACAACGGTGGTATGTTTGAAGATTATAGCCTGCAAGTACCCTGAGAGGAGAAGTGTTTGACAGGTAATTGCAATAGGTAATTTGACAGGTTGCCAACTTAGACTTGTAAACCAGATATGCAAAAATAGAAGTATTTTCTGCTGAATGTTATCCCATAGTTATGGTGGTGGAGAACTGCATGAACACTTTTTCCCTGTGGGCTTTGTGAGCAGTAGGATGAATTTGGAGGTCTTTCAGATCTCAGTACTTCACATTTTGAGTTGAGATTTAAGCAACTGAGGTGCAAAGAAAAGGACTAAAGAGTAAGAAAAGTTCTGGTGTAATTAGCTGACCACATTCCCCACTTCTGTGACATATTAAGACAAATGTTTAAAAAGAAGACAACAGTAGTGAGGGGAGAAGAAAATAAAATGGAAAAATAAAGCGTCGTAAACATTGCTTTTGAAAAATAAAGTCCACAAGTATTTGTATTCTATATATGTTGCCTCGTGTGTGAATTGTTGTAGTGATGTCTGGGGCAGGGTAGGGTGAGATGTGTACATTTTGCAGCATTGTCACCAGCCAGTGCTGTTTAATTCAGTGGGTTTAATTTAAATTTATTTAGTATCTATGACTTATGACATTTTGATAGGTTCTTCACCAATAAAACTTGTAATCTTTGTCAAAATAATGCAGAATTTGGGTTATGAAGGTCAGAAGTTCTGGAAGAAATTTAAGTGATGCCTCTCAGTTGCAGAGTAGCATAGGTCTTGCTAGTGTTAAAACTAGGTTTTAAAATTATACTGGGATTGCAAGTGCAGAAGAACCCTATCCCTGATTGTTGTGGTTTGTTCTTGTTATTCTTATCTTCCTCCCTTACTGCATTTTTTTCCCTTTTTCTTCTTTTTTTGGACCTCTTGTTTCCCTTTTTACAGGATCTTAGCCTAGTTCCAGCTGCCTCCACAAAGTTCACTTTTGCCATTCTTGTTGCATGAGGCAGAGCTGGAAAGAGTGACCATGAAATTCTGGTATTAGTAATTAAGTTGTTCCACCTTATTCCCCTCCCATTTATCTTTCTTTGTGGATGGTACTTTCCCATTTTCCTCTCTGGAACCTGCCAACGGCCAGTATTTGACTACGTCTTCAGGAACTATCAAGTAACACAGAACTGCTTTTGTTGCTTTATTAGCAATCTCTGTTCTTAATCTTTTAGAAAATAATGCACATTTAGAAGATCACCTTATTTTGTTTCAGCTGAAGTTTTGATTGACCGTTTAGATGAAGACCATATGGCTTTATTTATAGTAAATCAATGAATATATGTGTGAAGCTCAGAGAATAAATGGGTAGAAAAAGTATATCTTCCTTGCTATATCTGTATTTTAGTTCAGGGGTAATGACAGTATTGTTTCTCCAAGTGAATAGCAAATTATTAGCTTGTGTAGGAGTAAAGCTTGGTTGCAGGGTTTTTTTCTGTGATCCTGCTTTTCTAAAGTAGAAAAAAATTGATGTTAAACTTGCATATGATCTGTTTATTACTTAATTGCAATGTTTTGATACTGTGGTTAAATAGATATTTAAGAAGATCTTTCAGGAATAAAGTATGGGCTTGTAGCCTAGGTATGGGAGGAAGAGTTGTTCTCCAGCTGTGGGTGGTGTGCTATTAGGCATACAAATTTGTTTCTAATTGCATAGTTAGCGACTCCTTTTATAGTTCTCAAGTGCTTTAGGCTCTTTTAGTTGAAATGAAATGGGTATGAAACAGCAATGATTGTAAGTGGTAAAGGCCCCCAGTAATAAGCATTCAGTTTATCATTCTACCTAAGGGATGTTTGAGGAGGGTGGGCACAGCTATCCTCAGCACTTGCTGAAAGACAAAGCACAAAGCAATGGAGTGACTTACAAGGTCTAAGGGGAAATACACTGTTCACTATGAAAGTAAGTGACATGTAGGTTTTGCTTTTGTGATCATTCAGAAGCAGTCTCAGCCCTCATTCTCTGGGGGGGGGGGGCACAGGAAGTTAAAATGAGCTTGCTGGGATGCAGGGATCAGCGTGGTGACCTTTCCTACGTTTATTTGAATCCTAGACTTCAGGGCTACTCTGGGCTCTGCCTATGGATCTTTGCATTCCTGCACACTTTCCTGAGTTCATATTTTAATTGTTTACTTGGCTGTTATTCACGTATGGAAAAAGTATATTTGGGAATTGGTTTTTTACTTAAACATTGTGTTTACTCTCATCCAGTTCTTCTGTCTTTTATGGTTTATTGAATTGTTAATTTTTCTCTTGCCTGAATATGAAGATGTAACATCAATGATCAGCTGTCTGCTGTGTGATGAACTCATTTAGCAATTCCTCTTCCCAGCCCATGGATTTGTAGGGAATTGTGTGTTGGGGAGAGAATTTAAGAGGGAGGCTACCTGCCTCTATACATAGACTGGATGCCTGAGAAGTTTTCCACTTGCTTTACTATCTTTTGTAGCTTCAGAAATTATTCTTTTATATATATACACTCTTGGTTTGTCAGGAATGAACATATTTCTTTAGCTTTCATCATGATTTTTTGGAAGAGTTTAATTTCAAGGATGTAACAATGTTTCTCTGTTATTCATTGGTTTCTTGGTTGTAATGAACCTCTACAGCATTTAAGAACCCAGAATCCTTCCTCCCTTAGTAGTGAGACTTCTCAAACAGTATACTTTTTAAACTGAATGGTTAAACTTATAGTAAAGTCTTCCTATTACCAATTAAATAATTATGTCTGCTTAAAAGCACTTTTTTCCCCTTCAATATGAACGTTACAATCACTTCCTGCTATTTTTGCAAAATGATTCATAGGAAACCATGTAGAACGTAGATGTATCCAGATTGAAAATGTTACATGCCTTCCCACATAAAGCAATGAAATGTGTGTTTTGCTACTGAGATTGCAAATACTTCATTAATGTCTGCATATAATTAAGCGTGCTAGATTTGCTTTCCAGCTATACTTACTGGCAAATGCTTCCTGAATGCCAACAGCTGTTATTAGGAAAATACATGATCAACCTGCTGCTTCTGCATAGGTTGCTTTATATAAAGGTTAAGAACACATTGGCTTTTCTTGCCTGAGTAACACTAGAAGCCTTTCATGGATTAAAAGTTCATTTTTTAAAAATGGTTGTATGTAATAAAGTTGGTTTTGTAACAGGATAAACTGATTTAAAAATCAGACTAAAACATGAAACTTGGCCACATTTTTCATGTGTGTTATTAGGTAGGCTATGAAGTCCATTCTAAACAGAGCTTGCACTAATTACCATGAAGCTACAGCATCTGATGAACTTAGAAAAGTGGTTATTTCGCCAGTGTTGGTTGTGTTTCATGTGCTTTCTGCCTTAGTAATCCCACGTCACTATATCCACTGAGATTTTGACCTGTCAGAAAAACTTTCACAGCTCTCAGCCTCCCATCTGTTAGCCTTGCTTGTGGAAATTGCCTCACAGGCTTCATAAGGTGACAAAATGTGTGTGCAGTCCCCCACAGACTGTATGTAATAAGGTGGTCCAACTCAAGTTTCTTGTGCATTTTGTATTCTGTGTTTGTCTTCCCTCCCATTGCATGGAGTGTTATAAACAACCAGTGGTTCCTTTTCCTCTTCTTTCGCCTCCCAGGGTTTTCCTTCTCTTCTGTGGCAGGGTGTACAAGCATGCCAGTTCAGCTCAGCTCATCAGGAATTCTTCAGCCCAGTTATCTTTCATAGTTACTTCAGATTGCTGCTGGCACCTCTGTCTTTCAGTGTTACTGCTAAAAGTGGGTAATTTTTGTCAATGGGCTGGGACTGTTGGTTGAAGCTACTTGTCTGGCATACATGTGACTAGCTGGTATGTGCCAAAAGAGTGTAAAGTAGAGGAAGATCATTATCTGTCTCAGGAAAAGAAGCAACAAGAAATAGTAAATAGATACAAACATTTACCAGTATTTCCTTTCTGTGGTGACTTCACACTTTGGTTACATGAATCTTTTGAAATCTTTTGTTTCACCCTAAACACTTTTCAATTCAGCTTAATTCCTTTTAAGGATAAATCTAGAAAGGGTGAATGATTAGATCAATTTAACCTGCCTTTTCTGCTTTACTTTTTCAGGATTGCACTGTATATGAAACAGAGAATAAAATTCTTCATGTGGTGAGTAGTGTTTGGATATCTGTTAATAAATGCATTCGTATAGACTACATAGAATTATAGTGCTGCATGTTTTCTGCTTTTTCTGTGATAATGAGCTAGTCTGGGTGTGACTGAGTGAACGTATGGAACTACTTGTGAATAGGTAATGACGTTACAAAAGCTAAGCTTGGCATATGAGGAGCCAGGAACTTTGCAAAGGCTTGCAATTGTCTGGCTTAGGCCCATCTGTTATTTGTAAACTGTGGTCAGAAGAATGATTTTGAAAAATGGCTTTTTTTTTTTTTGAGAGTGAGATGGTTGCTAGGCTTCTGTAAAATCATATATATTTAAGTTAGTGATACAGCTTCATTCCTCATAGCAGTATGGAGCTAGCCTAGTGATAGGAAAATTATCGCAATTCTTTTGAATTCTCAGCATAAATACAATGGTCCATTCTCAGGATCTGTAGTGCTATTGATAATAAATAAAGCAGGTGAAAGTCACCAGAACACAGGATGAGTTTGAAAGGCTGATACAACTACTAGGTTGGAGAGACAACAGCTTGAATAAACTTTGTCTGAAAACTGCACCTAGGTTTTAGATATTAAATTGCATTTCATGTTGTGGCTTACTTCGTTAAGTATTAAGTTGACCCATAGCTTGTTTCTGAAAGTCAGATATGAAGATACTATTCCTAAGAGTGAGTAATAAACTGGTTTAATTTATTCACTTTATTTCACATTTAGGCAGGTTTTGATATCTTACTATTCTTGTTACTGGAGCTTAAGCAAGAAAATACTCCATTTCTTTATTTCAAAAGGTGAGCTTCCCAGTAAATTTTGCTATACATTTGGGGTTTTTTTCCTTTTCCCAGCACTCCTATATTGAGTGCTTGGCAAGCTGAATTTCATAAGCTTTTGATGCTTTGGTTTCACAGTGATGTGGAATAAAATATGTCCTTGTATTTTTAAGTTTCACTAACATTTTTCCCCTGTGGGACACAAAGAATTAACAATTTTAGTGAGACTGACATCATCATCTTTGCTAGGCTGATCTCTACGAGTATTTAAGTAGTCAAGTTTTTAATTGCATAATCTTGCCAAAAGTTGAAGTGCTGCAAGTTTAAAATGAGTATACATAGCCTGGTTTTCACTACGTGCTTGTCTTCTGCTTTAAGAACCAAGAGTTCCAACATCTGCTGTATACAGTATGTGTCTTTTACAAAAAGGATTGTAAAGGTAGCTGGCAGTGTTTAGAAATGATGAACCACCAGTTAATATAGTCTTCAACAGAAAATTTTGAAGAAACTGTGAGGGATTCATTTAAGATACGTGAGTGCACAAATTTGGGGCAGGTTTCTAAAAGTTATGTTATCTTACATCAGTCAGAGTTACATAGGCTTATTTCTTTAATACACAGTAACTTCATTGTGGTGACAGGTGGACATGTGCATTACTGTGGAGATCTTAATTAGCTTCTGCAATTAGTGCTCAAGTTTGCAAGGAAATGTGAACAGAGCACTGAATGTTTTACTGAAGCCTAGGATTAAACTTGAATCATTTCTGACCATGTTGCATTTCAGCCAATGGATGGGATTGCATGGGGCAAAAGCTGGCCAAAAGGAATTAAGGAAAGAGGTAAATCTGTGACAGAATAATTAAAAGGTGGGATTGAAAATCATATTTTGAATTTGAAGGGGAGTATTTTACACGTGCAGCTGAAAAAGTTGATGATAGGATTGGAACTGAAGCAGTCACAGTTCCCTCTAACTGCTCTCCTTGGAAGACAGAAAAAGACGTTGTGGCTTTAGCCCATCCAACAATTTGGGGAGGAGCACTTTTAACAGGTAGATTAAAAAAAGAGGGGAAAAGCCTACTGATGTCAAAATCTTGAGAGAGAGTGTGCATGGTATCTTTATGCCAGTGTCAGAGAAGACAGGAGGTTAGATACCTTATGAGATAACAATATTTCAGTGCATGATTACAAACTAGATTAAAGGTGTTCTAGAGGGGGATTAAGAATTTAAATCTCCTGTTACAGACTGTGTATCCAGTAAATTCAGAGGTGAATGTTAAAAAGAAGGCTCTCCAATGTAAAAAGAATAGTAGTAAGTGTTGGTAAAGACATAGAATCTTGAATGAGAAGTGCTGGGAGAACTAGGAAAAACTGGGGAGGACATGTACATAGATATTATATATAGAGAAAGTAAAACCTCTCTTCTTGAATTCAAAGTTCAAGCTATTACAAGTCTACTTTCTGAGTACATTTCTCATCTGCAAACCATGCAAATTCCTGGAGGTAACAGAAGTGGTGTCTGGCCAGTATCTCATTATGCTGCCTTTGAACAATCAGAAACCAACATATAGCTGTGTTTGCTGGGATGACTTAGGAAGAAAATTGAATTCAAAACTCTGGGCTCACTATGTATGATTTTGCATACCACGTTCTCTTCGTGACACAAGAAAACAAGGTTCTTTATGAAAGTGAAAGGCGAAAGTGAAAGTCAATGACTTACGACCAATTAGCAGTTCATGCACTTAGTCGAAGGAAATCCTTGTTGCAAGGTATTGTTCCCACTAAGGATTGAGGTCAAATTTTAAGAGATCCTTCTTACATAAGTAAAAAAGAACTACAGCTACAGAAACATATGCAAATTAAATTACCGTTATGTACTTCTATTCTTAGGACACCAAGAAATTTACCATCTTAGGAGCAGATCATTGGATCAAAGTGGTTGATTTTTGTCTACATTACCTATTGGTTCAGACATTTACTTCAGGTTGAACCTGTGTTCTGGTTCAACATCTCCATCAACACTGCTCAAAGTGTTATTTTGGATTCCTGTGCCATGGTTCGGAGGCTGGAGCTCTGTAAGCACCTATCTTCTGTGCATGGCACAAAGTAAGCTTTGTGGCAAAATAGGGATGGCGAGAGGGTGTGTGAGCACAGGTGAGGGGGGATGTGAGATCACTCTGCTGCTATTGAAGTGCATACATAGATACCTCCAAAATTAACCCGTTCCTGAGTCTTCATGCTTTCCTCTAAAGCATGGTGGAGTAAGCAACAACTTTCACCAAAGGCAAGTTCCCCAATTAAATGAGTGGTTGGTTTGCTTTAATTAGGTAGGGCCAAAAAATAGTTAATGTGCTTATATTCTAATGGCAGGTGTTTCTTTTGAAAAGTGAGTTAATGCCCTCTTTCTTCTAGTGATGGCAGTGTGAATGTTCATACAGATAGACTGCTGAATCACCTTGTCCATAGCTAGTATCTTTTAATGTGAATAAACTTACTGTTAGTATTCACTAACATCTTTTAGATAGCACTTTTTAGATATCACTGATATGTTTAAGGAATGGTTCTGTGGAGACAGAACTGTATAGCTTCACCCTATATTCAAGAAAGAAATACTTTTTTCTCCAAGCAATTTGACTTCCAAATGCTATATAAAAGCAATTTGACTGTCACTCACAAGATTAGGTTAAGTAGTAAAGTGAGTATGCAACTAAACAAAAAAAACGTATCTAAAATAAAAAGATCTTATGGAAAACTGATTAGGTTTTAAGAAGAAATTACCTACTTCAACTTGTTTATTTTTTCTAAATGGAGGTGCAAAGTGTGTCTGGGAAAAAATGTCTCTTCTGTAATTTTCTGCCCTAGAATTACAGGTGTGTTCAAACAACTATTTTAAAGACAACTGCATTTCTTAAAGGTTTTTTAGCTGTGAATTCATTCACAGAAACACTTCGTTTCTGTGGAATAAGAAGCATAAAATCACATGTGTGGGTTTTTGCTCATTAAAATGTCAATGCTTTGGAAATATTTGTGAATACAGAGAAATGCTTTATATTTCTGCCACTTCATTTCTCAGTATGTTTTTTCCAGGCTACCTTTTGCCCAGTAAGCAATGTAATAAATAAATAAATAAATAATAATAATTCAAATTATGTATTAATATAAACAGAAACTAAATATCACCAGAAAATAATACCAATAGAAGTAGATCGCAATAAAACGTATTAACTTGAGAAGAACAGGTTTGGGCCTAAATTTGAAAGGATAAGCCATAGTGTGCTGTTTGCTTCAAAACTGGGAATTAGTACGCTCTTGCTAGTTTATATTTAGAATCTTTATGTTGATTTAACTTGAGTTGATAAAATGCATGAAAACTGCTCAGCTCAAAAAGGTATTGGTTCTGCTTATTTTGGGGAGTTATGAGTTAATTATTATGAAAGTCTGAATGGAGCTTTAAAATCTTTGAAGAATAATTCATTGATTCCATATAGCTGTTCGAGGCTGTATATGACGGAAATGTCTAGTTCAGATTAATCCATGTGAAGAAGTAGATTAATAAAGAGAGCAGAGCAAGAAGGACTAATTATAGAAAGCAAAAGCCGGGCTCCAGTCAGATTAATAATAAGTTTTAATTTGAATGTTCTTTTTAGTTTATTTCTATGAAAAAAGAGAATGTTTTCCTAAGGAATTTCACTTTCTTAAAATTATGCTGCTTTTTCTAAAAAAAAAATTACCATTTTATTGAGTTGGAAAACCATAGAAAGTAGAACTGCAGAGTGAAGTTAATGTTCAGAAGATTTTGAAAAACAAATGAGCTATTTAAATTAAAAAAGAGCTACTGAGTTGAAAAAGAAAGGAACAAGTAATGGATCAGAATGTTCTCTTTTTGCTAAAAGCCTTGCAGAAATCACAGTGACAATAATTCACTCCTGCCTACTATATTTTAATATTTGTTATAGAACTATATAATCAACTAAAAATGCATTGTCAAAGGTATCAATTTTATAGTTTTACTAAAGAAAAAATTACCACCTTCTTCCTTTCAAGAGTCTATACCTTGCAGATTGGGTCCAGCAAACTTCACTCTAATGGAAGCCTCTCTTTCCAAAGTAAGATTTAGTTCACTCTTTAAACTTCATATATGCAAAAATGCCAGTCCAAGCCCAGCTTGTTCTAAGATTGCTGGGGTTGTTGATGTATTCCCTACAGTACAACAAATGTTTTGGACTAAAATTAATTGATTAATAATTATTTGGTTTGGCTTAAGATAACTAGTTATACTTGGTCTTATATGTAGCAAGTTGCTTCGTCTAGTCAGTTGTAACTGAGCTTTTTTTTTTTTTTCTGTTTTCCCCAAACAGATTAAATTTAACATTGCCAAGACATTTTTTTTCTTACTTTTAGCCTTGAACATGCATGTGTCTTGTTGGCATCCCACCCCTCATTCAGATGATGTATGTGAGAGTTGATAGGTAAGACTGGTACTTATCTTGCCCTCAGCCTTGGGAGTGTGTTTAAGCCAGGATTCTTCAGGTGTGCAGATACTTGGCAAGATAGATTTAAGCTTGGTCACTGACCTGGGTAAAATTAAGGACAGGAACAAACACAAGTCTGTCTGTTTGACCATAAATGCTTGGTGACCCTAGAGCTGCTTGAATTGAACAGATAACAAATTTTGAGTACAGTTTGAGGAAAGTCCATGGCCATCTGAAGCTAGCTGTGTCCCGAAGTACTTCCACACTGCTGCAGAAGACAGACATTTTTGCAGTGCAAATTGAAGTAGCCACAGTCAGAACAGATGCAGATCAAATTTAGTCACTTTTAAGTCCTCAACCCTCTGACTGAAAGAAGGATCAGTTGTGAAAAATCTATTAAAAATTGGTACACTACAGTCCCAAAATACAGACAGAACCTAAGTATTAGCTTTCATTCTTTATGCTCTGGGACATAAACTAGTTACCTACTGACAGAAAGGAAATGTTTTCACTTGAATTTCTACCAAACAACTAGATGCTGTGTGGTGATATTTTTCGCCTTCCTTTGAATCATTTAGTTTTTCACATAAAGACTGTGCAAAGTTTGTATTGTTTGTCACTGAATAGATAGGAGAACTTATTACTAAAGCGCAGTGATGAGTTACTGCAAAAGAGAACCGAAGTCATCACCATAAGGCTTATAGTGAGAACAGGGACTGTGTGACAAAAGGAGAAAATGTAATCATCTTGATTTCTCTCAGTTAATATTTTGCAACTTGATTTTTTTTTTTCTGGCCTGGCCAAGTCCTTTTCCTTTGTTGAGATACCTTGCACATTGAAAGCTGAGTGCAGCTTGAGGAAGGCCAAGCATTCTTAATGCCTGCTGACTTCTGTAGGGGCAGTTGGGTGCTCATCTTCCTGTGTCTCTTACTGTAGCTAGTACTGCATTGCAGCAGAGAATAAACAGTTACAAAACGTAAAGGATCCTGGTCTTATTAACAGTGTTTTCATAAGCAGAAATCTTGTTTTAAAAAGTAACAAAAGGTAACTACCATTTGAAAGAAATGTTATCTGTTTTCAGATTTTAGTGAAACTAAAATAGACATCTATGATACAGCTTGTGCTGAATAGTTATGCTGAAAAATAATGTGTTCATAAATTGTTAGAAAAAAATGAGTAGCAAAAGTTGTAAAAAATGAGTAGCAAATTAATTGGGTAGCTTACATGCAAAATATTATGTCAGCCCATTACTTTCCATCAAATAAAATAATAATTTAAAAACTTTATTATTATTTAAATATAATGATGATTATGATGATGATGATGATTATGTAATAATACCCCCCTTGTAGTTCTCACACCTACATAATTTGTCAAATTGGCTTTACATTTGCCAAGGTGAAAGCTCCAGTGAAGTCTAGGAAACTTCAGGAAAATTTAGTCAAGCTAGAAGTAAAGTAGCATCAAACATAGCTTCAGTTTTAGGCAGCGTTGTTGCTTGACTGAATGTGGAATGAACCTGATGAGCCACAGTGTGAACTGTTGAGGAAGAGCAGCATGGAGAAGTCAAAGGGTTTTTACTTGGGAACTTTCTAAATACAATGTCATGCTGCCTCTATTAAATTAACATTATTCCTATGCCATGTGGCAGCATCTTTGCCATGGAAGGTCCTGCTCCACTGAATAGGTCCAAGGTCTTTTTCGGTAAAGAGGTCTAATGGGGACGAGGCATGTTCCTGGTAAAAAGGTGTTTTTGTCTGTGTACTGATTTATGCTGATTGGTATATTAAAAAGACTTGGCCACTGAAGTCAACAGCAGTAATCTGTGCAGAAACTGGATGGTAACTACATTCAGAGCCACTGATTAAACTCTGTTGTAAACTGACAGAGCTGTGCCCTAGATGTCCCAGCACTATCCAAGCTCCAATATGTTCCTGGGGCTGAATTTCCCTCCTCCTCCTTCTCCCATCCTCCACAGACACACAGAGACACACAAATCCAACCCACAAACTGTGACTGAGATGTTTCTGAGGGTAAAGGCAAGGGAAATTGTATTACTTTGTCTGTGTCAACCTCTGGATGTGTTTCCAGTGAGAGCTTGTGTACCCTGTCTTTGCAGCTGGGAGAGGGTACCCACTGGTTAATAGTGGGCCCCTTGCTGTCCTGCTCTGGGCAAGCCCAGAGTTGATGAAAATTCACCTTTCACACAAACCTGATAGGTGCTTGGTCCTACTTACAGTCCAACTCTTTAACTAACGAGTATCTAACCAAAATTATTTAAATCTCTAATAGTTAAGGGAAGCTTGTAAGATTCTGTGAGTATTTTAACACAAACAGTCTTACACTTTCAGAAGAAAACTAAGAGTTGTTAGATATTTTCTATTAGCAGCTGAAAGTTTTGGATGGCTGGGCAGAACCCAGGCCCATCTTCTAAAATAAATGGATTTTCTCCCCAAAATCTTGAAATTATGCTGGAACAAGACATTCTGTATTCTGTATTTAGTATTCTAAATTAATATTTAGAATTAGTGTTCTGAAATTAAATGAGAAGTTTAATTAAAACCAAAGTACTTAGTCATTCCTTGGAAGCCCAGGCAACGTGAATATGCCAGTTAGCTATCCAACAGCAGTGAGTGTTAAATTGAAAATCCTCCTACATCCTTCCCCTCCAAAGGAAAGGACAGTTTTCACAAGTAAAACAAAACATGTATTAATGAAGTAAGTTTGATGGACAGACCTCTTCTATAATTACTAAGCAGATGATGTGATTGATAGGTCTTATTATCTGGAGTAATTGTTTCTTGAGAAACTATGGATGTGGTTAGTTGATGTCATATTGTCTTACTGAATTGCTCAGGTCCACTAGTGCTCTATTAGAAGAAAAAGACCTGATTCTGTTGGTCAGAAACTGACAGAAGTAATTCAAGAATGTTTGTTTTCACTTTTCTGTACCTTCTGTTTTCTTTTGCCATTTCCAGTCACCTCTGCTACTAATATATGGTAATAAACCTGATAAAGTTTAATGGAGCTTTAAAACTTATGTCTTCTCTCTGGTAAGAACTGGGTAGTAGAAAAAAAATGTAGTAATGCAGCAGAGTTTTGCTCCCAGATATCATTTTTCTAGGAAGACAGTTACATATGCATTGAATGGGTGTTTACATTTTGGAAACATCATAGAATTTGAAGCCTCAATCTGAAAGAGAGTTCTCTAATCGTATGGCCTTCTCTAGGGACTTTGCTGTGGCTCATATATTGTGCTTAGACTGGGCATATTGTGCTGTTGGGTGTCAGTATGAGTATCTAAGACGGAAAGAAAACTGCAAGACCCGAAAGACAATAATCTTTTAGAAATGCATAGAAACATATTGCAGATTTTTTTTATCGAAGTAACTTGGTGATTTTGGCATCCTGTATTCCCAGAGCTCCTACTGGGGAATATTCACACCACCTTGTTTTAGAATTGCACATTGGAATACTGATCTCCATAGACGTACTGTATAGACTGTCTGTACTCCTCTCACGGAGAGGCAGAGGGAGAGCAGCTGCTCCAGGGAGCTATTTAATGCATGTCAGCTTAGGCTTCTGTTCGATGCGAAATCCTGGACTTGCCTCACTCCTCTCCTTTCCCCATCATCTGTCATGGCAGCCAAGGACTTTTTTTTTTTTTTTTAAGGAGGAGCCACACCTGTGAACTTGAAGTGGCATACCTTGTGTTAGCTGGTAGGAACGCTCCTTTTCTGTGCATTTTGTAATCTGTCTGCAATGCAACAGTTGGGAATAGGACAAAAAAATGATACATCAGTTGTAAACAGAAATTTCTCTGAAACTGCTAAGGACCCCATAAATTTAGTAGTTTTGGAATTAATAGTAAGAATATGTGGGTGAATACAAGTCTAAAGATACATGATAAATTCACTTTTCATCAGAAGAGAATTATTTATAACATAGGTCTCTTCACTTTGCATGTGGTGAGCTGAGCGTTCTGTTATTTTCTAAAAATATTTTTTCAGTAATTGTCAGTGCAGTTACAAGAGAGATGAAAATACAAATAACATGCCAGCATTGTATTAAAGAAAAAAAAAAAACAAACCAAACCAAAAACAGACAGAAAAACTAAGCTTTCATTTTTATTATGGAATTTTATATCATTTTTACCTTTTTAAAATGTCAGCTCAAAGCAATTTTCATGTATCCAAAAAGCCATAAAAAAAACCCCAGTCTTGCAATAAAGTTCACCTTTTCACTTTTCCTAAATCAGGTAAAGCACAAAGTATTCTTAACCCCATTTTATATATTTCTTTAGTTGCTTTTTTCAGTAATGATTCTGCAGCATGAAATACAGGTAAAGCAGAAAGGGTAGTGAGTGTGTGTGTGTGTGTGTCTGTGATTGAAGGGAATATTTTCTGTGGAAGAAGGTGATGTTGGTAATATAAATTTTGTTATATTTTCCATTTTATTCTGATATTGATTCTGAAACTATTGTTCAATAATATAAACCATCTATATGCAAACCTAAATTTCCAACTGTTTGTAAATAAAGAGAAGAAAATCCCAATGTAACGGTCTGTAGCAGGATTAAGATTTCACTGTTACTAGATTTTTTTTTTTGCTTTTGTCACTGAAGTTTTTTTACTTTCCTTTTTATGTAAGGTATTTTGGTATTTGGAACTATAACAGTGATTTGCCAAGGAAGTTATACCCAGTTTTATATTACTTTTCCATGGGATTGTTGCAGATATTTTTTACTTCAAAAAGTATTCTTTGCAATCTTGTGCAGCAGTTGCGTACAGTTGTGTTTCAGTCAGTTGAGGAGACTGGATAGCTTTCATCTTTTGAATTTGAGACCAGTCAAGCTGCTTTTACTTGGTATTGGAGGTACCCATGGTTTTGGGACCAGAAGAATATCATGAATTTCAAGAGACCCTGAATTTGCTGACAAAACATACATTTGGAAACCTGAACCAAGAACTCAATTTTAGTTGCTGAAAGGGGACTTCACTGAAAACATGGAAACTCTCAAAAATCACTCGCTTACAGAAATGTGAGAGAATGATAGGAAAAAATCACAGCTTCCTGGCTTCCGAGAAGAGGGTGTTCAGGAAGACGTGAGGAGATACACAGTACCCATTTGACAGTCCAAGCCAGTTTAGAAACTTTTTTATTTCTATCTTGCTGCAAAGAGGTTGCCAAGGATAACAGGTTTAAGAATTATCCCATCGTGAAGTGGTTATTTATTGTAATCTTCATGCCTGCAATAGTAAATCATACTTGGCAGCAGTAGAACATGAGAGACTCAGTCCAAAGGCAGTTAGCATGTTTTATTAGTATACAATAAACTTCAGAGTTGATGGGAGTTACCCATCTTAGAGAGCCTGATTTTCATCTGTGCTGAACATCTGCACATTCAATGGAAATTAGTGGGGTTTGGGGGCAAATTAGGGGGGCTTGGAGCTTACCACACACTCTGTATGCCTGAGCACAGGTCAGAGGCAGGGCATCTAACCCTGACAGTGCATGAGAGCATTTTGTGCAGTCCATTTTTCTCTCTACTGAGATGCAAAAGCATTTGCCTCTTGTTCTTCCCTGGTCTGATGCTGTGTCAGTTCAGGGTCATCACAGAAAACAGATTTTGTGTTGTGCTGCTGATTGAGACCTTTCTCACTCCTTCGTTCCCTCTGCCATGTAGGTTCAGCCATGTGATTTAATATGTACTTTTAAAATGCAGCAGTTTAAATTGGAGGTTGATATGCAAATAGTTAACAATGATATACTTATTGTGACAGGTTTTTTTCCTTTTTTTTTCCTAGTGTAAAACTCTCTCCGGTGTCTGTGATCACATTATCTCACTCTCTTCTGATCCGCTGGTTTCCCAGTCTGCCCACCTTGAAGTGATCCAGCTTACAAACATCAAGCCAAGTGAAGGGCTGGTAAGAAGTACGCAGTTAATCAAACCCATCATCCAGGATAAGAAAGTGATTTTTTTAAAAAATAAGTTGTATATATGGAAAGGAATAGGACATTTTAGCCTTTTCTATTTTAAAGCCTGAAAATAGTTTGATTTCTCATGCTAGTTTGGTTTCTTATGCAGCTGGGCCAACAGTGAAGTATTTTGCAAGGCTGACTGATGTATGCAAAGAGTTTAGTGAACAGGGAGATATGAGTGAGAAGTTCTTGCCATTTATACCAGCCTCTGAAAATGGTTCAAATTGTTCCAGGATCCTGAAGTCTGAAGGGATTTAAATTGCTAAGATCAACTCAACCAAGAAGTTTGCGTGGGCTTATGCACAAAACCTGTCAAATTCTGAAATATGCTTCATAGTATTTCTGGGATATAAAGCTATTCTCTAAGTTATTCAAGGGCTCTACAGCACTGCTGAGAAGTAGCTTATTGAATTTTATTGCAAGAACCCTGCATGCTTAATCAGGTGCTTGTAAAGGCTCAGTGCAGGCATCCTGTGTTTGTTGTTCAGGAGTTGACCATTGATCTTTTGTTCACTTAAATATCCAACATTCACTGCATGGAAAAAACCCAAAACTGATAACAATTATAGCTGTATGACTTTATATCACTGATAATGTCTCTTCCCACAATCCTTGGAGGTAGTAGAAGGTGATCAAAATACAATTAACCATTTTTTTGCCTAATGAAATAGCTTTTGCAACTTCTACCCAAGTTTATTCTCATTCCATTTTCTTGAATAATAAGGACTACTGCTGTACTCTGGACCTGTGTACAGCACAAGCAAGTTTTTGAAGTTGTTTGGATGGTGTAGTTATGGAGAATATTTTGGTTTGTGGGTTGCTGGTTGTTGAGTTTGGATTTGGTTTGCTTTTGATAAATTTGGTGTGCCAAGGTATTTAGAGCAATTATACAATTATACACTCAAATAATTTTCGATACTTTTGGAAAATCACAGTTCCAATATGAGAAAAAATGCAAACATTGGGATGAGTAAATATTGCCCCCATCCTTTGTTTTAGTCTGCTGTTTGTTTTCTCTTCCTCCACTGGCTTGCTTTTTTATTTCTGAATCCATTTCAGACTGATCTGCCAGGATTTCAGCCTTCATGGATTCTCTCCTCCCTCTCTTTCTCCTGTAATTTTAACTCTTCCACCAGCTTACTGCAGTCAATCTTTTGAAGTCTTATCTTCTACTGTAACGAAGAAATCTTATTACCCTTTATCTCAATCACCTTTTTTGGAGTTCTGTCCATTTTTATTTGAACTTTTATTTCTTTTCCTTCCTGTCTTGTGACTGTTATTTTCCTCATTTAAGTCTTTTTGTAGGGTGGTGTTAACTCTCAGTGACCAAAAAACGTTAAGTGTTATTTTTGTAAATAAGAATGTGTTTCATGGGTTTGTTCCTACTGGGTAGCTGATGAGATAGAGAATGTCTTACCCCTTTGTGCCTCTGTTTTACATCCTGTGTCTGTCTTGTCTGTTTAATCTGGAAGCTCTTGAGGCAGGGCTATTTCTTTTAATATGTGTTTATGAACCAGCTGAACAAGGTCTTGATGCTGACTGAGGACTACTATGTCATTGTCATAAAAATAATTATATGCATTTTTTCAAAATGGAGAACACCAACTGTGCAGTATACAAACCTTAGAAGGATACAATGATATTATGATATGATGCCATCTCTTTTTTTTTGACCCCCTTTCATCTTTGCCTGTATGCCAATATTCTGTTACCTCTGTACTGTTCTGTCTCCTCTAGATTGTGAGCTCTCCAGAGCAGGCACTGAGGATGATATATTTGAAATAGAAGGTTGAATATCATACCTTTCAGTTTGTTACAGTGCTAATCTTACTAACAGATAATCTTTGTCAGGTTGATCTTGGTGCTTTATATGAAAGCTTTGCTTTTGGATGCTTGGGGTTGTGTTTGTTTGTTTTTTAAAACTAATATCTTTCAATTAAGATTCAGTGAATGCATGTCAGTACCGCCCTATTGAGTGCTAAGTGTGTCAGTTTAAGAATTGATGGTGGAGCTTATAGTTGTGCCTATCCTCTGCACATCAGGAGTACTTGGATGAATGTAAAGCTTGGTAACTTCTGGACCTTCTTCCAGGATTTGTGCAATGATGGAGATGGAAAAATGGATTATTGTCAGCTTTCATCTATATTCTTGACCCACATGACAGTTTGTGCTGGATTTACCAATCATTAAGTAAAATCTTCTATAAAGATGGAAAGACTTCAAGCAAAGGAAAAGGACAAGGATGGCTGCTAACATGGAAGATTTTTTTATCACCTAGCATAAACAAAATACCTAACATGTCTCAAATTTATTATCTAAGATGCTAAAGTACATCAGGGAGAGAAAAAGGAAAAGAAAAGATAAAGAAATTTAAAGTTTGGAAAACAATGCTGTTTCCTTAAATTCATATGGTAAATATATGACGGAATTGAGAAAATGGTTGGAGTTGTTTACAATTTAAAACAGGTTGGAGCACTATTGGGACGTTTTAATCAGCACAAATAGTTCCTTCATTATGTTTGATCTTTTCTTGTGGAAATGTAAGTATCAGTCAGAGGTAAATGTAAATTGTCAGACTAATACCTTAATACAGAAGGAACAGGTAAAGGCATTGCAGAATTCACAGTATCTTACAGATACTAAAACTAGCTAACACCTATCAGAAAAACAGACTAAATAACCTGGCAAGCAGAAAAATGTTGTTAGGCTGTAATGTGGGGAAACTTGTGTACTGGGTAAAGCAGCATTACGGGTCTTGTTTAGTATTGCTCTTTTTTTGCTCTTTTTTTATTTTATTTTCCCTCTGTCCCTGGTACCCAGGTGTGGTTATGTGACTGGCTGCATACGTGTTCCCCAGTGGGTGTTGCTGTGGGAAGAAGCAGCCTGCAGTGGCTGTGAAGTAAGGGTGAAAAGGGAATTGTCAGAGTAGAAAATTATTTTTAAAGTCCTAAAATGCATTAACGTGGTAAGCTTTGCAATCACCAGCATGCTCCCATGTGTAATCATTTTTTTACTATTATTTTGAGGATGTGGCAGTTGTTTCATCTGTATCAGTAAGCAGAATTTAATTTTGTGTGTTTTTACACTACTAATGTTCTAGAAAGAGACAAAACTGACTACTTTAGGTAATATATTCTGCCAGGAAACAGACTTAAAAATATTACTGCTTGATTGAAAACAATGAGTATATTCAGCAAAGCACAGTATTCTATGCCTTGTATTAGGCAAAAAAGCAGATAACCAAGTTGGCCATGGGAAGTTTTTCTCCAACAATTCAACCATTTCTATTTTATCTTTATTTTTAATATAGAACAGAATATCAGACAACTGTGGCAAGGGTTAATCTTTAATGTCAATTTTTTTTCCTTGTTCATACTATCATTTGAATCCTACACAGTTCAGGTACTGTGGTATGATTTCAAGTTGCAGCTATTCACCTAGCTTACTAGATTCAGAAACACAAAGGTGAATTCACCAGAACATGAGACACATTGTTCTGGGTTCCTTTTTGCCTGCTGAAGCAAACGCTAAATGAGCCTGTCATGTAAAAAATCACCCCTAAAATACAAGTAGTAGGTATAGTATGGTGTTGCAGTTTATTAAAGGTACACTGCTGACTCTCTGGCTAGAAAGTATTTTCCAGGAGTCCAGTGTACTGCTGTTCCTAGTATTTCTCTTGAGTTATTTGGTTTGACATACAGGAGGAGCTGGGAAAAGATTATGAAAAGGGTTCTGAGAACTGTTTGGGGTTAAGAGACACATGCAGCTTTGGGGGATTACATTGGTATCACAGTGAAAGAGTAAAAATTCAGTTATGTGCGTGATAAAATAGAATTAGTATCTTCTTTTCCATCCAGCTTTATATAAAATATGTTAAAAGTATATAAAATCCTGTTGTCATTCTTTTTTTTAAAAAAAAAAAAAGGATAGAAAAAAATGGCACAAGGTCTCTTTTCTAACCCTTAACCAAATAATAATTCACATCAAGATAAAATGTAATGATTAGTTTGAAATTAGACTTCTACCCATAACTGATTAGGAAATCTCCGATGTAATGGAGCATGAGTTAATCTTTAATTTAGGCATACGTCTGCTCTTGATTACTAGGGTGGTTACCTTATGGTTATTTTAGTCATATTAACTGGATTATTTTTTCTTTTATTTAATCTAACTGGTTCTTATGAATTCATAGTGACAATGGCATTATCTTTGGATACCTAAGATGTGTATCTGCCAACTTGTTTCAGTACAAATGAACAGCACACAAACTGATCTCCCCTGTTTTCTTGATCGCTAAAAATACTGTTGATACTGTGCAGCCACAAGGAGGCAGAGAAGGGAAAACTTATAAATTTATGTCTGTGGTATTCTTATTTCCATTCCAGAGCAAACAATATAAGCCAGAAACATTCTCTTCTCTGTACCATTTCCCATATATTGTTCAATTAAAACAAGGAATGTAAGAATGTGGGTGAAGGGGTAGCTCACCTTTCTGTTGTGAAGTGTTACATCTCCCCATTTAAAAGCTGCTTTAAACATTTAAACAGAGTGATGTTGGCTTTCGCAAAATTAACGTGGCATGGTACTAGTGTAACGTTTATTAATTTTGCACATGTGGAATAAATATAATCTGGGGGGGGGGAGGTTTACAGCTTCCCTCTTCCTGCTCTTTAATAATTTGTGCAAAATCTTGATCTTAGACTTTAAAGAAAATTCTGCAAAAGTTCTTTCTCCTCTTTCGTGTTTTCAAAGTCTTTTAAATTTGTAGAAAAGGTTAGATGGGATGTGAATTGCACTCTGCCACAATAGCATACTGGCATGTCCTTACTATCCTTCAGAATAATGCTTTGCACAAAACTGAACACTGTGTAACCATTAATTATGAGACTTTATCCTTGGCTTTCACCCTGATGTTTTAAGTTGAAAGCAGTAACTTGCTGTCAATAAAAACAAAGACATGACGTTCTTCAGAAATTGCTCTGTGTGGGGACCTGACTCACAATTCCTGTCACCATGAAGTCACCATGATTTCAGCTCTTGCCATGTTGCAGGATATATGGTCAAGCCACATAGATCCGGATCCTGAAAGGAATTTAGGCATGGAATTTTGGTGGTTTGAGGGTAGGTATGAGTACCAAATAACAAATATCAACATATCTCAGCCTCTTGTGTGGCTCATTACCCTGTCTGTAAAATGTGTGTCTATTAGTGTTTCCCTACCTCACAGGGGTGTTGTGAGGATGTGTAAGAAATTGCCATTCTATATTTGAGATAACTGAGTTAAGCAGGAAACTACATGCATGGATGCATTACTTGAAAAACTGCTGAAGGTGCATAGAGGAGCTGGAAGTTGAAGGATGATGCTAGGGGCTTCTATCTATGTAGCAGCAGACAGGTTCATGCTTTATTCTCTTCTAGCTGTGGCAACCCAATATGACAACTGGATTTAATGCAATTACTGCTATGTACTGTGCAGAGAAAAACAGGAGTTTAGTTTTGAGCCCCCCCACCTGAGAAACTCATTAAGTCCCTTTTTTTTGCTGGGGATATCCTCCACTTTGTTAGGGGGGGTGGGTGGGGGTGTGGGGGTAATTCCTTGTTCCCATACCAAAATATCTGTGAGTTCTGGTCCCAGATAAGATTAGTCTAGCGTGATATGTCTTCTTTGCCTCTTCACCACAGTTAATCATCAATGAATGCACTCCGTTCCTCAATCAGGAACAGACTTCTTTGTGGCACTATGGTTAGAAGAAGTAGTAGGTTATGGAGAGAATGTTTAATCAAGCGTTCAATATTTATCTGCTTTCTGTGAACTGGTTGAGAGAAAGGAGATTCCTCTGAAGTTGTTGAATGCTCAGTGTATGCCAATTCTCTCTCCTTTTTCCTTCTTTCATTGTCATAGTGGATGCTGTTAAAATATTTGAATTACGATTTGATGAAAAAACAGATTTGAGACGCAGTCTCAGACTACCCATGCAGAAACTTCTGTCCGTTCATATGCTATCCCTCATTTTCCATATTTTTTAAAGAAAGTGGGATAGCTAACAAAGTTGATGTTTAAGTTTTCATCATTGAGTTTTATAGCTGAACTGTTCACTGAGATTAGTGAGGCTGTCAGAAAGTGGAAGTCTTAGAGCCATTTTGCAGGCACATTTTGCAGCTTTGGTTATCAGTTTGAAACGTTTGCAGAATTGTCTGTCAGAAACTCCAGATCTTTTAAAGTCTTTTGTAGCTTCCAAAGCAAAATTGAAGTATTGATCATCCTAAGGCAACTTGTAAATCTGGATGTTTTTGTAATCAGGTGTTTATATTTTGTAGTTGGAGTGGACTATAAAAACCGGGAGTATTTATGGAGATGACTGTGGTAAATGTTTTAGTTTGCTATTGCTAATTAAGGCCAGAATCATTTGGGCTGTTGTTCTTGAAGTGTATGAAAAAGCACTTTCCTATCCAGAGATAAATTCCTCATGGCATATATTAAAAGTCCACAAATCTTAAAAAAAAAAAAAAAAAAAAAAAGAAAAATGAAAAGAAAGAGAAAGAAAGGCTTTTCTTTTAGAGATATGCAAGTTATGTTTGGATGGTGCTGGTTTATGAAACACTTTAAAAATTCTTTCCCATGATGTCTTTTTCTTAGGGTATGTACATTAAATCAACATATGATGGTCTCCATGTAATTACTGGAACAACAGAAAATGTAAGTATTGTTGATACTGTATGTTCAGGCCTGGAAGCCTTTTTGACCTTATCTGTGGTTTATGCTTTCCCTTTGCTATAGACTACATTTTGCTTGCAAAAGTGTGCTAGTTGGCTGTTGAGGACCTATAGCATGTTGGACAGCAGAAATGCTTGTGCTTGTTTACCTCAGAATTGAAAGAGCTGCTCCCAGTTGAGGACCAGGAGAATCAGTTTTGATTTGTTCTTGCAAGACATCTAAAATGCTGCAGTTGATCAAGATAGGAAGTAGCTGTCTTGGAATTACTGCGCTCTGTGAATAAAAGATAAATGCCTTTGTTATGTATAGGCTGATATGCTGGAGTTTGCTGCAGTATTAAACAGCTTTTATATTTTCCATCTATCAAGCTTTATTTTGTAATAAATCAATGCATGGAAATGAGGACATCCCTTCACATTGACAAATAACCACGTATATCTGCATGAACTGAGTAATGCCTATAGAAAGGAACACCAATTCTCACTGAAGGTATTAAACAGCAAGCAAAAGATAACAGACTACTTTTCAGATGCCTTTGAAATATAACCTCCTTTCCTTGTACACTTTATTTAGAGAACTGGTTGTCTGTTAGGAAGTGAGCAAAGTGATAATTTTAGGGGGAAAGGCTTCTATCTGTAATCTTCAATGAACATGGAGCAAGCACTAAATGACACTGAACTGTTCCATAATGGTTTAGGAATTCCTTTCAAAGATTTTGATGTCATTTTCTTAAAATGAAGCTGTCAGAAATGTTTGTTTTATCTTGCTACTGTGTCACACTGCAGAAGGTGCAAGCTAGCTACATGGTATTTACAGCTGCTGTATCTGATCTTCAGTGAGGTTCTGTTAACATCTCAATAAAATAGGAATATTGTTTTCATCCCTTCACAGGAGGCATAATCTGGTAGATTTTCTTCTTTTTTTTTTTTTTTTTTTTTTTTTCTGCTGCAGGCAGGATATCCATGGGCTATACCCAATATATAATATCTGTTGTAGACCTTGTGTCTACAACACATGTAGACTGACCTGTCTCAGAATAAGGAAAACATGGAATTTCAACCTTGAAGTCAAAATTCTAGGGAGTCAGGCCTACAGCTACAGATACTATCAGTGAAATTAGCAAAACTAAACAAAACCAACAGAACCATAGATGAGCTTAATCTAGAAAAAATATGAAAGTCAAAAAAAGAGGATGGGTTTTGCAGTTGAATTTCAGATTAAAAATGCAACCATTTATCTCCACTTCTTACTAATACTGGATTTAATTTCCCAAGGGCAAAGATAAAAATAAAACCTTAATGCATTCCCTCAAAACTCTTATCTTTTGTGATTCATGAATATAATTTAAAGTCATGTCAGGAAGCTTCAGTCATGATGACTTTTCTGCTGTTGTTACTGACTCTTTTACTCGCTGTAACACCCTGGAGGTGCTCACAGCACAGCAGACCAAGAAACTGCAGTCTGCTATATAGGGAAAAAGCTGTTGTGTATTAAAACATTTGTGAAAATGAGTAGCACTTACGAGAAAGTAAGGTGTCTCCTGTTTTTAAGCACACAGTTGGTGGCTCCTTACTTAAAAAAAAATAAAATAAAAAAATGTGCTATGATTCTGATAGATGGCTGGAGAAACATATAAGCAGCATGACCAGAGCAAGGTCATGATGGTGAAGATGTACTCTTACCTGTTGATGTTGACATGTTTACTATTTGTGATACAATTTAACTTCTAGGAAACAGTAAGAATTCAAAATCTCTTCCCTTTCAATAAAATTGTAGCCTTTTTCTTTTCCAGTTCTGCTCCTCCATGCGAGACTTTGGCAGACATTTTCTCTAATGCTTTTCTGAAAGAACACAGAGAAACGCTTGTCTTTTTAATAAGCACAGTAGCATGGCAATGGTAGCCACATTGATGTAACAGAGTAGATTTTGTAACCACAGTTTTGCTTTTTCTGTTTGCCATTTGAGGTGTTTGATGTCTGGCTACAAAGCCCATTAAAGTTTGGATCCTGCTGTTTAGCATTAGGATTCATCTCTCCCAACACATCAGCCCTGCAGTTCAAAGCAGCTGAGCTCTGAAACTTGAATTGTGAGAGAGCAGGGTTCCTCACAGGTCACTGCCCCATAAGAGTTTCTCTCTGGTGGTCCTGTAGCGTTAGAGCAAGCTTGGCTTTCTGGTTCCTATCTTCTGTCTTTTGTTTGGAAGTAACAAATCTAAAGGGTGTCTTGGTCCAGCAAGAGATTACAGCTTTCTCGTTGAGTAGCAATTTTAGAACATATCGGAAAGATTCTTTAGATTCTCAAAACAAATATATACTTCAAATAAGGACATTTTTCATTTGGTTTTCCAAGAGAAAAGAGTATTATCTAAAGTAATAGCACGCAGTGCATCTCCAGCAGGAGTGTAACTTTGAAGGGGGTGGTCCCAGTGTCCCCATTTAATGTGCAGTGGTTTATCCTTAGATGTCAGGGAAGAAAGGCCTTTCAGAGGAAATAACACCAAAATCTCCACGGTGGGCATGCAACAAGTGTGCTTCAGGGGGTCTAAACTCGTCTTAAAGACAATGTGGGTATACTGAGGGAACGGGACAGAGAAAACATTAAGCCTAAAGGACAATGCTAAATCTATTCTTAAGAGTAAACCCTAATCAGATTCAGAATAGCTTGTATCTTATCAATGTGCGAGCCTCAGCAGCAGGTACTTCCATCTGTTTTTCAGCTGCCTGTTGAACCAAACTACCAGCTAATGAAGATATAGCTGTGATGTACACACTTTGTTCCTCCTAGCAGGACTTCATGAATGGATCTTTTGCTTAATGTCAGCATATACATATGAAAAAAAAAGGAAGAGCTTACCAATTCTCTAATAGTGATGATAAAAGATACTATTTCTTTACAGCAAGGTCTGTATTCTTTACTTGAGAGGAAAAAGTAAGAAGGAGCAAGAGTTGCAACCTCTTCATAAGACCACAGCCTTGAGACTCCTTTATAAATCATTTTTATGTCACCTTGCAGTGTGTTTGAGGCATAATTAGAATGAGGGGTTTTTTAAGTAAATTTTTCCAATTGGAAGATCCTCAGACTGTATTTTACTGGCTTGGGAACTGCTGCACAAAACACCTGTTTTTTCAAGATCTAAGCTGCAAGTGCTAAAGTCAATAAAAGAGAAATTTTATATCATAATGAAGTACTGTAGAGGCCAAGGATAATGACACAAGATTCACTTGCATTTACATTTTGAAAGTCTTAGGTATAACTACATCTGAACTAAAATGGCAGTATTACATAACGTATGCATAAAGATTGTTAGAGGTATGAATAAGTGTGAGTAGTGAAGTGGCAGGCAGAAGACAGAACAGTGGAACATAATCACCAGTGTTAAAAATTTTCCCCATGTCAGTCTGCGAACACCTTTAATGCTGAAATAGTGTCAAAAAGTCAAGGCAGCTGTTCTTCCTGTAAGTAAAAGTACCAGCCCAGCTTGATTTAGGATGTTCTGAGAAATGTCTCCTAGGACTAAGTCACGAACAACCCTTCTTTCAGCCTCTTGTTTCTCTTGGATAGTGTCCATTTAAATTCTGTCCTTAACTTAGGCCATGAATTACATGCAGTTCTGCTAGGAAGTCATGGCGTAGCTATGGAATGTGTATTTTGAGTGGGGATGTAGTACTCAGGTTATTACAAGCAGTCCACATGGCGGGCCTGAAGCACGTTCTCTAGATGATCTGTTACCTCACATGAAAACGATTTTAATTTAGTTTCTTTTAGTAAAATTCATAGCAGCTTTTCAGAAACTTATTACTGGGCAACTTCAGGGTTTTTTTCAAACTGTTAGTCTCACCTTCTACCTTTAAGTTGATTAAATGCCTTCCTAGGCTGGTGGCCGCAGTATTGAGAGATAAATCAAAGCATTTATCACTCTATGAAAAGCTGAAGGAACATATTTTCCTCTAAACATAGGGGCATTTCCCTCAGAAAGTAGATGGTCTATTGTAAATACAGAAGAGAGAAGAAGGGAAAGTTTTTTGGGGATGTCACTTTACTGAGGAGGATTAGGATTTTTTGTTGTGGAGTTTTTTATTTGCTTTTTTTATTATTGTTGAAGTGGGATTTTTTGAGGCAAAATTAAAGAACAAAATTGCTTTTGAAAGTGTGATCTTTGTAGGATTTTGATGCTGGTTCTATTTCTTTCACCCTAATAATGACCCAGAAACTAAGTAACCATGTAACTTAAATGATCTTCCTAACTGGTACCTATGCTAATAGTCTCTCCTTGTGTACTCTTTGAAGAACAGTAATTTACTGAAGTTCTCTGCAATATATTAAAACACTGTAGAATAAAAAGGCAATGTGGTGAAATTTGTTTGTGAGGAATTGCCAGTTAGTCTTGATAGGTTCAAATCTCAGCCAAAGATGGCTTTCAAGACTTGAGAGATGTCAGGCAGATTAAAGTACTCTTTTAGCAGAATGACATTTAAAAGAAATCCTTAGGACTGGGTTATGCTTTAATTAAAAAATAATCACACCTTTCTTAACATTTGATTGTATTGTGTACAATAGTACAGATTATCTTCTCCACAAACAATGAACTGATATATTAAATATTTCTTTAATTCTTTATTTCACAGTAGAATGTCATCATCAATTTAACCTGATTTACATAGCTTAGCAATCATACTGCTGAAAGAGAGATGATGACCAGTAAGAATTGTATTCTTGATCATCTCTTTTATTTTAAATTCAGTCACCTGCAGATCGGTGCAAGAAAATCCATGCTGGGGATGAAGTGATTCAAGTTAACCACCAAACTGTGGTATGTATAACTATGTTCTGTGTCAATTGGAGGTAGAGGTGTCATGGCACATCAGCATGTGTAGAGAAGAAATGTGTAGAAAAATGTGTTTTTATAAATCATATTTTTTCTAACATCTAAATTTTCCTTTGCTCTTTTGAAACCACATAGTTCTTAAGTTAAGCCCCGATCATCTGAGTATTACAGGAGGTATCAAGTTAGGCTAAATAGCTGTGGCTTGCGAGATATGTTAGGGTGTTTTCTGCTTACCCATGCTTTGTTAATAAACAGTTGATTTTAATGTAATGTTTGAGTTGAAGGGATGCAGGGAGTTGTAAATGTGCCCTTGTAGGTTTAAGATCGCGATTACTTCCTGGATACCACTAAACCTACTACTTTCCAGACCTACTGGAATGTGTAGAACATGGTTTTCAAGAACAAAAGCATTTAAAATTCCCATGGTGTGCCTAGGGTGTTTAGCTTACTTTAAATACAGGTTTTAAAACCTGAAAAGTTAAGATCAAACAAATATTTTAGATATGATAGTCAACAAAACTAGTACCATACAAATTTCTCTTTATGTGAACAGATGCATGCTAGTTCCTGGTGATTTTATTTAGGATTGGTGAACTGTTAAAATAAAATTACCTTTCGTAAGGTAAGGCTTGGTAATGGAAAAGAGCAGACTGTCAGTATAGAAATCAACTATTCTTTTTCCAAAGTATAAGGTTTCTTAAGAATAACGAAAGTCAATATATGGTATTAATTACATGTATCCTTGCAAGTAATTTAACTGACAAAAAATATTCTAGATCACCTGTATTAATACAGGAGTTATTTGTTAAAAGTATGTTTTGTCATTCCCCATGGGGTTCCACTTCTAGGTTTAGGCCATTGTATATCATGTCAGCATCTCTGCACAAATTAGTGTAATATTTCAGTATACCCTCCAGCTAAGTTTGATATCAAATATACTGTACATATATGGAACTTAACTGATGAGAAGCTATTTTTTGAGCTGTGCAAAGCAATTTGATAAATCTAAGCAGATCAGGGTGGATTTTAATACTTTCTTTGGCCATATAGATCCTTCATAAGTATTGTATCCTCTGATTACTCATGTGTACAGTTTGTGAATAATTATTTTTCTGCACTAAGAAAGCTTATGACATCAATTTATTATGGAAAACATTTTAGAGCATTATTATTTTGACTATCAAAATATATACACCTCTGAAGAAGCACATCAGTAAGCATTCAGTCCTTATGCTGCCTAGTTTTTCCAACAAATTCTGATGGTGCTATATGGCAAAGTTGCCTTGTCAACTTGAAAATTTCCAGTCAACTAGGTATTTATTCTAGTTTTCTTGGCACAGCTACAACTACAACTACAGCATTTATTTGATGGAAAGATCAGACTCTTATTCCTAACACTAGCAACAAAAACATTTTGACAAGCATTAAGATGATCTTTCTTACCTAGTCAGATGGAGGTTTGAATGTAGGATTTGGGTGGTTTGGCATTTGCATCAGTGAAGCTAGGTATTTGTACGGAAAAAAGAGTTGATTGTAGTTCTGGGAAAAAGAACCATAGGGAGATAAGACAATTTAATTTGCTGTAGAGGATATGTGTAGTAATAGACTAAATCACACATTTATGTATGCTCTTGCTTTGTTGTTTCAACAATATAATTAAAATAATTGACATCTTTACTATTGTTTACAAGTAACTTCCTTGTATTTTAATGTCACTTTTCCACAATGACAGTCAGATAGCATTCCCTTAGCAGTGATAGTACCTCCCATGTTACCTTTACAAAGATGCACTTCCTTCAATTTCCAGTTTATAGACCCCAAATATTCAATCTTTTTCTCTATGAATATTGCAGCTTTTTTTAAAAAAAATATTTTTTTATTATTTCTTTTGTCAAGAGTCTAAGTCGGGCTTTTGTAATCTGGCCCCTGTCATAAAGAATTTATTGTCCAGTTCTAGGAATCTGTTCTGGGGAAGAAGAGGTATTATTCCTTACAGTGATTCTTATTTCAGAGATAAATAATTCTGAAGATACTACTTCTTGTCTTTTACGTTTATTGAATTTTTTCACATTTCATATACTGCTCACCAGTCAAAAACACAGGATGTTTTTCGACTTGCTCCTTGTACCTTACTATACATTATCACTTGTATTGACTATAGAAATAGTCATGACTAAATTTTTTAAAAGATCTAACTCCAAAGCTGTAGGAAAGTATTGTTCCCGTGTAACTGTTACTTGGGTGATGTCATGTAACTGGAGAATCAAAATCTAAAAAAAATGTCTAACTTTATAAATCTATTTTGAAAGTAATTTTTTTTCCTGTATTTTCTTCAGTTATTTCAGTGTATTCTGTTTGCCAAAGGGAAGTTAATATCTGGCTTTCAGTACCTTATATTTCAAAGAATGGATATGAATATGGGAAAGAGAAGTTCCAATTATTTTTAAAACCCCAATTTGTTAGCTAACACTTTCTACAAGAATCACGTTTTAATATTTTGAAAAGGATGTTCTTTCAGAAAGCCCACTGGCTTTCAAATAAGCAGCATGACAAAGTGGGAGAATAGTTAAGTGACTTACATTAATTTTTACTGTACATGTCCTAATACTGGGTATCAAATAGTTTTACATTCTCTATTGACATCCTCTGTTTTCATGTAGCAATGCTTAATCTTCATAATTTGGCAGTGAAATCAAAGGATTGTGTTGATAGTAAACATGTGTAACAGGATGTATTCCACTTGTTGCTGGCAGGATGTCTGGGATGTAAATATCTTAGAATTTTTTAAATAAATAAAAAATAAGATTAAGCCTAAAGTCAGTGAAAAGTTAATGTTCAGAAAATTATCCTCTAAACTGTGGTTCATTGAGGTTAGAGAGAGATGTAAATCTTCTGTGTCAGTTTTGCCTTACAGCATAGAATTTGTTTTTCATAACTCTGTAACTAAGGCATGACTCTCCCATTAAAATTCAAAGGATTTAGGCACTGTCTTCTCTTAAATTTCCCTGTATCTTCCATCCTTAATCTCCTGTAAAAGCCTGTCTAAAATATTTCCAATGTAAACAAAAAAAAAGTCATTCAGACTATTTAGAATTTGCACTGCACTATGGTACATGTGTTTCTGCCCATATATAATTCAAGAGTGTATTTTACCTCAAGGTAGTCCTCCTTTTAACCAACTGAAAGTGCAGCAAACAATATTGTTGCTTACATGAATTATTAACATTAGCAGTAGTCTTTCTGTTGCATCAGTGATAAAGCAGTGAAGAAAATACTCCAAGCAGAAAACAGGAAGGTATAGACTCAGGATGGTGTAGGATTCTTGAGTAACAGGCTGTTCTTGTGTAATTCTGGTGCATAGTTTCTTTATTTTGGAGGCATTTTTGGCACATTGCATATACTTCTAATACAAGTATGATAGGACTTGTGATAGACATGTGGATTCCCAAATATTGTGTATGTTGGGTAAAACTCATCAGAATATATGTAAATATAGATGACGGAAAAAAGGTTTAATTTGGCAAACTAGGGGAATATGGCCAATTATTGATCTGTTTCACGTAGAAGCTGGCATTTTTAATGGCCTTAACACCCACAAACTACCATTGAAATTGGATTTTTTTTTTTAAATCATGTATAATGTGGATGACACCTTGCTTTTATATGTCATGTTCCTTACTCCTGGGAGCTCTTGTGGGCCAAACAAAGTCCACAGAAGTAAGTTGCTGGAATTGGTTTTGTATTTACAGTACAAAACCTTTGATGAGATTTTGCTAAACTTTCTCTGAAACATGATACATACATTTATAAGACCATGCCCTGCTTTTCTGCAAGAATAAACACTTCAAAAGGGTATGATACCTTTCTAAATCCTTACCCTAACTTAATTTTTGTTTAGAAAAAGTAAGGACTCTGTTTTTAAGAGTCACTGTACAATTAGTGAGAGGAGTTCAACTTCTACAGAACCTCTCAGGATTTGTTGGGAGGTGGCAAATTCCAGCTGATAGGAAATACTGAACTTGGGCTGCATATGAATCTCTGGAGCGTGTGCGTCCAAAATGGAGTTTGCAGTAGATATTTTCTTATTTTGGGAAAACAAAACAAAACACCTGTAATTAGAAAAATGATGTTGCAAATATTTCTGTTTATTCAGTTTTTCTGCACTGTTTTGCAGGATCTGTTTCAAATTCAAGCCAGGTATTTTTGAACACAAACATTTTATTTAAGGCCTTATTACTTTGGCTTTGAAAGAAATGGTATTTCTAAAGAGACAAAGTGGGGAAGTGAGCTGGAAGAGTATAAAGGAAGGGGCAGCAGTGTCAATCTGAGATTTTGACATTAGATGTTTGACAACTTTACAACTTCCAACAACATCTTTCATTTAATATTTTTGTTCTCTTATGAGAGAAGCCCTTGATTTGAACAATAGTGCAGCAAGATCTTAAAAAAGTTTAAAAGAAAGTGCCTCATGCTCAGCTTCCTTCTGTTGCTGTCATGCATGTGCTGTTATGGAAGAGAAGATAGAGTAATACCTCCAAATAATTATTCTAATACTTTCCAAATCTTGGGCTTCCTGTGTTTATAATGGTATCATAAATGTTAACACGAATATTTAATTTTAAAGGTAGGTGGATTTACATCTAAAAGCTTTTTAGGTCTATTCAGAAATGTTAATGAAAGTCTTTATGGAAGTAACCTAGTTCTCTGGAGGGCTTTGTCCTGAACTCTCTATGGTTTGTCAGGATATGAGGACCATACTTTGATTTTGGCAAATGTAGTTTGTCCTCCACATGCCCTCTCAAAATTTCAGTTTAATTGTTTATTCTTCCTTTACAGTCTCTGTAAGTATTGTGTAATGCTGATAAAGAAACTAAACTGCCATGGTCCTCTCAAAAGGAAAAATCTTTTTGTGAATTTGTAATTCCCTTTAACATGGAATTTGTATTGAGATTATGTGGTGTTACTTATGAACTCCTTTCTAAATAGATGTGCAAATACACTCAGAAATGCATTACTTCATATTCCCTATGTCAGGGAAGTGTGATACTGCAGAAATAAGGAAACAAGTGCTGGATGCTTTTGTCTGTGGAATTTGTTTTCCATTGATACCTGGGTCTTACTCAGAGTTAACGTATGGAACACACTCTAATTCGATGAGTGCAGGCTCATTTTTATGTAAATAGCATGCTGTGTCAGTGTGGGCATCCACTTGCACTTCTGACTCTGGCACAACAAATCAGCTAACAAACAACTCACTGTCACATCTGTATTAGAGCAGCATAAGCTTGGCCAGCCCAGGCTGCTTCGTGTTTCTGTCAAACTTAAAATAATTTTCCTTTGTTCATTCTACATGAAATTTTCATGCTTAAATACACACTGTGCCACCAGCCAGTGAAATTAGTTCAGTTGCAGCAGAAAGCCACACAGAGTTGCCTTTCAGCAGCTACCTGTCTCCTAGATAACAGAGAGAGATTAACTACGTGAGCATGTCTACCTTAATTTATAGCCAACCAGTTTGGCTTAGCTGAAAGCATTAAACCTGATTGACTGTGCCCCAAAATGGAAAGAGAACACTGGCAGGGGCACAAAGTGACGTAAGTCACAAATAGTTGTGGAAGCTGCATCCTACTGCCTCAGCTTTGTGAGTGGCAGGTTTGGTCCTGTGACCTGGGCTCTGACATCCCACTTTTAGAGTGTTCTTTGGTCTGTGCTCCAGAGCACCTGATCCCAACCCTCTGCTTCAGTTGCAGTGCAATATGTTACTTGAAGAATATATGCTGGCATATATGCCCCAGCTGGCAACTAAGTACCATACAGCTGCTCATTTACTCCCCCCTGGTGGGGTGGGGAAAAGAATTGAAAGTGTAAAAGTGAGAAAACTCATGGGTTGAGATAAAGACAGTTTAATAGGTAAAGCAAACGCACCACATGCAAGCAAAACAAAACAAGGAATTAATTCACCACTTCCTATCAACAGGCAGGTGTTCAGCCATGTCCAGGAAAGCAGGGCTCCATCATTCATAACAGTGAATTGGGAAGAAAAATGCCATCACTCCAAATGTGTTCACCCCTTCCTTCTTCTTCCCTCAGCTTTATATGCTGAGTGTGACATCATACAGTATGGATTATCCATAACTGACCGAAGGGTCAGTTGGGGTCAGCTGTCCTGGCTGTGCCCCCTCCCAATTTCTTATGCACCCCCAGCCTGCTCGCTGGTAGGGTGATAGGAAGAGCAGAAAAGCCCTTGACGCTGTGCAAGCCCTGCTCAGCAATGACTAAAACATCTCTGTATTAGCAACACTGTTTTCAGCACAAATCCAAAACATAGTTGCATCCTAGCCACTATGAAGAAAATGAACTCTACCCCAGCCAAAACCAGCACCCCTGGGCATGTTCATTCTCATCTGTAGGACTGGTACACTATTGATGGAGCTGTGTAACAGTCAGGTTCTGAGAGGTTCAAATTACTATAGAAGTCCTTTCAGGAAGCAATAGAAGAAACTGGTGCAATAGGAGATGCCCATCATATGACTGGGATGTGGGTTCAGTGGCCATACACTGTATTTCTAGGAGTATTCCCTGACAGCTGATTGTGGTCCTGGTCACCTTTTTCCCATTTGCTGTGTCCCAGAGCTCACTCATAAACATAGATTTTATTTTTTTTTTCTGTCCTGGCTGTACCCCCAAATGGACAACTCAATATTATTATCATTGAGCCCTGGTAATTTACTCATGTGATTCGATGAATATACATATGAATAACCATTCAGCAAACTATTGAGTTCTTCCATTATTTTTCTTCAGGAAAAATAGGTTTTTTGTAATTGATGACATAGACTGCTCTGTACGGCACTAACTGCAGTTTGGGAATGGGCACCTGGGCTGACTTTGAAGACACCAATGTCTCTTCTAGAAGCTGTGTAGTTATAGTAAGAATTCCACTGCAGCACCTGTTGACTTTCTCTGTGGATGTCATTGGTGGGCCTTCACAGTTTCACCGCTGGTAATAGGCAAGTTACTGAGTCCATAGCCAAATCAAGTATTTTTATACAAGCTATACCTATGACCATACTCCTGAGGGTGTATCTGCTAAAAACTGCTGCAGTATTCTGTGAAATATCCTTGTGATTTAATTGTTAAATTTGTCTTTCTGCACAGAACATACTGGAAGATGATGTATTCTATTTGTTTTGTACAGTTGTTTTATGTTTTGGATTTTTTTTCCCCATGTGGTAGTGTTTCTATAGAAAAAAAGAAAGCCCTTTTAGAGGTGCTGTCAATGTTATTAATATTTCTGGAAGACAGTATGCTGCCAATAATCTTTTTGTCTATATTCCTGTTAAAAATTTTCCTACTCTCATAGTAGTTGCTACTGACTACTAATCTTGGTCAATTTGTATTTGCAGGCGATTTAAATTGCAGTGTTAACAGTGAGTTCTCAATAGTGAGAATACTGTAAATTCTGCAGTTAAAATACTGATTTCAAAATTTCATAATCTGTGATGTATTAAATGTATGATTAGAACATATGTTTTATGACCAAGTAGCAGATAATAAGTAGAATTGAAGTTTTCTGTTGTTAACGACGTTGATGCCTATAGAACAGAATACAGTGACATTGCTCTTTAAGTCTCATAACAACAAGTTAAAAGGCTTAACTGTTAGTGTAAGTTCAGGCATGTGTATTTGGAAAGGAAGGCGGGTATTATGCTGCTAATAGTCTTCCTTTTAGATTAGATTGCTGAAAATTGAAGTATACTGCAGAGGAGAGGAAAGGTGAGGAAAGATGTATTCAAGGTTGCACATATTAATTGGTTGACAGTACAGTTGTGCACAGCCTAGACCACGTATAAGTTAGTTTTCAGTAGTTTTGAATACCTCTGTGCTTTGTGCAGGCTATGGCTGTGTAAATTACACAGCTGATCTTCACATTCCAGCCTGAACTTCTGTTGAGTAAGTCATTATCTTATTCTGATGAAGTTAGGAGGTAATTGTGAGGAAGTGATAGTTGTAAAAGTAGATCAAAACAGTAAGGAAAGCAAGTTAATTCTATGTCATAATAGAGAAATTAAAGCAGCAAAATTTGATGCCTGATTTGAGCAGATGTACTCTGAAAATGTACATTAAAAAAAATAATAATCCTCAGTACTGCCTTAGAACATCTCAGTGGCTTGAACACTGTAAATAGTCTATGGCTGATTATTTAGTAGCAGTAGAATGAAACAAAAAAGAAAAGAACTCTCACGGCTAAATAATTAGTGCTTTATTATGACCGTTTCTTTTAACTCCTTATCCCTGCCCTTCCTGTAGCTAAGTGATGCCACGTAAGTTTCCAGCTCATTTAAAGGCTTTTTAATGTTGGTTTTGTGGGTTTTTTTTCCAGTTTGCTTGGTTATTAGTGAGCAATTATTTAATTTAAAATAAATAATTTAAAATAATTATTTAAGGATTTTTTTACAATTTCTTTGAACACATGTAAGTTTATTTTCACTATATCAGTTCAGTCTCAAGAAACATCTGATTCAAGGACAGCAGCACTACGTAGCTGCAGGGCAGCTGGGGATCTCAGGTAGTTTATTTATAGATTTTAGATTTTATAGATTTATAGATATTTATAGAAGAGGGGGGTGCTGTTAAAGTCTGTTGGAATCACTGACTCACTGGAATCCTTCTAAAATATTAAGTTGTGATAATGTCAATTTAATCCAAAACAAAATTATTTATATATGTATGTATGCACCATTCTGGGAATTTAAATACAAGAACATGCAACGTGCACACATGCGCCTCAAATTCCTGTTGTGAGATGGAAAACACAGCAGCACAAATGAGTTATTGTAAGGCAAATGTGGCTGTGTTGGGTTAACACTGCAGGGTCACTCCTGAGGAGTATGTTCCTTATGTCGTGTGAAATACAGAGAACTTGGCTGTTCCCTTCCTCCGAGGAAGGATGAGGCCACCCACATCCATACTGCAGCTTAATCTGTGAGGAACTGATGTGTGATCCAGTCTGCCTAAATCGTGCCTGAGATTATACCAACTCTCTGCACCTACTTAAACATTTATCAGCACTTAAGTTTCTTTAGTACTCACCTGTGGCCAACCAGGGATGATGAAATGTTACACAAAAAACTAGTCACTGGGAATTGGGACCAGAACCCTTGTTTCCCTGCTCCCAATGCAGGGACCTGATGGTTACTTGCCTGTTGTATGACTGGGCTTCATACTAGTGTTTTCCCAGCAGCACAGTGCTTTGCCATCAGGGAAGGCCTTTAACCTGAAATTATGTGCATCTTGGTCCTTGAGACAACCCTCTAGGGATTGAAAGACTGAGTTTACTCCCTGTGAGGCTAAATAATGCTGAGTTCCGCATTCCCCAAGTGGATGAACAGCTGTGTGAAAATCCTCCGAATTGCCAGCACCTGTTTCTTCTGGTTGAGTTGTACTCCTGGTTGAAGAGAGATAAACCTTACAGACATTGTGCTGGAGGTGGCCATATACCTTACAGGCATCATGCTGGAGGCAGACAGTCACTTTGGGGAAGAGCAGGTACCCAAGCAAGGGAGGACGCTTCAAATTTCAGAGGTACAACAAAAGTGAGCAAACTGAAATCAACCCCATTTTTTAAAGCTATACCCTGAATAAGGAAATTAGACCCTTTTTCCTCAAAAACCGTACTTAGTCACAGACCTTACATCTGTAAGATAGAATCTAATTAAACCCATAAAGTTGGAGTCTTTGCTGTTCCCAATAAAAATACTTGTTTATTTGTTCTAGGATGTTGCTAGCAATGACTCAAAAGCAAAACAGTGAGGTAGCTCTGAACTGAAGGTTGATTGTATCAGTGATAAGTGAAAGGTAAGCATTATTATTAAACAGAGTCCGTACTTCAATACAGAACTGATTCTGTGTCCCTGGATAATTCAAATTTCAGTTCCCCCTTGGATAAAACAGATGCGTGTCTTGATTACTGAGGTGCTCTGTAGTCACTTTACTTATATTTGTGAAGTTTGTTGAATTATGGTAGAACTGAGTTTTGCAAATACCTGAAAGGGGCAAGGTAATAAATTCAGTCAGAAGTTACGCTCTGGATCAGAGAGGTTTTCTGATAGGGAAAAGTGATTAGAGCAGCTTAATGAGAGGCAGTAACTTCTGAATTGGGCTCTCAGTTTGGGTCCTAACTTAGTTTATTCGTGGGAAAGTGTCTTTATTGTGAGCTTGAGTTTCCATAGCCAAAACTTAATATAAAGATTACTTACTTGATAGTTCTGTGGTACTAAGCAAAAGTTTTAGTGAAACATCAGGATTTTCTCATGTAAAAGATGTGATTTTCTTCAATGTACTTTACATACAAAGTTGTTGTTGTGACTTTGGTTAACAGTACAGCATGGTGTGATCAGCGACATTCTAAGAATGCACAGAACTGACTTCACCATTGGATTAAAATTGCATTTATTTAAATGATACCACCAAGATACTCTTGAATTAGAATTGCAGCATATGCAATCACAATATTATGAACCTCTCCTCTTTGGGAGAAAACTGTTATGTAAGCCGGGACGTTCATAATCGTGCTAGCTTAAGAAGCTGGATAAATCCCTGAAAGGCATCTGTTACTCTCCTGACACTATTTCTCTTACTGCATACAGATACAGCTTTCATCTCTGCGGTAGTCCATGTTGTAAACATCCTTCGGTGGTTTCCTCATCCAGTGTTTTCTGGAGGCGGAAGACCCTTGGCCTTCCATTATTTTTTATCCTTTTCACACATCATGCAGCTAGGGGAAGGGAAAAAGATGCTTGCTACTAACATATTTGTTTCATAGGGCTGCCAGCTGAACATCCTCATTTCTGGCCAGTGTTCATGGAAATCAATCTTTTAATTTAACAGCATGACACCAGATAGTTTTTTGTCCGATTCTGACTTGCTTAATGTGCTAGGTTTTGGATAGTGATTTAAAGTGCAATGGTTGTTGTTTTTTTTCTTATGCATTAAATTTTATTTATAAAATGCAAGATAAGTGTTAGATATGGAAGTTCTTAAAAACTCATTTCTTAAGGTGAATGTACTTCCCTCCTAGAAATCTATTTTTTTTAGCTGAAAAATAAGTAAAAGTTTGAAGCTTGAAATGGCTGATAAGTCAAAGAGGTCTGGCTGCATGCCACTTAAAACAGGCAGCATTGAAAGAAAAAGAATTTTGATTATGTCCCCATTTTTAAAATTAAACATTAGAATGGATTTTGCATATTTGCTTAGCTAGAAAATAGCATGGGGCTTTGCAGGATATATTTAGCAGGCACATAGTACTCTTCCTTCAAAAGTGTAAAGATATTACTACTTTTCCCTTTTACAAATCTGCAAGTCAGTAAAGAATTACTGTAACTAGGGACAAAAAACAGTTTTCTTTTCATGGAAGCAGAAAGATGTCATTAGCTTTCATGGGACTCTGGTGACCCTTTGAGCAGGAATACGCCTGTAAAAATATGGACTCTATTCTATTTATCATTTGACTGTAATTCCACCCTCTAGTTGATGTAGTTTCAGTGTGTATTAGATTTGCACACTACTTTTAAATGATGCAGGTGTTCCATGGTTTCTTTGGGATACATGTGCTAAATTTTTCAGACTGTAGGTTATTCAGTACTACATCCTGTAGCATCCTAAAAATACTTGGTTTAGGTCCATCCAATTGTATTTGAGCTGATTGCATGTTAGTATTTTGCAGAGCTGCTCTCTGGCTCGTAACATACATCAGTACTCACAGAAATAATGAATGAGCATGGGAGTTTGGGAAATCTGTCATGGGTGTGGCTGCATAGAAAAAAAGATTCAGTGGATGGTTGTGCTTACTTTTAGAAAAAGGGAAGATTACTACCAATTTTCCAAGCTTGTCAGAAAGGAGGCAATAGATTCATCTGCAGAAAAAGTTTGTTAACTTTAAGAGCAACTTTTTAGTAGTTGAAAGTGTTAGAGTTCTTGATAATTTAGAATAGGAATTCAAAATAAAAGTTCCTTTTCAGGCTGTTTTAATATTGTCATCCAGATGTGCTTGTTACAAGCCAGAGAAACATTGTGGTCTTTTAAAATATGCTTCATCTTGCATTTTCCCCCGTGGTGGCTGGGGGAGCAGGCCTTTAACAGCATCCCATGCTAAAGCTTTCTGCTATGTGGAGTAATTGGTGCTGGGATATCCTACGTGATGGAGAAGCCGGTGGGAAGCAATGGGAAGAGGCAGGGGAGATGAGGAGGATGTGTCAGAGCTGGGTACAATTGCCCAGGGCTGTTGTCTTGCCCTGCTGAAGCAACCTGAGTGGTCTCAAGTATCTCTGGAGCACTCTAATGAGGCTTCACAGCCTGGCCACAACCTCTGGGCAGGTGGTAGCAGGATAGATGAGAAATTTGGTGGTGGCCTGATGCTGGTGTTGCAAGCACCCTGCTTGCTGGCTCATTTCTCCTGGCTCAGAGCATTGTCCTCCCCTTTGGGAGTGTGATGTCCCTTCTCACTCCATCCCACAGCATGCTGCACATTTGGTCTTGGAGTATTGGTCTTTAGGTGGCATGGACATGGGCTACCCTGTTTATCCCTCCTTTACCTTGGCAGTAGACTCGTCCAGCAAAAGTGCTCTAATTTCCGTGGCAGAAGCAGCTCAGCATGACTCCTCAGGACACCCCTGTGGTGTTCCCTGGCTCTCCTCTCCCCCTTCCTCTAGTTCCCCTATCTTTGCATGCCATGTTCACCTTCTCTTGCTGATCCCTGAGCCCATAGTCCTCCTCTTTCCTCACCAGATAATCCTGTAGCCTGTCCTGCTCCAAGTTCCACCTTTCTACAAGGTGCCCTGAGCTCTGTCGGGCACCCAGGCCTGCACCCATGTAGCAGGCACACTTTCCCCTTCCCCAGGGCTCCCAGTATTACCAAGGGACCAACTGCATTGTGCCTGTGCACGGTACCAAACCCACAGGCTCGCCCTCAGCCCTCCCTGCGCTCAGCCATGATCTGCACTGGCAGCTGGGAGTGGTTCGGGCACTGTGCAGCAAAACCCAGCTCTGGTCTTAGGCCACAGCTAAAGACACCTCCTGACTACCATTTGTTGATAGCACTTGGTTTATTTTAAATTTATTTTAAATTTATTTAAATTTATTTTAAAGCAAGCAACAGTAACTTGCTTGGTCCTTAAAGGTGGGTACCTGGTCAGGATCGTGCACTGTTTTAAAAATTAATTGCTTGGGGTTTTTTAATGTACGTAAAGTTGTCTGCTAATATAGTCCTTTTACTTACCTATTGAATTTTCAAATCAGTAATGAAACTTCCTTATTACTGTCTGGTTTTGCAGTATGTGGGCAGGTAGAGACTTTGAAAACTCTACCTAAAAACCTGATGATTAGAAACAGAGAATCGGTAACTGTGGTGGTAATGAGAAAGGGGAAGATCCTGAGGAGACATTAGACAGAACACATTCAAATTACACTTAAAAGAAAGCGTAGATTGCATGTCACTGAAGTGGATTTCTGGAAAACAGATTTCAGTTCCCGATATATTCACTGCCTTTTCCTCTTTCAACCTTACCTCATCAGATTGCTTCTGTTTAGTCTGCAGCCATATGAAATTTGATGAGATCTAAACTATGTGGGAACTGAAAAGCATGCCTCCTACATGGACATCAATTTCCTTCAATTTATTGTTGACAGCCTCTTATGTGACTTGTTCCTCTTAGGCTAATTTAGTTGTTTCTGTTCAAAAGATGAGAAGCAACCAAGGACTGTCTGAACCAGTCAGAAAACTCATGTCAGGGAACTAAGTAAAAGCAGAGAATGAACTTATTTGAAATGTATAAGAAACTCAGAATTTTCCTGTGAAAAATTAAGCTAAATTGTTTATATTCATGAGCTTCTAAATGAAATACATCAGATTTAGTGCTTTGAAGTATTTTTTTTCTTTAATCCCCCTAAGTCTCCTTAAAAAAGTAGATAATCTCCCGTTTATTGCAATGTAAGGCATATTTGAGATACATGATACATCAATACAGTTTATCTCTGCAAAGTATGAAAGTGTATTTAAAATAATTTTAAAACTGGTAGCATAACAGAAAAAATATTTTTATTTATATTTCTTGGCTATTTCAGTGAGAAACAGACAATTTTAAAGCACAGCTTTTGTATGCCACATCCTACCAACTTAAATGGCAAAAATTTTACATCCTGATTCTGTAACTGGGGCCACATCATATTCTCCTCAAGGCTCCCTGTGCTGCTTTATTCAGCAGGATTCCTCTCCAGAAATCTGTGTATTTCAGAAATTCCTCTCCAGAAATTACAGTGTACAGGAGCATATGTACAGAACGTGGTGGGTTGACCCTGATTGGATACCAGGTCCCACCAAAGCTGCTCTATCACTCCCTTCTTCAACCGGGCAGGGGAGAGAAAATGTAACAAAAAGCACATAGGTTGAGATGAGGACAGGGAGATCCCTCAGCAATTACGTCACGGGCAAAACAGACTCATTTAGGGAAATTAGTTTATTATCATTCAAATCAGAGTAGGGTAATGAGAAAATAAACCCAAATCTTAAAACACCTTTCCCCACCCCTCCCTTCTTCCTGGGCTCAGCTTCACTCCTGATTTTCTCTACATCCTCCCCACTAGTGGTACAGGTGGGCAGGGAATGGGGGCTGCAGTCAGTTCATCACATGTTGTTTCTGCCACTCCTTCCTCCTCACACTCTTCCCCTGCTCCAGTGTCTGGTTCCTTTCACAGGAGACAGTTATCTACGAACTTCTGCAACGTGAGTCCTTCCCACAGGCTGCAGTTCTTCATGAACTGCTCCAGTGTGGGTCCCTTCCATGAGGTGCAGTCCTTTAGGAACAGACTGTTCCAATGTGGGTCCCCTGCAGGGCCACAAGTCCTGCCAGCAAACCTGCTCCAGTGCGGGCTTCCCACAGGGTCACAGCTTCCTTCAGTCATCCACGTGCTCCAGCATGAGGTCCTTCATGTGCTGCATGTGGATATCTGCTCCATCGTCCTTCTTCACTGACCTCGGTGTCTGCAGAGTTGTTGCTCTCACATACTGTCATTCCTCTTTTCTGCTGCAGATATGTTATGCAGATTTTTCCCCCTTCTTAAATATGTTATGATAGAGGCATGTCCACCATCGCTGGTGGGCTCAGCCTTGGCCAGCAGTGGGTCCATCTTGGAGCTGGCTGGCATTAGCTGCATCAGATATGGGGGAAGCTTCTAGAAGCCATCCCTGTAGCCCCTGCTGGCAGAACCTTGCCACACAAACCCAACAGAAGAGACATACCTTACCTGAACTGTAGGCCTTTAATTCCTTCTTTTGGGGTAGCAAATGAAACCTTGCATACGCCCACAGTGACATTATGGGACTGTGGGGAATATAGTGTTTCTAAGCAGTGGTAGAAGTCTCTTTTGAGTAGAAAAGCAGTGTTGTTAATAGCAAGGCATTTTTTTATAAAATTGTAATATTAAGACACAAAACTTGGACTTACACTTACCTGGTTTAAATACTGTTGGAACAGAATGGAGACTTCATAGGGATGTGGAAATTGAGCTGAAGTCAATTAAGTTTCTTTCACTTTTATTCAAAGTATAGTAGTCATATGCCTAATACATTGAACTGAAAAGAATTATTCTAGCATGCTTGAAAGTCGTCTGTGGAAACTGGAAAATATTCATTAAAGATACAGGTTGTCAACACCCTGTTTCTTTGTATACAATAATACTGCTGTAGAAGTGCATCATGGATATAATGAGCTTTGCTGTGATGAAAGCAGGAAAGGTAGGTTCACAGTAGCTGAGGAAGAGTGGTGAGGTTTGAACCATGTCTGTGATTCAGGGTTGTTGGTAAACATTGGTGTTGGCTTAAGTGACATGCCCATATGGGAGTATCAGCTCTTAAAATAAGTGATATTAAGCAAAGTGAGTTTTTGTGTAATAGAGAATAATGTAAAAAATAAGTGGGAACAACTTATGTATGATTACCTTGCTTAAGCATTGGTAACAAATACATGTTTGTGTCATATTGCACTATAGCGATGATAACGAACATCTGCATTATTTTTGTTCACATTGTTTGATTTTTTTCAAACATATTGACATGATATAAAGTAACCATTTTACAATGATGTTACCTTGTAACTTTAAAGTTCTAGAGGTTTTTTGCATTAAGATTTTTACTTCTCAGTTGGGTAATTTTCTTCTTAACATTGTTCTTGAAGGAAAGCAGGGAAATATTTGTAACTGTGATTCTTTAAACATAGGGAAAATTACTTGTTTATTTAGGGGGAGACAGAGAAAAAAAGGTGGAAAAGCTGTCAAGTTTACAGAAATAATCACTTTATACATGTAGAGGCCAAGATTTTCAAGAGATGTATGATTCTGTATATTGCCATTCTTGGTGCCAAACTTGAAATTCAGGGATTGAATATCTTAGAGTTTCAAGATAGGCATTATTTAGCCTAAAAACCATTGTCATGAGTTGTATGTTTTAATATTTAAAGTACTTTTTTCAAAAATGCAATCTAAATTATTCAGAAAATATTATCTTGCATTTATAAATAAAGACTTGTTGCTTTCTGTGTTAGTAAAGTTCTTAATTTTAGAATATTTCAAAATGCTTTAATTCGATTAGGAAAATTTTACTTTGGGGATTAATACTTAAGTAATAATGACACCTCTGTCATTAATTTATCGTATTTGTTTCTGAAATCATCATAAAAGAAGTACTATTTTGAAAAAAAAAAAAGCTTTGTGATTCTGATTTTACTTTTATAGCAGCGTGAAGAGTAGATTTTCCTGAGCAGGTTTGTGCTTGCATAAGCTGCTAGGAGTAGAAGTAGTATGGACTTTAAATAGTAACTGTGGAGTACAGAATGCTCAGTTTTTAATCGAACTGTCAATATGGAAGCCAGGGCTTTTTAACTTCCTAATCTCTAAAGTCTACGTACCAGAGTTAATTTTGAAAACACTTTGTGCATTTACAGTGAAGTAACAGTAGTTATTAATTCTAAAAGCTGAAATGATGCATATCCATCTTAATGCATTATAATAATTATGTTAGTTGACGTGAATTTTATGCAGTAATTTATTGTAGACATTTCTAGAGTTAATCTCCTTTAAGATATATACATATATATACACTCTTATTATGTTATTTTAATAATTTATTTAAAAAGGGAACATGACATATTGAATACTGTACCTCAATTTTATTGTAATGATTTTACTGGTTACCAGGTGGGGTGGCAGTTGAAAAATTTGGTGAATGCACTACGAGAGGATCCGAGTGGTGTTATCTTAACTTTGAAAAAGCGACCTCAGAGCATGCTTACCTCAGCACCAGCTTTACTGAAAAATATGAGATGGAAGCCCCTTGCTCTGCAGGTAATGAAGCTTAATCATAAGTCATACACCATCATTTTAACTATAGATTATCTCAATGATGCTTTATTGTGCTTCATCTCAGCAGCATATGAATTTGCTCTTGTATACTTTGAAAAATTGTTTCTGAAATTATTTTTCTGCAGTTTGTTCTTATAGGCTTAATTGAAATTAAACCGGCTAGTAGAACTTTTCAAAGTTAAAAAGTAGTTGTCCCAGTGTTTTACAATGCAGAAAAATAGCCCCAGATAACTTCTCTAGCTAAGGGGAAACAAGCATACTTCAGAAACTGATTAATTTTAGTTTGACTTTTTGTTAAGCTCTCAGTGCAGTAAAACCTCAAAGAAAGAGGAGAGAAAGAGATCTTGGGTTCTCAGTTTGATCAATCATGGAGTTATAGAAAAATTTGTAAGGTGATTTTATTCAATAAACCACTTGACTGTCAAAATTTCCTCCTGTAAATAAAGTTGTATTTGTGTCAGATTTGTTCTTGAGATTGAACCCTTGCACATAAGGAGGTGTAAGGATATCCAGCAAGGCCTTTAGTTTTAGTAAGCCTGCAACGTGCTGAAAACCATGGGATGGTTTCATTAAAGCTTTCTTGTTTCACACTAGGATAAAATGTCACTGTGATGGATTACTTTAGGAAATAACGGTTATGTCCAGAGTGATGAAAACATGTAACCAACAGATGGAACTGACAAATAGTCTCTTTTTTCATTCTGTTCAGATAGAACAATGTTTAGAAATTTATTTTCTTTTCATAAAGAATGCATTCATTGGGACACTTTTATTATCATAACAAAGAGTCAAATTTAAAATTAAGTACATTTGAGAGAGAAGAGAGTTCTGCAAAGTTCAAGCAAAAGGAAACTGAGATATGGAAATGCCTCTGCCAGTAGCTGGGGTCTTTGCCATTTAAAATATTAAGAGATTCATAAAAAGAACTAATGCCATGAAGAACTTCTTTCAAATGTGTATATATATAAAAATAATTTTGTAACAGTTAAATGCATCATTGTCTTTGAGTAAGTTTTTAAATGATGGAGATGTCTTGGTCTTTCAGATATAAAGAACTGACTAGACATGTGACAAAAAACTTGGAACCAAAAATATCTTACTAGCGTCTGAACATAAAATTGCAAATCTGTATGCATGATATGAGTATATGAATGTCCATACTTGAAGGCTGCGCTTTTATCCTACCTTAAGTGAGGATATAAATATAAATTAAAAATGCACATCATTGCTTTTAACGGGGTCAAATGCTTTCAGTCTCGATCCTTTTTGCGTGAGTTTGGTATTTCTTTGGGTGAATTGGGTCATTCTCCTAAATATTCCTTTGCTTCACTTTATCATTTGCCACTAGAATAATTACACTGAAGACCCCATAACAGAAGTTTCTTACATGGGCCATTGATGCAGACGATAGCAAATAAGCAATTAGTTCAAGACAGACTACTGCAAAAGGGTGGGAAGAAATTGGACAGAAACCCATTTCCACCATTTAAACTAAGTCCAGTAGGAAAGTTAGGATTCCTGTGGTCCTTTTACAGTGAACACAGTCATGAGCTGAAGTTCTGGGCCTGCGTGAAACTCCACACTCACTTCCAGAAGCAGAAACCCAGTCATCTTTCAGTGGGTTTTATTTGGCTCTGATTTACATCTCAGCATCCTTAGTTCAATACAGATACTAGGGTGTTATTCAACTGATCTAACCTTCGATATCTGCTGTGGACATATCTGTGTATCATTGAGGTGTTTCATTTTTACTCCCTTTAGTCAGCGGACATGCATAACACTTACTGGTTCATTCACCTTGGCCTATTTTAGACTGATCTGCCTTAGGATGAGGTGAATTGGACCCTGTGCATGCCTCTTCCTCTCCATTTGATGATAAAGGGAGTCTGGACAGGTAGCTTGAATGTAGATTATCTGCATTAGATAAGATGAGATTGACCCAAGATAGAGGTTTTCTGTAATCTTACAGGTTTGGGGAATGGTGTGTGTGTAAATGAGAGTATTGGTTTTGTGTGGGGTTTTTGCTGATAGCATAGAAAATACGAGTATTTTTAAGGCTAATATGAGTACAAATAGAGATACTGTTAGAGATACAATTCTGATATCACAATGATATTACCTTGATTTGATCAAACATGATGCCAGGAAAAGGCCAGAACTTCATTCAAAGCTTACGTGTGCAGTGTGCATGTGTGCTGTTGTAATTTATGATTTTAGTGTGAGAAGCAACAGTTTTCATAAGTAGACTGGGTGTCGAAAAAGCTCCAAGGTGAAGACAAACTTCAGAAGTGCATAATTTGGAGATTTCTGTTCTTAATTTATGCAGAACAGAGGAGAATTAGGATCTGTGAACTGGCTGCTGTGGGTTTTCTGGTTCTGCAAATGGAGTGAACAGAGGAAAAATGTGGTGTCACGTCTAAATGAAATTGCAGTGAGAGAGATGAGAAGGTGGGAGTTTGCCCTAAAGCAAGGAGGCTGACACAAATGCAGAGACTGAGTTTTTGTATGCACCCCATCAATGAATATGTTTAACAGCTGTTGCAGAGAATATAGAAGGTAAATATTTCAGTGAATTAAATCAAGAGAGTCATTTACATTGAGATTTACACGGAGGTGGTTTAATTGAGAGCCTTCAAAACTTAATTTTAGCTGAAAGTGAGTAATGTTGAGATATTATTGGTAAATTGCATTCTGCAAGTTTAGTCAATAATTGTAAGAACGTGAGGTTTACCATTTGCAGCTACATGAAAAACTAGACTCAATGGAGAGATGCTAAGTATGCCCGTAAGCTGGGAAAGTGGTAGTTGACTCTTCCAGCTCAGACAGTATGCAGGCACTAGTGTATCAAGCAGTTTGGTGTGTGAGTTACAGGGCATCCTGGTAATTAAATTATGCATTCTGAGAATTAATTTTTTTAAGAGCTTGCTGTCCACTCTTTGTGATCTAGATTAGCCATATGCCAACCAAATGTTCATGGTCTTCGAATGTGGAAAATGCTTTTAGATCATTCAGATACTAACTGGTAACTGATTGGTATAAATAATTCTTAGAACATTCAGTGGTTTACTTTGAAAGCTCTACCTTCACAGTCTTGTCTATCGTAGTCTTGCAATAAATTATGAGTTAAATGCAGCCTACGTAATTATTGATTAATTCTTTGGGGATTTTTTTCCTTTTAGCAGAAATGCGGTATATTCGTTCTGTTCATAAATATTCTTATCCTTAGAATAAACATGTAAGGTCAGGGGAAAACAAGAAGAAAAATAATTATACACCATGTGTAGCAGTCCTGAAACTGATACTGAATGGCTTGATGTACAGTAAAATAACACAGCCTATGGCTATACTATGCACCGTTACCTAATAAGTTTGTATTTGCAAGTGCATTAATTCCAGCTCTAAGGTCAATCAGTACAGAAAGAAAAACATCTTTTCCCCCTTGTGTCCTGATTAAAGGAAATGCTGGGTTGGTGGGTTGTTGTTTGGTTTTTTGTTTTTTTTTTTCAGTCACTTGATGATTGTCTGTTTTAATATCCATCAGTATCCAACTTCTTGCAGATAATCAAAGTTCTCCCTTGACGCATTCCGGAATCATGTCCGGAAAGTTGTGAAGTCAAGGGATTTTTCAGGCTGTGTTTTTCGTTTTTGCTTTTATAATATTTGAATTAGGCAGCTGTAACTTTGGGGAATTTTGTGGTTGCCTTTGCAATTTAAGGTGTTCATTAACATGGGATTGTACTATAAATACTAAGATACTGTGCCTGCAAGACAAGTCTTGCTGAATTTGCCTTTCAGTTACTTTTCCTGATACTCTGATCTGTTGTGTAAAAGCCTAGAATAATATTTCAGATTGTAATGTTTGTATTTCTGACTACTACTGAATGTGTTGGACAAACCAATTAAGTTTAAACTTTTTTTCCCCTTACTTGACATAGAGGTGGTTTAATTATCTTTGAACTCTCCAAATTTTTGTCTGGTTCAAATAAATGTCCTCTACTCTAGGTTGTCTGTTTTATTTCTCCTTTCTGCTTTGTGTTATTTTGAGGAGGTTTCAAAGGGAGGCTCCCCAAAGTGCTGATTGAATAAGGGGGGCAGGTTCAACAGAGAAGATTCTCAGAGCATATGGAATCTTACATAAGTTGCTATCATCATACTAGCAAGAAGCTAGCTACAAAGTCCTTTGCATTCTGAAAGATGCTTTGTTAATTAGTCAAAAGAAACTGAACTTTGACTACAGTGTGGAAGACTTTTTATGCAGTTCCTTTATAATACAGAAAAGGAGTGATAGACCAACATGTTGCCATGCTTTGGCTAATCTGGACTACACCTGCCAATACCAGTGAAAAGGCTCTTACTGATACCAGTGAGGTTGGGGGCATGTCCAGCTGCCAGCCACATTTTGTGTGTTGACTTGGAAACAAACCTTCTGACCCCTCTTAAACACTGTCACACTCATCACCAAGCTTGTTTAAATGTCAGCTTTTGTGTATTTAAAATAGTTCACTGTATTGTTTTATATGTGATTAAATTGTACCATTATAAAATCACCAACAGCTCAGTATCTGTAGTTTTTTAAACAGACTTTATTTTGGATTAGATATGCATCGTATCTCCACTGTGATATATTCGGCTTTTCAGACTCCTAAGAAGCAACAGCAACAATAACAAGTCCTTGGTTTGAGACAAAATGCTACTTTTATTCTTTTTATTCAGTGTTTTTCCTTACTTGATTATATTGCCTCCTTCATTCATCTAGAGACAATGCTATATTCTGTTTTCATCATTTATGATTAGAATTAATGACCTTACACTTTTTAATCATTAAATTTGAATAAAGTACTAACTTGTTTGCTTAGTTGTCTTTTAACTACATGGGAACTGGGCTTTCTTTGTAGCACTATTAAAATGGTTTCTGGCTGGGTTTTCCTACAGAGTATGAATTAGTTACAGTATTCATTACTTCATGTCGTGGTTGGTCTTATAAAAAGTTTATTCTATTGGAAACATTCTGTTCAATAAATTGTCCTAACTTTGATCCAATATTAAATACATATTAGCAGTAAAATCTGTTTACTGATGCAAATACTGTGTAAAGATATTACTGCTTTAAATTTTCTATTGGTTTTGCTTATATTTTCAAAAATTGTATGTCTTTTTCTGGAGCAATGTTTCTCAAACTATATATTGCAGCTTCCAAGAGAGTTAACGAAAGAGTCAAAGAGTTTTAAAAAACATCTAAAATAATTTTACATAGTATATATTAATATTAGTTATATTAATTGTTTAGAGAGAAAAAGCAACAATGATATGTTGACTTACTGGGGGCACCTGCTCACTTCCTTCAGGATTGGGGATGGTAAAAGCAACAATAGGTCCTGGTAGTGAGAGGGAGGTAGGGACCACAGGAGAGAGCTAACCAGGGACAGAGCAGCTTCTGGAGGAGAGGGAAGTGTCTGTGTGCTATGAGTCAGTACTTAAGGGACTTATTTCCCTGTGTTAGAGACAGTGAGCTGCTGTAAGTAAAGACCATTGGTTATCTGTTCCTGGCCAACTGACAATTTGGGAAAGGGTCCATAAAGACTGATGATCCTGAAGGAGGATGGTGCATCCAAAATGTTTGAGAAATAATACTCCAGAATGTATTGAAATACAGATTTTGTGTCTGACATGGTGGGTTGAGATTGATGCAGGGTCTTTTGTGGGACCTTCTTGAGGCTATTCCAGTTTTAATATGTAACTTCTAAACTTTCTTTGTCAGGCTATTCCCATGGGTCAAGTATTTAACATTTTGGACCTGAAAACTCATTAGTTTTATTGCTGTTTCAGCAATTCCACATGCCCTGGCCAGCCTACCAAAAGGGACTGCAGCAGGAAAAAGTTCTAGTCCTTGGAAGAGAATTTAACTCAGTGATAACACTGATCTTCAAGACTGAGAGACTCGAAGACAGATCTAATTCAGAAATATTTGAATGGAGATGCATGTGTTCTTCTGTTCAGTGTGCCTGCATACGGTCCACTGAATGGCTGCCATTGAACTGGAAAGCTGCATGAGCCAATTTACTTGCAGGTGCACAGATTAACTCAAACTGAACAGTTGAGGTCTTTAAATTGCAATGCAGAATGCCATGTGGGTGCAGCATACCTGCAGATCATGTTCTGAAGGGTCTTTTTTTAACAGGGAGGGCCTGAAGAGTTGTAGTTCTTTATAAAATGAAAGCTGAACTCCTGCAGCACAAGGTGGTGGTTACAGCAATGCTCTCAGTGTGTTAACCTACTACCAGGAGAGACCATTTGAATGCTTTTGCCATATACCAGTCTTACTGAGCTATTGATTTACTGGTGAAGTGGTGATAAATATTAAAAAAAAGAAAAAAAAAAAAAAAAAGTGGTGCCCTATTAGTAAATTTGTATTTTTTTCCTTTTTTTTTTTTTTTTTTTTTTTTCCTGGTTTTGTGAAAATATTCTGTAGACTTGACTTTGGCAATATTACCCAAATACGTAAAAGATATGAGACATCCTAGTATGTTTTGATACTACCCTACAGGATTGTACTTCCACTTGTATTAGATTTTATTACAATTTCAATCCCCTTGGAACCTTCATGTGCCTTTGGAAGGTGTACCCACATTGCCATCCTGTGAGATACCGCAGTCATTCAGACTCACCAATTACACTGTAATTTCACCTCTGAAAGTGTGTGACATGGGAACAGTTTGAGGGAAACCTTTTACCTTCAGGTAGCTGGATAGTTTGTGTTTTTCTGTGGTAGACTGAATACCATTTCTTCCTACTGCACTTACTGTTTTAACCACCTTGCCAAGCCAAAAGATGGACCAAAACAGGCATTTGTCAAAGATGCAGAACCCCCACCTGATTTCCAGCATCTTCCAGCAAACTGTTCTGGAGGACAAAATGATCTGTATGTCTGGGCTGTGTATTAGCAGTGGCTAGTGAAGTGTGAAGTTACCCAATAGAATACTCAGGCTTCAGCAAAAACATTTTTAAAGAAATTAAGCCCATGTCATCAGTATTTAAATAATTAAGCGCGGGTATTCCAGGCTGTAACACAAGGGAAATTCTTTACCTGTGTTGTCTAGCCCTCCAGCAGCTGGTCAGAACCACCAGAGGCTCATCAACCCGTTGTAAGTCCAGATCACTATTATGCCTGAGCATGACTTTTCTCACATGACACAAACCATACACTTGTGTTGATTGCCACTGGTCCAGTCTCAAGGGCCCCCCTTTCCTCTTCTCTACCTATTCATGCAATTAAGGTAAAGGGCTGTCTTCTTCCTCAAAGTGAAGAGCAAATCCATCTTCCCAGCTTTTCTCTCAGTGTTCCTGCCAGTATGAGCCAACAACAGCAGCCTAGGCTTAACAAGTATAAACATGGTCTAGATCACAAAATGCTTTTGGCTTACAATGAAAATTCTACAAGCTACTCAGCAAGCCACAAAGGGTACCTGTCATAGCAGTGCAAGGTGTCAGCATGGAAATAACAAATGTCGTATTAGTGAGCGGTTAAGAACATCTATGGCTACAGCGTTACAGATAGAAATTTAAAGGATAAGATTTTTGTTTCTCTGAAAGGGAGGGGGCTGAGGTAGTTGGGGGTTTTACCCAGATTTGCCACCAACTTTATTGTTATTTATGCAGACTTTGTCTTCTTGTTTTTAGTGGTTGTAAAGTCTTTTACCTGTCTGGTTTTGTGTGTGTGTGTGTCTTTCTCCCTCTCTTCCCGTAAATACTGGCAATCTTTCATTGGCCTTGCTACAGAATACGCATATTAACTCTCATGAGCAAGGAAAGAATTTAGCAGTATCACTGGTTACAGGAGATGGTTTTCTAACATTCAAAAAGAGAAAACTTGTGTTAGTTTATAGCTGTGGCTCTAAAGTTGGTCTGACAAAATTTTAACAAGAAAATTTTAAGTATATGTTTTATCATGTTCGAGATAGATAAATTCTAAAACAGCTGTGTTTGTAAAACAAGGCAGTAACTGGTTAAAGGATAAGGTTTCCTAAGTGGCAGGCATTATTCTTACATACAGACTGAAAAAAAGTACACAGTGGTGGGGGCTTTGCTTGGTAAGCATAAATTGGAAAGGCTTATTGCTAGCTTTTGAAAGGCCAACATTTTGAAAAAGTTCCTGCTGTTGAACTCTTGGGGTTTTCTGCAGTATAGGCATAATAGTACAGTGTCAAGATTAATAGCTGGAAAATAAGAACTGATCATTCTGAACAGGAATGCCCTGTTGGTCTGTCATGAAGTAGTATTAGTGGCAGAAGGATCTTTCTACACACCCGTTCAGTCAGTATTTAGAGCTTCTCAACTGTTCATACAATGTGAAACATTTGTGTCCTCCATTAGTTGTTTAGGCAAGAAGTTATAGGTATGATGAACTCTCTTTAATCCCAATATTTCTTTCTTCAAGTTCCCTTCCAAAAAGATGGAGGGGAAAGAACTCTTTCAAAGCAAAACTCAGGTTTTAATATTAGATTAATGTAATAAGTGTATGAATATACTGTTGTACTTGCTGATTTGCTATTTTTCTTTTTATTCTGCTTGAGTTCGGCTGTCACACAAGCTGAGCAACATGAGGCTTTTGTTATTAGGCAGACGTTACTGAGTAGACTGAAGCAGTCAAAGTTTTCTTCTCGTTTCAGTTTTCTGCACCTGTATAGAGACTATTAGAAAATCTTGGTATAATTTCCAGCCTTACAGTGATATAATATAGTCTTCAAACTGTTTCGCTAGCCAAGATAGCTAGGTTGAGGAGGAAAAAGGGGTGCCTAATTTGGGGCAGGGGGTGGGGGAAGACGTAATTAAGAGGAGGGATCCCATTTGGACTGAAATGACAACTAGAATGCATCATTATTCTGTAAGGAGTGTACAATTTCCTTCCCTCTGAGTAAACATTACTTTGTGAGGAGTGTGCCCAGGGGAGTGAAGAATAATAGTAATCTCCATTTTATTCTGTCTCATAGCACGTGTGCTTTGAGGACACAGTACCTGATTATACAGCATCTGCAGACATAAGCAGAAGTTTTTACAGTTCATTCTTAAGCTGTAGAGCAGATGGTGGGAGATGACCTTCAGTTTAATGCTTACTTACGCACCTTTTACTGTAAGCACTAGAATTTTTCTTGACTAATGTTAGTTTAATTAAGGAATTCACTGGATTCTGTATGTTATTTACTCATTAAGATTTCACCAGTGGTTCTACTGATTGCTGTTTTTATGGGAATAATTTATTGGCAACAATCTTGCTGTGCAAAAGGGAAAGGATGTAATCGGAGGAGTCAATTTTAAAAGCACAATACATATCCATTTGTAGATCTGTCTCCTTAGCATGAGCGGTTTTTCAGTCAGTTTTAAACCACACAAAACATTAGAACTGTTAACTATTTCTTTAGCTTTCTGAACTATAGAATATTTATAGCTTTTTCTGACAAAACTGTATAATAGATAAAGATAATCGTGATTATTTCTCTCTTTCTTTTGAACCAGCCTCTTATTCCTAGAAGTCCTACAAGCAGTGTTGCTACGCCATCCAGCACTATCAGCACACCTACAAAAAGAGACAGCTCTGCCCTTCAGGATCTCTACATACCCCCTCCTCCAACAGAACCTTACGTTCCAAGGTAAAAAAGACCATTTCTGATACAATTCAATGTGAAAAATATTTGTACAGTAACTGACTATTCTGTTCCTACCCATTTATCAGCCTGCCGTGCAGGAGCTGGCTGATAATACTTCATTTTGCAGGTGAACTGGTTATTAAGGCTAGATATGCTGAATCAGACCCACAATGATCTGAATCAGTGTCTTGTCTGCAAAATAGACAGTAGCCTTTAGAAAAGAAGGTTCAGTACCCTATTTTGTCAAATATGGGATAATCTGTTGTCCATAACAGTCTCATCCTATTTCAGAAGAGGAAAAATTATCTGAACCCCTGAAAGTATAACTAGGAAAGGAGTTCATATCTGTCCCCGTGCCTAATAATCGTGATGTGAAACAAGAACCTTTCCACTTCAGCAAGAGCAGTTTTGTTCTGCCATGGTGTTTTCTTTTTTAGATACATTTGATTTGATGGTGTTAGAGCAAATTTTAGGATTGTGTGTTAGTTCTGCAGTGAGTATTACAGTTCCCTCTAAATGTTTCTGCTACTCTGACCTGCCACCTAGAACAAGCATTTTCATCTCTCCCAGGTCTTTGGGCTTGTTGAGCCAGAAAAGCAGCAGCTCCTCCTTGCAGATTCATTACCCTATTGTCACAAGGCCTCAAGTGATTCATTCTTATTCAATGATGTACACATATGTTGCTTTCCTAAAATTCTGAGAGAATTATGGCCTATAAATATACGGAAGTCTAGAGGCCTAGAAATGTATTTAAGGAAAATCAGTATTTTTAAAGCTTCCATATTCTTAGACACAGGCTATCATATGTCCAGTCAATGTATTTTTAAATTACTTCTTGCTTTTAGTTAACTTTCTTGGAAAAGTCATAAGGACAGCATGTCCTTTCTTATACCTGAGTTTCTTGTAGCTGAGTTTTTCTTAGATTTTATTATCAGTAACTCTTCTACCCAATTAATGAGATGTATGACCTGATAATGACAAGGCTTTCCTGAGGGTTATTCAAGAGTGAGATATATGGCAAATTAAATTGCCTAGTGGGGAGGAGAAGTTGTGATTCTATGATAAATTCTTACTCTTCAGAGATATGAAAAACCTTCCAGGGCAGAAGAGTGACTTTCCACTTCATGATTTAGGTGATGTCACAAGCCTTTTGTGAAGCCATAAGCTGAGTCCCATGTTCCTTCCTCATCCCTTCCTGGTCTTTTGATTTTTATTTCTTTGGGGAAAAAAAATGCAATTTTGTTTCAAATGTGACACACACAACACAGTTGAACTTGCTAACACAATTTCTCTAGCATCTGTCTTAAAATGACAAAAAGATGAACAGAATACAGTCTAGTACACTAATTTATTTTCCTTTTAATTAAATAAAAACGTTGTTAGTAGGGATTGTATGTCTGTTAAAATATTTTGAGGATGTGGTTTTCAGAAAATCCACAGAAAAAATGAAATATTTAATTAAAAAGCTTCAAAAAGAAACCCCAACCAAAACAGTCTTAGTTTCTCTTTGAATGCCATAGTTATATGGTAAAGACCTGTTGCTCTTGAAACTGTAACTTTACTATCGTAAAGGAAGTAATGCCTTTATACTGCTACTGATTATGTTTACCACCACAAAAATACTTTTATTAGATAAGCAATGCATCCTTTCTTTTGAAGTATTTTTAATGAATATTCACTGCACAGCAGTTTGAGTTCTGCTGTAGAAATTAAGATCTTCAAAATGCATTTTGATTATTTCTTAATATTTCTTAAGTCATGGTGATAATGCAGTAGTTTGGGCAATTCTGATAAAATCTTACAATACCTATTAGTACAAGCTGTAATCTTAGAGAGAGATTAAGCTTTGTACATTTGAATTTTTTTTCATCAGCTTAATCCTAGTGGACTGTATTTCATTTTTCAAACCCGTCACATAGCATACAGTGTTTCTTAATAATCTGTTTTGGCATTTCATCAGGGTTTTTTTGTCCATGATTAACTATATTTAAGCATGTCTTTATTTCAAGTATTATCAAACTGTTCAGCATCTGGTTTTCAGTTTGTTGTTGCCATTCCAAGGAAAAAAACCCAAATAAACTAACCCTCCTTTTGTTGCTGGCATAGAGTAAAAGGATGTAAATTGTAAAACCCTGAATCCATCCTGCCTTGGTGACAATACCCACAGATAGTACAGCTGCTGACATAACTGCATACGAATGGCATGAGAAGGAGGGACCAACACTTTCTGTGTGCTCGACATTTTCTGTGTGCTCGTTACTTAGAAGTGCTGGTCTTAAGTTCGTGCCTGCTCAAATTGGTCAAATACCTTTGGGGGTGAGAACTGAAGCCCTCATCTCTAGAGGGCTGTGGCAAAGGGTGTTTTAAGTGGTGGCTCTGCACTTCTCTCTGTGCTCACAGTAAAGATCCCTCCAAATCAGGCTGTCCTTATGGCAGAGGCTTCCTTGTGCCAGCCCCTGATGGTAGCTGCAGCACTAATTATTGTCTGGCTGTTTAATGTCAGTCTCCATCATGTTACCTGCCAAGATGCCCCAGCACTGTCACCACAGAAAGTCATTCCAGGATTGGAGATGAACTCACAGCTGTGGTGGGGCTGCACCAGCCCCCCTCACTAAGCCAACACCATCCCTTCTCTGGGAAGGCAGCCTGGCAAAGTGAGCATAGTGGTCAGTGAGGGTTTGTGGTGTGGTGCCAGTACAGCCAAAGCAGGATGACCTGCTTTCTCATCCTCCGTGGCTGCCTGGATCCCATGAGGAGGCTTTGCTTCATCCTCAGATGGAGTCTGAGGGTGCCAAGGCAAGTATGGGTCAGCACGTTGGCCAGCTTGGAACTCACATGGCAGTCCAGAAGGATGGAAGTGCTCTGGCAATGGTGTGAGACCCCAGCTTCTCTCTTGGCTGCCTCCCATGCATTTTGCTGCCCAGAAATTACTGTCTAGTTAGGTCTTTTGCAGCCATCTCTAGTCACAATCCGACCAGCAGGTTTCCTGGTTCATCTAGTGCACGGAAAAGGCTCCTACCCCAGGTACCACGTGCTTTCTCGTTTGATGCCTTTGAGTAGTTTGCATTTTCAGAGAGTGAGGTGGAGGTGTGGGGAAGGAAAAAACAATCATCTTGGTGATCTGTATACAAACTGCAAAGTGCGTGCCTCGTAATGCTTTGCTGTCCTGGGATAGCAGCTCATGATCAGGTGCTATACACCTTACTTGGTACTGCATGGATGCACCTCTAGAACTTCTAAGCCTCAACTGATTGTGCAAGACTATGTCAAATGTCAGTACATCATCAACCTCTGGTTCTTGCTTTGCAGTTAGCTTGTGAAGAACCAGATTGAATTTGTGCACGTTTGCCATATAGCTGTGTCTTAAAACTGCCTGATGTATTTAAAAATGCAAATATAAAAAAAGTAAGGTCAATATTATTTCTGTGCCCTAAATCACAAAATTCTAGGTAGACTCCAAAAAGAAGAGTAGCTGCACGTTAGCTTTATTTCTGACATTCTTTTCAAGAGAAACTAGTAAGATGGATACAGTCTGTAAAATAATTGAATAAACAGAGATGTGTTAGATAACTGGCACATACATATGTATATATGATTTGTTATCTTGATGTTGGGCAATGGCATCTGTTTCCTGCTTGTATGACATATTCACATATTCCAGTGTTTATTGAAATACTCACAGTAAACAAAAAATCAATGTCTTATCCCAGTATATTAAAAAACTTTCTTGTTTACTAAAGGGATGAAAAGGGAAATCTCCCATGTGATGATGTTGGCAGACATATAGTGGGCAAGCCGGTTCATACAGGATCCGAATCTCCAAACTCATTTCTTGACCAGGAATATCGGAAACGCTTTAATGTGGTTGAAGAAGATGCAGTTTTATACTGCTATGAGTATGAGAAAGGAAGAACAAGTGGTCCTGGAAGGAGAGAGAGCACACCAACATATGGTATGGCATTGATCTAATAAGGATAATCACCATTTGTTGATTTTAGGATTTTTGTGCATCTGCTGTTGTTTTTAACCATGAAAATATTTTGGTGGCCGTTGGTTTTGCTAAGAATTCTGTACTACTTTAGTCCAATTTCAACCTAAGAGCTTATTCTGTGCAAGAAAGAAGTACTTATATACTATGATAGGGGGGGCAAGTCCAGTTTTATATTGAAGATCTTTGTGAAAATAAGTTCTATCGTTTTGTTATTAGCTTAATTTTTCAGATTATACTTCAGTATCATTTTATAAAAAAAAAAAAAAAAAAAAAAAAAAAAAAAAAAAAAAATGGCAGAAGCCCATATATTTTTTACTAAAAATACAGGATGAAATTGTTCTCCCAGTATAAGGGCAAGACTTGCATAAGTTAAGGAATTCAGCACTACAAAAATTTACCCAGGTATAGTAGTTTTAAAGATCAAAACCACTTCAGATTTACCAAGAGATTATATGCTACTTTTGTGCTGCACTATTCTCTAAACCTTCAATTTTTCTTTAGTCCCAGAAATGAAATATGACTGATGATAGTATGCTTTTTTTGCAATATTGTATTAACCTCCTGTCTTCCTATATGGGAAGTGATGACTTCCTATACATAGCAGTTCCTCTTTATTTGAGATTATGTGTTGTCTAAGAAAAAATTTTGCATGTAGGTGCACACATGTAGTCATGCTACTTCCACATCTTGGATTTTGCCTTATTTAGGGTGAGAACTCAGGAACAAATTCTGGTGAGAGTTTTGCTCCTCAGACCTTTATGCTCCTGGTTATTATCCCTTTGAATCTGTCAGAACTCTTCCTTTAGCTAGTATTGTAACTTGTTTCAGCTTTGGACTGAGAGAACTGTTTTTCTGCTGCCAAGTATAAAATCGTGCACTCATAAAGTTGTTAGGATATAGAAGAAAATGAAGAGGAAATCTCATGCTTAAAAATTATATTTTGACTCCTGTGATATTAGCTGAACACACACTTGAATGTTTTTTCACCCTAGTAGCTATTTTATTTCAATTTTAAAACTGAGTGCAAGCTGTATGCTGGAGTTATAATAATCCTGACATCATATCCCTTTGAGAAGAAAATAGACTTAATTTATGCAGAAGTGTAGGTTTAGTATATCATGTGGCCAAGCTCCAAAATCACCTGAGCTTGAGCCATATCAGGTATCCTCAGGTCCTGGAGCAATGTGCTTGCACAACATTAGAGGATGCAATTTTGTACAGTGCACCTTTTCTACAGAATTATACAATCCTGTTGCAAATCCTCAGAATCCTTTTGATTTCAGGTGGTTTTGGGTGGTTTCTAACCATGTTCATAATGTATAAAGTAACTGCTAAGTTTTCAGAGTGGATATGTCAGTTTTATTTCTCCAGTGTTTCAACTGTTACAATCAGTGGATGCAGTCAGTTCCATAAACAGAGACGTACTCTCTGTTCTGGATAATAAATTTTAATACTGGTGGTCTAGAGTGAAAAACAAGCCATTTCTTCTTCCAAGGGCTGCTGAGTCCATTATTTTGTTACAGGATAGCTTTTTTAGCCTTCTTTCTATTAGCAGAAAAGGTTATAAATACATGGATCAAAGACTGCACTGAAAATCAGTCATTATTTAACACATTTGTTATACAGCCTTTCACTTTTGATCTCACTTCTTTTTTAATTAGTTCACACCATCAAGTCCATTTACATTTACGTTTATTTTCTAAAAATATTACCATTTCAGCATTCAGTTTTACAGTTTCCCACATGGCATTTGTTAGCATAAGATTTGTGGCTAGGCACAACCTTTGGATTTCACAGAAATTGGAAAATGACAATAACAGTCTTCTGGCTTATGGTGACCCATTATAAAAGGTCAGACAGAGTTCCAAGGCCTAGAGAAATAATTGTTTTCAACATGTGCTCATCATTAATTATGTGGTGGTTAGTTTTTTTTCAAAATATTTCTCAGTCCTCCTTCGTGAGAGGTTAATAGGACCTTCCATAATTTCTTTATTGGAATCTTTGGATACTTTTTGATAATATTAACACAGAGATTTCTCTTTCATGCTCTCACTGGCTTCCAGCTGTTGTCTAATTGCTGCTAATTGGCCTCGGAAAACTTCTGTTCATATCCCAAGGGAGAAATTTTCCTAAGTGTAGTCACCAGGGAAAACAGATTTAGGGAATCCGTGGGGGTTAACAAGAAGGAGATTAGCAGAGGTAGCAGGCAAACAAAACTTGACTTTAAGGAAAGGAACAGATTTGGTCATTGCCATTTTACTGCCAGATAAAAAAAAACCCTACACTTTGAACAGGTAGAGATTTTGTAGAAAATTTGTTATGGCTAAAGCTTTTGATAACAATCAGACTTCACAAGGTTTTGTAGCTTTTGTTTCTTCTTAAGTGTTCAGGTCCTTTTAATAAGATACTGTGAGTTCAGCCTCACAAACTTAGATTTCTAGAAAAAGTAACCTTTGAAAGTTCCTTCTGATCAAGTAAACATGAGTTGAATACATCCTCACTTAGGAAATTACTTAACTGCGTGCTTTGAATTTCACTGGCTTCGGTCAGACTTAAATGTGTGTCCATAAATAAATAAAATAAATAAATAAATAAAAGTAAAGTAAATGATAAATAAAAAAATAAGTATATATGTTGTATTTCCGGAGCCATTATGTATTTGTGACCTATCCTGAGGTCTTTACAGAACATACACCTTCTTTTGTCAATTTTTTAAAAAGACCAGACAGCCTTTTACCATTATGCTGCCTGCATGGTATTGGTGTACTTCCCATGGGCACAGTACTTCAATAAGTAGATATTTGAATATTTGTTTTCATTATAAACATGTCTTTCTTTTTTAGTGTATTGTGGATTTATTCTCAAAAATGCAGAATAAGACTTATGACCTTCATGTAGGAGTTTTTTACTAAATTAAATAACAAGAATTCTGAAGTTTTTACTTTAAGCTCTGCTACTTTTAAAAACAAATCATTTTCTCACTTTTTGGTTTTGTGACCAGTAGATCTATTTAAAAAAGAGTGAGGGCTGTCCTTGTAAAAATACTTTGTTTTCAGTCTGCCAGATACTGTGCCATATACCATGCTACTCTGTGTTTTGTTTGAATATACTATTAAACTTGCTAAAAATTTTAGACCACTTCTAAGTAATCTCACTAAGTTGCATAGCACACTTTCACTGAACTTCCCACTGTATCTGTGAAATCCTTAATCAGAAATCATAGCTTACAGCATTTTTTAAAATCAATTCAGCAGCTTACAAATCAAAATTCAAAAGATATAATAGTCTTCAGCTATTCTGTCTCTTGCTGTCTGAAATAAAAGTGAATTTACCAATAGTAATATACTTTGCTTTCTGTGGATGAAATGCTACAAAAGAAACTACATGCAGAGGTTTTCTGCTTTCTTTCTTACTCAGTCACTTATGGATCTTTTAAGCCCACCAGCAAAGATGCTATTTGTGAAGGTGCTCTAGTGATGTGGACACATTTCTGTTACCAGTAATTCACATATGCTTTAAAACAGTTCTTTCCATGCGTGTGCCAGCAGCTTCCAGAATAAGAAATAGATATTGTTCAGTGAAAACTAAAGTAATTTGAATGTGTTTGTCACTCTCAAACATCAGTTCACTGGTGATTTTGTAGGGCACCAGATTTATTTTCTAAACTTAAAAATTCCATTAAATACTTAGCTGCTTCTTGTCTGTTAAAAAAAAAACAGAACTCCTGTCTTAACCTTTCGTTGAGAGGCAATGCTGGATCCTCTTTTATAAGCAACCCTGTAGAACAGCAGCTTAGCACGTAATTTGTTCTTTCTTCTAAAGAATATTAGTTTAATGCTGCCTTATGGTGCATGATCTCAATTTTTTCCTCTGTTTCCAGGGAAACTAAGGCCTATTTCTATGCCAGTAGAATATAACTGGGTGGGGGATTATGAAGACCCCAATAAAATAAAAAGAGATAGTAGGAGAGGTAAGTGATCTGAACACATATCTTGTACAAGGCATTATGGGTTTTATCATGCTTTAAGATATATATTTCAACCTCATTTTGCTGCTTCCTTAGGTATATATTTTTGTGAACCTGCTTTGGGTTCTTCGTTATCTATACTTAATTTTTTGCAGAGCCTTGGTTAGGATCGAGGAAGTTGCTCAGCCAGGCAAAAGAAAATCATGACTGCAAATCCCTGCAGTTTGGCTTAACTTCGTATTGGCATTTCATTGATTCAGCTGCATTATCCAGCCCATTTTGAAACTGGCCTTAATTTTCTGATACTAGAGGACAAATGTATGGTTATTGCCGATAAATATTGTTATGCTTAAATGAGAATTATATATCATATTTCTCTGTCTTCGTAAGTTCTTTTTGGATGAAAAACATTGTAGAGCAGCATGGGATTCACCTCAAAATCATCGAGGATAAGTTCTTCAAAATTCTGGTTTGTGAGGCTCAGATACATACCTTCACATACAGAATGATAACTTCTGAAATGGCTATTGTTGCCCAGGAACAAGACATTACACTGATGATAGATATTTAGATAGATAGATAAAAATATTAACTAAACATTCAGTAGGTTTCAAAAAATGAAACTATTTGGAATGACTAAGAAAATAATAGAAGATGAATTAAGAAGTCATCTTAATTGTGCTGTGTAAGTTCTTGCCCGTGGTGGGGGTGTGTGCAGTTCCAGTCTCTTCATCTCTTAAGGAAAACAGTATAATAGAAGGTTTAGGAGACAACAAAGATGATCAGATATATGGAGTCCTTCCAAACTGGGGTCAGTTCAGTGGGCTGGCCATTATCAGTTTGGGAGAATTTAGGCAGGACATAATAAAGGTTTATAAAATCTTGTGTGGAATGAAGTAAGGAGATAGGTTTGTCACTTTTCCAAGAGAAGACCCAAGAGACATCAAATGTCTCTGTCCAGTGCTGGTTAAAAAGAAGAAAGCTGGCTCCTCATGCAGTTTGGGTTCAAGCTAAGGAACCTCTTAATGCAGGAGGCTGTGGATACTAAAAGTTCACATTAATACAAGGAAAGACCAGGCAAGTTCGTGAAAGACAAATCTGCTGAGGTTTCCTAAATTCACAAGCATTGCTTCTGGCTCAGGATGTCCCTCAGCTATAGGCTGGTAGATGCTGGAAGAGTATTTGGGGAATGTATGGATGATACAATGAACCTCAAATGAATGTTCAAAGCAAATCACTTTTAAATGCATGGCACCACAGTCATTTGTATTTGTTAGAATCGTGTTTAAACAAAAGATTACAGATATGATCAGAACTGTATTACTGCTGGTTTTTTTGAAAACTCAAGACAAAATTTATTGATGTAGACCTTTTGTATTCTGTTCCTTGTATTGCCAAAGATACCAGAAAACTGCAAGAACCAAAAGATTCTTTCTTATTATATCCAGACCAAAGAAACAAACTGGTTTTTTTTTAATGGAATAGTCTTGAAGAGTTAAAATTGACAGTAGATCTTAGCAAGAATATTATATATTTGGGAAGCAGGATTAACTTACATACAACAATTCACAATGATGCTTTGCATTACTTTTCTTTCAACAGAAAATTCATTGCTTCGCTATATGAGCAATGAGAAAATAGGTCAAGAAGACTACATGTTTCAAAGGAATAGCAAAAAGGATACTGGTAAAAAGTCCAAAAAGAAGGGAGATAAGAGTAGTAGTCCAAGTCATTACTCGCTGTTGCCTAGTTTACAAATGGATTCATTGAGGCAAGAAGTCATGGGCACACCTGGACCAGAAACTGCTTTGTACCATGTGAGTAGAAGTATTAACAAAATTTGTTGTTCTGTGTTTGTGATGAGAGACACTGTCTTGTTTTTATAGAGGTGTTGAAACCTTTTTTGGACTGCTCCAGTTGCAGTGGTTCCTATTCTAAAGACAATAACTAGATCTCAAATAAATATTATAAAATTCTTTATTTTGCTGTTAGAAATGTGGGATGGACACCAGTGTTTTATCTCCTTTAACTAGAAGATGTCATGCTTAAAATGGAGTGTAGTATCTCTGCCTTGACTTACTTGTTAATGATGGAAAGGAAGAAGCAGCAGTTTCCAGACTGGCTAGAGACCTTTCCAGCATCTGTATCACTGCAATATGCCAAGTCTTATTGGACAACCCCTTTACTACAGGTACTTGAAAGGCCTGATAATGGCAGGAAAACTTGTGGGAGGCATTTGATTTTCCTTTGAGATAAGGGGAGCCCTAATGCATGTAACTGTTTTTAACATATGCCTCTCAATAACTCAAGCAAATGTGAAGGAAGGAATTCTGCTGAATAGGATATGAAAGGTAAATTGCAGTAACTTGCTAGTTTCCTAATGTGTCAAGAAAACAGAATTAGAAGGTTACAGCGTATTTTAGATATGATATCATGTTCACCCCATAAAAGTATTTAAATTTTAGATTTTAGTAAAAGATGTCATTTTAGAGGAACATACATACACTAACTTGTATCTGTACAGCAAAACAATAAAAATAATTGAAATTATCTTCATATACTAGCAAAGAGTATGTACTTTGGACTGCCAGTGTCTAAGGGAGATGGCAGTGTGGGCTTGTCAGGAAGTCTGCTGTGAAAAACTGGCAGGTGGAGCTTCACTGAACCTTTAAGAGACAAGTAACTTGGTTCCCTGTTGTAAAACATCACTATGGATTATCACATTATAATTGGTGTAGATTAATTAAAACTAATGGAGTCTTTACATTCTTTTACACCATCTGAGTGCTTGATCTACTGGCTTCTAAAATTCCTTAGTGTGCTGCAGTATAAGGTGAGTATGATAAATTCCAGAAATGTCATTTAATATTAAAAGTAAGCACTTGTGGTGCACTTGAATTAAATCAGGACCCTAGATTCAAGAACTGTCTCCTTTTTCATTTGTAGTGATTTAGGTATGATGACAAAAAAAAAAATCTTACATTATTATTTCCAATTTTATGCTCTTTGTAAGTTGTAAATCTGGTAGTGGGAAGATTTCCATTTGCAAAGGCAGACTGATATACAGTGTTTCCTTAATACATGGAGCCAGGGAGATGGCAAGTGTCCCCAGACTGTCCTCTTCGTAATATCTGCCAGTCTTTCCTAGAAGGAATCTATTCAGTGCAAGAGCCCTTGAAATCAGATATTTACAGAACAAAATAGAAAAGTCACTTGTGTAATGGAGGACTGTAAAGAACGGTGTGGTAAATGCACAACACTTTGCATGTATTGAGACAATACATGTCTCTCAATAACATTTCTTTGTTAGTATGTGTTAAATCCCTGACACAGTACAGTAAGAAGAACTTTTTTTTTAAGGTGCCATCTTTGGTTTTTCCTTATTTCCTCTATTATGCATTATGTCTAGTTTCCAAATTGTGTATAGAAATTAATGATGTACACAGGAACTGGAAGATTCTTCAAAATTCTGGTGTGGAAATTAATAAGCAACAGCAAACAGAACTGGCAACCAATGTTTTTCATGTATTTTGCATACCTGTCCACAAAACACCTGAACTGTTAACACTACAAATTTGACCACTCTCTGCTAATCCTTTTTGTGCATCATTACCGTTAAAGATGTCTCTCTATACAATGCCATTAAATCTTCAGCATCTTTTGGGAAGTTTAGTGGGAGCTTATTTATTTATAAAAATAAATAAAGTTTATTCATTCTTCAGAATACAAATCAGTATTGATCTGCTAACTGGTCTTGAAGCAAAATGCATGAAATAAACAGAAAGAGGAAGCTTAGGCCATTGATTTGTCCCTGGGGAAATGGGACGGAGCCTTCCACAAAGCATTTACAGCTCTCTGCAGCTGAGTATTGCTGGTCCTGTTGCTGGAAGGCATCTGGCTGCCACCATGCAGTACAACACAGTTCCCTTCTTGTGGTGATGGCACCTAAGCATACTGGTTTATGAAATCCTAATATATTTTGCAGATGGGGCTATATGTCTTTGCCATGTAGCAGAGCCAGAGGCTTTGTAATAAATTGGACAGAACTTTTCTTAAAATCTTAAATAAAAAAGTGCATTGAGCGGATAAAGAACAGGAAAATCCAGATAAAACACAGTGAACTCATCTGACTGCAGTAAGTTTAATTTTATTAAACTATAGATAACAAATAGGACAATGCAAACATACTTTATGATCAGATTGCATCTTAAAGATCACTAAAAAGTGGCTGTCCTATTAGAAAATATTTTTTTACAAGCATCAGCTACCTAGTTTACACAAAGACTTTGTATTATCTGTAAATGGGAGTCTCTGGATGAGCATGCGTTCAGTGCAGAGGAATAGTGGTAACTCAAAAACTGCACTAATAGTAGTGAAAGAGACTTGGGATTTGGTGTTTTGTTTTGGGTCTTTTTAAGATGTCAATGTTTTCATCATACTAGAATATCAGGTGAAGAGAGAATACTCTCTATGCTGCATACCACAAGCCAGTAGATTTTCCTGAAGTGCAACTCCTACCAGGTGGCTATAGTTGAACCTGTACCTATAGTGCTTCAATTGTTTGTGTTAGATCCCAGAACTAGAGATTACTCCACCAAGCTTCTTAAGTAGTTCCAGTCCCTGGTTGCTCTTGTTGTTAAGTTTTCACCTGTTTCCCTGTGTTTACCTGGCTTCTATGTCCACCCTTATTTACAAAGGTACCTTTATCCTCTACATTTAAAAGTCTTTTTTTTTACCAAATTTTATCTCCTAATATAGGAATTTAAAGGTTATTATTAAATAACTTTGAAGCTTTCTCTTGCTTAAAAGAAATAGAATGAGCAGCCTGTGTTTGTCGTCAGAGAGTGTGTTTTCATATCTTTTCGTCATTCTCATAATTCTTTCAACTCCTCTTATTTAATCCTAAAGTAACCTAAGTATCCTAAACATCCTTCTTGAAGTATGTATGACAGAATAGGACGTAACTTTTCAGGAGTTGGATAGAAAGGTAATACAACCTTTTTTATTCCTGTTCACTAGCTCTCTATTTAAATGTTTAAAGGACTGTTTACCCATTTTAACCATAGACTTGGAGTAGGAGTATGTTTATTGCTTGGTTTCGATTTTATTTTTTCTGTAACGTCACTTCTCTAAATCACTGCTTTTATACATGGTTCTACAGAAAAGAAAAATATTTGATCAAAAAAATGCACTAATGAATTAAATTACCATGAAAGAAATGGTATGTTTTTGTCCTGTAAACAAAGTGGATGGCATTAGAAAGTTACCATGGTAATTCAGAAGTGCATGGTGGTTGTTTATTTGTTAAAAGTTATTTTTAAAAATACCAGCAGATTCAAATTATTACATTCTGAAGTGGTCACAGGAATGTGACAGTGTAGGATTTTCCTGACTTTCAGTTTACTAGATTTACATAAAATCACTGGTTTTAACAATGTTGTTTATATTTTTAACCTGTCATTACAATCAAAAACAGTGTGGTCAAGGGGGCATTTCAGTTATGGCATTGAAAAGTGAACAGCATTTACTTGTGGCCACTGAACATAACTGATGTGATAGCTGATATAATAGCAAAAGAAAAACTCATTTGTGTTATGCCTGTGAAGTAATCATCCTTTGCATCCCCTTACTGTATTTTTTTAATCCTTACGTACAGAGTCTCTTCACTGCTTTGCTTTGTTTTGTTTCCCATTCCAGAAAGTGTTTCCAGCGTATGTTGATTTCTAGCCAAACTGTGATTTTTGCATTTTATTTTTCTTCCTCACTATTGCAAAAGAAATACCAACACAGTGGTAATGTTGTTATTAAGCCAAGGCAAACTGTTTGAGCTGTTGCTAATCTAGTGTGCAAGCAGGTGTTCGATAGGATCTGTTACTGTAGGTACAAAATGGTGGAGTTAAAATTGTCTTGAACCTTTGGGGCACAAGAGATGAAAGCTCTGACACATGATTATAGTTTTCGAAGTTTGTTATGTTATTCTGTATAGGAATTTCCTTGGTATGTTGTGCTTTCTTTACATTTCAGGAAAGTAATGGTGTTACTTAGTGTCCTGAGTCAAAAGAAGTTCCACAACAGGTTAAGAATAATCTGCTTCTATCTGGATCAGTACAACTTTCCCTTAGTTTAAAAACAGCATTCTATGGGAAGAAAAGGTTGCAGCCTATTCTATGTAGTAGGGAGTTATACAAGAAAAAGTAATCTTGCATACAAACTGTTTCCAAACCTATGCCAATAAACTTACATTACTGACCTTTTTCCTTCTCCCTCCCTGCCTCCTATCCCTTTGCCTTTTCCAGTCTATGCTCGCTTGTTCACATGTATTTAGCAATACCTAATTATTTGCTTGTCATAGGAAAAATGACAAAGTAACAGCTTCCCAATTTTGTTTCATAATCAACCAGCCTATTTTAAATTGTTCAAGTAATTACAGTAGTTTCCTTGGTCATTTTAATTGTATTTGAAAATGGAGTAAGTTTAGTAGCAAGATATACCATTTAAATTTCATATATCTGGAACAAGTGGCTCAGGAATGGATGCAGGGAAAAACACAGGATTTGTTCCTTGGGGATTTTGCTGAAACTACATGTGTAGATATGTACACATGCACTATCTTTAATGTTCCAGTTTTACTTTAAATAAAAGCCATCATTTGGAGGGGTTTTTTGCTGCAAATTCAGTGAAGTTAGTGCACCTTTGGCAAACTTATTTTTTCCTCTTTAGCAACGTGTAAGTATCCATGTGATTGGAGCACAGTGCAAAGTCTTAATTCATTTCAGTACTTGGTGCTGTGAGCACCTACAGAGAGCCAAGTGCTCTCGTTTCTACTCTGTCAGTGAGGACATTGAGGCAGCGTTGCTGAGGGATTTGGCCAAGGTTAAAATTTCAGTTATATTTCTCTACCAGTCCTTGTGAGGTTGCCTTATCAGTCCAGCTCAGTGGGTTTACTCAGCAGAGTTGGTGGGTCTGCATCAGTCTGGGCATGGGAGGTTCAATTAGTTGCAACAGTGATCTTCTCGAGCATACTGTGAGGAAGAATTGCTTATGGGCCTATTGCAAAAATCTGTTTTTAGCTAATAAGGTAAATTGGAAAGGAGACAGTAAGTTTTAAGAAAAATAACTTTTCTACTTAAATTATGCATATATCCCGATATTTCTTGCCTCCCAGCCACCCGTCCAAGGAAAAATACAGCAAAATGTTTTTTAAAAGATCAGTTCAGAGTGTATGTATTTAGGTGTTCTTGATAGAGAGAATTCACAAAAAGCTTGTGATTTTGAAAACTCTGAAGTCTAATTCAAGTGGTTGATTCTTCTCTTACTCCTGTTCCTTTCAGCAGAAGGGCTGAAAGGAAAGAAAAAGAGAAAGTATTTGAACATAAAGTACCTACATTTTTAATGAAAACTATTGAATTGATCATACGTGTATTTATGAAAACTTTTAATTGCAATGCTCAGTAACTGGCATTTACGGAAGTGCAGAACATATGCATATTAGGTTTCTAATAAACTTGTGCAATGAGCAACCCATCAATTTGTTGCAAAAATCTGAATAGAAATGGCATCTAATAAGCACTGTATACTGGAAAACTAGTTAAAAAAAACACCAAGCAAAAGCACTCTACTGAAAAACTAGCAGTTATTATAATTGTAAGCTTTACAGTATTTAAAGAATTTCTTTTTGGTTCATTTTTGTTATAGATATTTGTAATTAAGCAAAAATAAGCTTATAGAGAAAAAAATGGCAATCAATTGCACAGCTTTTAAGTAGGTGTCTGAAATCTAGTGTCATTGTACCATTATAACAGATGGAGCTAGTACATTTTCTTCTTCAAAATGTTTGAAGTCCAACTATGGCAGTATTTAAATATCAAACACCCCCTTTTCCTTTTTCTCCTCCCTGACTTCACAATTGTCTATAATTAGACTAGTAATTACTATAGACTAAAAGTCTAGCAGTTGATATCAAAGTCCAGTTTAACCTAAATGCATAGTAAAAAATATTTTCTGTAAGTATTTCCATAATTTTTGTTACACATTTGAATTAGTATTACTTCTTCTCTATGGTCTTCCAGCTCCATTTAAAATTTTGTATTAAAATAATACTGAAGCTTGCAGAACAATTACAGACTTACAGGCATCAACCATATGCAAAGGAAATTTTAGACTCCTTGAAAATGTACTTATAAGAAATATTTGATTTAAAAAAATGTGTTAAAAAGCACTGGCATTTTTATATTCCCAGTGAAGAAACTGCACTGGACTTAAAGTAACTGTCCAGAAAATAAATTGAACATCATGAAAAGTTTTTAAAATATTTAATAGTTGTGAAAAATTTCAGTCTTATCTATGACCACAGTAAGAAAGGATTAAAAAGCTTGTTACTCTGCTGCTTTGCTGCAAATTAGCCCTTTACAGTCTAAATGTAATTGTCCATGCACTAGCTGCCACTGGAAAGGTAGAAAAACACAAACCTCAACTGAAAGTTGCACATACACTGTTGAAATTTCACAAGTGAAAAAAATGTCATTTTTCTCGATGTCTAGTCTTAAAAATAGCACTCGCAGATTGGACTCCGAGTAGATTCCCAGCTGCCTCAGTAGAACAAGTCCAATAGTCTGAACTGCTGTGGTGCCCTAGTTTCTTCTCAAGAACTTTTACATTTATGAAGGTCCAGCATAATTTGGCTCTGGTGAAAGCTAAACACTGGAATATTCCTCTCTGGAGGTGACTGGAGTGTTGATGACATTTACACCCCTTTTTTCTGTAGGTTGCACTGGTCGTATCTCATACTAGTTTTTGTAGCCTTATGGGGATTTAGGACAGCACTCTGACCTGCTCTACTTAAAGTCCTTGTTCACTTTCCCATCAATAAGCATGTAACAGGGAAATAAGGCTGTGAGAGTATCTAGGTCCCTGTGTGTGGAAATGGAAGGAGCCCACCATTCTACAGTAGAAACAGCTGAATAGGCTTACAAAGTTATAAAATAATCTGATTTGGAGTTCTTTTAAAAGACTGCAAATCTATTTAGAGGCAAAAGTGCTACTAAAATGTTTCATATAATAAAATGCAGAGTAGAATACCCAATTTTGCTATGAAGGCATCATGAGCTCCCAGCTTATATCTATTTCTCTTGTCAGTTCTCTCTAGTAGGGTTCAGGTATAGAAGGCCTTTTGCTCTGAAAGACAATTGGAAAAAAACAACAATTAAAAAATTCAGTAAGAGGAAGATGGGTAAGAGGAAGAAACATAATGGAAATTTCTTATCTAGTTGCCTTCATGAGTCTGAAATACTGTCACGTCTCACAACAATATTCATCCCATTGGCCGTAGGCAGCTTTGAATGCCTACACATTGGTATATGTTGGGTTTCTTTCAACTGGAAACTCATGGGTTTATGTATCTGATTCAGACAGAAAAGCTGTATCTCTCATGTTCTCAAGCTCAAATAGAGGTTCCAGCCCTTGGCCAGTGAAGAAACAAAAAGAAACCTTCTAAGTGATACTGTATGTATTCTTTCCTTTGAATGCAGCACTTTATAAATGCAATAAGTACAAAACAAGTAATTAAAATAGTGTTTATTTTGTTCAAATCAGTGTAGGAACTTCATCTAGGCTGTAAGTGAATGGTGCAGCATATAAAATGAACAAAATGGTGAAACAGTTAACCAATAACCAAACTGTGCCTTATGCCATAAGGTACTTGTGACAACTGGAAGTGATTGGGATAGCCATAGGATCATCATGAGCTAAAAGGTAAATCTTGATAATCCATCTGAGTTTGGTAAAAATCTGTTCCAAAACAAATCTTCTCCATTTCTGAAAGAAAAAGCAAGAGAGAAACTGCATATAAATTCCTTGCTAATGGAAGATGGCATTGTATTATTTTTAGACTAGTGCAATCAATGTAAAGGAACAGAGAAGCCTCCTAGGTCTAGAACTCTGCTATTGCAGTTAATCACCCTCATTTAATCCTATTCAGATAGGTTTTAAACTCCATATTCAGACATGGTCTGAATTGTTGCTAATGATGGGACCAGTAAAAGGTGGTAAATGGGGTGAATGGTTGTCATAATTCCAAGAAAAATGTTGGACAGAGTGGAGGAAAGAGAACAAAATTATAATTAGCTTGCCAGCAAGAGAAAGGCATACTTCCTAATGAATTTGCTACAGAAAAAAAGAAAAAAAAAAGCCTCAGAAATCAGCATATAGTGCATAGGATAACAGGATAATTTAGTCTGGGAGGGGCCTCAGGAGGTCTCTACTCTGTTCTTTGTCTCAAAGCAGGACCAGCTCTGAGGCCAGACAAGGCTTTTCAGGCTTTGCCCAGAAAAAGAGAAAAGTTTTTTTTGTCAAAAACCTCCTGAGATGGAGACTGCATGAACTCATGGCCAACCAGTTGCACTGCTTGGCTGTCCTTATGGCAAAAAAAGTTGGAGATGAGCAATAAAAGAGATTCCAGCAGTAGCTGAGAGGATAGCAGCTTGCTTGAATTTAAGGCATAGTTTCTGTTGTTTCATTGCTGTTAAGCTAAAATCATCTTGTGAAAGTGTCTCAGCAATCTCACATTTGTTTTGCCAGTTCTAGACTCTCCATTCCTTGAACTCAAGACTGAAGAGAGTGGATGTACATATGCAGCTTTTATACCTGAGTTCTGGTTAAACATACATTTTTTGAAATAGTAATATTTCATCTCCTCAGGAGGAAATGCTAAGTTCTTCTAATTATATGTAATATTATCTGCATTGTTCATGAGGAATATTATTCCTGTCGCAGATGAGAGAATATTTTTCACATCTGCATTGCTTGTCTTTGAAAGAAGCAGTTAATACCATGAAATTTCTCTTATTGGGGAAGTGGCTGCCAAAACGAAATTTAAAGTTATTTGTATGTGGGAGATTTTACATCTATTTCTATATACTCTGACATTTTTTATTAAAATCCAGAGTTGACTATTGCAGCAAAGCAAAATGCTCCAGAGATGAGGTAAGATTGGTTTGTGGGCCTTCATGAAGCACAATTGGACTTTGTTGTGGAAAATTTTTATTTCAAGCTTTCTCTATTACCTTCTTTCACATATCACCATAAGGGAAAAAATGACCTGTTATAATTTCTTTCCATGACGAAGCTGGGGAATTCTTTGAAAATGAGAGAGATACTGTAAAGGCCATCTAGTCCAGCTCTGCCAGTCTAGATTTGTTCCTTACTGCATACGATTTAATGCTCTGAAAGTGTAATTTTACATTGTCAAGAGATGTAGACTAATAAATCTCCCAGTTCAGAACATTTCCTAATTTCCTTTCACATCCCCCTTCTGTATTATTTTTTTGTGTTATCTATTTCAATTAATCATTCCTGCTTGTATCCTTCTTTTACTACCGATAGAGGACTTTTGCCTTTGTAGGTATTAACATTGTTTGTACACCAGTAAGCTACATTATCTGTAGCTGGTACAATCACAATAGCACTGTTGAGATATTATTATTTTTTTTTTAAATTTAGAATAAGTGATCTAGTCCCTCAGTTATTCCTCTTTGATAAAGAAGGGATTAAGTGCAGAATATTGGAGCAGAGAAGTGTATGTCAGGCATTGCACAGAGGGGACTCAGCATGAGTTATCACTGCACTATGATGGGAGTGTCACATCTGTGAGAACTTAGATCTAGGTCCTGCCTTCTCAGCTGGCTCCTCTCTGAACCCCTTTCTGCACAAGGGAGGTGTCAGGACAAAGTGAACCGAGGACACTGGCTGGCATGCATCACGAACACCAAATTCTAAAAAACTTGAGTGGTGAAAATGTTGTTTGACTTAAGGGAGCGCAGATGCCCATTTCAGAGTACTTTTTTATCAAAATGCGTTGCCAAGCAACACAATTGTTTCTGAAAAAGTGATTTTTTTTCAAAGTAGTGATTTTGACTCTTCGGGAGTCTCTGCCCCATTCCTCAGCCCTTCTTACGTTGTGGTGGCCCCTGGAGCGTATTGCTGACACATAATGTGGGAGATTGTATGGTTGCACCTGTGAGGAGAATGGCTCGTTGCAGCAGTGTGGCTCCTGAACAGAAGCTGGTTTATTAGGTGTTTCTATTTTACTGGAAAGAAGTGCTGGTTGTTTAGTGCCTGATGTCTGAGTCAGCCAATACACCTCCGCTACTGTGCCATGGAGGGAAAAAAAATCCTATTTTTCATATAAAGATAACTGCCTTTTCTCCATTTCTCAGGTATATCCTTTTGCTTTCAGATTAACCCAAGTAGATAATATTTTGTAAGCTGGTTTGTACTGGTAAGGTCACCATAGCCAGCACAGAATTAAAAAGACCTAATGTTATCTTTCCCCACCTTCCGAGAAGTGCTGTTTCATCTTATGCTTAGAGGAAATTTTACTGAATTCCATCAAGTAATGTGACTTTTATCCTGGAATGAACTGTTCTTTTTCTGCCTTAATTTATAGCTGCAATGGTATGAATTTTAACAGAATGCATAATAGCTGAGGTACAAACACCTTTTCCCTCATTTCCCCATGGAAACTGCCCTCTGTTCAAAATCAGAATGAGTTTTCCATTTCTTTCACTGAAAGAATATTATGCCCAAGTGCTAACAGAGAATAGCGTGCAAGAGTATATCTGCCTCAAAGCACAAGTCTGGTTTCTCAGGTCTGCCCTCGTTCCTTACAGAGCGCCTGCCATCCCCTGCACTTTTCTCTGTCACACAGTCAGAATGAGCAATATGAAAGACATCACGTGGAGGTGCGCAATCAGAAGTATTGTTGACTGCTCCTGCAGAAGGAGCTGTGTATGCGCTCTTCATCATAAGCAAGCACCTCGGTGTTGTAGGGTGGCATGGAACCTTTATTTTAAGCTGAGGATTTTGGAATGAAAAATGGAAAGACCATAGGCCGGATGCAAGATTTTGTTAAACGCCCTGGGGCTGACTTCTGTGGTACTTTACAGTAGTTTTCAGTTTTCTCCCCAAAAGGTCCAGGATCAATTCCATGCAGCGTCACTGACCACCTCTCTAATCTAACATAGATCACTTGCAGAAAGCTTCCTAAATCTGCTTGGATACTTTTATTATTTTAATATTTAAATAAGCATACAGAGGAAAAGTTACCATTCTTATGAATAAGTCAGACATTTTCTAAGCAAAACCAGATTTTTCCTGGAGGAAACAGCATCATTTGAAAGAGGTTTGCTTGACTGACTGGTATCTGCTGGAGGGGCAGCATGGCAGGACACAAACAATGCATGAGGCTTCTGGGGTGGCTCATCTCAGTGATACTTTGGGAGAGGACGAGAGGCAGTGGACAGAAATTGAAATACAGGAAATTCCATGTAAACATAAGAAGAAATTACTTTTACTGTGAAGATGGTTTAACTGAAGCAGGTTGTACATGGAGTTTGTGGAGCCTCCACCTTTGAATATAGTAAAAACAAACTGGACACAGCCCTGGGAAACTGTAGTTGACCCTACTTTGAGCAGCAGGGTTGGATAAGATGATCTCCAGAGATGCCTTCCTGCCTCAGCCATTTTGTGGTTCTCTGACTGGTCCATTCTCTTCAGTAAGAGATTAAACTGGGAATTGCTCTGTGGTAGAAATTGAAATAAAGGGTTAAATACTATTCTGTGATAATGTAGTTTCTTTTCCTTCTTATATGGATGCAGCTGAAACATACATAGTGATGGAACAACTGATGCATCTTGGACTTTTTCCATTAAAGACTACATATAGTTTTTGAACCCTCCCTTTCTCTCTTGGATTACTTACTGCCAATAAAAACAGTGTGGGAGGTACCAAAATTACATGTTTCACAGTAGATGTAGAGCAGAAGAACGATCTCAGAATAAATTATTCTAATGAACAGCACTTGTCTAGTTTAACTTTTTATCCTCATTTGCTTCAGGCAGCTATGACAAGTGCTGCAGTCTTTGTTCTGTCAGTCAAAAAGACAGTGGGGGAATATGAGAACTCTCATTTAAATTTAATATTGTCCAGAAGTTTTACTGCTTCAGTTTTTCAATTAGAGTCCTGTGGCTTAATGGCTAAGAAGGAAAATCTTTCCCTGGTGGTGGAAATCAGAACTACTATATATTACTTTCTCAACATGGCCTGAATATTTTAAAAATGTTCTAATTTTTCTAAGTTTTTCATGCATTATGCTAACAACTTTGTGCAAACAATTTGCACTAGCTTCTGCAACTGAAAATTTCCATCCAGCTAATGCAACATTTGCTGCAGAGGCCCCCCAGATTACAAGAGAAGGTTTAGGGATGGGAGAATGAATGAGAATCTCCGAACAGAAAAGCTGTGCTTGCTATCACATTTCAGACAAGCACAGTTCTGTCCTCTAGCTAGCGTATTCTTCTTGGATAAGCAGCTAAGGAACAGTTATATGAAAAGATTAGACATTTTTGATATTGTCAGCTCTTGTAGACGTAGGTAATAGGGAGAGCATCCTGCACAGATAGTGTAGCCATTGCCTACAACAGAGGCAGCTAGAAAGTTGGCAGTTTCAAGGTCTCAGGCTATGTTTGTTACAGTAAAAACCTCTTGTCATATAACTGTTAAGACACATACTGTTTCTTTATCCTTGCGGTCATGAACAAAATGCATGCATTGGGAATTCGTGGTCAGAGCTCCAAAAATACAGGAACCCAGTTAGAGCTGTGACTGTGCATGACAGATGGCACAGCCATGTACTGTAGATATAGTATTTCCTAGAAGCCATGTATAAAGCTACTGTGGGAAAAGGAGAGAAGGAGTAGGAACAGGAACAAGGCCATTTGTTGTCACGTAAATGTAGAAAATTATGTCATTTGAAATGGACTTTTTGGCTGCTGCTGAGAAAACTATTGCATTGCCGACTTTTGCAAATACACATTCATTTTGCCTTAGTATTGAAACACCTTTTTGTGCTTCTAAAAAAGAAAAAAAAAAAAAAAGGAGGAGGAGGAATATAGTGTGTGGGATGACATAACAAACCGTGAATTGTGGGATCTGTTCTTCCAGTAACTGTTAGTATGTCTTGTCTGTGACTCTCACAACCCATCTGACACAACCAACGATTCATGCTTCACTGTGTTTGCAGTACCTACCATTCAAAAGAGAAATATCTACAGGGTATTTAGTATAATGATTCTGCCTTACTTATTGACATTATTTTGTGTGTACTACAAAAGCTCACTTTCTAGAAGTTTGTTCATATGTAATGTTCATGCTGTGTTTTAGTATTAAATGTCTTAGTTAGAACCTTAGTGGATGTTGTGCTTTTAAACCCACATATATTTTTATTATAGAGCGTGCTCAAGAGCAGTGTGAGCTGTGCAGGGAGAGCAGAAGCATCTGTTTGCAAAGCACCAAAAGGTCAAGATTTGATTCAATAAATTTTGCTTTTGGGAGGCAAGGTTTTAGGGCATTGTTAATCAACTGTGGCATCCTTTGTCTGTAAATCACTTTTCATTCCAACTCACCATGGATTTATGAATTACTCACATATGATGACTGTTTTGTCATCAGCCTCTGACTTTAGCATAAGAAATACTTCTGGATCTGCTTTCATAAATCCACTGCTTTGCTTTTGTATTAGATTTTATCTCACATGGACCATCCCATTTACTGCATTTGCATTTTACCTATCCAGAGTGGTGCCCCGCTTTTGGAAGGGTTATGTAATCTAGAGTTCTTGCTGCATATTTAAAATACTTTATTCACAACTTAGTGCCACTTGGTACCAGTTTGGGGCAACCACATAGTTGTAGCTGCAAATAAATCAGAGAATGTTGAATGTATTAAAAGTTCAAAATTCAGAAGTAAATTATTCAGCAAAATACAAGAAGACACTACAGTAGGATTTGGAATAATCTTAGCATTTGTGATGATAGGAGCAGGAATATTTCCTAAAACACCCTGCATGACCTGAAAAATTATATATGCCAAGCATGAAGTTTTTTGCAGATAATCTATTAGCAGTCTCTGAACCCAAATCAGCACACAAAACTATTCAAACAAGGCAGTGAAGCCCTTGCCTTTCTAAACAGGATCATAATTTAGAGCATAGTTTTTCCTTATCCACATTAGGTTCCCTTTTGAGTGTAATTTCACCCACAGATGCTTCATTTAACCCTTAGCCCTGGTAAGTGATTCCTTCAGAGCATCACGTCATGCCTCCCCTCTTCTCTGCTGTGCCAATGAAAGTCCTGTGTGGCCAGCTTCAGCTCTTGTTCCAAAAACTGCCTTGCAGATGCCCTGTGTGGACTCAGCTAGCTTCAAGACCTAGCTGACTATAAATTGTAGTCTTTTTGTGTATTTTGAGGGCTAAACATGATAACAGGTCAATACCTGTTCCTGCTGTAAACAAAACAGCTGTTGTCAATGAAATTCTGCCGCTGGTTGGCAGGTTTCAAACTTTCTGAGCTTCCAGTGGTCTTCGCTCATCATACCTTTGTAAAATAGACATTGAAAATTCTATTTTCCACAAATATCCATGGAAATAATTAATACTATCTATCACTATCTCTTAATGGGGATTAAGCAAGATGGTAAACAAAAAAGATTTTGGAAAAATCCTCTGTTGGGAATACCCTTAAGCATGTTGTTCATAGTGACGCATAGTGTGACAGTGCAGTATAAATAGCTTTGAACTTTTCCCCCTTTTCACTATTCTTTTAGCCTTAAAATTTTGGATCTCAGCACACCAAATGCAAAGAAACATGTATATGTGGTGTATCAAAACTGTGAAAACAGAATGTTGCTGGTGTTCTTAATGTATTGAGTGTGAGAGATCAATCAAATAATTGGCAGCACCAGCTTTCATTTTCTTCCAGATACTGTCTTTTCCATCTGCAGGAGAAAGTTTCAGTAATCAGAAACGTTACAAGCTACTCTGCTGAAACTAGAGAAGGTTATCTTCGAGTGACAGAGGGGAACTGTCTGACTGTAAACAGTTCCTTAGTATCTAAACTTGCAGCTTGAGAAAAATTGGATTCAACTTGAGCTCTCAAAAAAGCTATAAAGATACGTGTCATTTTCCTTCCCAATCAGACTGAGCTCAAATTCAGGTAAAAGCGTTAAGAGATTATTATTTTCATAACCTGGTTCTCTCTTCTAGCTTTCCAAAAAATGAGCAAGTGGCAAATCTCTGAAGAAAGAAATAAGCACTGGAAAGAGGATTTTAGGAGGCGTCTAATTTAGTAGTACTAATTGCTATGGCCAATCCAGATCTTCAGAGAAGCTTCAGTTACGGCCTTTTTTCTTTTTTATAGGCCTACAAATTCTGCAACCATGGAGGGGTTCATGTAACTATTAGAATACATCTGCTTTTTGGACAGGGATGTCATGTTCTGTTGGTCATAGGTGGAATTTATATTAGGTCTTAGAGAAGCTCTTATGTAGGAATACTTTGACCCCAGATCTTTAGACTTCATCCTCAGACTCTTCAAAATTTGACAAAATAACCAGTCCTCCCAAATCAATAGTTTTGATAACCAGTCTGCTTGTCTTTTACTTCGATTTGAGGTATCAACTAGAATACAGATTTTCTAACTTTCATCATAACGTGAGTTTTATCAAATACTAATCTCTCCTGATAGCAGTTTCACTGCAATTTAATATTGGTATTGGAAGATCAGTTTATTAAATTTCCTATTTGGCATGAAACAAATAAATTAATTGAAATGTAAATTATTTAACCCTTTTCTTTAAATACATTTTTCCAAATAGAGAGCTCTCAAATTAATACAAATAGTCACATTTTGAGGCTTCTGAATGTTATTGAATAACTTTCGGTCTTGCTTCCGTTCTGAGCAAATATACAAAGGTGTGTTACTAACCAGGAATGGATACTTTATCCCAAGAGCTGAAAGCAGGCAGAAACCTGGATAATTCTGAGGATGAGGAAAAAACTTAACAGTCTTATTTCTGGAAAATTTTGTCTTGTACATACAAAGATGCTGATATGTGATTGTGTGCATGCAGATATTGTTGATAATACCATCTGTATGTGACGTATTTTCTTGCAAAACAACCACAGTTCTAGGGCGTTAGTGACCTCTTGTTAGTGTGAGCCTCCATCTGGAAGTTTTTCACTATGTATTACTGTGCTATAATCCTGAAAGCATGGAAAGGCATACCATAGGGTGGATTGCTCTTTACAGCTGTGCAGTCTTGTGATGAGCTTTCAGAACTCTGTCAAGCATTTTGAAGAGTGTCAAAGTAAATATAACCCACATAGCAAGTTTGGTAACAAACAGTTGCAGGGAAGAGGAGAGCTGTTACGGTTCTTCCTTGCACAATGAAATCTCCCTTGGCTGATGGGATGTGCAGCTAAGCCCTCAGAAAGGCAGGGCACCTTATTAAAAAAGCAGAAACATAGTAAAAATCCCTTTAATAAATGAATTTTTTTGTTCCTTTTGAAATACATGTGCTTTGGAGGCTGCTGATAGCAACATTAAACATACATGCATATATATATATATATATATATAAAATGTTTATTTGATATTCTGCTTAGATGTGCAATTGTCAGAGGGCTTAGTTTAGATATATTGGTAAATACAACAAGCCAAAATATCACATATTACAGGAGAAAGTTATTGCATTCAAAAAAATGAGGCTTGGGGTATTCAAAGGCATCACAAACAGCAAGTGACACCTTGCTTTTGGTTAATGTAAATTTTGCTAATTGTATTTTGGGGCAACTGAAAAGCATATAATTCACAATATGATTAGCATATAATTCAGAATATGATTAAACAATTTCAAATTTTCTTCAAAAGTGACAGTTTCCATTGGCTAAAGTATTCCATTTCATCTTTTCAGTGACAGTCTTGTTTCCATTTTATTTATTACTTTGAGTTACTAACAACTTTCTTTAATATAGAATGCTGTTTTCGATTTCATTTTATGCTTGATCTCAGATTTAGTAGGAAAGGTGAATTCTTGGAAACTAGGACAAATTGTATGTGAAAGCAGTTGCTCAAAGCTCAAGATCTATCAGAATCAAAATGCAGTGAACATATGTTGAAATCTGGCCTGGTGGGTGGGTGATTAAACAGTCTCGCAGCAAACTTGCTTTAGTACAACTAGATTTCTGGTTTTGGTGTGAATCCATATTTTTTGGGTCCATGGCATTAAAGAGAAGTATTTATATTATTTCCATATTTGCCACATCACAGAATTAAGCTGTAAAAGGGGAAGAATTATGGTGGCTGACATTAGGACTGGTCGCTTAAAGAGCTTGTGGAATCTCCCTCTTTGGAGGAGCTGGATCTAGGCTGGAGATGACCCTGAAGAACATGATCCAGCCTTGGCTTCAAAGCAAGCCCTGCTCTGAGCGGAAGGAAGGACATGACCTCCTTCATCATTCTGTGATTCTAAACAGCACTGAGAAAATGGTGTTAAGGATTATCTAATAATTGGGAAGAGAATGCATTTGATGATTTCCTAAAATAAAAGGCAACAGAAGAAACATTTTCAGATTTTATCCTAACTTGGGGTTTTTTGGATTACCTGGGATGTGAATTAGAAACTGAATGGCGGTGACTGATGAACAGTGCTTATACATCCGGGTAAAAAAATAATAGCTGGTGCTGTTTTTGTAAAGGACAAACCAACTTAAAGCCCAAAGTCTATGTGAAATAACCTATAGTGTTAGCTAAAATCACTGAAGTCAGTTGAATAGTTCCCAGGAACTTCACTCAGTTGTAGATTTTGTCCTTAATTATAATTTAATGAGCTAATTTAGAATAATAACTTAATTTAATGAAACTTTTCTATTTTGCAATATGACATAATGTATGGAAAAATGGCTAGACATCTAAATTACATGCTGTCTTCCTATTAAAAGCTGATACCCCTTCATTATCCTTTCTTCCCAAAAACTGACTCAGAAGTTGAGAGGTGTGTGCTCACATTTGCAGGTTCAATTTACAGACAAAACATTTAAAGGGAAGGCTTTTCATATTGTTCTCATCTGCTTTCAGAGTCACTTATAAGAAAACTAAGCGGAGGTTTTCCTTTTCTGTTTCGGCATTGTGAAAATATTAATGCAGAAAAGTCAAGCAGCAGAAAAAAATTATCTGGGTTGTGAACTGAGAAGTGCTAAAGTGAGAAGTTTTGAGTTTGTGCTGGTGTGTGTTAATTCAACCACTTGAGTTAGGTAAGATTTTCAAAGCGTCTAAGAGGGAGTTATTTACACACTTCTGGCCAGTAACTCTGTTATTCCTGGGCCATGAAGATCTCTTTTCATCCTACGCAGGTCAAAATGTTTCGTGTGACATAAGCTGTGATGGTGTTGCTGTCTCGTCTTGCTGAGAGCTGGTGCTGATTGAATTGATACCAGTAGCAGAAGAAAAAGCACAAGAGCCAGGGAATGAAAACAAATGGGCTCCTTTTTTCCTCCACTGTCTTGAAGTGGAAGCCTGTTTTGACCATCTGAGGTGGCAATTGTTGAGTAGCTTTCTTCAGATATGGTCTGCAAGGGTTCAGCACATCTACTGAGCCAGTTAACTTTTTATATTACACTTAATAATCGTTGTACTGCTGGTAATTTAGCCCCATGGACGTGATAGTATTTACTGCTTGAGAATGTCTCAGCTGTGAGGTGAGACGTCCTTGGAAGCTGAGCCTCAGCCTCCTGCGTGTGAGCTCGGGTGTGCGGGAAGCGGGGAGGAGAAGGTGAAAAGCAGCTCTTTGAACTGAAAAGGGAGCCTTGTAAATGGGGAGAGGGTTTGCCTTACCTGCTAGGAACAGGATTTTGGGTGCACAGGGCTGTCAGTGCATTTGCTTAGATGTATTTTTATCAAGTGGCGCAAAAGCTTTGGGTGTTTTTATTGATTTATGGTGAGCTGAAGTAAGAAGTTTTAATACTCAGACACTTAACATGGCCTTTTCTTAGTTTCAGCCCTAAGACATTTGTCTATCTTTATAGAAAACTAAAATTCAAAATAACTAAAATCATGTCTTTAAATTTTGGAGTGATTAAATACAGATATTTTTTTTTAATTCACTAGAGTGATTATGTAAGTCAAAGTTTTTTTAACAGAAATGACCATAGAATGTGTTAATATGTATGGCAATTTTAATAAGCTAGGATCTTAAGTAAAGGAAGAATTTCTATATTGTCTCATTGCCAAGGCAATGGTTTGGTTCATGGGAGTGGATCAGCTGGAGGGAAATACTTCCAGTCAAAACACAGTAAAAAATAAAGTGTTATCTATTTCAGAATGTTTATTTGAAAACTTTTTTTCCCAGTTCTGATTTAGTAGAATTCTACTGGTGTCTTAAAAAATATTAGGCCCATTTCTGAGCAAATTGTCTGATGTTCTAAAGACCGTGTCATGGTTTCAGCTGGGACAGGGTTGATTTTCTTCTTAGTAGTTGGTACCATGCTGTGTTTTGAATTTAGTTATATTTTTGAATAATGAGAATAATGTTGACAGCACACTGATGGTTTTGGTTGTTGCTGGGTGGTGTTTACACTAAGTCATGGACTTTTCAGTTTCTCAGGCCCTGCCAGAGGGCTGGAGGGGCACGGGAAATTGGGAGGGGACACAGCTGGGACAGGTGACCTGAAGTAGCCAGAGGGGTATTCTATACCATACGATGTCACGCTCAGTATATAAGCTGGGCAAAGTTGGCTGGGAGCTGCTGATTGCTGCTTGGGCACTGGCTGGGTATCAGTCAGTGCATGGTGAGCAATTGTATTGTACGTCAGTCTTTTTTTTTCCTTTTGTTTTTTTATTTCTCTCTCTTCCCCCTTTTCATTACAATTGGTGTTGTTATTATTTATTCTATCTTATTTCAATTACATCCCGCTGGGGCAGGAGGCAGGGTGGTGAGTGAGCGAGCAGCTGCGTGGTACCTAGTTGCTGGCTGGAGTCAATCCATGACAGACCATCATATAAATGCCTTCACACCTGTGGTAGGCAACATGTTAATTTGCAAATTTATGTCAAGAAGGCCTTAATTAGATGATGTATTAGAAATGCACAGGTTGAGTAGCCTTACTTACTTACTTACTTACTAACCAAAAGGAGACATTCCTTATTAACAGAACGAAAGAGTGACCATCTTAGAGAGAAACTTCAGTTGTTTTGGCAAAATACTTTGTGGTCTATTTTAAGATGTTTCACTGTGTTCTTTTGCTTTACAACCATATGAACAGATGAACTAAAATTACCTTTTTTCTTAGGCCTAGAAGTCTGTTCGCTGGTGTTACCTGGTGATGACTTCACTGTTCGCAGTGTTGCACTTCTTGTATTATAAGTTAAATATAAGCACTGTATTTTCAAATCTTCTGTTTTGATTTTCTTGTAGACATTTCAGCAGTCTTCTCTACAGCAGAAAAGTAAAAAGAAGAACAAAGGTAAAAATTAAATTTGTTTTCACCTATTGATAGGAAGGGAATTGCCAGTATTAATGTTTATGGTGTTGAAGTATCTGAGGAACCAGAACTTGTTAGCTCCAATCCAGTGTTTGGTTATGTTGATTGTGTTGAGAAGGTGTTAGTCCATTACTGATGTCTCATAGTTTCTTAATGCTCCTTCACCTATATATATCTGCTCTTGTCTTTTTTTTTTTAATACTTAAACTTTAACCTCTTCAGGGCCAAGGCTGTTTTTTCAAGCTGTGTGCATGTAATGCCTTACTGCAGCCCTTGCTCATTACCTAAGCCATCATGTATTTTATATCATTGTAAATTATCTTCCTTTGATTTAGAAGTACAAACGCCTTAGGAACGGTTGCGTTGCAAAATGACCTGCAAAGAGAGGGGTTTGAATACCCGTGAATTATTTACATAGTATTTACATTGGCAAGCCAAGCGTGAAAGAACATGAATTTATGTGCTGTGTATCTTTTCTCTGTAATTTTTTCTCTTTCTGTGTTTTGTGTCGTTATTGTGCCCCCCTTGTTTTTTTCTTCTTATACACAGAATATGAGCTCTGTGATGTGCTGACCATGGCTGGTCTCATTTGGTTTTTGACTTATGGTGCCTTGCGTAGACTTTGTGGTCGAAATAGGATATTTGTAATAATTTATTCTTGGGAAATTGAGGTTGAAATTTTAAATTAATTTTCTTAAGCAAAAGCATAGCTTTCTGACTAGCTGTGTTGTTGATTTAGTGGACAAGTCAAATCTTTCACATCAACTTGTTGCCATTTTCAGCTCCTATTCCTGGTAAAAGCAAAAGGCGGATCTCATGCAAAGATCTTGGTCGAGGGGACTGTGAAGGCTGGCTTTGGAAAAAGAAAGATGCCAAGAGTTACTTCTCCCAGAAATGGAAAAAATACTGGTTTGTCCTGAAGGATACATCTTTATATTGGTATATCAATGAAGAGGTAAGCATCTGTGCTTGTTATCTCAACAAATACCCTGTGTAGTGCTGTTGTCATGATTTAGTGGAAAGCCAGTGCTTTGAGTGCTTATATATGTGAATAACTATTCACCCAAGTAATCATACTGAAATTAATATTAACTGCCTGACTAATATACCATTAAAGTCTGGGGACATTTACTCTTTCAAATTCACCTTTTACTGCAAGGAGAAATAACATACTTTCCTGTGTTCTGCTCTCACCAGTCTAGAGTGAATCTGTCCTCAAACCCTTGAAAGGTAAACGGTAGTTATTTAATCCTGTCATTCAGGCTTTGTAATGGGAATATAAACCTTAATGATGTGCTGCCTGGTGTTTCCTGTTTATCTGTGCTAGTGAAATCACCAAAACCTCTGGCAGTTAAGGAAGATGCTTTTGTTTTCTCAGTTCTATTCTCCTGTCATTATTACATCTCTGTTGGTGTGATTTCAGTGCTCATATATGCTGAACTTAAGAGTGCTAGAGAAGCCCAACTGAATTGTGTACAGCTTTGATTGTGCAACATGTTCTGCTTTAGTACACATTTATTTATATCAACTTCAGCAAAAAACCTTTTGCCAGTGAGTTAGGAAACATTAATTTTAAACCCTATTAGTCTTATTAATAAATATGCTGGGATTAACCATTGCCATCATGTGGATGCACTCAGTCCTGGACTTGTTCTTTTAATCACTCCAAGCATTTGCACTTAACCTGTTTTAAATGCTGTGATCCCTAACTTTTCCCTGAGTAGGCAGAAAGCAAGTTGTTCCATGAACAGAGTTACCAAAGCCTGTTTTCCCACAGACTTGATCATAGCTTCAGATCAGTGACTCTAACTCCCTCCGTTCCATCCTACCTCCTCAAGGGCTACTGTGAGGTCTTCGTCAGGGCAGTAATTCGTATCTACAACAACTGGTCACCAGCTGTGGCCAAGGAGCATGTGGAACTGCTAAGTTGTGCCTTACTTTTCCATGGACAGGGCAGTGGTCTGAGCACCTCTGGTTCCCCCCGTCTCAGTTTTTCTTGAAACTTGCTGAGACGATTACTTTTGAGACCTCAGCTGCCTCACCATAGTGTCTGCAATCACCAGTAGATTCAAAAGCTGGCAGGGGGAGCCTCAGCAGCAGATGGACAGAGAAGCAAACAGTGCTCTTGCCAAAACTGTGTTTCCTTAGGCAACCATGCAAAAAAGTAACAGCAAGATTATTCTAAGTGTCCTTTTAATTTAAAAATACCTGCTAATGCAGAGCCTGTTACAACCTTGTACCTTCCACAGGACAACTTTAGTTCTGGTTTTATATGCAGATTTGTCTTTCATTTATTCATTTTTAAGAAAACTGGCATATGGACTGCATATGTAGCATAAATAACCGTGGAGATAGTGAGAAAAAGATCGTCATTCCATGGAATTCCTTAACATACATATGTTTTTTCTGCAGCTTCACTTTCATGATCTATATTAATTTCTCATGCAAAGTTATGAGCAGTTAGATTAAGAGATTCTGTGGTTTTCTGTATTACTGGCTTAAAATAAATAACGCTTTCAAATTGTGAGAAGTCAAGGGAGATAGAATATCTGATAAAATATACTATGTACAAATCTTTAGAGGAGAGCGGGGGAAGGTCAGATGTCTTCTCTCAAGTCTTGGAGAGAGGTGAAGGTAGCTGAATGGATACCATGCCTCTTAGCTGTGCTATCGTAAAGATGGTAAACAGCACACATTGAAATTGCTTTTTCCCCTATTTCTTACAGTAGACTGCATTTCTTCTTACTAATTAGTCCATCTTCCCCCAAAATTAACTAATTACAATTACTAATTGCCTGAATACATTTGGTCATGTTGTATATTTTCAAATGCTGGTTCAGCTGTGAAATTGTTTGAGAAAACTGGCTATTTAAAATTGTATTTTACACCGAGGGATCTGCCTTACTACTTTGGCAAAAGTCCCAGTGACTTCTGTGGGAGATTTGCCAGAGCAGAGCATACATCAGTATTCCTTATGTAAGAAGCAGGCAAGTGAAAATACCTTTTAAGTTTTCAGTGTGATGGTTGAGGTTTTTTCTGATACCTTAACAGCAGTAATATCTAGAACTGTCTTTGCAGGATGAAAAAGCAGAAGGGTTCATCAGTCTACCTGAATTTAAAATTGACAGAGCCAGTGAATGCCGCAAGAAGTAGTAAGTATGCTCAGAAATAATACAATAGAAAAAGTGGAACAAAGGAGAAGTTTTTTCCCTTAAAACAGTGACTTAATGGACTTTGTTACAATGATCATTTGGTTTTATAACAAACAAGCTCATGCAGAACAGGTAAATTTGTGTGTGCCCTTGAAGAATGTATTTTTACTTTGTCATGAATCACAGTGCTTGACTAGAGCAAAATTAATGAAGAGCAAGAAGGCTGCTTGGCTGCTTCTGTCCCTTTATTTTCCTAGTTTTTCTTTTTTCTTTTGTTTCCTTGGGTTTTGGCAGACTTTTTGTTTGTTTGTTGGGGGTTGGAGTATGTGTGTTTGTGATACCTTTAAGCTCAATAAAAACCTTTAAGTTTAATAAAGAGATCATCCAAATAAAAGTCTTCTCAAGTTTAAGGCCAGGAATCAATCTTTAATGTAACTCCAAATAGTTCATCTCAAAGTTTGATGACACAGTGTATCAATCCTGAGGCAGAGTGCAAAAAGAGAAGGACAGTGATTTGCTGTGGTTTTAAGGTATGACCTAAAGGTTTCACATAACTTTCCTTCTCACCTAGCTGTGTGCGCCACTGTCCAGATTTCTACCATTGCACAAATCCACTCATTATTTAGATGCAAATTCAAGCATATGTAGCAATGTGACAGGTACAGATTCCCACAGAGGTATTTTTAGAGTAATTATTGTTGAAAACTTTTTGCCTTCCCTTCTGATGTTTTTTACTAGGGTTTTTTTATTATTATTATTATTTATTTTCTTTTATCAAGACTGTGGAATCACTGAAATTTGTACAGAAAAGCAATTGCAAAAGTAAAATGATATAACCTATAGTGCATACAGTTCTAAAGAAGACACTGACCTTGTATCAGTTGGTCAGCATACCTCTTCAGGATGAACTCTACTCTTCACCATGGTCTCAAAGGGCAGAAAACGAAAACTGCATTTAAAAAAAAAAAAAAAAAAAGAGAGATCCATCAGCTTGGGCTTATTGTCCTGTGTCCTTGGGCTGCATTGCTGAAATGCTTCATTTTTCCCTTTTGTTGGGGCAGCAGCATAAATTCAACTCATTTCTCAGAATTGCACCCTGCTTAAATTGATTTATTTACTTGATTTGATATCCACTGGATAGTAGAACATAAAATGTGGATATTAAAATTCCTTGCTTGGGTGGGAGATAAAGATAAAAACTCCCGAGAATCCAGATGACAGATGCTTAACAATTTTAAGAAGTCAAGTTTTGGGTCTTAGTAACTTGATGATGTCTTTCTAAACTGAGCAGATGTCACACCGTACATCTGTTTTCACTTGCATTAGATTGTGTCATGCTCTAATGCATTAGAGGAATTTTTTTTATGTCAATTGTCTGTTACCTTCACTAGCAGTAACTTTCCTGGGTATCAATTTCATGTCACTGGTTTCTTAAAAGCTATTTTTGTATATTTACATATGTGTACATACACATATATATATGTATTGAAAATTGCAAGCATGATACATATGAAGAGCATCTTTACCATTTTTGTGAGATGCAATGGATTAGAGAGAGTTATTTTATTTATATCTTTATATAAATATGTATATATAAAATCCATTGTGTCTCAGAAGAATGCTGATAATGATCTTCATGTACCGTGTTTGCAGTTTTCCCTATTTTCTTTGGGACTGTTCTTATTTTAAGAGAGACCTTGAGGCTATTCTCAAAAATGATTCTTCTGTACTATAAATTATTAATTACTTTCAGATGCATTTTCTGGATCTTCAAGTATTTCACCATAAATCTTTATCCAACACAGTTAAAAAATCCTTTCTACTAATTTATTTCATATTATGTATGAAATGCAATAATCCTCTCAGCCCAGTCATGTTGATTACTTTGGTGGAAAGAAACGATGACATGTAATTGCCCATTGCTTAGAATGACCTCAAGAACATGGTGTTGATTTATAACAGCTTTTCAGAAATCAATCAGCGCATCACATTTTTCTGTGTGAAATGCAGTCATTGGAGCTAAAGGTAATGCCAAGGTCATCGGGATGTGAGAAATCACCAGGACCGAGAGTTTTTCTGTTGTCTGGAATAAATTGTTCAGTTAGTTTTCTGTTCAGAAAAAACTGACACCTATAGATAGGTATATCAGCAAAATTACCTGATACATAAAATTACGTCCTTAACTGGTTAACTTTATCCAGGTATAGTACTCTGCAGGTAATTGTTAAACAATATTTATGCAGATATGAATCAAGCATTATTCAGACAGAGGTACTTGAGGAGTAATTTACTTGGTGAGATCTGGCACAATCCTAAAAGTTGTATGTTTATATACTGTTTGGGGGCATCCAACAACTCAGGAAATCTGAAATTATCTCATTCTTTGGTGACCACACTACCTTACATTTAAAATAATAATTTAAAAAAAAAAAAAAAAAAAAGAGTTGTGCCATTGTAATTGTATAATTATGTTTTTCCTCTACAGTGCATTTAAAGCCTGCCATCCTAAGATCAAAAGTTTTTACTTTGCTGCTGAACATCTAGATGATATGAACAGGTAAGGAAATCTAGCAAAGTTCGAGGAACCATTCCTGAAATGTGACACTTCTTGAAGCTAGTAATAACACAGTGATAATAAATTGTATGTTAATCTAAAAAGTTGAGTTTAGTAGCTGAGAAAATAAGTGCAGAGTAGCATTGTTTCTGAGTGCCTGCATATGCTAAATACTCAATTCAAGCAAAAGTTTTATTTTTTTTAAAACAAGTTTCAAAAAAAGTTAGAAGACTTTTAGGAACAAGATTCTCTCTTTCTAATAAGAAAGAAATGCAGTAGGTGAAACTACATCCAAACACAATTTCGGAATTCCAGGTTTCTGCTTTTGGCTGTGTGGCACCTGTGAAAGTTCAGTATCTCCAGCTCTGCTTCCCAACATACCCCCAAAGACAAGTGATGCTTGCTCTGTGGATGCTACTATTTCTGGCCCTGGATAGAATGAGAAGTTGGAGAAAGATTTAAAGCAGTCATTAATTTTTCTTCTGTTGGTGTTGAAAAAGAACGTAAAGATTATAAGGAATGAATTTTGCACTGCCATGAATTTAATCAACATGTTGAAGTGAAATTTTCGTTGTATTGAATTTAGTGGGAAAATTTCAGCAACTGAAAAAGAACAAGGACTTAAGTCTTATTTCTTTGGGTATTGAGTTTTACTGTTACCTATTTCAGGCCACTTGTGCAATTCTTTTTTTATTTTTTTCCCCCCCAGAAAAATGAGTGAGACTTCAGCACAAAATAAACACAGCTCCTCTTAATTCATTTGAATGATAAATTACAAACATGGATCTCATGTCTGTTCAGATATTTGGGGGGTTATTTATTTTCATCATATAAACTGAAATTTATTCAGTACAAAATAATACACCATTTTCATCATTTGGCAGAGGATGCAAACAAAAATTTATTACTGCAACCTGAGCATTGTTCTATCTGAGATCATGTCTGTGGACATCCTTGGTGAGAAAAATTGCTTTTAAAACAGAGGAAAAAGGAGATAAAACTCAATCCATAAAACTGTTAGTAAGTGCTATAACCATACTGCCAGTTCAACTGGAAAAGTATGCCGATACTATACTATGTTTGCTTTCGTTTAGAAAGAGCTGTCTGTTAACATTTTTTCTGAAGTTCATGCATGACTAAGGCTCACTTCAAAAGTCTGTCCTCAGTTAGAAAACTTAAAACCTTTTTATTTGTTTGTAAAATTTTAGGCTTGCCTTTCCTTGATAATTCTGTCAAGCCAGTCACTCAAAGTGCAATTTGCTGCACAGCAAACGCAATAATGGCATGGTCTGTTCAGCATATCCTGAACTACAGGAGTAGATAAATCATTTTTGTCAGGAAGTCCTCAGTCAGTATGACAAGGCACCTTGTTTCTAAGGATAAAAATGTGTATAATTTTTCAGTAATCAGAAAGCAGCAGCAAATATTCCTCAGTACTTTAAAAATATATTGCACAGTCTAAAATTCAAGAACTAAAAGGTTTTTAACTTCCCAGCACAAGTAGTCTTTTTATCATATTTTGAAATAAGTGCTTATTAATCTATTTAGATGGAGCTTGACCCAATTGTAATCTGAATTATGCACATGTAAATTTAAAGTAACTCTGTCAAGGTTTATGGAATTACTTGAAATTCTTACATCTGAATTGCCATCAGTCTCACCAATTTTATTTTTTCTCTTTGTTTAATGTATTAGAGAAACTAGTTCACTTTTGCAAATGTTGAATTAACTCAATATATTGGGAAAAAAGGTAGGTTACTGAAAAATAATCTCTCAAATGCAGAGATAATAAAATATTTCCTGTCTAAAAGCATTTTGTAGTCTAGCTGAAGTAAAATACACAATCAAGTTATTAAGTTAAATTAAGAGTGTTTTGATCAAGGTCTGTTCTTTCTTTCGTCAGGTTTATGACATACATTTTAATTATGTATTGTGCAGTCATTTCAGTTCTGTCTATACTTGAAGCAGAAGAAATAAAAGTAGAAAACTGCTAATACGTAGTCCAATTGAAAGTTCAAAATGGTTCAATTCCTTCATCCCTTATATAAAATAATCTAGTTGGGTTTTTTTTAAAAAAAGTATGCATGATATGAAGGTTTTGTTTGTGTGTATCTACTCACATAAAATAGGTATTTTAATCTCAGTTAACTCTGTCATGATTTAAATTTTCTTACTACTTTTACAACTGTGCCACACCATTAGGTTGGTAAAGAGACTGGAGAACTATGACCACTGAACTTTATTGTTGTGGCATCTGAAGTTCCTTTCATCTGCATGGTTGCAGCAGCAAAATTGTTCTTTCTACCCTCATAACATGCTTAGTCTGAGTGAGGAGAAGGACAGGCTATCCTTTATTGATGCAAAATACTGTTTTGCTGGTGTAAATGTATAGTCATAGAAACATCTTGCTTCAAAATTCACTGTTATTCCCATTCCAAAAAAATATTCTGATGCAGAAGGCAGTCCATATACATCTACTAGATGATACTATATGTAACTATTTTGATTTTCCGTGGTGACTGTGCCTGCTGCTTTATGGACTAACCATTTGTTCTTTACTCAAAAATCCTGATCAGCTCAGAGGCAAATCCATATTTTTCAGGGTTGGCCAGCTTAAATACTTAAAAAATACTCTTATTTTTCCTTTTTATTCCAAACTGTTAGTTTTTTAAGTGATGACATACATGGCTACCAAAATTGTATCTTCTAGATAGGGAAATACAGTCAGTAACTTCATGTGGAATATTTGTCTGAGAATTTCCTTGACCAGCTGTAACTGAGCTGTCCTCTTTCTCTTTTTGTGATGTTAAATATTGACATTTATAAGAGAAATGAAAGGTGACAAGTCAGCTTGTAGTATTAGCACATGAGAAAATCTTTGCAAGATTTCTAGTGAAGACAACCCCTTAAAAATTCTCCCGCCACATCTGCAGGCCTCTTCATTCTGGTTAAACTGCAGTTGGTACTTAAAGACACTGTAAGGTATCCATATTCTTGTCCTATATCCTTAAGCTTTATGATTAAGGACAATTTGATACTCTGCTTTGACTAAAAGCATTGCATCTACCTGGAGCATGAGATAAGATAGAAAAATGTTTCCTAATGTTTTGTGAGAATACCATTATATTGCATTCTTCTTTACAAAAAGTTACAGGTCTACAGAAAGATTATTTTTTTTTCATCCTGTTCTATGTGTCATAATTGTTTTAATTAAATACTGACAAGAAATGTATGTACTATTCTTAAAAAGAAAAAAAAATCCCCAAAATCAAGAAGAAAACCGAGATAACTGCTACAACTACTAGTGATACTGTATTTATTGTCATACCTAACAAATAGATCTTATCATTCTTACAAGAAAATTAAAGCTGCATTTGCAGTAAGGAAGGAATATTTTCTTGGCTTCTTGCCCTCTAAAAGTTGCAGTGGCTACCAGGACACAGAACACTGTAGGGAAGAAAGATTTAAATCTTCCCATGTCCTAGTAAATATTCATAGTAGGGACTATTTGTATAATTGTACGCTGGAACGTTTGTCCCCAGTGTAAAGTGGGCATGCTTTACTCCTCTTCCATTCTGCAGGAGATCTTTACATTTCCCTGTGATACAAGCCCAGTGCACTGGATTTCTCATACAATTCTAACTTAAATCATCCATAACTCTATCCAAGCTTTATTAGAATAATGCTAATTCTCTAACCATATCTGAAGAAGCTTTAGCAGCCACGTAGCAGAAAACATGCAGAAGAAGTCAATACCATTCTTTAGTTTCTAAACTGGCAAACTGCTCAAAAGCTGTTTGTTAATGGTTTATAATCACTTTGGTGCTTTCTCATTCACCCTACAGGCATTGCAGGTGATGCTCCAAACCGTGACACAGATAATGATCTGCAGAAAATCATGAAATGTGAAGTCAGTCTGCTGTCTTTCTCTCAGACTGGTATACATTTCCTGGGTTCTCATCAGATTATACTTTTCAGGAAATAACATTTTTCTGGAAACAATCATCAACTGTAGCTGTAAGCAGTATCAATGGACTGTCAATGTCCATTAATTGGACAATTAATGACAATGTCAATTAAGTGTTTGTTAATTTAATTAGTTACCTTACTGTCACGCATGCTTCGTGCAAAATGCTATCTCATATGTAGGGCAGAATGAAGTTTTCCAACAGGAGGACCTTTATAGGTGTATGGTCTAATACTCTGTGGTCAGCAGCGCTCTCCAAAGGGGTTCCGTAGGTGGCTGTTCCCTGCTGGCTGTGCTTGGGGTGTGGTAAACCGTGAGCCGGGTGGGCCATGTGAAATCCAAAGTAAGCAAGAGGGCTCAAAGGGCCACCACTGTCTGCCATGCCATTTGACAAAGCAGACACTTGTCTTCTGCTGCTGCTTTACCCTTTGAACATGGACAAGTTTGTGGCCTTTGCTGGTCCCTTGGCAGCACAGGGCTGGAATGTTTTGAGTGAGGTTCCTGCCTCAGTGACTCTCATTTGGGCTGGCAGAGCTGTCGAGGCAACTGAGCTTTATTCCCCAAAGAAAGCCTTCACATGTCAGGAATGTGAACCTAAAAGATAGTAGTGGGTCACCTTTCTGCTGAGAAGATGTGAAGTCATTGTCTGAGATGTGATTTGTTGGATTTCTATTCGTATGTGCCAGTTATTTTTATAAGTGTGTGGCACTTCCTAACAATTACAACTGAAATTTTACGTCTCCTTCAGCTTCCATATTGTCTGGTAAAAATTTTGATTGTATGCTAACATGAAGTATTCTGTAATCACTTCAGGAGTAATTCTCTAGCTTTCTTCCCAATGTTTGGTGATTTATGGACCATTAACATGATTTACAGGTCATATATATGATCACTGTTTGTGGAAAGACAGTGACAGGAGTTAATTTTGAGGAGAGTAACTGTACTTTATGATCTGATGCCAGCTTAGCTTGCACTGAAATGTCCTGAAGGCTGGCGTGCAGGAGTGACTACGAAGGTGTATCCCTTACTGAGACAAGACTACATCCTGTCTCTGTGCACACAATGTGCAAATGAAACCCATCAGGCACAGTTTTCTGAAATAGGGGTTTCACATTCCTGAAGAAAGCACAAACGTGCCTTCAGTTGTCCTCCTGTACACCCTAACAGTAAAATTGCAAGCCAGTAGGGTGGCAAACCAAGCCTGTCAAATCCTGACTATGGAATGACTGGAGCAAGTAATTCCAGGTTTACCTTGGAATGGACAACCACAGGAGATTGTTGTAGTGATTTAAAGCCTCATTGATGGGGGACCTGATTTAGCATAAGCATTTGTATAATGAATACCCTAATTGCCCCATGGAGGAAGAAGGCAGGTTGAAGCGGTGTGCTGCTACAGGCAGTTGAGTGTGTACTTGGCAGTGACAGCCCTGCTGGAAGACAACATCAGTAGTTCTGGTTTGTTGTTGGGGGTTTTTTTAATTTCTGCAGCTCTTGGAAGCATTTTTTTCAAGTCTAAGTTGAGGTTAAAGCCTTATATATGAATTGCATTGAGGCAACTGTCTTTTCTCCCACTGCTTCTCTGACATGAACACAAAAGTGAATTTTGATATGTCTCCTCTTTGTACTTGGCACTGTAGGTAAGCTCTAAAAGACATAATGGCATAATTAAACCTCACTGTTTGGGAGTGAACTTGTTCTTTTTATTGATGGTTTCTGCTCTGTTCCTCTGCTAAGTTGCCAATTCAGGCCTTAAAATATTGCTTAAATCTCTGAAAAGTGGTATTTATTCTTAAGAAGTCAGAACAGCAGGAGTACTGGTGTGATGACATATCTGTGAGCAGCAGACTTAATAGCTCTTTGATTATCTCCAAATCCTTTATTTTACAGATGTTTGACATCATACATCGTTTTCCATTTGAAATAAAACCTTTGCTGTGAAAAGCATTTGTTCAACAGCAAAATCATAGATCTTTGGAGACTCCCTGAGTAAGAGTATCAAAGAAAACGGCTGTCTAATATGAAAAATAACATTGTCCTAAATCTCCTTCAGATGCTTCTAACTTTGTTTTCTGTAGAAATGCACCCAAAAATTAAGAGGCTCGATTGGTATCACTGCTTTTTTTAATTTTATTTCAGATGGCTAAACAGGATTAACATGCTTGCTGCTGGCTACGCAGAAAGAGAGAGGATCAAACAAGAGCAAGGTAATGTGGTGTTAGTTTGGTTTCTTCTGTCAGCTCTTACCACAAGTTCATCTGTTCTTTTTTCCCTGCTGTGTATCAGGCCTCATTCTTGTCATCTGAAAGCAATTCACATATGAGTATTACTGTTGTTGCTTTAGAGAATTCCTTCTCTCTCAGGGGTTTTGATTAGCTCCTTCAGATTCTGGTGTACAGACACTGGATAATTCCTGAGAAAGCCACAGAAGGTAGCTAAAAGCAGAAAATGTGCTGCTGATATGCTCCAGTATGTGGTACCGAGGAGTTTGTGTTCCCTATCAGAAGAAACTTAAGAATCTGCAAACTGAAAAAAAAAAATTTCAAACATTGCACTTGGTGTTTGAATTCACAGGGGGCAGGAATGCATGAAATTGGTCTCAGAAACAAAACCATTCTTCTAAATTCTGTTGACATCATTGGGTTTCCCCTAAAGACTTCAATTTTAACACCATTTAATTTGGGGGGATTTCTGCTCTTTTTGCTATATTGAGGTGTGTTCTAAAGCCCTATTGGCATTTCATTTGGAGTTGCAGGTTTACAGCATTTTACATCTGTTTATTTTTAATGTCTAATATTTCATGTTTAAACAAGTGGCATATGGCAAATAATGAGTTGCTTTGCTTTAGCTTGCTGCAGTAGAAATCCTGTTTGCAGACAGGAAAAAGAAAGGGTCAGTCCTCAGTTGTGTTGGGGAGGTTGTTCCCTAGAGTTGTCAGAGACATGGATTCATAGAAGTGTTCCTATCCAACTAGCCATTTTGGCAAGCAGCTGGCTTTTGAATCCATGCTCTTACTTTACAGATGTACCTGGCAGCAGGCACCAGAAAATTGCAGCAATCATGATGATCCAGAGCTTATCCAAATGTCTGTCTGCCCACTGCCCACTACGTCAAAACCTCACTTTTTAATTCTGCGGCTCTGCAGCCTTTATCAGTAAAGTTCTGTCTTTTGGCCCAAAAACCTTACAGCTCAGAGCTGCAGCAGCAATGTATTTAATCTAGCCTTTTCTTTACAGAGACTGTATTTCTAACCATTTTTCAGGGAAAGTTGTGTTCAAAAGACTAATACTAGACTTGAAAATTTGCCTCATGGTGTCTTCCTTGCCCTCCAAAGTCATGGTTCTGTACCAACCTATATGATGGCAGCCTTAGCCCTGACCTTCTGGTCTGATGCCATGAGGAAGATGCACATGGTTTGTCTCCCTGCAACATGTTGCTGCAGTGCAGTTTTCCTGGGAGATACTGTGCAAAAAACTCCTTTCCCTGGTAAGAAGCAAGGGTGGCTTCGTCAGCCAAGTAGAAACATCAAGAGATTAGGATATTCTGTAGCGGTAAAAGATTAAAAGACAGCATCGGAAAATTCAGTGTGTGTGGGAAGGTTTTGGGGCATTCTGTCATTCTCACATATAACTAACTAGGTTGTACCTGCTGTTGCCTCATTTCTAATCAAGTCTTCCAGTAAGTGCAGCTGCTTATTCTGGGAGTGTTGCCCATCCGTGGTTTAGTCTGGTATGGTCCTTGGCACATAATGTCATTTGTTAACACCAGGCTCTCCACATTCACACAGCCCAGGATAGCAGCACCATGCTCACTGTTCCTCCAGTCATCTTCTCAGTGTCTCACCAGACTTCAGAATCAGTTTGGGAATCTGTACTCCCCAGGCAGCACTACAATAACCAGTTTGGAGGGACCTGTACACCATCTGTCACTGCTTGAAGATGCTGTGAACAAACTGTGTATCTTGGAGTCTTCTAGGAAATCCTCTGTGTTAGCATTCAAAGCCAAATTCAACTTCTGTTGGAGCAGGTTGGCACTAGAATTACAATAACATGTGGGACAGTAAGGGAAAAGGTATATGAACAGTTATGCTAACTCTGTCCAAGTGCACAATTGCAGACATGATATACCTTTCAAAATCCAGATGGATGTGGAGAAATATTTTTGCTACCAAGCAATCACTGAGTAATAAAATTGCAGATGATTCAGTTCCTAGACATGAGATCATGTGCACTCAGGCCTCATGTTACCTATTATTAAAATGTCTCCCTATTGAAGATAATCAGTGATAACCCACTTACTATGGAAATTATATCCGAGGCACTGGCGGAGCTCTTTATTACTGTTCTAAGGCCATTCACTCAAATTGATTTATCATATATACAGGTAGGTAAAACTATATCCTCTTTGTGTTGCTTAGTTGTGTTTAGTGTTGGAATTGGTATCACGTTCCCCCCTCACTGCCGTACGGTGTTTCTGTGCCTCTGGTGATTATCCTTGGCTCCCAGCGCAAGGGCTATTAAACAGCTCAGCGGTGTCCCTAATTAGAAGAGGCATCAAGTTAGCAAAGTAAAACCTCTCTATCACTTCAAGCATTTTTGCAGTTATAAAAACTGTTAAGCTGGAATTTTCTATATTCAGTGACTGTACCAATTGTCATCTACATATCTGATTTTGCAAAAGGTCTTTTATTTCTGTTCAGTTCAGCCCTTTGCAGCAAAGCTTTGTAATACCTCCGAAACAATCCAACAGTAGTTGTCAAACCCGTTTCAATTAAGAGTTGAGTGGTTCTGAATCTAAAGTGCATAAATATATTTCAAGTGCTTCAGAGATGCACGATTCACCGGATTGTGGGTGTACTGCTGAATAAAATGTCACATTTTGTACAGAACAGTTTTATAAAAATACCATCAACTTTCCGTATTAAATACAATGAATGTTAGCAATATGGCAAGGGACTTTCTTGGATGGAGAAGTTACATACTTTCCAGTCATATAAAGTGAGAGGAAAAAATGTGAGCTTATATAAATAGAATAAATTTAATCTGCAAACGGCAGGTCAGTGTTAGTTTATATGTAATATATGCGGTCTATTGCTCGTTCAGAAAGCTTTCAAGATACGCCCAATGCATTGAGCTTGTCTGTCACTGAATTGGACAAAACCTGCAGAGAGAAATACGGCAGCCATTTGATAGCATTATACATGTTTTAGATGGAGTCTGATGAGTCAGTTGCCAAAAGCAGAGCATTTTAAAAAATTGGTGGGACGCTATTTTCATACATTTCATCTGGAAGTTGACCCCTGTGACTGCGCAATTTTTATAGACAAGCTTTAGGTTGCCAGCAGAATTCCCTCTCTGAGGTAAGGTGCACAGAAACATGATCATACATTGTTTTATTGTGTGTGGATTTGACAGCAAGAACGTCTTTGTATTTTTAGCCAAAATTGGAACCTTCACTGATGCCGCTAAATTTTAATTTCAGAATGAACAGTTGAGCTCCAAGTCTGCAGAAATGTCACTGAGTGATGCAATTCTGACAGGCCTCTTTCCACACGTTGCGCCATTGGGCTTTGCTGTAATGGGAACAAACATGCTTATAATGCCAATATTTTCAGGTTTTTTGAGTTGCTGGGAACATGTTGTCTTAAAACTAGGAGTGATTTAAAAAGAGTTTTCACTAGTTTAGTCTTTCATTCACCAAAAATTAATTATTTGCAGATTTCTAGAGATGAAACTGGATTTTTTTTATTTCATAGTCATGAAAACTTTATTTATACTATTTATTTATTATACTGTTTAAAGAGAAACTCTCAGCTGTAAGCTTGCAGGAAGAAAATCAAGAGATTCAAAGAACAGAGTTGTTACTACTTGGAAAAATTAAATAGATAAATGAGGCTGTCCCCACTATTACTACAATCTAAAAATACACAAAATTTTAGGGACAACTGTTTCAAGATGGTATCATTTAAAGGTAAGTTTTTGTTTTAAGTCTTGAATAAGATAGGTACAGTAGATCATTAATCATACAATGCAGTAATCATCTTAGTAACAAAAAAATTATTAAAGTCGTAATTATATGTTGTGCCAGCTTGGATTTTTGGTTTAGATAGTTTATGAAGCAGGAATCAATCTTCTCTTCAACTATGAAAGGGAAAGTAGTAAGTCATGCAGTTCATTGAACACTTCCCAGGTGAAGTGAAAATGGCCTGTGCTTAGTCTGTGAATAGTCCAAGCTAAAGTCCAGTTATGCAATGATTTACCCAAGTACTAGAAGATAATAAAATCAGAAACAAAGTGACAACAGAAATGTTTGCCTAAGTCTTACAATGTGTAAAACCATTGAAGTTACCCATCTTGAGCTGAGTCCGCAGTTAAGTAGTTTTTGTTTGTAAGGAACATTAAGGTCCAGTGTCTTCTGTTCAGTTAGATGTTGTTCTGCTTCAAAAATGTTTACACAAGAATAAATATAAATCCCTGTATGGTACTTTCTTCCACGTGTTTTCCCCTTTGACCAAGCTACTGAACATGTGAAATGGGCTTGACCAAGACTGGATTTCCTGACAAAGCAAAACCTCATATCCTATTAAATTTAACCCACATCTGCATCCTTTGTACTTTCTGATCCATCTTATGGCACTCTAAGCTTAAAGGTCATTGTCGTATTTTTGGTACCATATCAGCTTTATGTTCTTGCATGGGTAACAGGGCAGCAGCTGTTCCGTGAAGCAGATATATGGCACAAAGTTTTTCTGTCTTATCTTAAATGCAGCTGTATGTTATAAGAAATTGAATTTAAAAGCTTGGGTAACTGGTGGTATGCAATGGAGAAAATGGGTAGCAAAACAGCACTGATTATTCATGTGTGCAATAACCCCTACTTGTTTGATTCGCCAGTTGGTGTTAATTATATTTGTTACAGTTACTTTCAGTCAGTGAGACTGAGCAAGTTACATTTTTCATCTTTTCTGTTCAACAAATATTTTCAGTATTTTCCAGCCAATGTATGTCCAATCATAGTTATTTTTATGGCTGTATAAATATCTGGAAATCTGAGACTTGTGTTAGGAGTATTCTTCAGGCATGTCGTATTTATAAGGTGTGTACAAGAGTTAAATTTGTGGCTTATTTGCAGGTTGATGTTTAATATCTCTGCAGTGGGGCATTAGACTTAGTATATCCCATAGTGTTTTGAATTTTCCCTCTCTGGATTTAAATAATTCTAAATTACAGCAGCTAAAGTTTACAGAGCCAGCATTCACTAGTATTTAACTCTCAGTTAATACCAAGTATGGAATTCCCAGTTGCTTTTGTGAAAGCAAGTCTCTGATACACAGAGTATCAAAATGTGTTGCTAGGCTTTGATCTGATCTGTATGTAACTTGCAGATTACTGGAGTGAGAGTGATAAGGAGGAAGCTGACACTCCATCAACACCCAAACAAGACAGCCCACCACCCCCGTACGACACATACCCACGGCCTCCTTCAGTAAGTAACCTGCAACTGTCTACAGGAATGGCTATATAAAGTGTCACTTTTACCTACTGTCCTGCTTAAAAACCGTGCATGCATACGTTATGGCACTCTCCAGTATTTTTTGAGTCAGCGCTTGACCTAAGGCGTTTGTTAAGGAATATGCATTGCTAATTTTTTTTCCACTGGTTCATAAAGAACATGGATTTATAATCCCATTTGATGTACAAGCTAGGTTAAGTTACAGAAATCTTTTTTCCTGTTCTTCATGCATGATGGACCCCTATGCACCCATGCAATCCCTCACTGCCCCCTTATCAACTTCTCTAACAAGATGTTGTTACCTCAGTAACAACACAGACTCTTCTCTAAGGCTCCTACCATGTGCTGTGAATCTTTACAGTAACAAAGTACATTTGAATTTTCAGAGAAATGCCAATGTGGAAATGTTCTGTCTTACATCACAAACAGTGATACCAGTTGTGCTGCTGTTGTGAAAAAGTAGGTTTCTCTATAAATTAGAACAAAAGGGGATTTGGGTTTTATTTTCTTCTTGAAGCAGTTGTTGGTATAAAACCAGAGTATGGACCTCTAACTTATTCTCTGCTACCAATTTTAATTTTCCTGTCTGTATACTCAGACAGTGTTAAATAATGCACCTTCCTTAAATACAGTTTTTTAAATGCAGAAATTGTCAATGAAAAACTGGGAAAGTCAGAGGAAAGAGTGTTTATGGTGTTTCATTTGAATGCAATACCTTATCTTTCAAAATCATAGATCTTTGAACTGCACTGATGCATTGTAAACACGATTCCAAAGAAATGTTTAGCAAGATACAATGACAACAGGCATTTTTAATGGACCAGGCGTATCTCTTCTGTGTCTTCCATAGTGCCATATCCTGCAACATTTTCTGCAAATAATTGTGTTGGCTTATTTTATATAGACTAAGGGACATAATAAATGTACTTATTATGAATAAGTGTCAGTGTTTGACCTGCAGGTGCGATGTGTAGCTATGGGCATGCCTTAAGGTTAGGATCAGGGCAGGTTAATCAGGTAAATTTGTGCCTTCATTACTGAACTGGATGCCATCAGTGACAATGACAACTACATGACTGTTACTAGTGTTTGGTCTCGGTCTACATTGATCTAAAGATTGCTCCGTTGCTGACGTTGTAGATGAGCTGCGCGAGCCCTTACGTGGAGCCAAAACACAGCCGACTCTCTTCGACGGAGACCTCCCAGTCACAGTCATCGCATGAGGAGTTCCGCCCAGAGGTGGCAGGGAGCACCACTGACTCACCAGTGCGCAAGACGGCAAGCCAGCGGCGCTCCTGGCAGGACCTCATAGAGACGCCGCTGACGAGTTCAGGACTCCACTACCTGCAGACGCTGCCACTGGAGGACTCTGTGTTCTCCGAGGCAGCCGTGGTCTCCCCCGAGCACCGGCGGCAGTCAACCTTGCCCACCCAGAAGTGCCATCTGCAAGACCACTACGGCCCCTTCCCCCTCGTAGAGGGTGAGCGGATGCAAGTGCTGAATGGGAATGGGGGAAAGCCCCGAAGTTTCACTCTGCCTCGGGATAGCGGCTTCAACCACTGCTGCCAGAGCCTTTCAGTTGGTGCTGCTGATCAACACGAAGAAGCACAGCAGAAGGAGGTGGAGGAGGAAGAGGAAGAGGAAGGCAAAGCAGCAGAAGAAAACCAGGAAGATAAAAGTAAGTATGGGATATTTCTATGGCTTTTCAAGAGTCCTGTTTGTGTAACACAGAGATTGTTTTTCCTTTTTCCCTATCAAAAAACCCCAACAGTCTTTCAGCATCCCCCAGGTTTTACCAGGTCCCTGTTGTCACACACCTCTTTGATCTGCCTTAAGTATAAGGCTTAAAACAGAGTGCTGCCTGACCTCTCATGATCACCAGACACTTCCCCATAGGCTGGTCACCAATCGCCCACTGCTAGTTATTCTTAGTTATAAATGGATTTTGCATCCATGCTTTCTTCATGCTTCCACTTGCACAGTATCCTCCCCCACTGACGCATGTATGTCTCAGGACATACTCAGTAAGATTTCCAGCCAATCCCATTTGGGTTGTAAAAAACACTCAGTAAATCCTGGAGTGCAGGGTAAGGCCGTGATTGTGTAGTATCAAGGTGGCAGTCACAAGACAGCCCAGAAAATATAAGAAATATAAGAAAATATAAGAAGTTGAAAATGAGAGTGTATTTTCCCCAGTTCCTCACCTTGTGATTTATATAGAAAGAAGTTCAAAAAACATTTCAAACAAACAAAAAAAAATTAATGGAGAAAAACTATGTGACCAGCAGGGCTTAAAAAAAATCATTATGCTGAGTAACTGTGTCTTACAGGGGACATTAACTCCATAAATATTAGTGCTATTTGTCAAAAATAATCCAAGTAAACAGGGATTGGAGAAGGTCCCTGCTCCTCCTGAATGTGTAAACACATTTCTGTGTCTGTTTCATGCTCTGTCCTTCACTGTCATTTTATGGAGCTTCCCAGCATGTGTTGCTAGCAGAGTTGGATTCACACCCGAGTTGTAGGGTCAGTCAATGAAGCCTGCATCCATGGGTTGTGTCTTGATGCTGCAATTAAGTTACGTGAAGTGGCAAGGAAAGCAGGATGACCCCTGAAGCTCTCAAAGGGTCTGTGCTAGCTGGTTCCTTCAAATTCAATTTTTTCACTCTAGGAAAGGAGTATGAAAATGGTAAAGAGCTAGGAAAGGGTAGTGAAAGCTTTGGATACTTAACTGCCTACCTACCTAAGTTAATTCATTAAGGTTAGGCACTTCTGTTGCGCATTAAAATTCATGTGTACATTGTTTAGTCTAGTTGGGAGAGATCAACAGTTTTCCATTGCCCTTATGCTCTAGTCAATAGATTCTAAACTTCTCAAAATCTTAACTTTGAGAAAACTGATTTCTTTTGCAGATACTATACTTGATGTCATTAAAAGTGAAAAAAAAAAAAAAAGGCACAATTTCAGTTGTGTTCATGCATGACACTTTCAAAAAAATCCCATACATTTATTAGGGTAATATTAGGCTCTTACTGACTGTGAAATGAAGCTGTCTAATTAACAGGGTTAAATTTCATCAACGATGCAGAATATTTTATCCTATTTTTAGCCTTCAATTTTGGTTTTCAATTGTGTTTTTACTGATATTAATGTAAAACTACTTTTTTAAAAATTCCTCACTGTCAACAAAAAGAATTAAGGAGGCTTTCCACTGGAGTTCCTGTGCTGTTTGGGCATTACTCAGAGATACTGTTGCAGGGCTTAAGTTGTTAGGTGTTTTAAATCTCAATTTTAATGCTTTTGGGTTCCTGGTTGTAACATTTTATAGTGTACCATACTAATAAAGGGCTAGTGCTTGATTTAATGGGCCAGAACTTGGGCTCTGCTCCATCTTTCTATACCAATTTCCAAAAAGGGAGAAAAAAGTTCCATTTTTGTAGTGGTCTCCCTGTATTCACATAGTTTTCTTTTTCTTGGAGTGAGGAGGTTTTCTTGGTTGAAGCTTTAACAGGAGATTGCTTTTGAGACATTAAAGACCAGATAGACAAGTAAAGTGTTCATGGTGAATTGACCATGAAATTATAAAACCAGAAAGAAAATACTGTTTAGTCTGTTGAAAAGCTTGTTTAATTGCTTGTTGCTATAGCTGCAATGTTGTGTTTGCAATGCTGGCTTCTTCCAGTGCTCTTACCAGTAAAAGGCAGGAGGATTTCATGCAAGTGGTGTTCTGAAGTGCAAAATCCAGTTTCTGAGCTGAGAGGTTTTCTTAGTCTGCTAACAGAATGGGTACCCTTGTGCGTGCTGCATCATTGCTCTGCTCACCTCCATTGCTCTGGGAAAACGAAACATTGCAACTGGCTGGAGAAGGGGAATGCTCTCCTTTTCAGAAATGTTTTAACCTTACCCTGAACCTTCCCTGATGTGGTATCAGATGAACCTTTTAAATGTATTTATTTGCCTTACACATTTGTGATCCTGATGTAGTTCTGAGCTCTTGGATGATTATGTGTGTTCTTGTGTGTGCATATATGTGTTTTAAAGCTTAATCATTCCTGTTGCTTTTTGTGCGGGACAAGGAATGCAGCTACTTTCAGTTGTTGCTGTACAAGTCAAATGTCATGGCCAAATGTTTGTTTTCTGAGCCTTTTGTTTTTACATTCCCACTTCTAAAACCTCTGGAGTTTAAATCAAATAGTAAAATGCCGTCCTGTTTCTTCCAACTTCTTTTGCAGAATTGTTTTCAAATAACCACACCACAACTTAGGAGCTCCATGTTTTTCCAAATGCTGTCTCCAGCTGCTATAATTTAACGTAGTTCTATTGACTTTCTACTAAAGCTACGCTGATTTGCAACAACTAAGCATCTGCTCTCTGTTAATCACTACTTTATGCCTTAAATAGATACTGCAAGACTTGACTGACATTACAAATAGTTCTGTGTATCAGCTCTGCTGTAATGCCTAGATATATCATGATAAACTGAAAATGTGGTTGTCCTTTCCTGTGTTTATCCATTAGGATCTAACCTTGTTGTGTGTTCAGTTGCTTCTTTCCGTCTCATTTTATCACGTTAACATTGTACTGCTAATATTTAATGGATTGTTCTATTTCCCTAATTGAAATGACTTTTGTGTAAATCATTTAGATGTTCCATATTGACACCGTCCTGTAGTGGTCTCTTGCTTTGTAATCAAAGAGGATTCTCATGTGGGTAGATACTTGAGTTTGTCCGTGCGTTTGCTCCTGAGGCTATGAAAATGGCAAACACCGTTCAGACCTGTGGCACCAAACATCCCTCTTGCCGTGTTGTTCAGAGGCAGCCCGCACCTGGGGAGCCGCTCCATGGCTGTGGCACAGCGTGTTGTGTTTCTGTGGTTCAGCTGTGAAGGACAAGTTAGGCATTTTCAGGTTTGTCTTCTGATAGCGGGAGGTAATAAAAGGAGGCAGCTGTGCATCAGTCATGGCAATGTCACCCCCTGCCCCTCTGGCCCCACTGGTGTCTGCGCCCACTGTTTCGACAGATTTCACCACTTAAGGCCAAAGAACCTTCTAGAATCTTCTTGGGAGATTGTTTCTGGGTTCTGTCCCAGGGAAGCTTGCTTCATTATTTTTTTTTTTAATTATTTGAAAGTATTTTTGATGGTGGTTCCTTCATTTGCAAAGACTTCTTTGGTCTGTGGGACAGTAATAGGAATAATTAAGAGTTCAGCATTTAAGAGAAGCAGGTGTTAGCTCTTCACAGTGTAACTGGCTGTAGATCCTGCCAACTTAGCTGCAGAAAAACCTGTACTTTTTTTTTTCTATACTCACTAAAAATATATCTTTGGAGAACAATAGCACCCGTGGGAGTTTCTGGTGCTGTCACCTACCCAGACAACGCTGCGGTAGCAGCTCTGCTGCTGACTCCACGTGCTGTGGTGCTGGCCAGAGGAGTATTGGCACACCTTCCAGGGAGCGCACACCTGGGACCTGCAACAGGGTGCAAGTGAGTCTTCTACTGTGCAGGCTTTGTAAGATTTCTTCAGGAATATGGGTAGAAAAGCATTGGTGTCTATGTTTGAGTTTGAAGATGTATTTGGAGCAGGTAATAATCACTTAAACTGTCTTCCCACTGTTCATTTCCTTCTACCTCATTCCTCACCTCTCTATTCTCTTGCTTCTGCAAGTGTTCTGACCTTTCCCTCCATTCAAAGTCCTGTGATTCCTACTGATGTGGTTTAGGATTTTTTTGTTGCTACTGCATCATTGTAATTCTGGAGTATCTTTTATATAGAGTGGACAACTTCAACAAAGTCTTAAATAGATATCAATAAACTAATGGCTGTCCTTTGGGGGCAATTGAAGGGTGGGGGCCATTTGTTTGCTGCACTGATTTTCCCTCCCAGACTGTTTATGAGATGCAACCATCTTCCATGTGTGACTTGTGTCACCCTGAAAAGATTTTGCTATGTTTCTAAGCCTGGGCACATTCACAATGTATTGCCTGGCATTTTGTTCCATCACCATAAGCTCTTCTTCAGGTCTGCAATATCTCTCGGCATCCCATGCTTAGTTTCACACAGTCTAGTGAGCACTGCCCCAGAGGAACACAGCAGCCTCGTGCTTCAGTCTCTGAAACATGTCTTTTAGCCTTAAACCACTGAAGACACTTGCCAAAGGCCAGAGCAGGAGCTGGTGCTGGCATTTGCAGCTCAGAGAGATGTCCAGTGCCTGCAAAGGATTTGAGGAGAGCTCCCCTTGATGTCGCTGAGAGCTACTTACTGCAAGATCCAATACCTGCTTTTGCTGAGCTACCAAACCTGAGACATCTCTTTTTTCCCCCAGTAAAAAAAATTAAGAACCGTCAAGAGAATAATAACAAAAACCGAGAGCAGTTTCTCCCACCCCACCTACCAGTCACAGAAGTTAAATTCAAGGTGGCAGTGCTTTCACAAAATAGGATGCATGGATCTGGGGAGTCCCATGACTGGCAGCAAGCTTCATGCACTGTGCCCAAGAAGGTATATACATGGGACATCCTAGGTGTCATTTGACTTCAAGAAGGAGTTTGTGCTAGTAAAAAATATACTCTGAATAAGGTCAGGCATTTCAGATTCTGAAATACAAGTACAGGGAGGGTTGCCTCTTTAATGAGAGGCCTGTAACACGCAGTGCAAACGATATCCCTCAGAAAGATCAACGTTTTCCAATTAAACACTATGTTACGAAGTAGTACGCTGTGTACCACTTCCAGGTTTTGCTTCTCTGCCTTTTGGATAGGGTGTCTTTTCACTTTGTCAGGGTTTAGGCAACAGTGAAATGTGGGAGTCAGGATGAATAATGTGTAAAGCCTGGATTGCGCACGCTGTAGTTGATGGGGATGTGTGTCTGAAATGAATAGTGTGGTTTGCTCTTCTGCCAGCCTCCTTCCATTTTCGAGAGGATACCATTAGTGCTGTCCTGTCGTCCAACCACCTAGTTAGTTTTACCTGCACCAAGAGACAAGGAAGAGACCATTAAGATACCATATTTTCCCCTCTGGAATTATTCAGGTTAGTAAAGGTGTGCATGCCTGGTAGTATGTTAAATAAGCGGAGCTGTGAGAAATGACAGGTAATATTTCACATTTAAAGTATTCCTTATGAGGCTAGGGAACAGCATGAAGTGCAGCACCCTCTGGGATACTAAAGAGGGTGTTATTCTAGCTTACTACATCTATTATCAGTCCTGTACAAACCAGAACATTTGTCAGGGTTGGGATTTTTTTTGCTCAACACCTTCTGGGAAGTACAGCCAGTGCCTGCTCAGACACTGAACTAGACTAATGAAATGGCTGCTTTTTCTGAGCGTTGTTTTTGTTATCTGATTTTCATTCCTGGTTCCCTTTTGAGCCTTCCTGTGGTACCTGACTGGGTGTTTGCACTCCTGTGGGCTGAGGACCATTGGCATTTCATGCTTTTTCTGCTAGGAGGAGGCCTGCCTCCTTCCTTCCACTGCCTCCAAGGTGCTAGCTTTGTTGCGAACTCAGAATGATTAATGAGCTTGCCTAAAAATACTGCCTAGTTATGTTTGAAAATATGATCTTAAGCCTGTTAGTTTACAGTGTAAACTGCTAACCCGCATTGCTTTGGTATGGATAGTTTATATAATTTACAAGGAAATTTTCATCAGTGGCTCAGTTTCAGGGAGGAAGGAACCGTGGAAAAGCAGAGCAAGACAGTGACTGCCATATCACCTGGTCTGCTTTTCCAATCCAAGCAAATGCTTTATGTTCAAAATGTCTGGTGGAATGTCATGTCTTCAAATACTCTATTATTATTATTATTATTATTATTATTATTATTATTATTATTATTATTAACTAAACCATTTAGTGCTTCATTTGTCATAAGATCCTGTGAGATCCTATGGGAACTGTATTATATGAAAATGAATGGGTGGGGGACAGCATTGTTGATGATCTAGGTTATATGTCAAGCTAAACTTCTTTATCCTTGTTAAATTTTAAGGCACATGTTTATCTGAATAGGAATTTCTATATGCTTCCAGAAGCAGCTGCATATTTGGGAAAATTGTCATCCCAACTAGGAGTTACTTAATTGTCTTCTAGCTGCCATATATGTGTTCAGCTGCACGTATAAAAACATGGTTTAGACTATTACATTAAAAAACTTTGATACGAAAACTGACTTGGATAAACAAATACTGGGAGTATGTGTGGTTCTTTCTGAGCAAGTTCTTTAATTAAAAAATTAAAATTTATAAAATGAAGCTTTTCCAATTCTCATATGCAAAAGAAACTCCATTGTAGAAGTGGGTATGTATTCTAAATAAAAGTGGTGGGATACAAAACCTTTGTATTCTGATTTTAAATTTCAGTTCAAAGGGGAAAAAATGCCTGGAGTGTTTGAAAGCCAAATACTGAATCATTTACTAAGTAGCAATTCAGAAAGCAATATGGGCTGTCAACAAAAATAGAAGTAGTTTAATTTTATGCCTGTTAGTGTTTTTACACATGAATGCATCTTACCCATAAATATGTTGTTGCCGTATTTTAAATTTTAATAGGTCTCCACTGCCCAAGCTGATAAAAATGCAAAGGAGAGGTTAATTCTTTACTCCTATTTTGGTTTTAATAGCTTTGGGTGTCGTTGCCAAAAAAGGTCATCTGCTTTTACCTGAAATATATAGATTAAATGGTCTTTTTACAAGCAAAAGAAATGCTCAAGAGAATTTCTTACATGACCATTCTTACAGATTACTTTTCTTGCAAAATTTCCTCAATTCTCTTAGTAAACTGGTGTCTGTCAAGGGAGCCCAGCTATCAGAGGCACCTTCGGGTTAGCTGGTATATGGATGTGGGCAATAGATTTCTGTTTTTTTCCTACATTCCACATGAATTCTTTGGCTGGGTGTTACACAACCAGTCTGGTTGCCTTTAATTTTTGCATTTCTTGGTGTAAGCAAGCTCTGTCCCTGCCTCTGCCCTGTCTGAGTCTGGCTGCAGCAATGCTGTCCTTGGGAAAAGACAACTCCTACGTGGCAGACCACTTCCCAGGTGATACAGGGAATACAGTCCAGGCCCTCTAGGGCCCTCTGATTGCCGTACTGAGGGATATGCAGCTGCTTCCCCGTTTGTTGGCCTGATACATCTCAATAGCAATACAAAAAAAGCCTTTTTTGTGCTTGCAGATTCCACCCCCTCAATTTCAAATGTGCTTTCATTCTGAAGTGTAATGTAGTCCCATCTTAAACAAGGATATCTAGCTTTTTTGAAATTACTTCATGTACGAAAGGAAAATCAGACCTTTTTTTAAAGAATTAACATGTAGTTTTCTATCAAAAAGAGGGTTTACCTATCCCAGAATTTATACTCACAATCATTTTGATTTAAACCATGAAAAACATCTATTGTTTTTTAATCATTTACATAAATCTTCTCACTGAAATGCACTGAAAATTGTTTTAAAGACACTCTTAGATTTGACCCCTGCACAATACACGAGGAAGCCATTTTTCATGGATTTTTGCAGAACTGGAGTTGTTCCTCTTTGAGATGCAGCAGGCACTTAGCCTAATCTGAAAGCTTCTAAATACAAGGGAAACAGACATCTATGTTTGAAAAATGAAAAAAAGTTATTCAGCTATTGTGTGCATGAGAACGTCCTTTTGAAATTTATATTTTGAAATTTTAATATTTTTTTTTTCCCAAGGCTAAAAAAAATCAAAACCCTTTCTATAATCAATTATAATTAAATCAAGAATACGGCACAATAGCAGTAGGACCAGGAGAATAGAGGTGGACTAAAATCTTTTCAGATTGGATTTATTACATTTTCAGGTGGTACCATCTGCTGTCTGTGGTGCTCAGGTTCATTCAAGGCAACTGTTAAAACATACTCAGGGAGGAACCTGAGTCAGTAGTGCCTGGAAGGACATGGGAGGGATGTAGTTTTATTAAACTACTACCATGCTGAACTTATGTAGTGTCACCATGTAAACATGCATTCTTGTTTAATTACTGTTTGTTGTGGGAAGCGGCATGAGATAGCAAAGCCCTCAGTGCAGACAGTCAGCATCCTGCTAGGATTTTATTTTGTTGAACAGGAGACTCTGGAAAAGGCAAAGTTGTTACGAAGCAGTTTTGTTTGGCTTAGTCTATTTTAAAAAAGTAATTCCTCTGAGTTCTTGGCTTTGAGATTAAGACTGTCATGGAGGCCTATGAAATAAATGTAGCAGGGCAATTTTTTGTGAATTTTCCTAGCATCCCAGCCTGACTTTCCTCTCTTAGCCTCTAGCTGCTGCTCCAGAGGGTCACAGATCTCATGTAGGTCGTGTCTCCAACCTGCCAGCCCTATGCAACTTCCTTGGATGCTCTTTGACAGCTACAATGGCACTAGATGCTTATGTTTGGGCAGCTTATTCTCCCTGCTTGTTTCCTAAACCTTTCCACTGCAGGAGTGCAGCAGATATATATAGGCTGAAATCCTGACCCCGCGGAAGTCTCTGGTGAAGCTGTGAGTGTGCTGCACATGTCTTGGGGTAGTGAGCTGAAAGGGAATTCAAAGGTTATCCTGTAGAGCTTTGCCCTCTAAATCTGGAGCTGCTATACCTACCAAATCTGTCCTTAAACACCCCCGGCAGTGGGCATTCCTCATTCCCTCTGGACAGCGCTTTTCCTCTTTGCTGTATTGAAAAGGATTATTTTTTTTTTTTCTCTCCTAACGGATTTTGAGTCATTCCATCTGCAATTTAAGCCTAGCATTTCTTTTCCATTATGGCACAGAAAACAAAACTGCTCCATTACAGCAGCTCTTTTTTCAAGCTGAAAGGTTGTTACAAAGGTTGATTTATTTTTTTTCTCAGAGACAGCATTTTCTAGGTTTCTGACCCCTCTTGCTGATCTTCCCTGGGTTTTCCAGCTGCCTTCCTCCTCTTCTGGGATGGCAGCGTCCAAGCTGGGTGTAGTGCACCTGGCTGAGACCAGGAAGGTTTCTTTGTCCTGGGTGTTTTGTGCACTGCACTGTGAAAAATACCTGTTTTGCAACCATATTGTACTTCGTATTTCAGTTCCTGCTGTACAGTATCACAGATGCTTTTCTGCTTAATGGTTACTTTTCTAGTCATAGTTGAGCTGATTGTTCCTGCGCACCTCACATACCCACATTAAGTAGCTCATGTTTATAAAGACCTCAGGTGATTTAAAATGCCTAATTAATTGGGCTAAAACTAACCAAGTGACAAACAAATGTGACATTTTGTAAAACTAACAGCCTGACTAGACAAAAAAAAAAAAAAAAGCCTTGCAGACTAACCTGGTGTTTGCCAAGCTCTGTGTCTGTTAGCATAGCATTTACCATATTGCTGTATGAAACTTGGCAAGGGATTTCCTACCTCCAAATCATTCCAACTTCTGAGACTGTCCTCCAGCAGTCTGGGAGGCGTTTCCTCCCACTTTTATGTCTGTGGATTTTAATAGGTTTATTCTCTTCCACCATCCGGGCCATTAGTCTGGGACTGTTTCTGGGCACAGGGCAGCCTCAGGAGAACCCCACATAGTGCAGCCTTCCCCACCAACAGCCCCTCTGGTGTCTTCTCCCTCTGGGCTTGGCTTGTGCTGTCAGAGGTGGCTAATGTCACTCACTTCTGGGAGCTGAACCTCTAGAAGGAAAAGATTGTGCCCTGTCTCACATCCGTTCTTTTTCTTTAAAATGTTCTATTTAACATTTAAATAGCCAAGGAAGATGTTACCTGGAGATAGGTGGGGAACTGAAGGATCATCTTTTTGTCAGTTGGGATTTCATCGGTCCCCCAAAGGTGCTTGATGCTCAGAGTTTTTACTAACCATGTGAGTTTTATTTGTAAGAACTGTTATTTTTCAATATCAAGCATTGCCAGTTCTCACAAAACAAATGCAGTAACGTACTTTCATAAAAAAAAAAAAAAGTAATCAAGGAATTTTGCAAGGATCTCAGTTCTCAATAATACAAAAAATAGGTTTCTAGCTTTGTTTTCAAAATTGTGGTTCAAAAGCTAGAAGATAAAGATTATTTGTCTCCTTTTTTGGCTCAGATTTGTGAGTTTTGGATCTTGTTCATGATAGTTAACACTCACTCATCATTGTATGTAGTGGAGTGCTATTAAATAGCATGAGTTAATGGACAAATTGTGAAGCAAGTTCTCTGCAAGATCTTGCTGTATTTACGCGGAGAAAAAGGTTGCATTTTAAGTAAGATGGTCACTGTCTGGCTCCACATTTTGAGTTCTACTAACACAAAAGAATAGCTGCTAATTATTTCTTCTCTTCTGCATTCCATAGGGATGAACTTTGGCCTTTTGGTATAAAAAATGTCACCACCGATTTGTTTAAAAGCATTTGAGTTGTTATCAAAGAGAGTAAGGAGAGGCTGCCAAAAAAGCTCGATTTAAAACCACCTTTCAGCCAGTTTTTGAAATATTGATTTAACCAAGTGAAGATTTACAGGCATCAAGGAGGAGGTAAAGCGAAGGAGACCTCACTTGGGAGATTTCTCCTGGCTGTAAATTCAGAGATAGACAGATCGGGGAGTGGCACTGCAAGGCTTACCCACAGGGTAGGAACGGGGAGCAAGAGCACCCTGATCGCTTTACCCAGCAAGATTAATGAGAATAAGTAATAAAACTTCACCAGGGATCATCGTGCATCTGGTTCCGGGTTAAATGAAAGTTAGCTTTTGAGTGAGGCGGGATGACTGGGGGGGGGGGGGGATTCCTGTTGCAGCACCCGGCTGGGCTGGGCAATGCCAGAAGCCCGCGTCAGTGGGCCCCTTGCAGCTCATCCGGCATTTCCCATGCATGCATATCTGTCATTGCAGAATACTTGAGAATTGATGAATAGGAGATCCAGAGAATTAGAGAGTATCTTCCTGTAGTAAAAATAGAAAAATCTGTTTTAGAATTCACGTAACAGTATTTTAATAGCCTCTACATTTGGCATTAAAGTGGTAATTTTACTGTACTAATGTGAACACTTGAAATCCAATATGAAAATCATACTTAATCTATTAAAAGCTTGAGGCTGATTCTTCTGAGAATTCTTCTGTTTCTTTCCTTCCTGCTAGAATGCACCCAGCCATTTCTTTTCCACTGTTAAATAAGAAAATAAATTTTATTTTCAAGACTTTTTTTTTTTTGTTATCAAGCTATAAGTACATGCACAAACTTTTACAGTATAACATATTTTTAACTTTATGTAATGTCTTTAGGGACAATTAGAATTCCTGGTTTCTGTCTTTTTGGAAGATGGAAGAGAACATTTTTATTTATTCTGGCTTTGTAAAGAGCCTAGGAAAATTCCCATTTAAATTTTACACTCCTACTAAAGCTGTCCACAACTAAATATTATTTTTCTTTACATTTTTTTGCCACTAAGGACTATGCTTACCTTCTGTAGTATTACTGTATGATCTTGGTACTTAATTTCATATTTCCTAATGTAGCCTCAAAAGTTTCAAGTGATTCTTACAGAGGCTAGAAATATTTATTAAAGAACTAGAACCATTTAAGCATACCATCAGGTTTTTACACCAATACATTGAAAACATAAATCTCAGAGTTTTGACAATGGTTTATGAAATGCTGGGACTGAGGAATAAAAATAAAATAAAAACCAGAAAATGCACTTTAGACATTAGTGCATTATGCATTAATAAATCAATAGTTTCTTAGTTCTCTGCTCAGTTTGAGTTTTAACCTTCTGCAGTCCAATTCACATATTCTGCCTGCAGATACGGGCACCTTGCAGTGGCCAGCATGAATCTTAGAGCATAAACAGGCTATACTTGCATCTGTGCAAACTCATAAGAAGTTGAGAAATTCGACTATGTGAACATCTTGCACAGTCTATAAAATTTGTATGAAATGTGTCCCTAGTAAAGAAGAGGAAAAGAGGGCGTGTGTTAGTTTTCCTGGGAATACTTGGTTTTAAAGGATGGCAGAGATTTTTGGTTCAGCTAACTGTTGGTAGAAGGTAGGAGGAAGTTTCAGGGTTTTCATAAAGGGAAAAAATGATTACCTTGGGGACTCACAATTTGGAAATGGCTTTTACAGTTAATGAAATTTGAAAGTGTCAGCCACCTTCTTCTTGCTGTCCTCCATCCCAAAAGGCCAATTTCCTAAGCTTGTACATGTTGTGGCTAAACAAGATTATGGGATTTATAGTGAGAGTAAAACAGTCACTTGACGTAAACATTAGGCTTTTCAGTCAGTTTTGAGAATTGCACTTGTGTCCTTGATGGAGTTCATTATTCCTGAACTTCAGGGTAGGTTGAACATGGGAGGATGGGGACATGGTCAGATGGCCCCAAGCAGCCAGCACTGTCCTTTGGAGGCTTGTGAGACCTGTACTCTTTGGGTTTCTACTCAAGAGGAAGATGGAAGTGGAGGGGTGAGATTTTGTATTCCACCTAGATTTGGCTCATATGCCATGGCTGCCAGAAGACTGTATGCGGTTTTGAGCATCGCTGCTCCCTGGGATGATGGGGAATAGAAGGTTGCTGAGAGTGACCCAGTAAACAAGGAAAGGAAAGCAGACCCAACCAAGGTGGTGGAGGCTTCATTTACCTGCATAAAAAGAAAGGAAACACTTTCTACAGACCATGATCCGTAGTGCTTGTTGGGAACAGGAAACACCAGGGTAGGTGGGGAAGAGATGGCAAAATCTACTGGGGTGAGATGGAAGCAAAAGGCAGAAGACTAGAAGTAGGACATAAATCTGTAACAGTGAGGATAAGCTATGGAACAAGATTCTTTGAGTTGTGATTTGTTTTCCAAATGAAAATCCCATCAGCCTTAATGCCCTTTGCCACAATTGAGGATGATGGTGTTATAAATCTTTTCCCCAGTTAGAAAAACTGTTTTAAAAGCATTTTGTGTTGATAGTGACATATTTCTCTTACAGAATAACCTACTGTAAATACACCCATGTTGCTTTTGCCTTTGCTTCACAGAATTATGCAATTTAGCATGCTGTGCAGTTGAGCCAAGTGAATGTACTTTATGCTGGGACCATGCTCTGGCATACCATGCCAGTGCACAGAAACATTTCCTCAGCACAAGTTGTCCTCCAAGGAGGAGAAGCTGGCATAACCTCATGATTATGTTAAAAACCCTGTAATAAAAAGTCTATAATTAGCTGAGTTGACAGTTATTTTTGACAAATAAGACCTTCTCAGAGTGTCCCCATAGCTCATGTCTTCCAAAAATATTAGCAGAGGCTTCTGGTTAGACTTTTTCTTCAGATGACTTACTCAGTTGTACCATATTGAAATGGAGTAGATTTTTTAAAAGATGAAGTCATGAGCCTGTTTCTTTATTTTGCCCTTGTACATTTTGCATTTCTTCAGTGTAGTGTTGCTCATCTTTAGCAGTTGCCATAGCTAGCATTGTTATTCTTGAGCAAAGGTGTGCAGCCAGATCTTCTGTGTTTCTCGTGGGTTTTACTGTTTTTTCCTTCCAAGGCAAATACAATGGTTGTAGTAGTTACAGGGTGAGCAGGGGAGGTTGTTGTTTGCACTTAGGCATGCAACTGGATTTCCAATTCTGATATCCCCCCAGTGTTTCTGCACACACCTGCTAAGGGGTTGTTTTAAAAACCTTCAGCTTAAGCTGACCATGTATTTCATAGTTCACAGAGAAGTGTGTAAATCATGGTCACCAACATTTTTTTCATCAGCAGCAGTTGTGCAGATACGAGCCTATGGCACCATAATGTAACCAGAACAGATAAATTGTTGCCCAGTCCTACCTTCTCATATACTTTCTCACAGAAAACTTAAATTGAGAAAGTTCTTATTTTTCCACGGGGTTGTCAAATAGATGTATTGTATAATATATGCTGAACTTTGTTGGTACAGTGTAACCGCAGTAAAATATTTAGCATACGAGATAAAAGCAAGGACACTAGAAAAGGTAGTATGATCTCTGTGTATTTCAGAATTGTTTTCCTTGGGTGTCTTTTCCAGAAGCAATCTTGTTTTCTCTTGTTTTCTGTGCTTCTTTTACCCTAGTTCTGAAAGATACAACATAAATCAAAGATAAATTTATAGCCTAATTCCATGTCATTGCACCAGGATAATTTCTCCAGAACCTCTCTACCTGTATTACTGGAATAAAAAACACTGAGGAAGATTAACAAAAATTCAAGTAAGTGCAAATTATGAAAGCATCAGTGATAATCTAATGATGAATCCTCTTCAGAATATCCAATTGGACTGATGGCAAGTCCTGGTGTTGTACAGGAAAATTAGTGAGTTTATTGCCATCAGATACACAGCTTCTTTAGAAGGGATGTTTCTTTGTTCTGAAAAAAAACCAAATCCTTGCAAAATTAAAAATTCAGTAAACTTGTTGGGTTTACTGTTTCATCTTGCAGTCTGATGTTTCCCATTATGCGCAGCAGACGTGAGCTTAGTAAAAATTGTCCAAAACATTGATTTGTGTAGTTCTAGATAGATCTCAGACTAAGCTATTTGCATTTAAAAAAACAAAACAAACAAAAAAAAACCACAAAAACCTGTAAACACAAGTGATTGCACTGAAGAGCATTGAGCTCCATGTTCCAGCTAACCCAGTTAGCTTGCCTTGAACAGTGCCTAAAAACATATTTCCAGGGCAGAGTTAAAGGTGTCTCGCTGGCAGCCCTTGATGGGTCATTTTTCCACAAAATAGTTTTCTCGAATTTGAACTCAGGTGTACTTATAGCAGTATTGCATGGCAACAAGGAGTTGCACATTTAAACTCCAAGCTGGAGAGAAAAGCATCTCTTTGGGCTAGTTTTGAACCCCTCACACAGATTTTCAGATGCTCCTGTTACTGAAAGAGGCAACTATGCTCCTGTTACTGAAAGAGGCAACTATCAACCTTTTTTCTCTTTACTCAGTGCATGGATGTGCTCATAATTATATAGACCTCTGCATCCTCCTTGTTTATAGGAGTGACCAAGTCTTGAACAGTCCTAGACCGTGCAGTCACAACCCACAGGAAAAACCTTTCACACCACCGGTAATCCTGGCTACCCAGATCTCCACCTTTCTCCATACTCCTTTTTGAGGTGAGAAGGACGGAGCAGTATACAGCCTTCAGTATGTGACACTTCAGGGATTTACTTTTTTTTTTTTTTTTCTGCTTTATATCCACTACTTGCTGTGTTTATTTGGAAGCAGATGCCAAACCTCCCAACTTCTCTGTTTTTTTGGAAGTTGATTTGACATTTCTAACAGATACTCCACAATTATGGCTTTGCAATCCCAGAAGAGAACTAAAGGGAACTGTTTGGTTCAAGATGGTTCTGCCTGATAGGAAAAAAAAATTAAAGGTGTAGTTTTGATGTTGGTGATGCAAGACTGCAGAGGAGAAGGAAACTAAAAAAGACAATGTAGCTACTAAAGAAATCAGCAGAAGACATAACTAACTGAGCAGCTTGAGGAATCACTCAGTAGGCGGGAGGTTGCTACCGTGGGATGAGAACAAGCTCAGTTGCATGACATTCAGTGTTTTTCACATTGTAGAGATGCTGCTATTTTCTTTGTTTAGTGGTGACATTTTGATGAAAAGCACTTTAGCAATCTGAAGGGGAGGGTAAGTAGCAAATTGCTGGGAATAGATCCGCTGCAGAGCAGCTCCGAATCATGCCGGAGCTTGCCCAGGGGAGGAGTGACCGTCCACATGACTGGCACAGACAGCAGAAACCCCTCAGGACAAGCCGCCTTCGGCTTACCATCTTCTGAGTGAAGGGCACTCTTACCTGGCAGTTCCCAAGAGTGGCCGTTTTTCTGGGTACCCCTTCCCCCCAGCATCAGAGGGTGTTGCGGTCCATTCCCCCCAGGCCCTTTGCAGAGCAAGGTTTGCTTGCACACAACAGCCACTGGTTGTGGTGACAGTGAGGAATTTCCTCTTCTAGCTTCTGGATGCCCTTTCTGCTGTGGTTGGCAGGACCAAGGGCCGAGTGCCCGGCAGCTCCAGGCACCAGCACTACTTGCTCGCCTGGAGGTGGCCAGGGGAGCGGGTTGAGGCCTCCTCAGCACTTAATACCATTACCCAGATCAAGGCGGGGGTTTAATACTAATTAAGTCTGAAATGCGTTCCCAGCAGATTGCTGCAACGATGTCAGGGTCAGGTGTCAGGAGCTGCCATGGGTGTTCCCTCCCACCTGGCACCAGCCTTCCTCCTGCTCATCTTCCTCACTGAAGAGTTGAGTTCCGCCTGCTCAGCTGGCATCTCATGCCAGCAGTACCCCTGCTACCTGACCACTCCCTGAGCTGGGGCAGTCCTTTCGGGAAGGGCTTCTCTCACTTTCATCAGTCTTCTCTCTTCTTGGATGTGGTTGACTTTGAGGAAGCTAAAGATATTTCTCCACACTTGTTATCTGCAACCCTAGATGCAAGAGCTAGCAGTCATGCACGTTTTGAGGTGGCTCTGCTCTTTCATTTCCAGTTGAAGGCTGCAGAGAGCCTATTTTCATTCTCCTGGAAAAGAACACTTTTGACATCTCAAAAAGTTTTGAGAAATGCTCATCTCCACCAGAGCTCTGGTGGTTTGTGCCAGTGGAGGAGCTTGAGCTGCTCTAGGGAAAGGAAAATCACCTGGGTGCCAGTGTGGCCATGCTGGTGGGCCCTGTGTGCTGCTTCATCACCCCAGGAGGACAGTGGGTCTCCCACAGTCTCGGCAGAATCACCCTTGGCTGCTCAGGATGGGGTGCTGAGGCAGGAGCAGGGCTCTGCCCTACCCCTCTGAGAAAGGGTCAGATGTGCAGGAGAAGAGAACCAGTGCCCAGATCGGGTATTGGTGCTACAATCTGTTCGATGCAGGAGTATTCCTTCTGTGAAACAATACCATCATCCAGAGGTATGGAAGCTGCACCTCGTCAAACACAATGTGTGACAGAAGCATTTTTGTGTTTCAGAGGTGCTTGGGGACAAATTAGGGAGGAGGAGGCTAGTGAGAAGCAATGACTTTTCATACCAATGTCTTTGGACCGTTGCACAGAGATCATCAAGGGAAAAAACTGCTGAATTGGTGGAAGGCATTAGTGGAAAAGTAGGAACTGTTAGTAGTGTAGGGATTAACTCTTCCTGGTTATCCCCAGTGCACCGAGATCTTAATCAGCATCTTCCCTTGAAAAATGCTGAGTGCACCGTGTCCTCTCTCACCGTGAAGGCCTTTGATGGGTGCCTGGATTTCAGAGGAAGGCTGGGCAGCAGAGCTAAGGGCTCCTCCGTGGCTGGGCATTGCGTGGCCGTGAAACCCTGGCATGTCATCCTTAAGCTTTGTGTGGGCTTTCTTGACCGGGCTGACGAATGCCTGCCCGTGAACAGCTGCCTTGTGGTTTTCTGAATGAATATATAACCAGGCTCTTGAACACGTAAGGTGATACGACAAAAGATTCCCTCGATGTTTGCTGGGTTTTTTCCCCTCCTAAATTGTGTATAGAAGTACTTCCTTAGCAGGCTTGAAGAGATACTATCCAATTAAAGAAATCATATTCACTCTAGCATGTTCAGGACTTTGAAATTCAAAAATTGTTGTTTGTTGTTATCTTTAAGGTTGAAATACACTGCGGAACTCCTGACATTTTCAGCATTTGACTCCTGTAAGAGCAGCCTGTAGCCCAATAAAATCCCTGTGCAACTCCAGTTTTGTCTTATACACTGGTGAGGGCATTGTTTGGCATATGATAGGCTTAGGATACACTTTTTAACAAAAAATTAGCGCACCTCTGCAAACAGCTCTTGCATGTTAAAAATATACAAGCAATTACACACAGAAAACAGCAATGTTTGGCTTGCTAGAAGGGTACCTAACATAAAACCTTTCAATGCAAGCTTTTTATGGAGAGATAATTATTCTCATAAAAAATTAAAGTTAAATTCACCAGATGAAAATATATGCTTTCAGTATCCACCAGGTGTGAAATGTTTTATCATTGATTCTTCATTTTATATTCCCAAGTGGGTAATGAATTCACTGCAGCAAAACAAGGAGCTCATGGCTGTATTGGTCTGATGGGCTTTCAGGACAGTGTAGACACCTGAGAAAGCAGCAACAGCAGCATTGTTTTAAAACAGGAGAGGCAATTTCTGCCTTATTTTCATGGAAACCAAATCATTTAGAAGCAAGGTTTCTGAAAACCTTGTGCAGTGTATATCAGTGTTGATCTGACAGAGGGGTTTCAGATCTCATAGCGTTTGTGTTGCTAAATGGTGGTCCTCCTCGAGCCTGGAAGAGGCCTGACTGAAAAATAGAGTTGGAGCAGAACGCTATAACTTGCCTGGGATCACGGCAAATTGGACTGATAGATCAAAGGCGTGCTAGTACACGAGAAGAGAGAAGGGGGTACCTTTGGTTCATGTAGCACAGCCAGCCTGGAGGTGTTGTCAACATTTTGTTTAATGGCCTCACCAGATGAGTAATAACGTAAGCCATGTTTTGGGTGTGTGCTTCTCCAGTGAGCTCCAAATTCAATTAAAATATCTCAACATGAGCAATAGTAATAACGATAACAATAACCTGCCCTCCCAACTTTCCCTGACTGGGTGTTTTCACACCATTCATGCTGGACATTTTAGCAGAAGCTGCTGAAGAGCCTCAGCGGAACAGGGCACGAAGGAGATGACACTTTTTGCTCAGTCTGTTCATTTTACCTTAACTGCGTGGTCTGACACCAGTAATTTAAAATGTTTATGTGATCTGTCTCTTTTACTGACCCACTCAAAGAAGAGATCTAGGACAGGATGGCAAGTTGCTGCAGTTGTCAGCAGCTGTGGCAGGGCAGCATCTCAGTTCTCTGCCCTCGGAGACAGGCAGGCAGCAGGGAGGTGACAGTCTGGCTGGACGTTACTTCGTCATGCGAATGATTTTGTCAGTGTGAATCAGTATGTATCAGTGGGTTTGTTATCAATATGGAAGGCACCATCAGAAAAAGCAATTAAGTTACTTGATGATGGGCTATTAAAATGTTCTTTACCTGAAGTGGCTTCTACTGGTTACACTTAAAACTTTGTGTAAATTTAAATTTGACATGTTATAATTAATTCCATACATTTCTGTTTACTTTTAAAGACCTGAGGGTGTTAATGTATAAAAATTACAAAAAATATGCAGCTGATAAAAGTGATACAGAGAATAGTCTGTTATGATAATAGGACCAATTCTCCTTAAATATGCCTTGTTAAAAAAAATCGATGATACAAATACGAGAAATTAGTACATTACTTCTTTTTCAGGGTTGAAATCCAAAGCGTTAGTCAGGAAACACAACTCCCATTTTTGTGCTGCATAGTAATTCTTTCTTTCATGGAGCAACGAACTGGAACTGCAGTTCCTGCTTCATGGTAGGAAACAAAGACATGTCTTTTCAAGTGAACCTCAGTATAAACCATGCAGGACATTTGGTAGATTAAAGTGAGCTTTATAGGGCATTACAATCATAGCCTGGCTAATTTTGGCTTACAGTGTTAGTAAAATGCATTGAAAGGAACCTTAGGTAGATACATGCCTCATGCTTGCCTTTTGAAGGTAATGTGGGCATCTCCTGGGTGAGGCTTGTTCCATAGACATATGCAACTTAGTTTTAGTGTCATCTAGCAATTAGAGTGCCAATATGCAGAAATTTTAATAACATTCTCAGAATTCATGAATTGCCCAGTGGGACACTAAAGTCCTGATTACATCTTGTACCCTCTGAATATATATAAAACTATAAGAAATTCAGCCAGCTTCTTTTTTTTTTTTTTTTACCCCCCCCCTCACCATGGTTATTCAACTGTGTCTCACTGTTTATGTCCCAAATTAGAGGGCTGGGTTACAAAACAAACTGCTCTGGAAAAATAACTGTGGCTTTCTGACAGAGCCACAGCTCAAAACTGCTGTCTTGGAGTTGTGAAACATCATTCCAGTAAGACCCTGGTAATTAGTTTGCTAAAGAATTTGCTAATGTCATATTAGAGAGACCTGTGCAGCACAAGAATAACCATGAGATACATCTAATATGGAGGGACATAATATGGGCAGAATTAGGAAGAATATAATATAGTAAAAATTAGTAATTTGACAATTTAATGTGCTACATTAAAAAAAATCCACTTACCAGAGAGGAGCACAAAAATGAGGTCCTTATGGGTGGTTGGCACTCCTTCATTATATGTTTAACTACCAGTACTGGTGTTATCCTTATTTGTCACAAGCTGGATGTTCTATCATTTAATAAAACCTCCGTAAACAAACACAAATAATATAGGAGCTCTACTGGCATTGTCAAAAACTGTCTTGCCATTTAGAGAAACTGTGTTGTTCAAGCAGATGCATATTCTTTATGTAAACCTTTTCCTTGACATCCCTGTGTGGGGTGTTATTTCAGCAGAAGGTAGTGTAGAAGGAAGGATTAGAAGTGCTTGAGAGGTCTCTCTCCACAAATGTCCAAGTCCATGGCTGTTTTTATCAAAGGTGGCTTTCACAGGGCAGTAAGAGTGCTATGAATGAAGGTTGTTGCAGCATGCACCTCCAGCATGATGTCTGCATTTGCACCTAGGGATGGAGTGGTGTCAGGCACTGCAACTGCAAGGCTAAGCAAGAGTCTGGGGAAAAGCATGATGAGTTTATCAGGCTTATAGGTCTTCCCTGCACATGACAGGAGCTAGATACAATTCAGCACACATGTGCACAGCTTAAGACAGGATGATACAGAGAATAATGTTATTCCGTGTATTAGTAAGTACATTAGTGGTGTGGTGCTGGAGTGTGTAAAACAACATCAGCTATGAATTTAAAATTTTCAGGTGCTTTTTATTGTAACTCCAGTGGGATTTTTGCTTACTTCATTTGGGGCGGGGAGGGGATTTAGGGTTTTTTTAGTACTGAGTAGATAGAGAGTTATTTAGCAACAACTGTGGTATATGAAGTGTGTATTGGGAGAGCCAGGATACATTTGCACATTTAGAAATACTGTGGTAAGTGGGAGGAAAAACGCCTACCGATCAGAGCCCTGTAATTTCCCTGTGCCTTGTTGTCAGGGGGCTGAGTGCAGCAGTTGTAGAGGAGCAGATACTGGAGGTTCTATGTGGTCTGACACCACCATCTGTCCTCCCCATCCCCCTTCCTCATTGTGGTACTTTCTCATATAATGTTCGTGCTCTTGGTGTTCCTTTGTTTAGCTCAGTGAGGACATGAGGGACACTAAAACATACACCGTGATGCTGGAAAAGCTGGAACTTGCTAGCAACTACTTGGGTATCTAGCTAGTATCTACTTGGGTAGCAAGTAGATAGAATATTCCTGTATCATTGTTTGATTTAGTGCCCTTTACTGCGGTAACTGTCTCAAGAGGAGTACCGAGTGACTCCTACTACTGCTTTTGCATCTAACTGGCTTCTTACAAAGTAATTTGCAGAGATGCTGCTTTGGAATGTAGTGTCAGGGGGGCTGTACTGCATGTGTCATCAAACCCCTCTTTCCTCAGGCACTCTAATTGCCAGGCTCTACAGCAGCTCCTTTTCATCTCTGCATGGCATCTGTCTGAGACCTGAGCTGTCATGAAGATGGTAGGAGCATCCCAACACTGAGCAATGGACAGCTTGTAGATCTGCCAGCATTCCTCCCAAAGACTCTGTCAAATAGTGTTGAGCCGTTTCCCTAGTGAGGAGGAATATGTATCAGCCACTGCACTTCCAACAGAAGCAGCCAGGTAGCAGTTTGTGGTACATGGGAAGGCATTTCTTTTTCCCATTGTTTGCACCGATTCTCATTCAGAACCTGATTACTTACACGTACTATTTACCTTTAGGGGAATATACATAACTAGACATGCCTCATTATTGAACTAGATAATAGGTGAGAGCTTCTAGTCAAATTCCTTCTGTGTCTCTTATATAAAAACAGATGTAGAAATATGCACACAAAATAGGACGCAACTGAAGGAAAGGACAGTGATTCAAAAGGTAGTTACAGTTTTACTGGTTGTCCCTAGAGATGGGAAGTCTGAAAATCCCTTTTCTAAAACTTAGTTATTTATTTCAAAAGTAAGTTTGTTAACCTGTTATTATTCAACCTAATTCTTCTCTGAAAAGCAAGTTTACCACAAACATACCATTTAATAATCAGGCATCTGGTAGCCTGTTTAGGCAAAATATATGTGAACATTCAAAAGAAGGTGTACTCTCAAGTGACAGTGGTAAAATGTTATGTATTTCATTAAAAAACACATCAAAGTGAAACCCCAAACTTAAATTACTCATTAGTGACTGCTGATGTGCCTTCATTATTGATAAATAGGTTTCAAAGAGGAAAAGAAATAGTTGATTCTACTTCCATGCCCCCTTCCTTACAGAGGAATTCTGTGAGAGCTATTTTGAGACCTTACTGATTGTGACTCAAACCTTTCCCTCAAGGAGAACTTTCTCCTCCCCTTTGCTTACATTTTTATTGGGTTTTGAGACTTGGTGGCATGCCCAGAAAGGCCTGCAAAGGATCCCTTTGCTCTTGCTTGGCGGTTTGGTCCCAGCCCTGGTGCATTCTGTCTTTACCACTTTTGATGGGTCAGATACCTCCCACTGCTGCAGGTTTGCTCGGATGGAAGATTCCTCACATTTTATGTGACCACATTAGCTAAAGAAAGAGGTGATTTATAGCACCTGTTTTTTTCAGTAACCGCTCTGGATAAGTCACTTGCCATAAAGCTTTTCTCATAATAGAAACATAATTTTATTGATCAATGCAGTAAAATCACTTCATTATTTTCATAGGGTCGTATTCATTTTTGTATGTGAGTGGCAGTTGGTTTATTTTTCAAAATGTTTGCAAGTCTCATGAGTTTTGTAAGTTACAGTGTTGATAAGTATCCATCCAAAAGCATGTTACTTGTTCTTTGTTATTTGTGTTTGTTCTCCTTTAAAATGAATTTAAAAACCCCTTATCTAGAAAGGGAACCATATGCTGGAGATTTTTTACTTAAATCATTTTGCTAATGCTAGTGATACAGAAAGAAAAATGTGGGTCTTATAATTATAAAGCAAAATAATTTTACTAGCAAAAAGCAGAATTTCTAAACTCTTAATCTGCATCTACACTAATAGGAAATATTGTACAGTTAGTTACTATCAGTAAGAGTGAAATAGTAAAATAATGAGAAAATCTATTCAGAAAAGCCCCCCAAGTGCCTGTTAATTATATTCACCTTCAGATAAATAGGACAGTGTATGCTGCCACTTGTCTCAAGAGGTCTTAGTGAAAGGCTGTTCATGCACATTGTGACTAATCCAAACTGGGACAGCGAAGAATTACCAGTGTTTGATGGCAGCCCAATAACAGCCTTAGCAATATCACTGAATAGGCTTTTAAAAAGCGTGTCATATTAGCAGTTTGAGTTTTTTAAACAGTCACCTTCTAATGCAAAATTTAGTTGGATTTTAGGTACATAAAAACAGTCCTCTCCCACCATCTGTTGAAGGTAGCACAGTTCTTCCATAGGCACAGGGGATGTGTCCCAGCCAGCCTCAGCAAGGTGTGTGGAAGAGCTGGGTGTACACATCTGGTAGGCAACACCCTTGTCTTAACTTCAGTAACTCTCCTTTATTTCATAGCCACTTTGTTTCACGAATAGGGAAGTTTCTTTCACCAAAGCCTGGCCTTTAAAACCAAACTTCTGGAATTTTTAGAGACAAAGTTTTATGAACAACAGCCATGAGACAACAGGATTTCCTGAAGCTGCAGAAGTGATACATACGAGGCAGCAGTCTGCTCTTTCACTGAGTGTCTTTTTCTAAACAAATCCAAGACTCTTGTTTTAAATGCTCTGACTTTTTATAGTATAAAACAGGATGAAACGTGAAAAAAATTCCCTTTTGCAGTCTACTGAAGTCTCCCTTCCCTCAGCCCCATGAGTCCTGAAATGTGCTGGTTTGGCCTTTTGTTTGTCAGGGGGTTGGGTTTGGGGTTTGGGGGTTGTTTTGGGTTGGGGTTTTTTTTTTCATTTTGGTTGTAGAATCAAATGTTCCTTATTTTAAGCAATAAGTTACGTAAAAGTTTCTCTCAACTGCTATTCTTAGAATTCAGTTATGTAAACTGTTCTCCTCTCCCTTCTTCTTCCTCCTGTCCCTGTTGACGCACAGAGTCCCCAGGAAATCTCAGCAGTGCAGGAGAGGCTGAACTCAGTTTGAGTTCCGTATAGCATTGCTCACCCTCTGCCTCTCTGGAAACTCATTTGCCAGTTGCGACTGTGGGTGGAGTAAATGGCACCGATGTTTCCATCTGGGATTCTTTCCACCTTGTGCCTTCTGTCACCGAGACATTTCTCTTCTGCTCTCCAGACCTTTTGAGATATGCACAAGAGTAAAAATGGCAATGCTTGATATTTTCCTTCCTTTTTTCATCCTGTCTTTTGGAGAAAAAAAAAAAAAATCTCTTTAACAAGAGTTAAACAAGTCTTACCAGTTAAATTGGATTGAATTTGTACATCTTTATATTCTGCACAGTTGAACTCTTTACCAATGTTGTTTTGTGGCTTTTTTAACAACAAAACATCCCCCAGATTTTCATATCTGGGATCTAAAACAACAATGGATTTTGAGATCCATTGTTTCATTTTGTGTTCTAATGAAGCGTAGCAGACAACAGAATAGGGTATGCACTGAGAGCAGCCGGGCTTTTGAAACTGCCCTGTGTGCAGAGACTGCGTATCCACACAGAAACTCTTAAGTAAACAACTTAGCTGTATGCTGTTTATTCCACCTCTCTCTTTCTCTTTTCTTTGCTAACACAGGTCCACAAAGATTCTCAAGTTCTCAAGCCCTAGCTTTTGGATGTATGTAATGTCAGTGTGGTTTCAAAATCACATGATTTCCTAGCTCTGTATCTTATCCTTCACCCAACGTTGCACAACGCTGGATTGCCAGCTAGGCTAACGAAAGGAGCCAGATTGTGTTGTGCCACCTCTTGTTCTAGTTTATGCATAAGTTGCCGACAGATTATTTTTCTATGTTTGTAGCACGTTTGGTGGATTTGGGGCACATTCTTTGCTTCCTTTCTCCTCATTCATGTGACCCTTTTCCAGTGCTTCCAAATAAGCTAATGCCTCTTCAACATGGAGGAAAGCAACCCAAGTTGGTTAGGATGTGTATTGTTCTCTTGGTTTATTTGTGGTGGGTTTTTTTTCAATTACTCTTTGTTCTGTTCTTTTTTTTTTTTTTCTTTTTTAAAGCACATCCACAAAGAGAGACTATATAACCTTCTGCCCTAAATACCTCTTTGGCATCAGGGATGGATATTTTAATGGAGCAAAGTGTAACAGCAGAACAGTGCCATGTCTCTGTCCTCATGAGCATAGCTGCATGCAGATTACAAAAGCTCTGTAGTGCTGCTGCTGTCTGCCAAATTTGCTATTTGCTCTTGTTTGCATGATAGTATTTCTAATATACTAATATGATATGGAAATAATGGCACCTCACAGTTCTTTCAACATATTGTATCACTGCTTTATCATATTAGGCTAATACACTGCGAGAGTTGATAGCACCTCTCCATGTCAAATGGGATCCACTTCTCTTGGCACTGAACCGATTGGACTCAAAGGTTGATAAACTTATCATTAGAGAATTGGCACGACGGAGACTCAACTTCAGCCTCTTGCAAGCAACCTAATGGCCTCCGTTCAGAAAGTCAGTTCTTCTTGAATAACTTTGATGTTTATAACAGAGAACAGACCTGTTAAAGCATAGACAACCACATGCCTGGATATGAGGCCTCCAGGAAGGTGTCAAAGGGCATGGCCAGTCTTTCGAAGAATGCACCCTTTCCACAATGGGACTAGGCACAAAGTCAGATCCAGTCTACACGGAGCACATTTGCAGAAAATACTGCCCCCCGCACGGGAGAACGGAAGGGGAAGAGGGTCTTGGCAGGGGAAGGGCTTTGATGTCACTCAGTTTTGTTCTGCAGACCTCGAGGAATTAAAGAGGGATTCAGCCATGGTAACTGTAAAATCCTGTTGCTTGTACTGAACTCCAGTGAACCCGTTCAGGCCAACCAGACAGTCGTGTCATTTAAGCATGCTTCACGTTAGTGAAGGAAGTCACCTTACTGTGTCATGCTAAACTAAGTGTATTCTGTCAAGTGGAGGTATGTACAGACCTTTTGGAGACTTCCATTTATCTAATGGTTTGTAATGAATTACCAGAGGGTACACTGGCACTCGTTTGGATGATGACGGAGAAGATACCTCACGCTGAGATTTATTAGACTCTGCAGATAAACTCTTCGGTTCCTCTTTATCTTCTAGAACTTAAAACATGTGAGTGATGCCGCCTGGCCAAGCAGGCGCAAAGTATTCTCTGTATACCACCCAGACTCCAGAGGGCTGTTTTGGGGCCAGTATTTGTCTGGACGTCACTCAAAGTAGATTCAGATATTGTATTTATCATTATGTTCTGGGTCCCCTATGGGTTGATGTTTGCCTCTATCTCTGTGGTTAGAATGTGGATTTTCCTTAATATATTTGGCTAAGGGTGTATTGTAATAATGTTAATGCTAATTACTTGATATTTCATACTATCTTCTGGGGAGAAACTTTTAAAAAATGTATTTTGAAATGTTTTCTTTCTGTTTGCTCAATGTATGGTATTGCATTATGTTAATACCAATAAAATTATATATATATAGTTATATATATTCCCTTTTATAAAGAAGTAAATTATGCTTTTTTGCCTCACAAACAGGAAATGTGCAGTGAATAAAATCACATCATTCTGCCTTACAGCAGGTGACAGAGCTTATAATAGTTTTAATATTCTTTTTTGAAAAATAAAAAGTATAGTATGACATAAACTAGTTGGAAATTCACCAAAATGCATGTTTTGTGTTTTTGCTCAATGGGACTGTCACAAATCAGCCTAAATATTTAGCAGTGTTGTTTTGGCATCTTTAATTTTTTCCAATCAAGAACATACACTGTATTGCTATTACTGATTGCTGTACTGTCATAAATTTTTGCCTGTTGGCCAAATAGACAAACCCACTGAGTTTTTATGACTCTCTTGTCTGTAGGAATTGATTTTTAAATTTAATTTTGTGCTCTTTCCAATGCTTGGCAAAGGCAGAATTTATTTTTTATATAAGGATGCCTTTGAAGTACCTGCCTCTGCCAGGGCTGATAAATCACTGCTAAGTACATACAGATTCTGCAACCTGAAGGATATGTCATTAAAGCCTTGTTGGAATGGCCTGCAACCCCAGCCAGTCCTTTACATTCTGTCATTAAATTCCATAATTAGTTAGAGGTGAAATGTTCTGGAAATGAATTAGAGAAGCAGAAGCAAAGATGTGACTGTAAAATGTCCTTTGGCTGCTATTTGGCATTACACTGATGGCTTATTTGCTGCTCGTAGCCAAAGGCCGGCATATATCTGCGCTAATATGAATTAGATCGTCTTCAGCTTTCTCTCTTTCTTTTCCCCACCCTTTCTAACATATTGTATTGAGTATCTTTGTTTTGCAGAGGCATTCAGAAGGGCTGTAATTAGCAGTCCCCGGCATCTAATTGCATACACATTTGTTAAATATTTTTCTGTATGCCTTAAAATAAAGTGTAGAAAATGGCAGTAAATGTTTCTTTAATGAAGGCATTTGATTTATTAATGAAGTCAGGATTTTTTAAAGGTGTTATTTTGGGCTTAATAAAGGAAATAAGCCAGCAAATTTTCAGTTTTGCCTTTGCGTAACCACTGTCTGTCAGGGCTGGTGTTCATTTCCTTTCTCTTGTTTCTTTTGTGTGCAAGCACGTTCTGCCCAATGGACGGGCAACGGACCTTTCTTCTGTGACGGTTCTCATGCCAGTTTCGAGAGAGCACTTTCTGTTGAGGTGCATACATGTTCACGAGTTCATCATGACATCTGGTGACATGAGTCATGTCTAGAAAAGTTGCATGGCATTGCATCTCTGCCGTCAACAGTAATAGCTTTTGTTATCAAAGGTCCTTTGAACTCTGTGCGGTGCCTGCAGACTGTGGTGGTGTGATGGGCGTTCAGCAGCTATCAGGGGGTGCTTAATATTTGGCAGCGTCGTGCCCTATATATATAACTTGTAAATCAGGGTGCCGATTAATTAATTTGGAATCTAGTCAGTGCAGCTATCATAACATGTGCAGTTATAAATCCAATAATAAATCTGAGTATCTGAATAAATATGACATCTTCTGGGATAGCGTTTTCAGAAGTATTTCAAGCCCCTTTCATAAATGTCTCGGGAGGTGCTTCCCTAGCAGACCGCAGTGCATTACCGAGGTAACTGAGATGGCTATCAAATTAATCTGGCCCCCGCCCACACTAATTTGCCATGTTTCTTTCATGTTGAATGTAGGATTGCAATTCCTAAGTGATGCAAGTGCCTTCGAAAATTTCACTCTCGGTTTACATTTTCATATCAACAAGTAAACTTGGGATGTAGCCTGAAGTAAAGTTCATTTTCTCAGTGGGTGTTGCACACCAGGAATACATACCCCTTCTGTTGAGGCTTGCTTTCCTGTGTCCAGCCCATAAACCTTGACAGGCATTGCTGTTGTGCAAGCGTCACTGTGGCTTGATACTGACCGGTGAGTAATGTCGCTAGGTCCATATCGCTTGCAACTTAACCTTTCACAACTTCACGTGCTGTAACAGCTTCGGTTTGCGAAAAAATATTTTCCTGAAGGAGTAATTGCTTCCATATATTGCTTGCAGGATGTATCCATAGGGGACCTCCTTGTCCTGTTTAAAAGTTGTAGCATCCCCAGACATGTAGCAGTTTACCCAGTTTGCTTCGGCTCCTGGCTTACCTCATAAATAGGATAAGTTTTTCGTTGTTTCTGAACTGCAGGGACTGAGGGGAAGTGTACCATCAGAATGTAGTTGCTGTGTTTATTTCACTTCAATGTTAGTAGCTTGTGATAAAATTAAACAGCACTTATATCAGTGTGTGGCACAGAAAAACGTCAGGAAATACTATTTCATTGTGTTAAAATTCTCCCGAAGAGTCACTAAAATCAGTTCAGCAGACGAAGGTTAAACTGATGCCATCATAGGCAACTTAATGAGTAGAGAAATGTGTCCAAATACCAAAGGATGAGATTATAACACTGCTGCCAAAACTTTCTGCCACTGATCAGAGTTCCCTGTTGCTCTGGGAAGCTTTGGAGTTATTGCATCTTCATTCTTACACCCTCTCTGAAGTCGCAGCCCACCAATATAACCTCATGAAGCAGCAGGGCTGGGAGCAAGTGAGGAGCTTCTCCTGATACTCATTCGAGGTGTGTTAGAGCTGTCAAGAGGCAGCATGAATGGAGTGAGCTAATTATTCCCTCTGTCTGTGTTTTGCCATCTCACATGTTAACCCATTTGCTGGCACCTGTACTTCATTGCTAAGTGGATGCTGAAAATGCCTGAATGTTGCTGTCAGCACAACAATGCAGGTATGCAGGAAAAAAGCCTTGAGGATCGATTTTTTTTGCTGACACTGAATTTAGTGTCAGCTGTTTTTAATAAGTAATTCCCGTTGTGTGGGATTGACATGGGTGTGAGACTTCTATGAAGCCTGGAGGTAGAACATGCTTCAGCCTGCCAGCTCGCAAACTGCAGCCTGCAGGGCAGCGGCGGCTCACAAGGCTGTGACAAGGTTGTCATTCAAGTATCACCAGAAAGGTGACCTTGGAGAAAGAGATTCATGGGGATCTACTGATCCAAAAGAAAACCACTAGTGCCATAAATAGTTCACGAAAAGGAGTGGACCTTTGGTGCCACAACAAAGGTTTAGCATCTCTCAGGCTTTACAAAGGCTAGGGTTAGAACTTTTAAAAGTGGTTATGATACCTAACCGCTTGATTGAACTTGGTTGTAGTGGAAGATGCCTGAAATAACTTCAGAAGTCTGTCCTATGGGAGATAGGAGTTTTCCATTTGCCTGCACAGTTCACTTTATTTCAGGAAACCAATTTATTATAGCCATGCATGTCAGAGGAGGGGCAGCCTCACACCAGTGGGTAGAAAACTCCAGTGTCTTGCAGAGCTCTGTTGTGTTGGTGCTTTCATTGAACGCTCTCTCTAAGGAATATCTTTTTTGCCTGCAGGTTTACATAATAGGAGAGAATAGAAACCATGTACAACTGTCCTGGTAACCCAAAAATACTTCCACTTTAGAGGAAAGAACAGTATAAAATGCATGTTGCCTGATCCCCCAGCCACTTATTTTTTCACCAAACACATGGATCAAAGCTTGTTTTGAAACGCTGCTCCTCCGTTCTTTGACTCAGGACTTTGGGAAGAATCCTGCACTTTCAGATACACGGGGCCAGAAAGGATAGAGGGTTACACGGATCAGAAAAGGGCAGGCAAAGGGGAGGAATAACAGAGGAGGGTTGCAAAGACCAGGCACTACACAAGAAGCCCACAGCAGCTTTTCTGCAGCTTGCTTAAACTTTTCTTCACTCATGGAAAACATTAATATATACATGTGTGTATGTATAGGCATACATATATATATATATATATATACACACACACAGATAGGTACAGATATAGATATGCACATATGCATACAGGCTTGTTCACATGCCCAGTCAGGCCTTGATTTGATGGTGCAGGAGATGACACAGGTTTCTGTTTGTGCTTTAACATGGAAATCTGCTCCGTATTACCCAGAGCAGGTGATTTAGCAGCTGGCTTCCATGCAGATCTGAACTGCATCATATTGCTCCTCCTGCCTGCTGTACCATGGCAGGCTTGAACACTGTGTTGCTTCTTCCTTTCCTCGGTGATCAGGGATGTGGCTGGTCGCATTTTCCTGCCATGAGCTGACTTTCCACGTCACTATGGCTCCCCCATACCTGTGCACGGGTGACCTTGTATGCAGCACACAGCTGTGCAGGCACCATCTCCTTGTAAACCTTTCATTGATTTCACCATTTTGTGCCTTTTAGCTTGTAGTCTGGGGGGAGAGGAAATACCTAGCTTATTCTGCCTGCCATCGATCCAAGTAGTGTAAAAAATTACTTAATTCCCAGTTCTTTGCATCATAACCATTGGGTATGTCTTCCTCTCGTGCAGTTTGGACTCTAACAATTAACCTGAAGAGCAGCAAAGATGAATTTAAGCCTTGAACTGAGAAACGAGCAACTACTTTTTTGGAGGATTTCTTCTCTCCCCTCCCC